>BSUD01000008.1:20421730-20954698 GCA_033239045.1 Fagopyrum esculentum | reverse complement strand
CCCTGTGATCGACCCCTGGAATTTTCTTGCTTTTACTACGATGGACCCGTACACTGCGGGTTCGCATCCTTGTTTTAAGCTTAAGTCTAGGGTTATAAATTTAAAGCTTGCACACACCGTTTGGAGCGAACAAGTTTTTGGCGCCGTTGCCGGGGACTTGGTCTAGACCGAGCCGGTACGGTTTGCTTTCGGGGCGCTTGCCCCTGTTGCTACTAACTACTCTTTCTATGAGTTTTGTAGTTTTCAGGATTTCTGATGGCTATGTTTGATCCAGCCTGGATAGCAAGACAAAGTGCTAGGGCAGATCATTATGAATACTTGGAGGAAAAGTACTCCTTCTATTGGTTCAACAATGAATGGGAAAGAGAAGAGGCCATTCAACACGAACTTGCAATGTGGGATGAACTTAATGTCCCTAAAAAGACTTATGAGCAACCTCTTGAAGATTCTCTCGAATCTAGGTTGGAGAAGTTAATGAAGAAGGTGACGGAGCTCAAGGAAAGCACCCTATCCTATGCTAAGCCGGAAGAGGAGCATGAGGAAGTGTTGCACGTTTCGAGCATACCTCCAGTCAAACCAGAAGTTTCTCCTGAAGCTTCTGAGGGAGAAGATGTGGAAGATCTCGATCTAACTGTTGAGACCTCGGTCGAGGTGGAAGTGACCTCGGTCGAGATGATGGAAGAATCTGCAGAACCGGAAGAGGCAGATGCAGAAGACTTTAGCCAAATTACTGAGATTATGGTCAAGGTGGAAGAAAGACCAGCAGAACTGAGAGAGATTTCGTGGGTGGATTATCAACCCAACACGAAACTTGCCTCAAGCTTTGGAGAACTTTGCAAGGTACGTTCTCCTACTTCATTTGAATTCCCTATTAATATTTCTGAATTTTTCAGGAATGCACCGGAAAGTTGGAGGTCTCTTCCGAAAGAACCTCCTAAAATCAAGATGAAGTCTTCCTTGAAATTGTTGGAAGAAGAAGCTCCTTGGATTATAAGGAGTGGAGTTTGCAAACACTACACCGCTAAGTCGATGAAGTATCTCTTGTTCAAGTATGGGGTCCCTCGCATGCTCAGGACCCTGTACCATCCCCAAGCTATAGATGGGGAAGCTGCTATGATTCTCGAGAAACTATTTTCTCGATCAAGGAAAGGATGGGACGCAAGGCTAGATTATGTCCCATTGAAGTGCAGGAAGTCTAGAAGGATTCCGGTGAGAATCAAACCGTACAAGCTTGTACGTGGGAGATCTTACCATTTGCCGGTGAAATTAGGAACCGGAACCTCTTTGGAAGAATTTTATGATGGATGTGATGAGCACTCCATGGTGTTCAAGGTACATTGAGTAATTCTATGGAGAAGGGTCCAGCTAGCGACCTTAAATCAAGCGCTTCTTGGGAGGCAACCCAAGGTATTGCTTTCTTCTCCCTTTTCTAGTTTAGATTAGATAGTTGCTTTGTTTTTGTTTTCCTCTAGACAACAACCAGGTATTCCAAAAGGAAGGATCACAGTTCAGGAGCTACACTGGAAGAACAAAATTTCGAGAAGTTTAGAAAACGAGCTTTATTGATATACATCTCGGGTACTGTCAGAACGCCTCGACCGAGATGTGCTTCGCCAACCGAGATGGTCTTATCTAGGAGCTGTTTCTTACTTCTTCATGCAGTTTAGCTATGTTCGGTGAGTATCCTGTCCTTAGACTTATTTTGACCCACTGGGACAGTGTGTCCCAAGTATGGGGTGTTCAATGATGTATTATTCGACTTATGATGTATCGGATATTTTCATATTTATGCTTCATTCTGCATTTATATGTTTATCTGAGATTGCATGCATACTTACAGGTTATTTGATTGAGAAAAACGTCGAAACCGAAAAAAAAAAAATGGATTTAAAAAAATTTTTGACCTCGACCGGGACAGTTCTGGCAAAACGAGGTGTTTCACCTCGGTTGAACCAAGAACATCTCGACCGAGGTGGGTTAACAGAAAGTTTTCGAAAACGATTTGTGTTACTTATCTGGATATGATCTCAGTGAAGATTTTGTTTACCGACTGGATTTAAATTCTTTATATGTTTGAAATGTTTTATGATATGTTTAAGTTGCTAAATGCTTTGTTTGAAATTATTGGCATGTTTAATACTTTATTTTTATCCAAATTATGTTGAATTTGAAGGTTGACACCGCAGCATAAGTTCTCTCACGTTCTTCTTGGAAAGACCAAGGCAATTCATTCTTCTTCTTCTTCTTCTTCTTGATCATGCTTAGCCCCTCATATACATATTGCCTCCCTTTACCTATCCGGGAATTTGGAAGCAAGCGAAGTGGTGAAAGCAAGTCAAAAGTTGAGAAGTGGCTGAAAGTGAAAGTGTTAGAAAGCAATAATAGGTTTGGGGAAGTCAATCATGAAGATGAGTAACTCGGCACCATTCACATAGCCGGGTGTTTGTGTCTTGCCAAAGTCGGATTGAGCGATATTCCTAACGGGTCATGGTATGTGCATCAAGGGTTTGACGCATCTCAAAGAAATTGATGATTGCGGATTTCCTAGGCTTCGGTTATTGTGCACCTCTGTCCATGCATCCCAAAAAGTAAAGTAAAAAAGAAAAAAGTGTGAAATAAGCAAAGCTTATTGGTGGAAGATGTTGCAAGTCAAAGTGAAAGTGAAGTTCATCCTTTTCCCGGATTCTAGCACCACATTACCTTACATGCATCCCTACCCTACACGTTTCTTGACCTTTCTTTTGGGAAGCCCTTGAGACCTTGAGCTTGTTGATTGACTTAGCGGTTTAAATCGGATTATACATGATTAATTTTGATAATTATGATTTATTATGCATTCTATGATTTTATGCAAAGATGAACAACTTTCCTATATTTATAAAATGTTTTGATCATATTGAGTTTTTAATTTCCAGGAAGTACTCTCTTAGAGTGATCTATGATAGTTGCACACCATAAAAATATTTTTTGAAAGACTTTTTCATTGATTTTCTTGACTTATAATCCATTCTATCTTGATTTCTATATGAGGAACTTGCTTAGGGACAAGCAAGGGCTAAGTATGGGGTATTTTGATAGCATGAATTATAGTCTATATTTTGGGGTTTGTTTGGACGTTTTATCTTTCATAATCTGCATGTTTGTATGTACATTATGTGATTTTACTACCATTTCATCTACCTTTGCGAGAATCGAGGTCTACACCTAGTTTCGTTGTAATTGCAGGTAATATGGTACGTTTTGCATCGAAAAGGAGCAAAAGGAGTCAAGAGTCATTTGGAGCTACATTGAGGAGCAAAAAGGAATCCTTCAGGAAGCATAGCCATGATTAAAGATTTACTTTGGACCAGTTTTGAGAGATTCTACACTCAGTTATGATCACCTCGGTTGCCCAGAGATTCATCTCGACCGAGGCGATCCAGAGACGCCGACTCGACCGAGGCGAATACCTAGGACGCGGCGAGAATATTTTATTCTTGGCTGAGATCTTTTAAAATTGGAAAGTGATCTTATATTTTTGGGCTGAGCTTCTAGAAGGAAGGAGATATGCAGAATCATATATTTTACCTATATTTATGGGATAATATCTTCTTAAGATTTCTTATCTTTGGAGGGTTATTTTTCCTATAAAAAGGGTTGGATTTTCCACAAATCCGATCATGCTTAGAGGCTGCATACACCGCATACGATCTCGATTACAGCAAAGAATACGCAGCAGCCGCATCATACTCCAATTTGGGAGAGAGTTGAAGAACCTTTTTGAAGGTTGAAGGAAGATTTGAAGACTATAGCTTTATAGCTTTTTGGAGGGTTTTGTAAGATTGTCTTCAATTCCTTTCCTTGATTGTCTTGTCTTGTTGGATTATTATCCAAGGAACGATTTTGTGTGATATTTGATTCAGTTATTGGAGTGTTTTCATTAAATTCTTCTTTGTTCAAATATTCACCTTCTTCCCATATATTTAATACTTTCATTATGATGATGAGTGGCTAATTTCCTTGTGTGATTCTAGGGTGATTGGCTGAAGGTTGTGGGAAAAACAATGATAGAATGATCTTAATCACAGTAGGATCCTGAAAGTTCGAGTCTTTAACCTTAACCCTAAGCATCTCGTTCAGTCGATGAACATCTCGGCCGGGGTGGAAACTGGCTGACCGAGGTGGCTTATCCGATCCTTAACTGAGAGTTAATGTGTTAGAGTTTGCCAAATCCTATTCTTATTATACCTTTCTGGTTCAAAGCAAGCTTAGGATGAGACTTACCCGGTAATTCCTTAGTTTGTATACCAACGATCATAAGTGTAGGTAATAAAGGCTTGTCCTTTATTGGGGTTTGAGTGTGCTTCCATCCCATCTTTGTGAGTTAGCCTGAGACTTACCCGGTAAAGGTTGATTCTATTCCCTTAGATGGTGTGTTAGTTTGAGGTTATAGTTCTTTATCTTAATTCCTTGAGACTTACCCGGTAATAGGAGTTACGGTTTGGGATTAGTGTGTAGTGAGACTTACCCGGTGATCTACTCCACTTTAGAAACACCTTCCCCATGCAAAAACCTCAGCTTTGTCCGCTTATCTATAGATCTTGAGTTGGAACCACAACTAGATGCTTTAATCCCTAGAATTGCATGTTTGCTTATTTGACATCTTATTCATCTTTGATTGTATACTTGCTCTTGTGGTTAGCGTCAACACTAGCATACCGTATTGGACTTTGTTTCACTAAGTCCCTGTGATCGACCCCTGGAATTTTCTTGCTTTTACTACGATGGACCCGTACACTGCGGGTTCGCATCCTTGTTTTAAGCTTAAGTCTAGGGTTATAAATTTAAAGCTTGCACACACCGTTTGGAGCGAACAAGTTTTTGGCGCCGTTGCCGGGGACTTGGTCTAGACCGAGCCGGTACGGTTTGCTCTTGGGGCATTTGCCCCGTGTTGTCTTACCACTCTACTTGAGTGACTTTTGCAGGTTCTTTCTTAGGTATATGCGAAGAACCCGCACTGGAAAGGAAATCGTTCCTTACGATCCCGAACCGGAAAAGACATACAAACGACGCTTAAGAGAAGCGAAGATGGCCCAACAAGACGATCACGATCTTTTGGCCCAATTGAGAGAGACGCAGGAGCAGCTACGTCTCAGTAAAGAAGAACTAAGGCAGGAAAAAGAAGAGAATCAGGCCAGGAATGCAGCAATCGAAGCTGAGATTGCAGCAATTCGGAACCAGATTCAACCTCGACCGATGCAGGATCCAGTAATTGATCCTCGACCGAGGCAGGTCCCAGTTCCTGACGCCCCGGCCGATGTGCATCCACTTCGGATGCCAGTCCGAGATGTTCTTCTTGCAGGAATTCCGCAAACCCTTGGTCAAAGGATGGACCCTAATCAACAGCTGAGGCGTCCAGGAGTGAACCTAGGAGATCCAGCGGACCATGACTACGAACTTGGACCACAAGTTCTAGCGATGATTCGCCAATGTCAATTCGGAGGGCTAGAGAAGGAGTCGCCGCATCAACATCTTCAAAACTACGAGATCTTGATGGAGACCTTGCGACCTCCCAGAATTGAAAATAACAACTACAAGCTAAGACCTTTCTACTTTTCTCTTAAAGATAGAGCTCTTACTTGGTATCAATCTATTCCTGCAGGAAAGATCAGCACATGGGAAGAGATGACTACGGAATTCTTGACCAAATTCATTCCCCCCTCAAAGACTGCTGAAATGAGAGGGAAGATCAATGCTTTCATCATGAAGGACAAGGAGAGTTTGTCCAAATCATGGGAGCGGTTCAAGGATATCCTTTTGGATTGCCCACATCATGGGATTCCAAAGATCGAGTTGTTGGAGATCTACTTCAAAGGGCTGGACGGAAACACCCAGTTTAATCTCCAACTACTCTCCGCCGGCACATTTATGGATATGGCGGTTGACGAGGCTTGGGATTTCATCGAGAAGCAAGCCTTGCACATGGAGAAGTACACCCACCAAGGAGCTGAAGGTGGAGTTAAAAGAGTCAACTTTCAAGAGACTCAACCCAACAACAACCAACTCACGTCCTTGAAGAACGACGTGAAGCAATTGAAGGAGCTATTGATGGCTCAAACTAAGAAGGAAGAGCAAGGGCAAAGGAACAACAACAACTACAACAATAACGGGTACCGTAACAACAACAACAACGGACCCCGAAACAACAACTACAACAACAATAGAGGATCCAATAGCAACAATTGGAGAGCGAATAATAACCAAAACAACGGTAACAATTATTCAAACTCCAACTCTAATGATTCCTCTAACCCTTTCCTCTCTCCTCCTTCTTCTTCTTCTACTCCATTGAAGAGCCAAGGGCAAGGATCAAGTTCGTCTCAGCCGGAAAAGAAGGACGCAGTCCTGGAGGCAATCTTGATCAAGCTTAGTGCTATGGAGAATTCTATGACTTCATTTTCGAGGGCCCAAAAGTCCTTCGAACAACAACTTGCTAATAGGGCGAATGAAGCGCCAAGAGATCCAGGGAAGCTTCCAGCAAAGACGGAAACTAACCCTAAGGGCCAGTGCATGGCCATCACGACGAGGAGTGGACTCAAAACCACAGATCCAGTACCTCGCTCGACGCAGACCACCTCGGTCCAGATCCAGTCGAAGAACACCTCGACCGAGATGCCAACCGAGGCGGTGCAACAGAAAGCAGGAGGAACAACTGAAGCCTATGTTCCACCTCCTGCATATAAACCACCACTTCCATTTCCCCAGTCCAGAGCCAGAGCACATCTTGACAAGCACTTTGGTAAGTTCCTTGACTTGATGAATAAGCTCCATATTAATATCCCTTTCCTTGATGCTATTTTAGGTATGCCCGCCTACGGGAAGTTCTTAAAGGAGATCCTATCAAGGAAGAGGAAGCTGGAGGATGTTGGTGAAGTTAGGATGACATCTAAGTCTTCGGAGCTTATAAAGATCATGAAGGAGAAGATGCCACCTAAGTTGAGAGATCCCGGCTCATTTTGCATTCCCATTCAAGTTGGGGATGTCACTTGTGAAGCCCTATGTGATCTAGGAGCCAGCGTGAGCATCATTCCGCTGGAGCTATGCATTAAGATCGGTCTTGGAGAGCCCAAGCCGGTCAAGATTCGACTTTACATGGCGGATCGCTCCATCACCCATCCCGTGGGCATTTTGGAAGACGTTCCGGTCAAGTTAGGTAACTTCTATCTACCCATAGATTTTGTCGTACTTGACATTCCCGCAGATTATCCTGTTCCTATCATTCTCGGGAGGCCATTTCTAGCAACTTCGGGTTGCAATGTGGATTGCAAGAACGCCAAGTTGAAATTCAACGTTGGTGGCGATGAGGTGGAATTCGCACTACTTGCAGCCATGAAGGGGGAGCAACTAACTGATGATATCTTCAACATCTACGATGAAGAAGAATCAAGAGAATTGGTGAGCTCTATCCTTATTAAAGATCCACTCGAAAGAGTTATAAGCTTCAGTTTAATGGAGGAAGGTATAGATGCTTCTTGTGATGCAGATATACGGAGCCTGAAGGCACTGGAAGAAGATCCAGGAGCCATGACTGAGAAGCTGATCCAGGAAACGAAGATTTCCAGCCTCGGATCCAGTAGCAGTACCTCGACCGAGGCACTTTCTGGACTGAGCGAGGCGTCTGAAGAACACCTCGGTCAACGCCTTTGCGCCTCGACCGAGATCGACAGAGAGACAATGTCAACTGAGATTGCTGAGAATGACAATTTTTCTACTCCCTTCTCTGACATTCACCCACAGTTGGCGGATCATTCTCTCCACCAACTTTCTGATAATAAAGGTCCTTGGTATGCTGATATTGTGAATTATCTTGTTTGCCAGGAAATACCACCCGGATTGACGTACTCCCAAAAGAAGAGATTCTTCAAGGAGGTACGACATTACTACTGGGATGAGCCGCTTCTATTCAAGCGCGGACCGGATGGGATGCTTCGAAGGTGCATTCCGGAAGACGAAGTTAATAGCGTCATAAAGCATTGCCACTCACTTCCATGTGGAGGGCATGCTAGCACCGATAAAACATGCGCCAAGGTATTGCGTTCCGGTTTCTTTTGGCCTACATTATTTAAGGATGTGCAATCTTTTGTTGTTTCTTGTGATGCATGCCAAAGAACAGGGAACCTATCAAGGAGGAACGAGATGCCACTTAACAACATCCAAGAAGTGGAAATCTTTGATGTATGGGGGATTGACTTCATGGGACCTTTCCCATCCTCCGGAGGAAACCTCTACATTCTCCTTGCAGTGGATTACGTCTCTAGATGGGTCGAAGCCATCGCTTCTCCCACTAACGACGCCAAGGTGGTCGTGAAGTTCTTGAATAGAACTATCTTTCCACGATTTGGAACTCCACGCATCATCATCAGCGATGGAGGAACGCATTTCATCAACCGGAAGTTTAAGGCACTTCTATCGAAGTATGGGGTAACCCACAAGGTATCAACCGCTTATCACCCTCAAACTAGTGGACAGGTCGAGATCTCAAACAGAGAAATCAAAGCAATTTTGGAGAAGACCGTCTCTAGGACGAGGAAGGATTGGTCCATGAAATTAGACGATGCTCTTTGGGCGTACAGGACCGCATTCAAGACTCCCATAGGCACCACCCCTTATAATTTGGTGTATGGGAAATCTTGCCACTTGCCCGTTGAGTTGGAGCACAAAGCGTATTGGGCTATCAAATGGTTGAACTTTGACATTAAGGAGGCTGGTGAGAAGCGACTATTGGAACTTAACGAGCTGGAAGAGCTGCGTTTGAACGCCTACGAGAATGCCAAGATCTACAAGGAAAGGACGAAAAGATGGCATGACAAGCGTATCGTTCCAAAGGAGCTTAACGAAGGAGATTTAGTTCTACTCTTCAACTCCCGCCTCCGTCTTTTTCCAGGTAAGTTGAAATCTAGATGGACCGGACCTTACGTTGTGAAACATGTCTTCCCTCATGGTGCAGTTGAGATATGGGGCGAAACTAGCGGAAGCTTCAAGGTCAACGGTCATAGACTTAAGAAGTACCAACCGGAAACGCCGGTTGAGGAGGTCGCACCGATCTACCTCGTTTGAGACGCATTATGGTCCAGCTAGCGACCTTAAATCAAGCGCTTCTTGGGAGGCAACCCAAGGTATTGCTTTCTTTCCCGCTTTCTAGTCTAGTTTAGATAGTCTTTTGTTTTTGCTTTGCTTTGCTTTGTTTTTGGTGTTTTAGACAGATAACAGGAAGGAGCACTCCAGAAAAGGGAGAAGTTCGAGATTCTGAGGAAGAAAGAGGCACCTCGGTCACTGTCAGAACACCTCGACCGAGTTGATTCTTGAAGCAACCGAGGCGACTAGGGTTTCTGCAGAACCGCCTCGGTCCAGACCACCTCGGTCCGGTCGAAACCATCTCGACCGAGGTGACAGCAGATTCAGTAAAAGTATAAAAGGGGGAAAAATTACATTTTTACTTTTTATTACCCACTTCGACCGCGGCGCACAGAATCACCTCGCTCCCTCATTTCTCGCTCGTTTTCGAAGATTTCTGCTTCCAAACCGAGATTAAAGAGTAGAGGAGTCGATTACTACAACAGATCTGCAAGAAATTTGAGTGATTCGACCGAAACGAGGTAAAAACCGTTCGAAAACCCTAACTCGTCGTTTACTGCTTATTGGGCTTTGGTCGCCCTTGTTTCTGTTGAGAAAAGGCATAAGTACCCCTTAGGAAGCAATTGTAGTGATTTTGGGGGGAAAAGAACTGGAAATCTGAGATTTGGAAATTCGAACTGTACGCCTCGGTCCAGTCGGTCTGCACCTCGACCGAGGTGATTTCTGAGGGTTGTCAGTCAACCGAGGTGGTCTGACAGTGAGTTAGTGAAAATGAGTTCAGATCGCCGATTAGCTTTGAGAGACAGATCCTCACCTTCCCCTTCTCCTTCTTCTTCCTCATCCCGACCTTCTATCCCGGTGATCCATGAGAGACACCGGGTAGATTATGACCGCATTTCTAGTCGTCCAGTTATCGCTCCTAGATTTCTGGACGTTTCTGCCTTTGACTGTCTCCATGTAGATGGAGAGCTTAGCAGGATGATCGCCACAGTCGGGCTGGATCAGTTTTCTGAGATCCGAGCCCCAGCTTACCTCGAGCCTACCCTCGAGTTCGTCAGTTCCTTCACTTACCTCCCCACAGAGGGGGCTGTGAAGTACCGGTTGATGAACCGGAACTACATAGTACCTCTTGCCCACTGGAGAGATATTTTTGGCTTCCCTACCCCCACCGCTGTAGATTTCCCGACCCGAGCTGTAGCTAGAGAGTTCTGGGGTCAGATTGCCCACATTACGAGTCATGCAGACAGGTGGCGCCCTGGTGATTCCAGGGCGAAGCTTATTTACCATTTATCCTTCAGACTAGTGCACAGGGTTTTCAGTGAGATGCTTCTGGCGCGTACTGAGACGCCCCAGAAGGTCCGACAGGGGGAGCTTTTCTCCCTATACTGCATGGTCACGGGAGGATACCCTGACTTTGGCTTGATGCTGGCAGAGGATCTGCACAGGATCAAGGCCAAAGGGAGGGGTGATATTTGCTGCGGAGGTATAGTGACCCATATCGCTAGGTATCAGGATATGGATTTGAGTAGGTGTACCATGGTTGCGGCTCCGAAGCCGCTGGGTCTGCAGGAGATGATCACGAGGCGGATTCTTGTTCCTCGTGGGTTGACTACACCCTACGTTGCTATGCCTTGGGAGCGGACAGCGCCTCAGGGCATCAGATGGTCTGCACAGTTTTCGGTCTTCGACCCACATTTTTGGCAGACAGCATGGGCCCCGCTGATGGAGGACTACAGAGAGGGAGCAGCTGCAGCTACTGAGGAGGCTGAGGAGGCTGATGAGGAGGATGACGACGAGACGGTTGATGAGAGAGGAGGCGGCGTCCCGATGGACACAGGGACAGACACTGCTGGGACGAGCGCGCCTCCCATTATTGATCTTGATGAGGACGAGGAGGACACTGAGCCAGCGCCGGCTGAGACTTCTCCAGTTAGGCCCGCTAGGCGCAGGAGGCAGAGGGTTAGGGACAGAGCAGCACACCGACGGATTGATGACCTGACGGATCAGGTTATCGACACTTATGCTGCACTTTCTTTGGATATCCGGGAGATGCAGGAGCGACAGCATCATCAGCACATGATGGCTCAGCTACAGTTCCAGCATGTCATGGGCTATCCCTATGACCCTACTTTGTACCCGTACATGCCACCACCACCACCGGATCAGGACTTCTGAGGAGCTGCAGGATTTTATTTATTTTATTTTTATGCAGTTCGGCTCTTTATCCGGTGAGTCCTCCTTTCATTTAGACTTTTATTATACCCACTGGGACAGTGTGTCTCAAGTATGGGGTAGTTGATGTATTATCTGACTTATTTGACTTATGATGTATTATTTACCGGATATTTTCATATTCATGCTTTATCTGCATTTATATGTTTATCTGAGATTGCATGCATACTTACAGGTTATTTGATTGAGAAAAACGTCGAAACCGAAAAAAAAATGGTTTTAAAAAAAATTTTTTGACCTCGACCGGGACAGTTCTGGCAAAACGAGGTGTTTCACCTCGGTTGAACCAAGAACATCTCGACCGAGGTGGCGTAACAGAGAGTTTTCGAAAACGATTTTTGTGTTACTTATCTGGATATGATCTCAGTGAAGATCTTGTTTACTGACTGGTTTTAAATTCTTTATATGTTTGAAATGTTTTATGATATGTTTAAGTTGCTAAATGCTTTGTTTGAAATTATTGGCATGTTTAATACTTTATTTTTATCCAAATTATGTTGAATTTGAAGGTTGACACCGCAGCATAAGTTCTCTCACGTTCTTCTTGGAAAGACCAAGGCAATTCATTCTTCTTCTTCTTCTTCTTCTTGATCATGCTTAGCCCCTCATATACATATTGCCTCCCTTTACCTATCCGGGAATTTGGAAGCAAGCGAAGTGGTGAAAGCAAGTCAAAAGTTGAGAAGTGGCTGAAAGTGAAAGTGTTAGAAAGCAATAATAGGTTTGGGGAAGTCAATCATGAAGATGAGTAACTCGGCACCATTCACATAGCCGGGTGTTTGTGTCTTGCCAAAGTCGGATTGAGCGATATTCCTAACGGGTCATGGTATGTGCATCAAGGGTTTGACGCATCTCGAGAAATTGATGATTGCGGATTTCCTAGGCTTCGGTTATTGTGCACCTCTGTCCATGCATCCCAAAAAGTAAAGTAAAAGAGAAAAAAGTGTGAAATAAGCAAAGCTTATTGGTGGAAGATGTTGCAAGTCAAAGTGAAAGTGAAGTTCATCCTTTTCCCGGATTCTAGCACCACATTACCTTACGTTCATCCCTACCCTACACGTTTCTTGACCTTTTCTTTTGGGAAGCCCTTGAGACCTTGAGCTTGTTGATAGACTTAGCGGTTTAAATCGGATTATACATGATTAATTTTGATAATTATGATTTATTATGCATTCTATGATTTTATGCAAAGATGAACAACTTTCCTATATTTATAAAATGTTTTGATCATATTGAGTTTTTAATTTCCAGGAAGTACTCTCTTAGAGTGATCTATGATAGTTGCACACCATAAAATGTTTTTGAAAGACTTTTCATTGATTTTCATGACTTATAATCCATTCTATCTTGATTTCTATATGAGGAACTTGCTTAGGGACAAGCAAGGGCTAAGTATGGGGTATTTTGATAGCATGAATTATAGTCTATATTTTGGGGTTTGTTTGGACGTTTTATCTTTCATAATCTGCATGTTTGTATGTACATTATGTGATTTTACTACCATTTCATCTACCTTTGCGAGAATCGAGGTCTACACCTAGTTTCGTTGTAATTGCAGGTAATATGGTACGTATTGCATCATTGAGGAGCAAAAAGGAATCCTTCAGGAAGCATAGCCATGATTAAAGATTTACTTTGGACCAGTTTTGAGAGATTCTACATTCAGTTATGATCACCTCGGCTGCCCAGAGATTCATCTCGACCGAGGCGATCCAGAGACGCCGACTCGACCGAGGCGAACACCTAGGACGCGGCGAGAATATTTTATTCTTGGCTGAGATCTTTTAAAATTGGAAAGTGATCTTATATTTTTGGGCTGAGCTTCTAGAAGGAAGGAGATATGCAGAATCATATATTTTACCTATTTTTATGGGAATATATCTTCTTAAGATTTATTATCTTTGGAGGTTTATTTTTCCTATAAAAAGGGTTGGATTTCCACAATTCGATAAGCCCGCTTACACCGAAATACAGGCTGCATACACCCGCTATCAGCGCAGCAACCGCATCCTACTCCAATTTGGGAGAGAGTTGAAGAACCTTTTTGAAGGTTGAAGGAAGATTGAAGACTATAGCTTTATAGCTTTTTGGAGGGTTTTGTAAGATTGTCTTCAATTCCTTTCCTTGTTGTCTTGTCTTGTTGGATCATTATCCAAGGAACGATTTTGTGTGATATTTGATTCAGTTATTGAAGTGTTTTCACTAAGTCCCTAGAAAGACTTATGAAAAGCTTTAAAAACTCAATATGATAGCATGAATTATAGTCTATATTTTGGGGTTTGTTTGGACGTTTTATCTTTCATAATCTGCATGTTTGTATGTACATTATGTGATTTTACTACCATTTCATCTACCTTTGCGAGAATCGAGGTCTACACCTAGTTTCGTTGTAATTGCAGGTAATATGGTACGTTTTGCATCAAAAAGGAGCAAAAGGAGTCAAGAGTCATTTGGAGCTACATTCAGGAAGCATAGCCATGGATTAAAGATTTACTTTGGACCAGTTTTGAGAGATTCTACACTCAGTTATGAATCACCTCGGTTGCCCAGAGATTCATCTCGACCGAGGCGATCCAGAGACGCCGACTCGACCGAGGCGAACACCTAGGACGCGGCGAGAATATTTTATTCTTGGCTGAGATCTTTTAAAATTGGAAAGTGATCTTATATTTTTGGGCTGAGCTTCTAGAAGGAAGGAGATATGCAGAATCATATATTTTACCTATTTTTATGGGAATATATCTTCTTAAGATTTATTATCTTTGGAGGTTTATTTTTCCTATAAAAAGGGTTGGATTTCCACAATTCGATAAGCCCGCTTACACCGAAATACAGGCTGCATACACCCGCTATCAGCGCAGCAGCCGCATCCTACTCCAATTTGGGAGAGAGTTGAAGAACCTTTTTGAAGGTTGAAGGAAGATTGAAGACTATAGCTTTATAGCTTTTTTGGAGGGTTTTGTAAGATTGTCTTCAATTCCTTTCCTTGTTGTCTTGTCTTGTTGGATCATTATCCAAGGAACGATTTTGTGTGATATTTGATTCAGTTATTGAAGTGTTTTCATTAAATTCTTCTTTGTTCAAATATTCACCTTCTTCCCATATATTTAATACTTTCATTATGATGATGAGTGGCTAATTTCCTTGTGTGATTCTAGGGTGATTGGCTGAAGGTTGTGGGAAAAACAATGATAGAATGATCTTAATCACAGTAGGATCCTGAAAGTTCGAGTCTTTAACCTTAACCCTAAGCATCTCGTTCAGTCGATGAACATCTCGGCCGGGGTGGAAACTGGCTGACCGAGGTGGCTTATCCGATCCTTAACTGAGAGTTAATGTGTTAGAGTTTGCCAAATCCTATTCTTATTATACCTTTCTGGTTCAAAGCAAGCTTAGGATGAGACTTACCCGGTAATTCCTTAGTTTGTATACCAACGATCATAAGTGTAGGTAATAAAGGCTTGTCCTTTATTGGGGTTTGAGTGTGCTTCCATCCCATCTTTGTGAGTTAGCCTGAGACTTACCCGGTAAAGGTTGATTCTATTCCCTTAGATGGAGTGTTAGTTTGAGGTTATAGTTCTTTATCTTAATTCCTTGAGACTTACCCGGTAATAGGAGTTACGGTTTGGGATTAGTGTGTAGTGAGACTTACCCGGTGATCTACTCCACTTTAGAAACACCTTCCCCATGCAAAAACCTCAGCTTTGTCCGCTTATCTATAGATCTTGAGTTGGAACCACAACTAGATGCTTTAATCCCTAGAATTGCATGTTTGCTTATTTGACATCTTATTCATCTTTGATTGTATACTTGCTCTTGTGGTTAGCGTCAACACTAGCATACCGTATTGGACTTTGTTTCACTAAGTCCTTGTGATCGACCCCTGGAATTTTCTTGCTTTTACTACGATTGACCCGTACACTGCGGGTTCGCATCCTTGTTTTAAGCTTAAGTCTAGGGTTATAAATTTAAAGCTTGCACACACCGTTTGGAGCGAACAGACGTTGATCCTGATGATCAGTAACTCGGCACCATTCACATAGCCGGGTGTTTGTGTCTTGTCAAAGTCGGATTGGTCGATAGTCCTAACGGGTCATGGTATGCGCATCAAGGGTTTGAGACATCTTGAGAAGTTGATGATTGCTGATCTCCTAGGCTTTGGTTATTGTGCACCTCTGTCCATGTTCCCAAAAAGTAAAAAAGTGAAAAAATAAGCAAAACTTATTGGTGGAAGATGTTGTGATTAAAAGAAAGTGAAGTAAGATCATATTCCCGGATTCTAGCACCACATTACCATATATACATCCCACCCTGACATATTTCTTGACCTCTTTCGGAATCCCTTGAGACTTCGAGTATGTTGATTGACTTGGTGGTTTAAATTGGATAATACATGATTGATTTCTATAAATATGATTTATTATGCATTCTATGATTTTACGCAAAGATGAACATTTTTCTTATATTTATAAAAAGTTTTGATCATATCTTGATTTCATTTGCCATGAAGCTTTCTCTTACAGTGATCTATGAATGAACGCACCCCTAAAAGGTTTTGAAATGTTTTTTCATTGATCTTTTTGATGACTCATAATTCATTCTATCTTGTATCTAAGATTTAGATCTAGCTTGGGGACACTCAAGGAACAAGTATGGGGTATTTTGATAGCATGTCTTATAGTCTATATTTTGCAATTGGTTTAGAAGTTTTATCTTCATAAATCTACATGTATAGATGTATATTCTTTGATCATTATGTTGTTTTGTCTACCTTTGTCATAATCGAGTTTACACCTAGTTTCGTTGTAATTGTAAGGAGAATGGCACGTTTTGGAACAAAATTGAGCTAAGGAGTCATTGGAGCTACATTATGGAGCATTGAAGAGCTACAAGAAAACCTCACGAACCATGGAATTGAGATGGAAGATTGATTTTGGACCAGATTAGAGAGATTCACACTCAGCTGAGACTCACCTCGGTTGGCTACAGTGTCACCTTGACCGAGGTGATCTTCATGACAGGCTGGACCGAGGCGAATATTATAACGGCCATAAGATCTTTATTTTTGGCTAAGATCTTCTATTTTTGGCAAGTGAATTTTCCATAATTTAGGATGATTTTCTTGAATGAAGCATATCTTTTTGGCTGACCTATTTGGAAGATATTTTAAGGAAGGAAATTGCCTTTTAAGATATTTTATTTTAGGAAGGTGACTCTCCTATATAAAGAGGTGTATTATTTGGAGATTAATCATCTCTGAGTGGCAGTTCTCCAAATCATAAAGTTGAAGGATGTTTGGAAGGTTGAAGAAAGTTGAAGTTAGTTTGAAGGAAGATTGAAGGCTTTGAAGGAAGTTGTAAGATTTTCTTAACTTGGTTTGGTTTTGTTGTCTTTCTAGTTGTGATTGAGGAATGTTGTTTGATTGTTTGTTTGATTATTTGATTGAGTTATTGAGACCTTTGTGTTAAGTTTTTCTTGTTTGAAGATTGATTATTTTCTTATATATTTGATTATTGTTATCGTGATGATTGTTGGCTAAGTTGTTTATGCGATTCTAGGGTGAATGGCTGAAGGTTGTGGGAAAGACGATCAAAGAATGATCCTCTATCCCAATGGGCCCTGAAAGCTCGAGCCTTTACCTTAACCGACGAACACCTCGGTCAGTCGTGGAACATTTTGACTGAGATGGTACATGAACTGAGCGAGGCGAGACCATTCCTGATCCTTATCTGAGTTGAGGTTTCGTTTGTCAACTTTTATCCTTGTTATACCTTTCCTGGTTCTATGCAAGACTATGAAAAGACTTACCCTATGATTCCTTTGTTTGTTTACCGAAGGTCATGAGTGCAGGTAATAAAGGTTTATCCTTTATGGGGGTTTGAGTGTGCCTTCATCCCATCTTTGAGAGTTAGCCTGAGACTTAGCCGGTAAAGGTTGATTCTATCCCCTTGGGTGGTGTGGTTGTTTGCGATTATAGTTCCTTTCCTTAATACCTTGAGACTTACCCGGTGAGACGATCTTTGGTCTGGGATAGTGAGTAGTGAGACTTACCCGGTGATCTATTCCCACCTTAGAAACACCTTCCCTTTGCAAATCTCAGCTTTGTCCACGTTATCTTTTCAAATCATGAGTCGGAATCACAACTAGATGCTTTAGTCTCTAGAATCCGCATTCTCTTTACCTCGTTATTACATCATCTATGATATCTTTGATTGTTGCTTGTTTTTGTTTTACAACCTGAATTACCGATCTTTGTTTCACCATACTCCCTGTGTTCGATCTTAGAATTCTTGCTTTTATTACAATCGATCCGTACATTGCGGGTTCTTTTATTTGCAATTATTCTTAGTATAAATATTAAAGTTTGCACACACCTTTTGGAGCGAACATGGACAGAGGTGAACAATAACTGAAGCCTAGGGGACTGTAACCGAAGGACTATTTATCAGTACGACTTTGATGATCGTTCATCAAATTTTCGAGACGCCTCAAACCCTTGATGCACATACCATGACCCGTTAGGACTATTGATCGGTACGATTTTGGCATGACACAAGAACCGAAGACTAGGAGATAAACGATCATCAAATTCTCGAGATGCCTCAAACCCTTGATGCACATATCATGACCCCTTAGGACTATCAATCAATACGACTTTTGCAAGATACAAACACCCGGCTATGTGAATGGTGCCGAGTTATTCATCATCAAGATCAACGTCCCCAAACCTAATTTTTTCTAACACTATCAAGCAACATCTAGACTTCACTTCACACCCTTTTCATCAACTGCATCCAACTTCTCGGATAGGTAAAGGGAAGCGAGTATATATATGAGCGCCTAAAGCATGATCAAGAAGAAGAAGAAGAAGAGATCGAAGTGCCTTAATCATCCCATGAAGAATGTGAGAAAACCCATAACGTGGTGTCAACCTTCAAATCAAACATAATTTTAATAAAAACAAAGTATTAAACATGCTAGTATTTCAAACAAAGAATTTAGCAACTTAAACATATCATAGAAACTTTCGAGCATATAAATATTTCAAAGCTAATATGCAAACAAATATCTTCATCGAGGTCATATCCAAAATAGAAACACAAAACGTTTCGAAATTCTTTTCAGTTAAAAACCCATCTCGGTCGAGGTGATCTCACGTTATCTGAGGTGTTGAACCGAGATGTATCTCAGTTTCACAACCTCCTTTGGTCAAGAACGTCTCGGTCGAGCGCAAAATATTTTTTTTCAAACTGGTTTTGACGTTTTTCTCAAACAGATGCCTGTAAGCAATGCATGTAATGGCACATAAGCACATGAAGCCAAATTATGATAATATCCAACAAGAGTCATACAAACAAGGTCAAGTAGGTCAAAAAATACAAATACCCCATACTTGGAACACATTGTCCCAATGGGTCAAATATAAGTCATAAGAAACAAGTACTCACCGGATAAACCTGAATTGCATAATAAATAGAAAATAAATCCATAAAGCGGTCAATCCTCGTCAGCTGGTGGTGGTGGTGGTGGAATGTACGGGAATTGAGATGGGTCGAATGGATAACCCATCATTTGCTGAAACTGTATCTCCATCATTCGACGTTGGAAATGCTGGCTCTCCTCTATCCGGTGTGCCCATCCATCTATAGATCTGCGCTAAGCATCGAAATGTTGGGGAATATCGGTTTGCAGGGCAGAGTAAGAATCAATCATGTGCCTCTCGAGATCATCTATCCTCAGATGTGCCTCGGGATCTCTACGGTGGCGGGCTCGCTGCTGAGGTGGTGGCATGTCAGCTGGAGGTGCAAGAGCCTCTCTCTCGTCCTCCGTGGCCGCATCATCAAGGTCAACGGTGGGAATACTAGGGCCTCCGGTGTCAGTACCGGTATCCACGGAACCAACTCCTCACTAGCCATCTCTATCATCTCTATCAGCTGCCTTTCTAGCAGCGCCCTCCTACATGTACAGGAACCAAGCAGCTGACCAGTACTGATGATCATAGATTGAGAACTGTGAAGACCAGATAATGCCTTGAGGAAACATCGTTTCCCATGGCATGGAAACATAAGGTGTGCCAAGAGCACGGGAATGATTATTGGCCGTGTGATCATATCTTGCAAACCCAATGGCTTCGGTGCCGCCACCAACGTACAACCTGATAAATCCAGCTCCATGTATGTGATAATGTGGGTTACCAACCCACCACAACAAATATCTCCCTTTGCCTTCCCCTTGATCCTTTGGAGATCCTCTGCCAACATGGCAGAAAAGTTTGGACCTCCAAATGTAACCATACAAAACAAACTAAAGAGCTCACGCTGTCGGACCTTCTGGGGCATCTCAGTATGCACCAGAAGCATCTCAGTAAATATCCTATGAGCTAGGCGGAAAGCTAGGTGAAAGATGATCCGCTCCAAGGAATCTCCGGGTTGCCATCTGTCATGGTTGTCAGTCACGTAAGTTATGGTCTATGAATATCTAGAGGTCATCCGAACATCTAGAGGTCATCTGCACTTCGCCAAAGTCTTCCAGATTTCTTTTATTAGATAAGATTTCTTTCAGAAACTTCCCATTGGCGGGCATACCTAAGACTAATCAACGGAAGGTATGTTAATATGTAGCTTATTCATAAGTTCTACATACTTACCAAAGTGTTTGTCTAGACGTGCACACGCCCTAGAATAAGGGAACAAAAGTAGAGGCTTGTAAGTAGGTGGTTGAACATAGACATCAGACGTCTCTTTCTCCTCTTCAGCTTTCGTCTCGACCCGCATCTCGACCAATGTGTTCTTTGATAGAACGTCATCCGACTGAGGTACTGGATCAGTTGTCCTCAATCCACTTCGTGTTGTGATTTCCATGACTTGCCCTTTTGGGTTGTTTTCCCTCCTTCTTGGGAGTTTACCTAGATCTCTAGGTGCTTCATTAGCCTTGTTGAAAACTTGATGTTCCAAAGATTTTTGTGCCTTTGACAATTTATTCATAGAACTTTCCATGACATTAAGCTTGGTCATGATTGCTTCTAGTACAACATCCGTATTTTCCTTAGGCTGTTGGGACGAGCTCAAAGATGGCTCTTGACTCTTCAATGGAATAAAGAAGAAGATGGGGAGTTAGAGCATTTTCAACATGAGAATAAGGGTTACTAGAATTTTGTTGATTTGATCTCCAATTGTTCTGGTTCATGTTGTTGTTATTGTTGAAATTGTTATTCCTTTGCCCTTGATAGTTCCCTCTCCCCAAGTACCTAACAGCTTGCTCCTAGGATGCTCCTTTAGCTTGAGATAATAAAACTCTTTCAAAGCCTTAACTTCATTGTTGATGGTAGTAAGTTGAGCAATGCTCGAAATGGTGAGATTCATCTTCGGAGGTCCAACTCGTTTTCCTCCATCTTCAACCCTTCAATGGGAGAACTTCTCCATATGTAGAGCTTGCTTCTCAACAAACTCTCAAGCTTCATCAACCGGTGTATCCATGAAAGTGCCCCCAGAAAGTGATTGGAGTTTTAATTGAGTTTCCTCATCCAAACCCATGAAGTAGATCTCTATCAACTTAATCTTTGAAATTCCATGGTGAGGGCAATCCAATAAAAGGTCCTTGAACCTTTCCTATGACTTGAACAAGCTTTCTCTATCATTCATGACAAAAGCATTAATCTTACCCCGCAACTCCTCAATTTTGGATGG
Organism: Fagopyrum esculentum; assembly: GCA_033239045.1. Lineage (NCBI taxonomy): Eukaryota > Viridiplantae > Streptophyta > Magnoliopsida > Caryophyllales > Polygonaceae > Fagopyrum > Fagopyrum esculentum. Next base: position 20,933,666 of record BSUD01000008.1, on the reverse strand, counting down.
TGGGATGAATTTAGTCAGAAATTCCTTAGCCGTTTCTTCCCATGTGTTAATTCCGGAGATGGGAGAGATTGATACCAAGCAATTGCTTTATCTTTCAAAGAGAAGTAGAATGTCCTTAACTTGTAGTTGTTGTTCTCCACCCTTGAAGGTCTTAAAGTCTCCATAAGAATCTCATAGTTTTGGAAATTTTGATGTGGAGATTCTCTTCCTAATCCTCCAAACTCACATTCTCGGATCATTGAGATGACTTGAGGTCAAAACTCGTAGTCATGCTCAACTGGATCTCCTAAGTTAACGACCGGACACCGCACTTGTTGATTCGGGTCCATCCTTTGACCTAGGGTTTCTGGTTCACTTACAAACGGGTTGACTCGGTCAAACCTAGCTGACAACCGAGCTACTGGAGGTCGTATCTCGACCGGTGCAGTTGGGTTAGGGTTAACCCTTGGCTCGATAACAACATCGGGTCGAGGTCGTATATGGGCCTTCAATTCGGCCATATCAGCTCAGATCTCCTTTGTTCTCGCTCGAGCTTCCTCTCTTTCCCTTTGTAAAGCTTCATTGCAATGCCCAAGTTGTTCTAGTGCATCTTTCAAGCAACTTCGAGATATCGATTGTCTTGTGTTGCCATCTTATCTTCTTTCGATCTTCTTTTGTATGTCTTTTCTAGTTCGGGATCGTAGGGAACAATTTGTTTCCCAACACGAGTTGTTCTCATAAACCTAAAGAAAGATCTTGCGAAATCACTCAAGTAAAGCAATCAATAGTAACAAGGGAAACAACCCTGAATGACAACAAAATACCGAACTTAGTCTTGATCAAGTCCCAGACAACGGCGCCAAAAACTTGTTCGCTCTCAGACGTGTGTGAATAATGAATGAAATAAGCTTTAAATTTATAACCTATTTAGAGGTCAAAGCATCCAACTGTTTTTTCAACTCATGATTTCCAAGGATCATGTGGACAATGCTGAGGTTTGTAAAGGAAGATATTTCTAAGGTTGGAATAGATCAACAGGCAAGTCTCACGACTCACTATCCCAAACCAAAGATCCTATCACTGGGTAAGTCTCAAGGAACTAAGGAAAAGAACTATAATCTGAAACTAACACACTACCAAAGATCCTATCACCGGGTAAGTCTCAGGCTAACTCTCAATGGTAGGATGAAGGCACACTCAAACCCTAATAAGGGATAAACCTTTATTATCTAACACTCATCATCATAGGTATACAAGCAAAGGAATCACCGGGTAAGTCTTATTCTAGGCTTGCGTATAAACCAGGAAAGGTACAACAAGGATATGATTTGGAAAATTAAAACCTAAACTCAGGATAGGTCGAATCAAGTTCATGTCTTGCCTAGTTCTAATCGATCACAGCCGAGATACTCCATGAACTGACCAAGATGATGTTCAGTTTTTGTTAAGGCTCGAGCTTTCATGGTCCACTAAGATAAAGGTTCACTTTTGCATCGTCTATACCACAACCTTATGCCAATCACCCTAGAATAGCAAGGTTTTAAGCCAACAATCATTATAATTATAACAATCTAATATATAATTGAATAAGCAATAGGGGAACAAGAAAACCTTAACAAAAAAGTCTCAATAATCAAACAAAGAAACAATCCAAACAAGTAGGAAAATGTGTTCCTCAAGAATCGTATCAAAAGACAACAATTATCGTTCCTTAAGAAAACCTTGCAACTTTCCTTCAAAACCTTAACACTTTCGCTCCAAGCAATCTTCCTTCGATTTCCTTCCGCTGTCTAGAATACACTCCGTTGCAAATATAACCAGCTGTCCTTCCATCTAAAAACTTCCTTCCATCATATAGGAAAATTATAGGTCAAAAATAAATATCTCATTAGGTTGTGGGCCGGCCGTCTAGATCTAGGCCCAATTAGTCATCTCGACCGAGATGCTAACGTGGTGAACTGAGATGGTCGAGCTATTACGTGCAAATCTCCATAACTGGTCCTATATCTCGTTTCTACCAAACTTCCAGGGTTCCTACAGTTACAACACAACTAGGTGTAGACCTTGATTCTGGCAAATGTAAACACAATAAAATAATCATCAAGAATATACAACCATGCATGCAGATTTTATCATGATAAATCGTCTAAACCAATCCAAAAATAGAAACTATAATGTATGTTATCAAATACCCCATATTTGTCCCTTGCTTGTTCCCAAGCAAGATTCAAATCTTAGATACAAGATAGAATGGATTATAATTCATCAAAAATATCAATGAAAAACATTTTTTGAAATTTTTTGGTGGTGTGCTTCCAGTCGTAGATCACCATAAGAGAATGCTTCATAGCAAATAAAATCAACACATGCCAACAACATATTATGAATATAAGAAAGTTGATCATCTTTTGGATAAAATCATAGAATGTGTACTAAATCATTTTTACCAAAATCAATCCTGTATAATCCAGTTTAAACCACAAAATAAATAAACATATTGAAGGTCTCAAGGGCTTTCAAATAAAGGTCAAGAAACGTGTTAGGGTGGGATGTATATAAGGTAATGTGGTGCTGAAAATCCGGGAATAGGATCTTTACTTCACTTCTTGAATTCCAAACATCTTCCACCAATAAGCTTTGCTTATTCTTTCTTGCATACTTTCATTTTTACTTTATTTTTGAAAACATGCACAGAGGTGTAGAATAACCGAAGCCTAGGAGATCAACAATTCACAATTTTACGAGATGGCTCAAATCCTTGATGCACATATCATGACCCATTAAAACTATCGATCAATTAGACTTTGGCAAGACACTAACACTTTCAATCATGATCTCAACTTCACTCCGTCATTTCGGTCGAGATAGTTTGACAGCACCCGAGATGATCGGCCGAGGTGAACCTCAGATATCTCAATTTCGTTTGGCCAAGTTGTCTCGGTCGAGGTCAAAAAAAATTTGTCAATCAAGTTTGGACGTTTTTCAATCAAAAATCCTTATGTGGTGCATGTAAAGAGCCATATAAGCTCATTATGCATCTAAGATCATAAGAAAAGTCATCAAGTCAATAGTTATTAAAGATTACATATCCAAGTAAGTCAAATACCTCATACTTGAGACACATTGTCCCAATGGGTCAAGAGTAAGTAATAAAAAGGTACTCACCTAGCGAAAAAGAAGAACAACATAATAGAAACTAATACATGATCCAAATGAAGCTCAATCGTCAGTTGGAGGTGGAATGTATGGATACTGAGTAGGATCGAAAGGATACCCCTTCTGCTGCTCAAACATCAACATCGCCATCTGATGCTGGTGGGTTGGATCTCTTGTATATCTTGTGTCCAAGTCCTAATGGAGCGAGTCTGACCGGCGAAGCGCGAGGTCATGTTAGTCCGTAGGGTTCGGAAAGACTCCGTCTTCTGCTAAGTGAGGTCATCAATCCTCCTGTGCGCCTCGGGATAATGGAGGTGGTGAGCTCGCTCCTGCTGTGATGTTTGAGGAATCTCCACCAGAACAGTTGGGGTCTCTCGCTCATCCTCAGTAGCCTCGTCGTCAATGTCGACGGTGGGAACACTCGGACCAGCTTTCTCTATATAGGTATCCATCGTTGCGGCTCCATCAACATCGTCACTAGTATCAGATCCAAGTTCCGCATCTATAGCAACCTCTTGCATGATAGGATATCAAATTGTCGACCAGTTATGAGGATCGAAGATGGTGAACTAGGGCGACCATGGAATGCATCTAGGAAATTTCGTTTCCCAAGGCATGGCCACATATTGGGGATCACTATAACACCCAAAATCCTAGAGGACTCGGAATCCCACGAGTTGGGATCTCACAATTTGTCCCAGCCCTTAGCATGGCAACAACTTCATCGGACATTACAACACGACACAAATAAAAAGGCAAAACAACATAGTTTTATTCCCTGAGCGAAAACGAAAGTACAAATCTCAAAACAATCCAGCTTGGTCTCAAAACCAGAAATATAACATGAGTGTCAAAGACATGAAATAAGATAACCCGTCCCGTCCTATAATGCACGGAACCCCGGCTGCCCACTACCGCCGGATCACTCGACCGCCTCTCTAGCCTACAAGGCATCTACAAGTGTTCGCTCCAAAAGGTGTGTGCAAGCTTTAATATTTATAACCCAAGAACTATGCTTGAACAATATGTGAATCCGCAGTGTATGGATCAGTTGTAATAAAAGCAAGAATTCCAGGGTTCGAACACAGGGACTATGGTGAAACAAAGCAAGGAATCAGGTTGTCAAATATGCTAATGACTACAAATTAAAGCAATCAAAGATGATATAAAGTCAAATAAAGGGAATGTGGATTCTAGTGATTAAAACATCTAGTTGTGGTTCCGACTCAATATCTCAAAGGATAACGCGGACAAAGCTGAGGTTTGCAAAGAGAAGGTGTTTCTAAGGTGGGAATAGATACCGGGTAAGTCTCACTACTCACTATCCAAAACCAAAGCTCCTATTACCGGGTAAGTCTCAAGGTACTAAGGAAAGGATCTATAATGTCAAACCAACACACCACCCAAGGTAATAGAATTAACCTTTACCGGGTAAGTCTTAGGCCAACTCACAAAGATGGGATGAAGGCACAGTCAAACCCCAATAAAAGAAAAGACCTTTATTACCTACACTCCTGATCTTGGGTAAACAAACAAAGGAATCACCGGGTAAGTCTCGTCTTAGGCTTGCATTGAACCAGGTAAGGTATAACAAGGATAGGATTTGGCAAACTGAAACTCTTAACTCAGATAAGGTTCAAAAAAGGTTCACCTCGTTCAGTTATATTCCATCCCGGCCGAGATGTTCAATGACTGACCGAGGTGTTCTACAGTTAAGGTAAAGCCTCGAGCTTTCAGGGTCCTGCTGGGATTAAGATCATTCTATCATCGTCTTTCCCACAATTTTCAGCCAATCACCCTAGAATAGCATAAGAAACTTAGCCAAGAATCACCATGATAACAATAATCAAATATATGAGAAAAGAATCAATATTCAAACAAGGAAACCTTAACACAAAGGTCTCAATAACTGAATGAAACAAGTAACAAACAAGCGTTCCTCAAATCACAAATCAGACTAGACAACAAACCAAAAGCAATCTAAGAAGATCTTACAAACTCCTTCAAAGCCAACTTCAACTATGATTCCTTCCTTCCTTGAACTTCAACCTTCAACTCTTCCTTGAACTTCCATATGAAAATACTCCAGAAATTTCTTGATCCGAAGACGGCTGAATTGTAGAAATTCAGCCCATATATATAGGAGAATTATCTTCCAAAAGATAAAATATCTTAAAAAGATAATTTTCTAGAAAATAGATTCATATCTCTTAAACTAAATCAGCCAAATATAATATCTTTTCTTCCGGAAATCCAGCCAAAAATATAAGATATTCTCCAAAAATAGAAGATCTCAATCAAAAATAAAGATCTCGCCGGCGACAAGGTGTTCGCCTCGTTCAGAACGCTCCTGAAGATCACCTCGGTCGAGGTGGTACTGTAGCTTACCGAGGTGAATCTCAGCTGAATGTCAATTATCTCGAATCTGATACAAAATCAATCCTCTTAATAATTTCCATGCTTGCTGATCTTCTTATAACTCCTCATAGCTCCAGAATGTAGCTCCAATGGCTCCTTAGCTTCCTTAGCTCCATTTTAGTCCAAAACGTTTCATTTTACCTAAGATTACAAAAAAACTAGGTGTAGATCTTGATTCCCGCAAAGGTAGACAAAACAACAATATAATCGCAGAATATACATCAATACATGCAGATTTATGAAGATAAAACGTCTAAACCAATCCAAAAATATAGACTATAATACATGCTATCAAAATACCCCATACTTGTCTCTTGCTTGTCCCCAAGCAAGTTCCGAATCTTAGATACAAGATAGAATGGATTATAAGTCAGAAAGATCAATGAAGAGCATTTCAAAACATTTTGGTGGTGTGCTCCACTCATAGATCACTCGAAGAGAATGCTTCATGGCAAATAAAATCAAGACATGAACAAATAAAATCAAGACATGGCAAATAAAAACAAGTATGGGGTATTTTGATAGCATGAATTATAGTCTATATTTTGAGGCCTGTTTAGACGTTTTATCTTCAATAATCTGCATCTTTGAATGTATATTATGTGATTATATTGTCAATTCATCTATCTTTGCGGGAATCGAGGTCTACACCAAGTTTCGTTGTAATCGTAGGTAAAATGACACGTTTTACATCAAAATGGAGCTAAAGGAGTTAAGGAGTCATTGGAGCTTAAGGAAGAATCCAGGAAGGATGGAATTAAATTAAAGATTTATTTTGGACCAGATTTAAGATATTTCACCTTCAGCTGAGATTTACATCGGTTGACCACAGAGTCACCTCGACCAAGGTGATCTAAGGGAGCGTCTCGACCGAGGCGAATATCCTGACGCGGCGAGTTGCCTGAAATCTTTTATTTTTAGAAGGAGAGATCTTATATTTTTGGGCTAGATTTCTGGAAGAAAGATCATATATTTTAGAGATTTATTTTAGGAGATAAGATATATTTTATTAGGAAATTATCTTTTTAAGATATTTTATCTTTGGAAGATAATTCTCCTATATAAAGGGTTGGATTTTTCATAAGTTCAACCATGCTTAGCATGCTTAGAGGGTTGATAGCATCTAGCAATTTAGGGATTTTCTCCAAAGTTTTGAAGGATGGAAGATTGATGATCAATCTAGGAAGGATTGATAGCTTATTATAGCTTTGTGAAGGGTTTTGTAAGACTTTCTTAGATTTCCTTCTTGTTGATTTTTCTTGTTGGATTTGTGATCCAAGGAACGCTTATTTGTTTGATATTTGATTCAGTTATTGAAGCCTTGTTCTTAAGGTTTTTGTGTTCAAATATTCATTCTATGCCCATATATTTGAGTATTGCTTTCATGATGATGAGTGGCTAATTTCTCTATGCGATTCTAGGGTGATTGGCAGAAGGTTGTGGGGAAAAAAATGATAGAATAATCTTAAATTCCAGTAGGACCCTGAAAGCTCGAGTCTTTATCCTTAACCCTAGCACATCTCGTTCAGTCGATGAACATCTCGGCCAGGGTGGAATTTGACTGACCGAGGTGACCCTTTCTGATCCGAAACTGAGAGTTAAGTGTTAGAGTTTGCCAAATCCTATTCTTCTTACACCTTTCCTGGTTCAATGCAAGCCTAGGATGAGACTTACCCGGTAATTCCTTAGTTTGTTTACCAAAGATCGTAAGTTTAGGTAATAAAGGTTTATCCTTTACTGGGGTTTGAGTGTGCCTTCATTCCATCTTTGTTAGTTAGCCTGAGACTTACCCGGAAAGGTTGATTCTATTACCTTAGTTGGAGTGTTGGTTTGATATTATTATTCCTTTCTTTAGTACCTTGAGACTTACCCGGTAATAGAAACTTTTGGTTTGGAGTTAGTGAGTAGTGAGACTTACCCGGTGATCTATTCCACTTTAGTAACACCTTCCCTTTGCAAAACCTCAGCTTTGTCCGCTTATCTTGAGATCTTGAGTTGGAACCATAACTGGATGCTTTAATCCCTAGAATTTGCATATTTACTTAATTGACTATATTATCATCTTTGATTGTTTTAATCGCTTTTATGGTTAGTTGCAATATTAACTACCTATATTGGTTTTGTTTCACCTAAGTCCATTAGATCGACACCCCGGAATTCATGCTTTTACTACGATTGACCTGTACACTGCGGGTTCGCATCCTTGTTTTAAGCATACATCTTGGGTTATAAATTTAAAACTTGCACACACCATTTGGAGCGAACACCGGCATCCCTAGAATAGCATCCATAAACGGAATGTTAATATGCAATTTAGACATAAGTTCAAGGAATATACCGAAGTGTTTGTCCAAGCGAGCTCTTGCTCGTGATTGTGGGAATGGTAGTGGTGGATTGTATCGAGGTGGTGCCACATACGTCCCCTCATCATCCTTGCACTTTCCTCCATCTTCTTGCAATGTCTCTTCTTCGATCACCACTTGCTTTCCTTTATCATTTCCCTTGGGTAAGGGATCCTTCATGCTCAGCCCACTCCTTGTTGTGATGGCCAACACTTGACCTCTTAGGTTATCTTCGGTTCTTCCGGGAAGCTTTCCCAGATCTCTATGAGCTTCACCCGCCTCTTGGAACACTTGTGCTTCCAACACATTTTGAGCCTTAGAGATGGAAGTCACCGTGCTCTCAAGACCGCTCAACCTTCCAAGCAATTGCTCAAACATCATTTCGGTTCTATCCTTTGGAGGTTGAGTAAATCCGGGTGGAGGTTCTTGTGAAGCCTTTGGTGGTGGAGCTACGCTTGTGGAAGTGGGAGGGTTCAAGGCTCTATCCGGGTTAGAATAGGAAAACAAGGGATGGTTGTGGTTAGGCCGGTAATTATTGAATTGCCAGTTGTTGTTGAAGTTCCTTGGGCCTTGATAGTTGTTGTAGTTTACCCTTCCCATGTAGTTCACATCCTCCTCCTTGGAAGACATGTTTTCTTGGCTTGCTTGACTCTTCAAAGTTGTAGCACATAACTCCCTCAAGGACTTAAGCTCATTGTTGATTGCGTCAAGCTTGAAATTACTCATGGTGACTTCACTCACCTCATATTCTCCCGCTTTCCTCCCATCACTCTTCCTATGGGAGTACTTTTCAATCACCAAAGCTTGTTTCTCTACAAATTCCCAAGCTTCATCTACATTCTTTTCCATTAAAGTCCCACCGGAAAGAGATTGAAGCTTTAATTGGCTATCTTCATCAAGTCCCTTGAAGTAGATCTCCAAAAGCTCTATTTTTGGTATACCATGGTGTGCACAATCTAGGAGAAGGTCTTTGAACCTCTCCCAAGACTTGAATAGGCTTTCTCTATCCTTCATTACAAAGGCATTGATCTTCCCTCTTAGCTCGATAGTCTTGGAAGGTGGGAAGAACTTAGTCAAGAACTCGGTTGTCATCTCCTCCAAAGTACTCACACGCCCTAGTGGAATCGATTGGTACCAAGCCAAGGCTTTATCCTTAAGTGAGAAGGAAAAATCCCTAAGCTTATGGTTGTTGTTCTCCAACCTAGGCGGTCTTAGTTCCTCCATCAATATCTCGTAGTTTATCAAATGTTGATGAGGGGACTCTCATTCCATCCCTCCAAATTGATTATGCCGGATCATTTGTAGCACTTGAGGGCGGAGCTCATAATCAAGGGCTGCGGGATCTCCTATGTTCACACTCGGACGGTGCACTCTTTGAGCCAGATCCATACGTTGCCCTAACATTTGTGGCTCCTCAATAGCAATGGGCATAACCCGAATATTAACTGCCGGCTGTGGTTGTGGTGGAGGTGGAGGAGGTTGTTAACTATTAAGCTCTCTTTGCACAAGAGCTTGCCTAATCTCTTCAATCTCCCTCCTAGTTGCTTCTTGCCTCTCATTGGCAAGTCTCCTTTCATTCTCCAAGAGCTCATCCCTTAACCTAATTTGCTCTAAAGCCTCATCTAACTTAGCTTGTAGATCTCTTCCGGCCATCTCCTTTCCCTTTCTAATGTTCTTAAACCTAGCCTTAAGGGTTTTCTCCGGTTCGGGATCGAATGGAGCTAAATCCTTGCCACGAGATCTTCGCATACACCTAAAGAGTGAGAGATGTCCTGAAAATGCAAAGATACAAACCAAACAAGATCAAAAGCAACAAGAAAGACCTACACTATAAACAATCACAAAAATGACTCAATCTAGACCTAATCCCCGGCAACGGCGCCTAAAACTTGTTACGCTAGATTGTGACACGCAAAAGTCTTAAATTTATAACTCGATATATTTTCCTATCTCCTAGTGAATCCACGGTGTATGGGTCGTTTTGTAGTAAGGATAGTATTTCGAGGTCGAACACAAAGACTAAGGTGAAATTGAGTCAATAGTGACTAAGGATAGTGAAGATCTAGGCTAAGAAAAGAGAAAGAAATAAAGAAATGAAAATCTCAATGTTTTTGGTTTAGTTTTGTGGTGATCAATCAAGGATCACAAATCATGCAAGATTAACAAAAAACTAAGCTAGCAAACACAAATAAACAAGCAAACACAAGATAAGTAATCAAAGATAGAGAAGCGTATTCTAGGGGTTGGAGATTCCGGTTATGGCATATGACTCAAGCTATCTAGTCATTCTTTAGATCAACTATGGTATGTTGGAAGTGAGTGTTTCTAGATTAGAATCAAGTCCTAAACATAAATCCTAGCACACTCAGTCCAATAGCGGCTAGTGAGGCTCACTACTACCTAGAGTTCATCATCTTCGATACCTAAGAGCAAGAATCACTGGGTAGGTCTCTTCTTACACTTAGTTGCTAACACTAGGTCACCCTTGGATAGATCTAGCTCAACAAACACTAGGGTTTCAACAACCTAACAACCTAACACTTAGATTTATCAATACAAGCAAGTCAGACAGAATCACGGGCAGTTCCTCACTTCCACGGCCGTGGAACTACCTAGAACAGACCGTGAATTACTACAGAGGCTAGGTTCGAGCAAGCAAATCATCCAAAGGTACGTTTAAATCTATCCTATCATAGTCCAAGCCATAACCATCATTTCCTTACCCTAGAATCACATCTATTTAGCCAACAACATGCATCATCCTAATCAAAATCATCAAGTATAAAATCATGGAGTCCATGTCAAGAGGATAAAATGAAAGAGAGATGAAGTAAATAGAACAAGAAAAACGAGTTGAATAGATGTTAAAAGAGAGACTCACAACCCTTCAAAAGAAGGTTTGAATCGTTCTTACAACTACAGAAAATGTTTTCAACAAACTTCATTGTAAAAACTAAGAAACTCTAAGAATGGTGTGTTCTTCTCTTCTTCTCCAATGGAAGTCTTTCTTCTCCTCCAAGAGTAGCTCCAATCCAATCTTCCAATGTGAGAATATGTGTGAGGTAAGGTGTGTAGTGGATGGATCTTCTTTCCTATCAGCATGCAAGGGTACTTATAGCCTTCACCATTTACAAGAGTCGGTTGTGGAGATCGTGGGACAGCTGTCCTAGCTGTGCAGAAGGAATCACGGGCAGTTTCCAAGGCCGTGGAACTCCCAGTGGCCTTGATTCCTGTGTTTCAGCTTTCTTTTGATCGTTGAGCCGCGAGTTGGTACAAGGCATACACCAACATGACCCCATGTATTGTTCTTTGCTCCTAACTTGTTTCCCAATGAGCTCGGATACGTGTCATCACGAGGAATGATCCTTGGATGTATCGATTAGGCTTTAAAAGCTCCCAAAATACCTATAGAACATGCAAAAGTCCGTGTAGACGTCTATCTCGACAAATATACATGTATTGAATGTAAACGCCACGAACTAATGCTAAACTATGCATGAATAGCGGGAAAAACTATCTAAATGGATGCCTAGACTAACGTCATAAATCGTGTTATCACCTTACAACATGACACTGACAGATATAAAAAAATACATAAAACGGTATAAAAGTGTACATCGAAAGGTATACAAAGTCATAGCAGAGTATAAAACACAATCCTCACATATGAGATATACAAGCATCCCCAAAACAATAACCACCTAATTTACGGGAGTCCTCGGTCTGTCACCCTGCCGGATCACTCTATAGCTCTCCTATCCTGTAAAGCATCAACATAACGGTATAAAACCGTTAGCTAACCGTACGTATATAAGGTAATGCATAAGCATAAACACAAGTCATGAAAGATAAACACATAATCATGTTGTCACACATTTACCCATTGTAGTTATCTTTATATAATAGTCATTCACTCAAATCGTATATACATAGGTATATGAAACTATGTGACATGAGGAACGTATAATCCACGCCTCTGGGTGTTCGCTCCAAACGGTGTGTGCAAGCTTTAAATTTATAACCCTAGACTTAAGCTTAAAACAAGGATGCGAACCCGCAGTGTACGGGTCAATCGTAGTAAAAGCAAGAAAATTCCAGGGGTCGATCACAGGGACTTGGTGAAACAAAGTCAATACGGTGTGCTTATGTCAATACTAACCACAAGAGCGATTAACACAATGAAAGATGAATAAGAAGTCAATAAAGCAAACATGCAATTCTAGGGATTAAAGCATCTAGTTGTGGTTCCAACTCAAGATCTATAGATAAGCGGACAAAGCTGAGATTTTTGCGTGGGGAAGGTGTTTCTAAAGTTGAGTAGATCACCGGGTAAGTCTCACTACACACTAATCCTAAACTGTAACTCCTATTACCGGGTAAGTCTCAAGGAATTAAGATAAAGAACTATAACCTCAAACTAACATACCATCTAAGGGAATAGAATCAACCTTTACCGGGTAAGTCTCAGGCTAACTCACAAAGATGGGATGGAAGCACACTCAAACCCCAATAAAGGATAAACCTTTATTACCTACACTTATGATCGTTGGAAAACAAACTAAGGAATTACCGGGTAAGTCTCATCCTAAGCTTGCATTGAACCAGAGAGGTGTAATAAGAATAGGATTTAGCAAACTCTAACACTTAACTTTCTGTTTTAGGTCGGATAAGTCACCTCGATTAGAAGAATTCCACCCCGGCCGAGATGTTCATCAACCGAACGAGATGCTTAGGGTTAAGGTTAAAGACTCGAACTTTCAGGATCCTACTGGAATCTAAGATTATTCTATCATTGTTTTTCCCACAACCTTCAGTCAATCACCCTATAATCACACAAGGAAATTAGCCACTCATCATCATCATGAAAGTATTAAATGTATGGGAAGAAGGTGAATTATTTGAACAAAGAAGAATTTAATGAAAAGACTTCAATAACTGAATCAAATATCACAACAAAGCGTTCCTTGGATAGCAATCCAACAAGACAAGACAACAAGGAAAGGAATTGAAGATAATCTTACAAAACCCTCCAAAAAGATATAAAAGCTATAGACTTCAATCTTCCTTCAACCTTCAAAAAGGTTCTTCGAAACTCCCAACTGGAGTATGCTGCTGCTGCTGCGTAAAACCCTGATCGACGGTGATGTATGCGAGATGTCCAGCTGTAAGCGGATGCCCGAATTATGGGAAATCCGACCCTTTTTATAGGAAAATAAACCCCCAAAGATAATAAATCTTAGAAAGATATTTTCCCATAAATATAGGTAAAATATATGATTCTGCATATCTCCTTCCTTCCAGGAGCCAAGCCCAAAAATATAAGATCACTTTCCAAATTTAAAAAGATCTAATCCAAGAATAAAATATTCTCGCCATCGACCTCGGTCGAGTCGGCGTCTCTGGATCACCTCGGTCGAGATGAATCTCTGGTCAACCGAGGTGAGTCAGAACTGAATGTGAAATCTCTCGAATCTACTCCAAAGTAAATCTTTAATCCATGGCTATGCTCCCTGGATGTAGCTCCAAATGACTCATGACTCCTTTTGCTCCTTTTTGATGCAAAACGTACCAAATTACCTGCAATTACAACAAAACTAGGTGTAGACCTCGATCCTCGCAAAGGTAGATGAAATGGTAGTAAAATCACATAATGCACATACAAACATGCAGATTATGAAAGATAAAACGTCCAAACAAACCCCAAAATATAGACTATAATTCATGCTATCAAAATACCCCATACTTAGCCCTTGCTTGTCCCCAAGCAAGTTCCTCATATAAAAGACAAGATAGAATGGATTATAAGTCAATAAAATCAATGAAAAATCCTTCAAAAACATTTTATGGTGTGCAACTATCATAGATCACTCTAAGAGAATACTTCCTGGAATTAAAAACTCAATATGCTCAAAACATTTTATAAATATAGGAAAGTTGTTCATCTTTGCATAAAATCATAGAATGCATAATAAATCATAATTATCAAAATTAATCATGCACAATCCAGTTTAAACAACTAAGTCAATCAACAAGCTCAAGGTCTCAAGGGCTTCCCAAAAGAAAAGGTCAAGAAACGTGTAGGGTAGGGATGTATGTAAGGTAATGTGGTGCTAGAATCCGGGAAAAGGATAAACTTCACTTTCACTTTGACTTGCAACATCTTCCACCAACAAGCTTCGCTTATCTCACACTTTTTCTTTTCACTTTACTTTTTGGGATGCATGGACAGAGGTGCACAATAACCGAAGCCTAGGAAATCTGCAATCATCAATCTCTCGAGATGCATCAAACCCTTGATGCACATACCATGACCCGTTAGGAATATCGCTCAATCCGACTTTGGCAAGACACAAACACTCGGCTATGTGAATGGTGCCGAGTTACTCATCTTCATGATTTACTTCCCCAAACCTATTATTGCTTTCTAACACTTTCACTTCCAGCCACTTCTCAACTTTAACTCCACTTGCTTTCACCACTTCGCTTGCTTCCAAATTCCCGGATAGGTAAAGGGAGGCCAAATGTATATGAGGGGCTAAGCATGATCAAGAAGAAGAAGAAGAAGAAGAGAATGAATTGCCTTGGTCTTTCCTTTTCAAGAAGAAAGTGAGTGAACTTAACCTGCGGTGTCAACCTTCAAATTCAACATAATTTGGATAAAAACAAAGTATTAAACATGCTAATAATATCAAACAAAGCATTTAGCAACTTAAATATATTATAAAACCTTTCAAACACATACAGAATTTAAAACCAGTAAGTAAACAGAATCTTCACTGAGATCATATCCAGATAAGTAACACAAAATCGTTTTCGAAAACTTTCTGTTACGCACCTCGGTCGAGGTGTTCTTGGTTCAACCGAGGTGAAATGCCTCGTTTGGCCAATACTGACTCGGTCGAGGTCAAAATTTTTTTTTTTTAATCGGTTTGGACGTTTTTCTCAATCAAATAACCTGTAGGTATGCATGTAATATCAGATAATCATATAAAGGCAACTGAAGCATAAATATGAAAATATCCGATAAATAAAGTGTTATACATCAAAAGGTAGTCGAATAAATACATCACGTAGTCAGATAAGTACAAACACCCCATACTTGGGACACACTGTCCCAGTGGGTCAAATAAAAAGTCTAAACATGAGAGTACTCACCGGATAAATGGCCGAACTGCATAAAAGAAAATAAAGAAAATCCTGCAGCTCCTCAATAATCCTGATCCGGCGGTGGTGGTGGTGGTACGTAGGGATACTGAGTCGGATCGAACGGATAGCCCATAGTCTGCTGGAACTGTAGCTCCATCATCCTACGCTGATAGTGCTGCCCCTCCAACATCTGCTGAGTCCAGCTGTCAAGGTGTCAGTGCTGGGCGGCAAATCTCTCATGCATGTCCACTGTAAGGGCAGCATAAGAATCTATCATCTGCTCTGTCAAGTCGTCGATCCGACGATGAGCCTCTGCATCTCTATGACGGCGTGTCCGACGTCTAGCAGATCTAGCGGGAGGTGCAGCAGGTGCAGGCTCAATATCCTCCTCGTCGAGTCTATAATCGGTGGTGCGCTCGTCCCTGCAGTATCGGTCCCTGTATCCATCGGGACACCACCCTCTCTCTTATCCAACGTCTCCTCGTCGTCGTCATCCTCCTCCTCCTCAGCAAGGGCAGCTGCTGCCTCTCTGTGATCCTCCATCAGTGGAGCCCAAGCTGTCTGCCTGTGATGCGGATCAAAGACTGTGAACTGTGCAGACCAGCGGATCCCCTGAGGTGCAGTCCGCTCCCAAGGCATAGCAACGTATGGAGTGGTCAAACCACGGGGAACTAGAATCCTCCGTGTGATCATCTCCTGTAATCCTAGCGGCTTCGGAGCCGCCGCCATCGTGCAAACACTGAGGTCCATCCCGTGGTAGGTAGCGATATGGGTGACTAGACCTCCGCAGCAAATGTCTCTCTTCGCCTTGGCCTTGATCCTGTGCAGATCCTCTGCCAAGAGCAAGCCAAAGTCTGGGAAACCTCCTGTAACCATGCAGTAGAGGTTGAAGAGCTCGCCCTGTCTGATCTTCTGGGGCGTCTCAGTACGCGCCAGAAGTGTCTCGCTGAAAATCCTGTGGGCTAGTCTGAAGGCCGGATGAAAGATGACCTTCTCCCTAGAATCTCCAGGGCGCCATCTGTCTGCGTGCTCGGTAATATGGGCAATCTGCCCCCAGAACTCCCTAGCTACGGATCGGGAGGGGAAATCAGTCGCGGTGGGCTCAGAGAAACCAAAAATCTCTCTCCAAACCTCTAAGGGAACTATGAAGTTCCGGTTCATCAACCGGTACTTCACAGACTAGTCTGTGGGGAGGTAGGAGAAGGAGCTAACAAACTCTAAGGTCGGCTCCAAGTAAGCTGGGGCTCGGATCTCAGTAAACTGATCCAGCCCGACAGTAGCAATCATCCTCCTAAGGTCAGCATCTAACCCTAGGCAATCAAAAGCCGACACGTCTAGAAATCGTGGTGCGATAACTGGACTGCTAGCTATCCGCTCATAGTCTACCCGGCATCTCTCGTGGATAACCGGGCGGTAAGGACGGGAAGAAGAGGAAGAAGGGGAGGGTGAGGATCTGTCTCTAAGGGCTAGGCGACGATCTGAACTCATTTTCACTCAACTCTGTCAGACCACCTCGGTCACTGACAAGCCCCAAGAATCACCTCGGTCGAGATGCAGTTCGACCGGACCGAGGCGTAGCAGTTACGATTCCAATTCTCAGAAATTCAGTTCTTTTCCCCCTATAACCACTACAACTGCTTCCTAAGGGGTACTTAAGCCTTTCCTCAGCAAAATCAGGGGCAACCAAAGCCCAAATCAAAGCAAACGAACGAGTTAGGGTTTCGACTTGTTTTATCTCGTTTCGGTCGATTCGCTCGATTTCTTTGCAGATCTGTTGTTGCAATCGGTTCCTCTACCCTTCAATCTCAGTTTTGAAGCGGAAATCGGCGAAAACGAGCAAGATCTGAGAGGGAGTGAAGTGGAAGTCGCCGCGGTCGAGGTGGGTAAAGTAAAAAGTGAAAAATAAAATTTTTTTCCTTTTTATACTGTTCCTGGATCTGCTGTCACCTCGGTCGAGATGGTCTCGACTGGACCGAGGTGGTACGGACCGAGGTGGTTCTGCAGAAACCCTAGTCGCCTCGGTTGCTCAAGAATCAACTCGGTCGAGGTGCTTTGACAGTAACCGAGGTGCTTCTGTCTTCTCAGAATCTCGAACTTCTGTCCTTCCAGTTGTGCTCCTTCCTTAGATATTCGCTGTTGTCTGTCCAGAACGCCAAAAACAAAGCAAAGCAAAGCAAAAACAAAAACTATCTAAGCTAGACTAGAAAACGGGAAAAGAAAGCAATACCTTGGGTTGCCTCCCAAGAAGCGCTTGATTTAAGGTCGCTAGCTGGACCATGTTGCGTCTCAAACGAGGTGGGAGGTGCCCTCACCCCATACTTCACCTCCATCGTGGGGTGAAGTAAGCAGATCCATCAAACGCTCCAACAAGTGTAAGTGCTCATCTGGGAATGAATCGTCTATGGGTGGGTTATCCGTCTCGCGGGAGGATTCCGGTAGCCGGCTGAGGTGCTCCGCAACTGAGTTCTCGGATCCTTTCTTATCGCGGATATCTAGGTCAAACTCTTGGAGCAAGAGAATCCATCGAATAAGGCGCGGCTTGGCATCTTTCTTAGCCAACAAGTAACGAATGACTGCGTGGTCGGTGTAGACAATGACCTTCGCTCCTACTAGATAGGAACGAAACTTCTCGAAAGCATATACAACCGCCAATAACTCCTTCTCGGTGGTAGCGTAGTTGCGTTGTGCTTCATCTAGCGTTTTGCTAGCATAATAAATGGCGGTGGTCCGTCCATCTTTCTTCTGTCCAAGCACCGCTCCTACGGCTACATCACTAGCGTCACACATGACCTCAAAGGGCAAGGTCCAATCAGGAGGTTGGATAATAGGAGCGGAGATCAACGCTTCCTTAATCCTGTTAAAAGCATCAAGACACTCCTGCGAAAACTCAAAAACAACATCTTTATTCAAGAGGTTAGTTAGACGTTTAGAAATCTTAGAGAAGTCCTTGATGAATCTCCTGTAGAAACCTGCATGCCCGAGAAAACTCCTCACACCTTTAACAGAACAAGGAGGAGGGAGTTTCTCAATAGTTTCGATCTTAGCTCGATCGACCTCAATACCTCGATTAGAAACGAGGTGTCCTAGCACAATGCCTTCATTAACCATAAAATGACACTTCCCCCAATTTAAAACAAGGTTAGTGTCTTCACATCTTTTAAGCACTAGAGAAAGGTTAGATAGGCAATCATCAAAAGAGGAACCATATACAGAAAAGTCATCCATGAATACCTCCATGATCTCCTCTATGTACTCGGAAAAGATAGCCATCATGCATCGCTGGAAGGTAGCGGGTGCATTGCACAATCCAAATGGCATCCTCCGATAGGCAAACGTCCCCCAAGGACAAGTGAAAGTGGTCTTCTCCTGATCATCCGGATGGATAGGAATCTGGAAGAATCCACCATAGCCGTCCAAGTAGCAAAAGTGTGAATGCTGGGCCAACCGTTCGAGCATTTGATCGATGAAGGGAAGCGGAAAATGATCCTTCTGAGTTGCCGTGTTCAGCTTCCCATAATCGATGCAAACTCTCCAACCCGTAACGGTCCTCGTTGGGATCAACTCGTTGTTCTTATTCGTCACAACGGTCATCCCTCCTTTCTTCGGAACGACATGCACCGGGCCAACCCACTTGCTGCCACACAATAAAACCTTGTGGAATCCTATGCTAGAAAGGGAAAGAGAAGAAAAGAAGAAAGAAAGGAAGAACTTACAAAGCTGAACCTAACAAAGGAAGAACACACACCACAACCTTAACAATCAAACTCTCTTCAAAACTCAAAGAAATCAAGAATAAGAGAAGAAGAGCATAAGGGAGAAGATGGAGTTGTAGAGAGAATGAAGAAACCCTCCTCTAGAAGAGAAGAGAATGGCTTATATATGAAGTCATCCAAAAGCGCGGGTCAAGGTCAACAATGCCGGCTGCAGCATACCACAAACCGCAGGGGCGGCTCTTTGAGGCGCAGGGGCGGCTCATGGAGGCGCAGGGGCGGCTCATGGAGGCGCAGGGGCGGCTCATGGAGGCGCAGGGGCGGCTCATGGGGGCGCAGGACCGGCTCATGGGGGCGCAGGGGCGGCTCATGGAGGCGTAGGGGCGGCTCATGGAGGCGCAGGGGCGGATCCTGGTGGCCGCAGGGGAGCCTAGCCTGGCCGTAAGGGTGTTTCAGGCCAATCTCAGCACAACTCATCACGAGGAACAATCCTTGGATGTATCGATTAGGCTTTAAAAGCTCCCAAAGTACCTACAGAACATGCAAAAGTCCGTGTAGACGTCTATCTCGACAAATATACATGTATTGAATGTAAACGCCACGAACTAATGCTAAACTATGCTTGAATAGCGGGAAAAACTATCTAAATGGATGCCTAGACTAACGTCATAAATCGTGTTATCACCTTACAACATGACACTGACAGATATAAAAAAATACATAAAACGGTATAAAAGTGTACATCGAAAGGTATACAAAGTCATAGCAGAGTATAAAACACAATCCTCACATAGGAGATATACAAGCATCCCCAAAACCATAACCACCTATTTTACGAGAGTCCTCGGTCTGTCACCCTGCCGGATCACTCTATAGTTATCCTATCCTGCAAAGCATCAACATAACGGTATAAAACCGTTAGCTAACTGTACGTATATAAGGTAATGCATAAGCATAAACACAAGTCATGAAAGATAAACACATAATCATGTTGTCACACATTTACCCATTGTAGTTATCTTTATATAATAGTCATTCACGCAAATCGTATATACATAGGTATATGAAACTATGTGACATGAGGAACGTATAATCCTCGCCTCTGGGCCTGCTAGCCAGCTGGAGTACTGTAGGTCACACAACCCCTGTACCCTATAGGAGTGGTGTTGTGCCCTTCCTATATATAAAGTCTGGCCTAACGTCAAAGAATCTCCCAATAACTTACAAGATGAAAAGGAAAGGTTATCACTGCCACACAATGGGGCTATCACTAAAATATAGTTCAGTAATAATCAACATCGCATGCTTTCATATTAAGCATAAAACACACACACGACTCATGGAAACACCCAACATAAGGATGGTAGCTAAGTAAATCCTATGGATTTACATTCAACCTCGTACAATCTCAACAGTGATCAACCTCCAATCTTGAGAAGGACTTTGCCTAAAAACAAGGCATAGAGATATATCAATCTCCTATTAATCAAAGGGGTCACACCTTGACCCAAGGGATCCATAGGATCATCATCAACCTAAGCCTCATACCTATTAAACCTCAATGCCGTTCAAGACATAACAAGATCATAACATCATCATCACACTCTGATCTATACCTAAAATGATACTACACGTTCATACTAGGAAAGAAAGGGACAATGCCATCCTTAGGTAAGCCCATAAGAAAGACACACCTGAGGAACAAGGGCAAAGCAAAGCTGAAAAGAAGGGAACCACAAGGGTGACCCAGGTGGCGAAGGGGCGGTGTTTGGCCGGCGCTGGGGCAGCCCGGACGTGGCGCAGGGGCGGCTGGAGTACATACTGCACACCTCAGCTCCTTTTTTGCTTCTTCACACCTTCTTTGGGCAGCAACCCAATACATAGATATACATACATATATACATCAAATAAAGCCTAGGAATGCTGCCACAAAATAAAACCTTGTGGAATCCTAAGCTAGAAAGGGAAGGAGAAGAAAAGAAGAAAGAAAGGAAGAACTTACAAAGCTGAACCTAACAAAGGAAGAACACACACAACAACCTCAACAATCAAACTCTCTTCAAAACTCAAAGAAATCAAGAATAAGAGAAGAAGAGCGTAAGGGAGAGGATGGAGATGGAGAGAGAATGAAGAAACCCTCCTCTGGAAGAGAAGAGAATGGCTTATATATGAAGCCATCCAAAAGCACGGGTCAAGGTCAACAATGCCGACTGCAACATACCACAAACCGCAGGGGCGGCTCATTGAGGCGTAGGGGCGGCTCATGGTGGCGCAGGGGCGGCTCATGGAGGCGCAGGGGCGGCTCATGGAGGCGCAGGGGCGGCTCATGGAGGCGCAGGGACGGATCCTGATGGCCGCAGGTGAGCCTAGCCTAGCCGCAAGGGTGTTTTAGGCCAATCTCAGCACCACTCATCACTCTCTCCACATCTGAAGACTAAGGCTCTTACTAGATAAAGGACCGGAGGCGAGAGTCGTAGACTTCTCGTGCCACAAGTGTAATTTGATAGTATGAATGACGTTAAGAACGATAATTAAAAGGATTATGTGATAATATGCTTGGTGTTTATTGTCTTGTTTTATATGTGGTTGTGCTTATGTGTTATCCTTTATATAAATAGTTAGCTAACGGTCTATCCGTGTTGTTAGATGCCTTGAACGATAGGGTAATTGTCGAGTGATCCGAATGATTTGGTCAGTCTTGGTTCCTGTAAGTCATACTATGGGTGGTGGTTCATGTGTTTCTTTCATTTTTTACGTTAGTAGTGTAGTGTATATTATTTGTTACTTGGTTGTGAGTTTGTTGGTTTTTTTGACATTGCATCTATTATATTTCAGTTTTGTTGGTTTTAACATTTGTGCCTTGTTGTAAGGTCTAATATTGTTGTGGAGCTAGGATCGGTACTTATGATGAGTTTCTAACCCGTAGCGCTTGCAGTATAATTTGGGGTGTTACATTCATTCATGTTTGTCTTTATCGTTTACATTTATTCTCTTTAAAAGCCTTAGGGGACCTTGGTCCGGGTCTGTTTGCGTTGTGACGCCTGCGTGGCATTTGGGGGGTTTACAATGTTAACCTGTGAAACTAATTTTTTTATTAATGTTCGTTAGTCTCCGTCTAACGAGCGTGAAATTTTTTTATATATGCTCTATTAGAAAATTAGCTATACGCTAATGATCGTTAGCATGCCTTGACAATCGTGAGCTACTTTAAAAATATATATTGATGTTATGTATTTTATGTTGAAAGACAAAACCTAAAGAGTTATAACTTGTAAAGTATGTATGAGGGTGGGAGGAAAGACGTATTAACCAACGTTCAAAACTCTAGTTAATAGAAAAACAAATAACGAACGTCTTTATAAAAAAAACGATCGTCACTTTGCATTGATGTTCATCATTAATGAACGAAAGTCAATATTTGCGTAAAAATTACTTATTTGTTAGCTAAAATGTTATTGGTTTAAAAACATTTAATCTCGATCGTTCATTATATCATATCGTGTTTAATATAGACGTAGAGAAATCAAATGTTTGATAATTAATAATTAGGATACATTCATCATAAATATTTTCTAATGCATGTATACCGAACTTTATTTTTTTGAACCTTTCATCTAGCCTCATTTGATATCATAGATTTAAGAAAATACAATATCTTTTGATATTTCATCTTATAACATTCATGCACAACTAATAGAGCATGATACATCCCACCAAAAATAAAATAGTGCATGATACATGTATGATAAATCTTCATTTTGTCTTTCCCCTTACCGTCATTCAAGACTTATTGAAATAAAATTGATTTGGTGATGAAGAACATACATGCATGATGCATATTATCTGTGATCTTTTCTACATGCTTTTTATCACTATTTTCTCATCAAATATGATGTTGACTTCAACTATTTAACCTTGAGATTACATGTTCTTCTTTGAAAGAAAACAACTAATAACTTCATATCAAACGTAGAGAATTACATTTACGATGAAGACTACATGTTTCATTCCTCTCTTTGTTCTCGTTCTTGTCATCATGTCCACAAACAATAATTGATCATCCTTCTCTTTTTATATTAGATGTTATCTTTTACTATGTCGAATTACAGACTTGAAAATTATTACAAGTAATTTTTATTTTATATTTCTTATATTTATCTTCTCTTATTTTTTTTGGCAAATAATGGTATTTTAGGTGAAGGTCAAACATCACAGCCCACAACTTGCTTTGATTCACCATTTTGCCATAACAACTCCAACCCTCCAGCATGTGGGTACATGTGCGACACACTTTATGACTCTCCTATCTATCATTGCGATGGTGGTAATTGTTGTTGCTACAAGTCATGAATAATGAATATTTTTATAATCTTGTACAATAAATGAAAGATCCATTGATTGGGATTACTAATATATATGTCATTATTTGATGTCTTGTGTTTTGAATCATGTAATCAATATTATATATATATATAGTATTTTTTAAATCAAATTATGATTATACAATTATGCTAGTAATATTTAAAAAACGCTATGATATATATTAATAGCGTTTTTGTATATGCTATGATAGAACACTCTATAATATGGTCACAACTTTTCATAACGTTTGCACAAACGCTATGAAAAATTGGACCTATTATAGCGTTTGAAGAAACGTTATGGAAATCATCCAAAGGTACGTTTAAATCTATCCTATCATAGTGCAAGCCATAACCATCATTTCCTTACCCTAGAATCACATCTATTTAGCCAACAACATGAATCATCCTAATCAAAATCATCAAGTATAAAATCATGGAGTCCATGTCAAGAGGATAAAATGAAGGAGAGATGAAGTAAATAGAACAAGAAAAACGAGTTGAATAGATGTTAAAAGAGAGACTCACAACCCTTCAAAAGAAGGTTCGAATCGTTCTTACAACTCTAGAAAATGTTTTCAACACACTTCACTGTAAAAACTAAGAAACTCTTCTTCTCTTCTTCTCCAATGGAAGTCTTTCTTCTCCTCCAAGTGTAGCTCCAATCCAATCTTCCAATGAGAGAATATGTGTGAGGTAAGCTGTGTAGTGGATGGATCTTCTTTCCTATCAGCATGCAAGGGTACTTATAGCCTTCCCATTTGCAAGAGTCGGTTGTGGAGATCGTGGGACAGCTGTCCCAACTATGCAGAAGGAATCACGGGCAGTTTCCATGGCCGTGGAACTCCCATTGGCCGTGATTCCTGTGTTTCAGCTTTCTTTTGATCGTTGAGCCGCGAGTTGGTACAAGGCATACACCAACATGACCCCATGTGTTCTCCTTTGCTCCTAACTTGTTTCCCAATGAGCTCGGATATGTGTCATCACGAGGAACAATCCTTGGATGTATCGATTAGGCTTTAAAAGCTCCCAAAGTACCTACAGAACATGCAAAAGTCCGTGTAGACGTCTATCTCGACAAATATACATGTATTGAATGTAAACGCCACGAACTAATGCTAAACTATGCTTGAATAGCGGGAAAAACTATCTAAATGGATGCCTAGACTAACGTCATAAATCGTGTTATCACCTTACAACATGACACTGACAGATATAAAAAAATACATAAAACGGTATAAAAGTGTACATCGAAAGGTATACAAAGTCATAGCAGAGTATAAAACACAATCCTCACATAGGAGATATACAAGCATCCCCAAAACCATAACCACCTATTTTACGAGAGTCCTCGGTCTGTCACCCTGCCGGATCACTCTATAGTTATCCTATCCTGCAAAGCATCAACATAACGGTATAAAACCGTTAGCTAACTGTACGTATATAAGGTAATGCATAAGCATAAACACAAGTCATGAAAGATAAACACATAATCATGTTGTCACACATTTACCCATTGTAGTTATCTTTATATAATAGTCATTCACGCAAATCGTATATACATAGGTATATGAAACTATGTGACATGAGGAACGTATAATCCTCGCCTCTGGGCCTGCTAGCCAGCTGGAGTACTGTAGGTCACACAACCCCTGTACCCTATAGGAGTGGTGTTGTGCCCTTCCTATATATAAAGTCTGGCCTAACGTCAAAGAATCTCCCAACAACTTACAAGATGAAAAGGAAAGGTTATCACTGCCACACAATGGGGCTATCACTAAAATATAGTTCAGTAATAATCAACATCGCATGCTTTCATATTAAGCATAAAACACACACACGACTCATGGAAACACCCAACATAAGGATGGTAGCTAAGTAAATCCTATGGATTTACATTCAACCTCGTACAATCTCAACAGTGATCAACCTCCAATCTTGAGAAGGACTTTGCCTAAAAACAAGGCATAGAGATATATCAATCTCCTATTAATCAAAGGGGTCACACCTTGACCCAAGGGATCCATAGGATCATCATCAACCTAAGCCTCATACCTATTAAACCTCAATGCCGTTCAAGACATAACAAGATCATAACATCATCATCACACTCTGATCTATACCTAAAATGATACTACACGTTCATACTAGGAAAGAAAGGGACAATGCCATCCTTAGGTAAGCCCATAAGAAAGACACACCTGAGGAACAAGGGCAAAGCAAAGCTGAAAAGAAGGGAACCACAAGGGTGACCCAGGTGGCGAAGGGGCGGTGTTTGGCCGGCGCTGGGGCAGCCCGGACGTGGCGCAGGGGCGGCTGGAGTACATACTGCACACCTCAGCTCCTTTTTTGCTTCTTCACACCTTCTTTGGGCAGCAACCCAATACATAGATATACATACATATATACATCAAATAAAGCCTAGGAATGCTGCCACAAAATAAAACCTTGTGGAATCCTAAGCTAGAAAGGGAAGGAGAAGAAAAGAAGAAAGAAAGGAAGAACTTACAAAGCTGAACCTAACAAAGGAAGAACACACACAACAACCTCAACAATCAAACTCTCTTCAAAACTCAAAGAAATCAAGAATAAGAGAAGAAGAGCGTAAGGGAGAGGATGGAGATGGAGAGAGAATGAAGAAACCCTCCTCTGGAAGAGAAGAGAATGGCTTATATATGAAGCCATCCAAAAGCACGGGTCAAGGTCAACAATGCCGACTGCAACATACCACAAACCGCAGGGGCGGCTCATTGAGGCGTAGGGGCGGCTCATGGTGGCGCAGGGGCGGCTCATGGAGGCGCAGGGGCGGCTCATGGAGGCGCAGGGGCGGCTCATGGAGGCGCAGGGACGGATCCTGATGGCCGCAGGTGAGCCTAGCCTAGCCGCAAGGGTGTTTTAGGCCAATCTCAGCACCACTCATCACTCTCTCCACATCTGAAGACTAAGGCTCTTACTAGATAAAGGACCGGAGGCGAGAGTCGTAGACTTCTCGTGCCACAAGTGTAATTTGATAGTATGAATGACGTTAAGAACGATAATTAAAAGGATTATGTGATAATATGCTTGGTGTTTATTGTCTTGTTTTATATGTGGTTGTGCTTATGTGTTATCCTTTATATAAATAGTTAGCTAACGGTCTATCCGTGTTGTTAGATGCCTTGAACGATAGGGTAATTGTCGAGTGATCCGAATGATTTGGTCAGTCTTGGTTCCTGTAAGTCATACTATGGGTGGTGGTTCATGTGTTTCTTTCATTTTTTACGTTAGTAGTGTAGTGTATATTATTTGTTACTTGGTTGTGAGTTTGTTGGTTTTTTTGACATTGCATCTATTATATTTCAGTTTTGTTGGTTTTAACATTTGTGCCTTGTTGTAAGGTCTAATATTGTTGTGGAGCTAGGATCGGTACTTATGATGAGTTTCTAACCCGTAGCGCTTGCAGTATAATTTGGGGTGTTACATTCATTCATGTTTGTCTTTATCGTTTACATTTATTCTCTTTAAAAGCCTTAGGGGACCTTGGTCCGGGTCTGTTTGCGTTGTGACGCCTGCGTGGCATTTGGGGGGTTTACAATGTTAACCTGTGAAACTAATTTTTTTATTAATGTTCGTTAGTCTCCGTCTAACGAGCGTGAAATTTTTTTATATATGCTCTATTAGAAAATTAGCTATACGCTAATGATCGTTAGCATGCCTTGACAATCGTGAGCTACTTTAAAAATATATATTGATGTTATGTATTTTATGTTGAAAGACAAAACCTAAAGAGTTATAACTTGTAAAGTATGTATGAGGGTGGGAGGAAAGACGTATTAACCAACGTTCAAAACTCTAGTTAATAGAAAAACAAATAACGAACGTCTTTATAAAAAAAACGATCGTCACTTTGCATTGATGTTCATCATTAATGAACGAAAGTCAATATTTGCGTAAAAATTACTTATTTGTTAGCTAAAATGTTATTGGTTTAAAAACATTTAATCTCGATCGTTCATTATATCATATCGTGTTTAATATAGACGTAGAGAAATCAAATGTTTGATAATTAATAATTAGGATACATTCATCATAAATGTTTTCTAATGCATGTATACCGAACTTTATTTTTTTGAACCTTTCATCTAGCCTCATTTGATATCATAGATTTAAGAAAATACAATATCTTTTGATATTTCATCTTATAACATTCATGCACAACTAATAGAGCATGATACATCCCACCAAAAATAAAATAGTGCATGATACATGTATGATAAATCTTCATTTTGTCTTTCCCCTTACCGTCATTCAAGACTTATTGAAATAAAATTGATTTGGTGATGAAGAACATACATGCATGATGCATATTATCTGTGATCTTTTCTACATGCTTTTTATCACTATTTTCTCATCAAATATGATGTTGACTTCAACTATTTAACCTTGAGATTACATGTTCTTCTTTGAAAGAAAACAACTAATAACTTCATATCAAACGTAGAGAATTACATTTACGATGAAGACTACATGTTTCA
Source organism: Fagopyrum esculentum (assembly GCA_033239045.1). Taxonomy (NCBI): domain Eukaryota; kingdom Viridiplantae; phylum Streptophyta; class Magnoliopsida; order Caryophyllales; family Polygonaceae; genus Fagopyrum; species Fagopyrum esculentum. The sequence continues at coordinate 20,906,040 of BSUD01000008.1, read as the reverse complement.
TTCCTCTCTTTGTTCTCGTTCTTGTCATCATGTCCACAAACAGTAATTGATCATCCTTCTCTTTTTATATTAGATGTTATCTTTTACTATGTCGAATTACAGACTTGAAAATTATTACAAGTAATTTTTATTTTATATTTCTTATATTTATCTTCTCTTATTTTTTTTGGCAAATAATGGTATTTTAGGTGAAGGTCAAACATCACAGCCCACAACTTGCTTTGATTCACCATTTTGCCATAACAACTCCAACCCTCCAGCATGTGGGTACATGTGCGACACACTTTATGACTCTCCTATCTATCATTGCGATGGTGGTAATTGTTGTTGCTACAAGTCATGAATAATGAATATTTTTATAATCTTGTACAATAAATGAAAGATCCATTGATTGGGATTACTAATATATATGTCATTATTTGATGTCTTGTGTTTTGAATCATGTAATCAATATTATATATATATATATATATAGTATTTTTTAAATCAAATTATGATTATACAATTATGCTAGTAATATTTAAAAAACGCTATGATATATATTAATAGCGTTTTTGTATATGCTATGATAGAACACTCTATAATATGGTCACAACTTTTCATAACGTTTGCACAAACGCTATGAAAAATTGGACCTATTATAGCGTTTGAAGAAACGTTATGGAAATCATCCAAAGGTACGTTTAAATCTATCCTATCATAGTGCAAGCCATAACCATCATTTCCTTACCCTAGAATCACATCTATTTAGCCAACAACATGAATCATCCTAATCAAAATCATCAAGTATAAAATCATGGAGTCCATGTCAAGAGGATAAAATGAAGGAGAGATGAAGTAAATAGAACAAGAAAAACGAGTTGAATAGATGTTAAAAGAGAGACTCACAACCCTTCAAAAGAAGGTTCGAATCGTTCTTACAACTCTAGAAAATGTTTTCAACACACTTCACTGTAAAAACTAAGAAACTCTTCTTCTCTTCTTCTCCAATGGAAGTCTTTCTTCTCCTCCAAGTGTAGCTCCAATCCAATCTTCCAATGAGAGAATATGTGTGAGGTAAGCTGTGTAGTGGATGGATCTTCTTTCCTATCAGCATGCAAGGGTACTTATAGCCTTCCCATTTGCAAGAGTCGGTTGTGGAGATCGTGGGACAGCTGTCCCAACTATGCAGAAGGAATCACGGGCAGTTTCCATGGCCGTGGAACTCCCATTGGCCGTGATTCCTGTGTTTCAGCTTTCTTTTGATCGTTGAGCCGCGAGTTGGTACAAGGCATACACCAACATGACCCCATGTGTTCTCCTTTGCTCCTAACTTGTTTCCCAATGAGCTCGGATATGTGTCATCACGAGGAACAATCCTTGGATGTATCGATTAGGCTTTAAAAGCTCCCAAAGTACCTACAGAACATGCAAAAGTCCGTGTAGACGTCTATCTCGACAAATATACATGTATTGAATGTAAACGCCACGAACTAATGCTAAACTATGCTTGAATAGCGGGAAAAACTATCTAAATGGATGCCTAGACTAACGTCATAAATCGTGTTATCACCTTACAACATGACACTGACAGATATAAAAAAATACATAAAACGGTATAAAAGTGTACATCGAAAGGTATACAAAGTCATAGCAGAGTATAAAACACAATCCTCACATAGGAGATATACAAGCATCCCCAAAACCATAACCACCTATTTTACGAGAGTCCTCGGTCTGTCACCCTGCCGGATCACTCTATAGCTCTCCTATCCTGCAAAGCATCAACATAACGGTATAAAACCGTTAGCTAACTGTACGTATATAAGGTAATGCATAAGCATAAACACAAGTCATGAAAGATAAACACATAATCATGTTGTCACACATTTACCCATTGTAGTTATCTTTATATAATAGTCATTCACGCAAATCGTATATACATAGGTATATGAAACTATGTGACATGAGGAACGTATAATCCTCGCCTCTGGGCCTGCTAGCCAGCTGGAGTACTGTAGGTCACACAACCCCTGTACCCTATAGGAGTGGTGTTGTGCCCTTCCTATATATAAAGTCTGGCCTAACGTCAAAGAATCTCCCAACAACTTACAAGATGAAAAGGAAAGGTTATCACTGCCACACAATGGGGCTATCACTAAAATATAGTTCAGTAATAATCAACATCGCATGCTTTCATATTAAGCATAAAACACACACACGACTCATGGAAACACCCAATATAAGGATGGTAGCTAAGTAAATCCTATAGATTTACATTCAACCTCGTACAATCTCAATAGTGATCAACCTCCAATCTTGAGAAGGACTTTGCCTAAAAACAAGGCATAGAGATATATCAATCTCCTATCAATCAAAGGGATCACACCTTGACCCAAGGGATCCATAGGATCATCATCAACCTAAGCCTCATACCTATTAAACCTCAAAGCCGTTCAAGACATAACAAGATCATAACATCATCATCACACTCTGATCTATACCTAAAATGATACTACACGTTCATACTAGGAAAGAAAGGGACAATGCCATCCTTAGGTAAGCCCATAAGCAAGACACACCTGCGGAACAAGGGCAAAGCAAAGCTGAAAAGAAGGCAACCACAAGGGTGACCCAGGTGGCGAAGGGGCGGCGTTTGGCCGGCGCTGGGGCAGCCCGGACGTGGCGCAGGGGCGGCTGGAGTACAGACTGTACACTTCAGCTCCTTTTTTGCTTCTTCACACAAACTTCTTCACACCTTCTTTGGGCAGCAACCCAATACATAGATATACATACATATATACATCAAATAAAGCCTAGGAATGCTGCCACAAAATAAAACCTTGTGGAATCCTAAGCTAGAAAGGGAAGGAGAAGAAAAGAAGAAAGAAAGGAAGAACTTACAAAGCTGAACCTAACAAAGGAAGAACACACACCACAACCTCAAGAATCAAACTCTCTTCAAAACTCAAAGAAATCAAGAATAAGAGAAGAAGAGCGTGAGGGAGAAGATGGAGCTGGAGAGAGAATGAAGAAACCCTCCTCTGGAAGAGAAGAGAATAGCTTATATATGAAGCCATCCAAAACCACGGGTCAAGGTCAACAATGCCGGCTACAGCATACCACAAACCGCAGGGGCGGCTCATGGAGGCGCAGGGGCGGCTCATGGAGGCGCAGGGGCGGCTCATGGAGGCGCAGGGGCGAGTCCTGGTGGCCGCAAGGGAGCCTAGCTGGCCGCAAGGGTGGTTCAGGCCAATCTCAGCACAACTCATCACTCTCTCAACATCTCAAGACTAAGGCTCTTACAAGATAAAGGACCGGAGGCGAGAGTCGTAAACTTCTCGTGCCACAAGTGTAATTTGATAGTATGAATGACGTTAAGAACGATAATTAAAAGGATTATGTGATAACATGCTTGGTGTTTATTGTCCTGTTTTATATGTGGTTATGCTTATGTGTTATCCTTTATATAAATAGTTAGCTAACGGTCTATCCGTGTTGTTAGATGCCTTGCACGATAGGGTATTTTTTGAGTGATCCGAATGATGTGGTCAGTCTTGGTTCATGTAAGTCATAGTATGGGTGGTGGTTCATGTGTTTCTTTCATTTTTTACGTTAGTAGTGTAGTGTATATTATTTGTTACTTGGTTGTGAGTTTGTTGGTTTTTTTGACATTGCATCTATTATATTTCAGTTTTGTTGGTTTTAACATTTGTGCCTTGTTGTAAGGTCTAATATTGTTGTGGAGCTAGGATCGGTACTTATGATGAGTTTCTAACCCGTAGCGCTTGCAGTATAATTTGGGGTGTTACATTCATTCATCTTTGTCTTTATCGTTTACATTTATTCTCTTTAAAAGCCTTAGGGGACCTTGGTCCGGGTCTTTTTGCGTTGTGACGCCTGCGTGGCATTTGGGGGGTTTACAATGTTAACCTGTGAAACTAATTTTTTTATTAATGTTCGTTAGTCTCCGTCTAACGAGCGTGAAATTTTTTTATATATGCTCTATTAGAAAATTAGCTATACGCTAATGATCGTTAGCATGCCTTGACAATCGTGAGCTACTTTAAAAATATATATTGATGTTATGTATTTTATGTTGAAAGACAAAACCTAAAGTGTTATAACTTGTAAAGTATGTATTAGGGTGGGAGGAAAGACATATTAACCAACGTTCAAAACTCTAGTTAATAGAAAAACAAATAACGAACGTCTTTATAAAAAAAACGATCGTTACTTTGCATTGATGTTCATCATTAATGAACGAAAGTCAATATTTGCGTAAAAATTACTTATTTGTTAGCTAAAATGTTATTGGTTTAAAAACATTTAATCTCGATCGTTCATTATATCATATCGTGTTTAATATAGACGTAGAGAAATCAAATGTTTGATAATTAATAATTAGGATACATTCATGATAAATGTTTTCTAATGCATGTATACCGAACTTTATTTTTTTGAACCTTTCATCTAGCCTCATTTGATATCATAGATTTAAGAAAATACAATATCTTTTGATATTTCATCTTATAACATTCATGTACAACTAATAGAGCATGATACATCCCACCAAAAAAAAATAGTGCATGATACATGTATGATAAATCTTTATTTTGTCTTTCCCTCTTACCGTCATTCAAGACTTATTGAAATAAAATTGATTTGGTGATTAAGAACATACATGCATGATGCATATTATTTGTGATCTTTTCTACATGCTTTTTATCACTATTTTCTCATCAAATATGATGTTGACTTCAACTATTTAACCTTGAGATTACATGTTCTTCTTTGAAAGAAAACAACTAATAAGTTCATATCAAACGTAGAGAATTACATTTACGATGAAGACTACATGTTTCATTCCTCTCTTTGTTCTCGTTCTTGTCATCTTGTCCACAAACTGTAATTGATCATCCTTCTCTTTTTATATTAGATGTTATCTTTTAATATGTCGAATTACAGACTTGAAAATTATTACAAGTAATCTTTATTTATATTTCTTATATTTATCTTCTCTTATTTTTTTTGGCAAATAATGGTATTTTAGGTGAAGGTCAAACATCACAGCCCACAACTTGCTTTGATTCACCATTTTGCCATAACAACTCCAACCCTCCAGCATGTGGGTACATGTGCGACACACTTTATGACTCTCCTATTTATCATTGCGATGGCGGTAATTGTTGTTGTTACAAGTCATGAATAATGAATATTTTTATAATCTTGTACAATAAATGAAAGATCTATTGATTGGGATTACTAATATATATGTCATTATTTGATGTCTTGTGTTTTGAATCATGTAATCAATATTATATATATATATATATAGTATTTTTTTAAATCAAATTATGATTATACAATTATGCTAGTAATATTTAAAAAACGCTATGATATAAATTAATAGCGTTTTTATATATGCTATAATAGAACACTCTATAATATGGTCACAACTTTTCATAACATTTGCACAAACGCTATGAAAAATTGGACCTATTATAGCTTTTGAAGAAACGTTATGGAAAAGAACATATTAATAGCGTTTGCACAAACGCTGTTAAAAAGTGGATCTATTATAGTGTTTATCAAACGCTATGAAAACGTGGACCTATTATAGCATTTATTAAATGCCATGAAAACGTCGACCTAGTATAGAATATGATAAAACACTATGGAAAAGTGTACTTATTAATAGCATTTGTGCAAATGCTACGAAAAACGGGAAGGTTAAAAGTCTTTCTATAAATGCTATGAAAAATGGCCCTATTATATGAAAAACTGAACAATAATAGTGTTTCCTCAAATCATATGGAAATAATGTCATCTATAGTTGTAACACCCGAATTCGCGGTACTTTGAGAGCCATAGGGCTAGGATCTCACCATATACAAACATATACAAAACATCCCAAAACCGTCGCACAACCTAGTGTATGGAAGCCATGTACACACACGTACCCATTTATTATCATTATTACGTTATACCATTACTAATTCATTCATTGTGACACGAGGAGTAATACTCTCCACCCTCTGTCCACATTTCCCTTCAGGTTTGAAATTGGTGCCAATTATCACCACCTGGAGGACTGGCTGCAGAGAACCTCCTAGCCACCCAATTTTAGGCTACACAAGTTAGCACCACCCGTTATCATACACTTGGGCCATTTAATATGCATATATGGTCATCCCAGTCCGGTTAGGTTAGAAATGAAACATACATATGCACACACAAACCACAACAACAAACACTCAAACCCATAATTGCTCACTAAGTAAGTCCCAAGGGCTTACCTGTCACAAACACAATCCGTATTAAGTGGTCACAATTTCCCCTCGGGGAAACGATCAGTCTATGCATCAGCAAAGAACAATAATATCAAACGTCGTCCCAGGGATAGGAGATTCCATCTCTATAACCCTATAACCATCCTCAAACCATCAAACTCATCTTGGTATGTCCTAGACACGCACTTGCGGAAGTAGGAAAGCGCTGGGGTGATGACACATTGTAGGGCCGGGGACACTAAGCTGTAGGGGCAGCGACAAGGCTTCACCGTAGAGGTGGCGGCTCCAATCTGTGGGGGAGGTCGAACATGAGAGGAACACCTATGAAACTTCTCTCCAATCATCTTTTGATCTCTTCATTTCTTCATTGCTTTAAAGGCAATCATCATCATATATACATACACATACATCAATAAATGTCCAGGAAAGATTCATGTTAATGCTAGGATTAGTAGCACAAAAAGCTTTAAATTTATAACTCGAACTAAAATCCTAAACTACCTAGCGAAACCCGCAGTGTACGGGTCGTTTTGTAGAAAGGAAAGTATTCCGAGGTCGAACACAAGGACTGAGGTGAAACTAAGTCATTCAATGATCGAAGATTGTGTGAATCTAGACTAAGCTAAGATGAGGAATAAAGAAAATGGAAAACACAATGTTTTTGGAGGGTTTTGGGTGATCAAACAAAGATCACAAGTATGTGAACACAATCAAGCAACACAAACACACACTAACACAAAAGATAGGGGAATAGAAATAACAAAGCGGATTCTAGAGTTTGGAAGTCCGGTTATGGCATAGACTCAAGCTATCTATTCATTCCTCGGATTAACTATGATATGTTGGGGTTAAGCGTTTCTAGATTGGGATCAATTACCGGGTAGGTCTCATGGTCCACTAGTCCATTCCTAAGGTCTCATCACCGGGTAAGTCTCTAAGAACCTAAGGATAGGAATTCTATACAAACCGGATTGTTACCTAGGGGTCTAACCTATCCTTACCGGGTAAGTCTCGGAAAGGGAAGTCCTAAACAACTATCCTAGCATACTTAGTCCAATGGCGGCTTGTGAGGCTCACCACTACCTAGGGTTTGTCATCTTTTAAATCTAAGAGTAAGAATCACCGGGTAAGTCTCTTCTAAACACTTAGTTGCTAACACTAGGTCTCCCTAGGATAGAATTAGCTCAACAAACACTAGGATTTCAAGAACACAAGTCATCCAAGGGTAAAAATCTAAGTTCATCCTATCATGGTCCTAGTCATAACCCTTCTTTCCTTACCCTAGAATCGCAATCTATCTAGCCAACAACATTCAATTCAAGATCAATCTCCACAAATAAAACATACTTGCAAGTCATGGTCAAATGATGAAGAACAATCCAAAGAAAAGACATTAAAAGCATAGAGTAGAAATTACCAAATTCTTACAAGGCTCTAAGAGCTAATCCAAGTTGTCAACAATGAACTCCTCTCTCAAAACCACTCTAATCTCACTCTAAATCGAGAATCTATACTAATCTCTTCCAAGAACACCCCTAATGGGTGCTTGGGAGAGAGGCAACAATGGAGAAGTGTTTTGGGGAAGAAAGGTAGGTTAAAAGAGAGGAAAAGGATCCCCAATTACAACCTGCAAAATCCTTTAAATACCCACTAAGATAAAAAAGCAATGGAAGAGATCGTGGCCAGCTGTCAATGTGGTCCTGGCAAGAACCACGGGCAAGTCCACGGCCGTGGTCTTGGTCCAGACCGTGGTTTGGTCCAAAAGCTTCTCCTAGGCTCGTTAAGCCATGATTTGGTGCATGGCTTGTGTTGGCAAGGTTCCATGAGTCCTCCTTAGCCCTTAGCTTGCATTCCAATGAGTCCGGAAGTGTGTCATCTCGAGGAATGATCCTCGGATATATCGATTAGGCTCTTAAATCTCCCAAAATACCTACAAAGCAAGCAAAAGTCCGAGTAGACGTTTATCTCGACAAAATACGTGATTTGAGTGCAAACGCCGTGAACTAATGCTAAACCATGCATGAATGAGCGGAAAATCTATCTAAATTAGTGTCTAAATCTAGATCATAAATCGTGTTATCAAATTACCCCATACTTAAGGTTTGCTCGTCCCCGAGCAAATTCCCAACTATAGACTAAGAGATGACATGATTTATGTATGCAGAAAAATAGCAAAAGCTTTATGGAGTTGTGCTTCTAATATTGGATCACCTTCATAGTCATGTTTCATGGCAATGGACAAGCAACTATGTATCAAATAAATGAAAGCATGGAAAGACAATTACACTTAACTTGATAACATGCAATGAAATGTAAAGATGAAGAAGTCAAGATGGTCATGAGTATATCCAATCTAAATCACTTAGTCTTACACACATGCAAGTAGGTCAAAAGGACTTGTAAAATAGAAGGCCAAGAAACGTTGTGATTAGGTGGGAATTTTCTAGGCTATGTGATGCTAATCCGGGAAAGGAACTAAACAACCACAACTTCACATTTCTTATCAACTTCCCTCAAGTGTATATTTTTCTTCATTTTCTTTTCTTTCTTTTCTTTTATTTTTGAGACAATGGTATTGGTGTACAAAAGCCGAAACCTTGGTGATTAGCCATCCTCGGGTTTTTCTATTTTTCGAGGTGCATCCACACCGGGCACACATACCAAAGCTCGTTAGGACTATCGATTTATTTGACTTTGGCAAGGCATCAACACCCGATCATGTGAAGTGTGCCGAGTTACTTGTCATTTAAACCGATGTCCCCAAACCTATATTTTTGGCTACACTTTCACAACAATTTCAGCACTTCATTCATGACATTCCTTTCATCAACAACTTCACCCCACACTTGCTTTTCACACACATCAACACACTAACATGCTCCTATTCCCGGATGGGTCAAAAGAGGTCAAATTTATCTCAATTGAGGTGCTCAAGCAACATGATCAAGATGAGAAATAGAGGAAGATGAATTGCCTTAATCACTCCTAATTGATGTGCAAGAACTAGCATGCAATTTCGACTTTCAATCCTCAATTAAATCAAGGCAAGCATCATAATCACAAGTCATTCATGGGATTCAAGAGAAGTACTTCAAGTCCACATATGCATTCATCAATTTAACACATAAGGCCATCCATAGCCAATCCACAAGACAAGATTCATCATTAGGGTCATATCCAAGCCTAGAAAGCACAAAAATTTTTAAATTTTCTGATTTTTTTGGAATTTTTGAAATATGTATGTACAATGCAAGATATAATAAAACATGTGACTAAAAAGAAACTACTCTAGATGCTAGTCATGCAAAAGAACATGCAAACCCCACCCCATACTTAGAAACACATTGTCCCCAATGTGGTATACAAGTAAAGAGAGTGAAAGAAGGTTCTCACAATGTAAAATGGTTTGCTTCGGTATTTGGGATGAACTCTTGTGGAGTGGTGGTGATGGATGATCGATCAAGCATGGTAGAGAGCTCTTCATAATCATTCCGGCGTCGAGACCCGCGCCAAGGTATATGTGAGATGGGAGCTCTTCCATCTAACAAGACACCTCAAGCCGTCCAAGCCTCACGTCCGCTCCACCCATGTTTGAAAACGGAATCATCGTCATCAACTCGCCTTGCAAGGCTTCCTCATTACCTAAAATCTACCACAAACACAAAACACAAAAACACACAAAAGCAAAAACAAAGGCAAAAGAGAAAAGGGAAAGAGTTGTACCAATGGGTTGCCTCCCATTAAGCGCTTCTTTTAGGTCATTAGCTTGACCAAACTCCGTGGATATGTTAATCCACCTCGAATACCATGGTTTGCTTGAGGAGTCCAAGCAACCATCTTTTCCCGGAATCCATGATGACAAGCAAGGGCCACTTGATGCCCAAATAAGCTTTAAGTTATCTCTTCACCGGTGAGAAGTAGAATCCTTCATCACCGCTTCCTTGATGATAGTATATAGTTGCAACCATAGGTGTCACCCCATACTTAGGCAATTTGTACTCCGCGGTCATACCAGTGAAGCGCTTGTCATCCTCATCCTCTATAATCCGAGGAGGGCCGATTCTTGGGAATAATCTCTCATTGAAGTACTTCATAACCATCATGGATCCATCATGCTTGCCTCCATCATTTAATAATGGAGAATCCTTAGGAAAGGGGCTCCAATCTTCGTGTGTACTCCGAGCAAGCAAGAAAGGGTCGGAGGGAGCTGAGATTGGCTTAGGATGGACAACTACAGAGCCTTCCACGGTCGTGGTTTGTCTTCCACGGCCGTGGTTCCCTCTGTAGTCTTTCACGGTCGTGGTTTGTCCTCTATGGCCGTGGTTCTCTCTGTTGCATCTGTTCCAAGTGAGCTCTTCATGTATGGTTCCGGGGTTGATGGCAAGGATATCCGGGGATGAGAATATATCATTGCACTCCTCTAAAGGTGAAGGAGATGGAGGTGAACCTTGAAGAATGGTAGGATCTCCTAACATAAGAGCATTCCTAATCTCCTCGATCTCCCTCCTCATTTGTTCTTCTCTCTCGGTATTCAATCTCCTTTCTTCCTTCAGGGCCAAACCCTTAGCCACAATTGCTCTCGAGCTTCATTCAACTCTCCCTCAAGGCTTCTATTGGTTATGGTTGAATCGGGCAATCCTTGGATCTCCTCATAGTGAACCTCTTCTTGATGACATACTTCCGCTTCAAGCTCCATGTGGGGACTAGAAATGGAAGCAAGGTTGCTTTCTAGATCATCCATCTTCCTCAACATTTTCTCTAGCATTGACTCCAATCGATCTTCATGAAGTTGATGGTGAGTTTCCTCATGAGGTAATGTAATCTTGTGAGCTTGATCATGGGACTCATGATAGACATTGAACTCCTCCCAATACTCAAACTCATTATGTAGAGGTCCTAGATCTTGGCTTTCCATCCATCCCTCATACTCCATGTTTTCAAGGTCGTCTTGGAGGTACAATCCGTCCATGGCAAACATGAAAAGGCAAAGACAAAAACAACACAAGAATCAAAAGTAACAAGAAAGATAAACACTAAAAACAATCAAAAGCAAATGACTTAATCTTAACCTAGTCCCCGGCAACGGCGCCAAAAACTTGTTAACGCTAGGATTAGTAGCACAAAAAGCTTCAAATTTATAACTCGAACTAAAATCCTAAACTACCTAGCGAAACCTGCAGTGTACGGGTCGTTTTGTAGAAAGGAAAGTATTCCGAGGTCGAACACAAGGACTGAGGTGAAACTAAGTCATTCAATGATCGAAGATAGTGTGAATCTAGACTAAGCTAAGATGAGGAATAAAGAAAATGGAAAACACAATGTTTTTGGAGGGTTTTGGGTGATCAAACAAAGATCACAAGTATGTGAACACAATCAAGCAAAACAAACACACACTAACACAAAAGATAGGAGAATGGAAATAACAAAGCGGATTCTAGAGTTTGGAAGTCCGGTTATGGCATAGACTCAAGCTATCTATTCATTCCTCGGATTAACTATGATATGTTGGGGTTAAGCGTTTCTAGATTGGGATCAATTACCGGGTAGGTCTCATGGTCCACTAGTCCATTCCTAAGGTCTCATCACCGGGTAAGTCTCTAAGAACCTAAGGATAGGAATTCTATACAAACCGGATTGTTACCTAGGGGTCTAACCTATCCTTACCAGGTAAGTCTCGGAAAGGGAAGTCCTAAACAACTATCCTAGCACACTTAGTCCAATGGCGGCTTGTGAAGCTCACCACTACCTAGGGTTTGTCATCTTTTAAATCTAAGAGTAAGAATCACCGGGTAAGTCTCTTCTAAACACTTAGTTGCTAAAATTAGGTCTCCCTATGATAGAATTAGCTCAACAAACACTAGGATTTCAAGAACACAAGTCATCCAAGGGTAAAAATCTAAGTTCATCCTATCATGGTCCTAGGCATAACCTTTCTTTCCTTACCCTAGAATCGCAATCTATCTAGCCAACAACATTCAATTCAAGATCAATCTCCACAAATAAAACATACTTGCAAGTCATGGTCAAATGATGAAGAACAATCCAAATAAAAGACATTAAAAGCATAGAGTAGAAATTACCAAATTCTTACAAGGCTCCAAGAGCTAATCCAAGTTGTCAACAATGAACTCCTCTCTCAAAACCACTCTAATCTCACTCTAAATCGAGAATCTATACTAATCTCTTCCAAGAACACCCCTAATGGGTGCTTGGAAGAGAGGCAACAATGGAGAAGTGTTTTGGGAAGAAAGGTAGGCCAAAAGAGAGGAGAAGGATCCCCAATTACAGCCTGCAAAATCCTTTAAATACCCACTAAGATGCAAAAGCAATGGAAGAGATCGTGGCCAGCTGTCAATGTGGTCTTGGCAAGAACCACGGGCAAGTCCACGGACGTGGTCTTGGTCCAAACCATGGTTTGGTCCAGAAGCTTCTCCTAGGCTCGTTAAGCCATGATTTGGTGCATGGCTTGTGTTGGCAAGGTTCCATGAGTCCTCCTTAGCCCTTAGCTTGCATTCCAATGAGTCCGGAAGTGTGTCATCTCGAGGAATGATCCTCGGATGTATCGATTAGACTCTTAAATCTCCCAAAATACCTACAAAGCAAGCAAAAGTCCGAGTAGACGTCTATCTCGACAAAATACGTGATTTGAGGGCAAACGCCGTGAACTAATGCTAAACCATGCATGAATGAGCGAAAAATCTATCTAAATGAGTGTCTAAATCTAGATCATAAATCGTGTTATCAATTCAACACAAGCAATGCTTGTGGATTCATCAACTAAAGAAGAAGCATAAAGAAAAGAATGAAGAAGGGAGGAAGAAACCTACCACAATAACTTAGGAAACGGAAAACGTCCTCACCATAAACTAACCAAGGCACAACAACAACATCAAAATATAATCATCAAAATCAAGATCATGCCCAAAATAAGGAAGAATCAAGGAGCAAGAGCGAGGGAAAGAAGAAGAACGGGAGGGAGAGAGAGAGATGGAGGAAGAAAGAAACCTTTATCAGAAGGTAGAGGAGAAACTTATAGGAGAAGGGACGCAAAAGCACGGTCAAAAGGTCAAAGAAAGCGGTTGAGGCCACCATAGCCGCAAGGGCAGGATCTTAGACTGCGGGGGCGGCTCACCGCACTTGTGGCCATACAAAACCGCAAGGGCGGGGTCCTTATGAACACTAAGAATATCACATTAGATCTCCCTAAAAACAACTTTCGTCCCGAAACTTGAGCAATTCCCAAATCCTCTCGGACCCATGAGCCGAGGTATAAACACTCTCTTTATCGGAGGTATCACATCCCCACTCCTAAGGTGTCAACCTAAAACATTCTAAGACCTCAAAGCACAACAAGGAGGAATCATCTACTCCAGCAACAAGATCACAAACGCTAAACAAGGCATAGAGGAAAACCATCTCTAGCAAACCTATAACCACATCACAATGGCATGGAGGAAAACCATCTCTAGCCAAACCGTACTCATAACATAAACACGTGGAGGAAAAGCGTCTCCAACCAAACTATGTCCATAACAGTAGCAAGGAGGAATAACCATCTCCAACTACATGCTAATCGCCCCACAATAGCATTGAGGAAAGAACCATCTCCAGCTATAATACAACTCGCACTAGCAAACAAGAACAGATAAGATCGTATATACACATCATGGCTAACACGAAAACACATCATACCACATAAACACATAACATACACTCACCAAGATAGCACTAAGATCTAATCGTGGATCCTACAGGTTCATCTATCTTGGAATAGAACTCTGGATAGTTCCTTTGGTGTGTACTCCCGCAAAGACACATGAATTAAAGGGAGAACACCCTCTAATCTCGGTTGTAAAGCCAATTTGTATGCTACTCTCCCAACTCTATCCAATATCTAAAAAGTACCGACATATCGAGGAATCAACTTCCCCTTTATGCCAAAACGTCTTACGTCACGTGTAGTTGATACACTCAGCTAGACATGAGCTCCAACCCTGCACTCTAGAGGTGGACACTACTTGTTTGTATACGACTTCTGCGACAAGTCTTAATGGAATATGGTATGTCTATTAAGGGTTTGAGGCATCTCGGGAATTGAGGTTTAGGGACGTTGAACATGAGGTTTGGGGACATTGAATATGGTATGTCTATTAAGGGTTTGAGGCATCTCCTAGGCTTCGGTTATTGTGCACCGCTGTCCATACTCTCAAAAAGTAAACTACAAAGAAAGCGAAAATTTTACATGGAAAGCATGTGTGGTGAAGTTTGGTTCTTGAAGGTATTGTGTTGTTCCTCTTTCCCGGATTAGCATCACATTTCCTTAAAAGATTTCCCACCCTTGACACGTTTCTTAGACCTTCTTCTTTGATTGGAAGACCTTGAGACTTTTATGCACATGTTTAAAACTTCATGGCTTAGATTTGTTTTACTTTGATTGTCTTTACATCTTCATCATGTCTTTATTTGTTCCTTTGAGAAGGAAATTATAGTTAGTTCATATTGTGATTACTATTGATACATACTTTGTCTTCCTATGTCTTGAAACATCACTTTGAGGGTGATCCAATATGAATAAGCACTTCCAAAACAAAAGGTTTTTGAGTTTTTCATATATATAATCCATGGCATCTTGTATTCTATGTTTGAATCTTGCTTGGGGACAAGCAAGGGGCAAGCCAGATGAATAGCGATGACATAAATTATATACCATTATAATCATGTGTATTTTGGAGGTTTACCTCAATTTACCTTGCATTTGGAGAGAATTTGTGTACCTTTTAGGCTTATTTCATTTATATTCAGAAAATAGAGGTCTACACGAGTTTTGGTTGAATTATAGGTAAATTCGGTAGATTTGGAAGCCAAAGTGGACCAAGGAGCATCTAAGGCTAATAAGGAAGCTTAAGGAGTCTTAGAAGAGTCACAAAGAGCAAAGGAGGTGTATAACAGATTCACGAAAGGGAGGAAGGAAACAAGCCAAGAGATGAGCATTATCTATTGAAGAAAATTGTGCCATTCACCATAAAACTCGGACGATTTTTACCCCTGATAATCGAACGGATTTCTTTGTTGTTTTGACTACACGATTTTCTACAGTTTTCGCCGAAGAAATATCATGACCCAAAGCCCATCACTTGTGGGCTTGAAACATGTTTTGCCAAGCGGCCCATTAGCAAGGAGTTATACATTGGAACCTTAGGAACGAAAATCGGGAGTTCGCAGCGAGAAATATTTAGACGATTTGGAGAGACTTAAGGTTCTTGGAGAGAAGATTGAAGGGAAGTGCCAAGAAGTCAATCTATACCATTGTTTTGAGATCTTTTGTTTCCCTTTCCAATTCTTGTGATTTGTGAACACATTATTAAGTGTTTTGAGAGATTCTTTGATAGGTTTTAAGTTTGGATTACAAATTAGAAGATTATTTGGTTTTTATTCAAAGTTCGGGTTTTAATTGGTTTTATTCATTCAATCTTGATTTTGATTTGATTTTGAAAATGGTTGGCTAAAAACCTTGTGATTCTGGGGAGAATAGTTGATGATTAAGGCTTAAATGAGGATAGACTGAACTCATTTAACCATTTGGACCTTGAAAGTTGAGATTTAACTTTGCGAAAACAGGAAAATCAACCTATTCTTGAATAAATCATCCGATTTATCTATGAACAACACGATTTATTCCTTTGACGATCTTTAATTGATTTATTCTTTAGCCAAAGTTAATCCTTGCATTAATCCCTACAATTCTTAACCTTTTTAACCTCTAATTAAGTGTGTGAAGAGACTTCATCATTGATTCTACATTTAATAGATTAAGATTACAAGATTTGGGTAATAGAGAGACTCAACATCTTTTATTCAGGTTTAAGTGTGCTTTCTATCTTTACCTTGGAGAGTGATATCCTGGGGTTTTGGATGGTTAGTTTGAGTGTAATTCTTGTCCTTAGACCTTTCTATATTGCAGCCTCAATAACCTTTACAGAGAGAGCCTTTGGATTAGACATATAGGTTTTGGAACTTCACCATACGATACCTACCTTTGAAACACATAACCTTGGAAACATCAACTCTGTCCTTTTATCTTTAGAAGTGTCATGAGTCAAAAGCCGCAGTCGGATACTTGAATCCTTGGAATCATTTGTCTGTTTATTAATCACTAAAGCTTTTTCATTTGTCAGATATTTGAAATTGATTTTATTCTCAACAAATCCATGAGTTCGACTCTGGAAATTCTTGTCTTTCTACAGCTGATCCATACAGTGTGGGTTCGCTTTTGCTTATCTTCTGGATTTAAATTTAAGACTTTGACCCACACACTTTTGAGTGAACAAGTTTTTGGCGCTGTTGCCGGGGATCGAACCCGGGTCACCCGCGTGACAGGTGGGAATACTTACCACAATACTACAAATAGGGCAATCATGAATCTCTTGGAGTCCTCTAATCTTACCCCCATTAGGTAACCCAACCACAAAAGGTACACCCTCTATCGTAGGTAAGGATAACCTATCTACGCATGCATCTAATATAAAGGAGTGCGTATCTCCCGTATCAAAAAAACTCGCACATGTAAATCATGGATCCAGATAATACCTGTGGTCGTAGGTGTCGCTGGCTAATCAACACTCCTCAGCTCAAACACTCTCGACGGAAGACCTCCGGTGTCAGTAGTACCACCACGTCCATTGCCCTGGCCTGATCGCTGTGCATTACTTTGTGAAGCAGGGTGTCCTTGAGCCTGGTACTGATGTTGCTGCTGACTCGGCGCTCGGTACTAAGGAGGCCTCTTTCCACTCCTCTCAGCACCTGCAGGGGAAGAATCCTGCTGTGACGGAGCTCTGCCCTGATGGTAGAAAGTAGACTTGTGTCCCGGCTTCCCACAAGTGAAGAAGGTAGTAGGTGGCCTCTTACAGTCTTGCCTAAGATGATCACGAGTGCCGTAGTTAAAACACTGCCGCTCTCTACCCGAGTCCTAGGTTGTAGTGTGATAGTTCGGCTTCCCCTGAGTTTGCCCTCGTCCAAATCCGGATACAATTGTACTGCCACTAGCTTAACCTGTCCTCTGCCGCTTATCCGGCCCACCAGACTGAACTTCTCTCCTCGGAACTGGCCTATCTCTCTCATATTCAAAAGCCCTATCTTGATAGTTTGACTGAGACTCGCAGCGAAATCCTTCCAAATAAGAACGGGTGCTCTCTCTCAATCTTTGAGAGAAGAGGTACACATGCTTCTCTTCAGGAGGTGCAACTGGTTCAAGTAGGGTCAACTCCTTTCGAAATTTCTTGACTGCCTCAACAATTGGAATATCCTCAAACCCTGCCTCAATGAAGTCCTGAAACTTCTCTCTCCTCAATAAGGCAAGGCAGTACCTCTCTCTAATACTACTCCTCATCTGCTCCAAACTAGTGACTCGACTACGAATGATCCACCACCAGGAATGAGCCTCCTCTATGAACAAGGTCTGAACTAACTGCACATTTCGATCCTTTGGGCAACGTATCGCCTCTAGTGCAGTCTCTACGTGTCCTATGAAATGCTCCACTTCTAACCCTATCTCTCCATTGAATGCGGGAACTTTCAAGTAGTTGAAAGCCTTCAACCACTCATCCGGCCTCGGGGCTCTAGACCCAGCAGGAGCTCTGTCAGCCTCAATTCTCCTCTCATGCACAGTCGGCGCCTCAGTAACTCTCTATGTCACCTAAGGTGACCTAGCCGGTACTGGTGGTACCTGGGCAAGTCTCTCTGTCTTGGAAACCTCCTCAATATGCGGGACGTATGCTCTGTACTCTCTGTACTCAGATGCCCCTATAGAAACGCGTCCTGACTTAGTCGAACGTACTCCTTGTGCTCCAGACCTACCAGCGGTCTCATTCGTGACCTCGGGAACAATACTCTCAGCTACCTCTTCCACAACAACATTTGGCATGCTCGTTGCGGGTGGATCCTCTCGAGGAGCTCGTCCTAGACATCTCGCCAGTGGAGGTCAACATCCACAGCCACGACCTCTAACAGCAGAAGTCCTATCAACCCTATCCTGTCTAGCTGGAGGAAGAGGTGGACGACCTCTACCTCGACCAGTAGTTGGTGTAGCCCTAGTACGTGCCATTTGCACGAGTGATAACAACTACGCTTATAATCTAGCTAATTTGTCAAAAATAGTAAAAGTCTAAAATGATCATACTAAGAATGCCGAGATCCGCACTTTCTATCCCAACCCGACTATGCATGCATTTTAAATCCAAAATTCCTTTGGAAAACTCAGACCCCTTTCGGATTCTGCTTATTTACTTATTTGACCTTTTTGAAGATTTCAAGTGCCATTGTCGCCAACCTGCGTCTGATACCATGTTGTAACACCAGAAGTTTCAAAACTCGGGTGTAAGAGCCTGAGTCTTTTGTTAGCATGAAATATTGTGATACTTTAGGCACGTTTTCTAAGCGTATTTGACTCATATTGATAGTCTTTGATTGAACATTGTTACATTAGTGAGCTAGTTTGCCTATATTGTCAATATGGATGTCTACACTAGCTTTATGTTGATTATAGGTACTTAAGAGCTATTTCCGAACGGAATCGAGCAAAAGGAAAGTTGATTTGATATGTCCATGGATTGAGGGCATTCTTAGGAGCAAAATGGAGTTCCACTTGAGGAATGCACGAGGCTAGGGAAGAATCACGTTCTTGCCCTCAACCACGCTTAAAATACGGCCGTATTACAAACCACGTTCAGTTCCACGGCCGTGGAACCTTGCAAAGAGAGCCATCATGCATTCCAGTAACTATTACGGTCGTGGAATCCATGGTTCAAACCGTGACACATTCCACGCTCTAAATTACGGTCGTGGAACCTTCCACGACCGTGATCTTGGCGATCTTTTTCGCCACACTTTGAAGCCACGATCTTTTGAAGATTGGGCCGGGCCGATATTTTATCTTGCCCTATAAAAAGACGGACGAAGCAAGATTCCATCATCTCCGCTATCACCCTTACGAACGCATACATTTCCGCTTAGCGGCACAACTCTTGTTTGGAAGATTGCTTACCCCTGTTTGGAGGCATTGGGAGATCTCATTGGAGATCTACGTTCGAGCTTGGATTTGCCCTAATCTCGCACTTGGTGGAGATTATCGTGGGGATTTCCAGATTTCCCAGATTGACGGAAGATTCGGAAGGTTTCTTGCAAGAAGACTACTCTTCTTGTTTAGGTTTGATTTAGAAGACGGATTGACATCCCGTTCTTTCTTCTTTCCTAAGATTTAGTTTGTTTGTTCTATTCCGAATCTTGTGACGATATTTGTTCTTGATTGTGACTTTGAGATTGGTTTGGAGTTTATTGAAAGTTTTCGGAAGTTTTCATCTTTCAATCTTTTAATTCTTGAATTGATATCAACATGACTGTTATTGGCTAAAAACCCTTAACAATTCTAAGGTGAAGGGTTGATAGTTGTGGCTTAGATGATGATAGATCGATCGTAAACAGATTAGACCCTGAGAGTTTGAGAGAATCGTCGATGGACCCTAAATTACGGGTTGTTCTTGAGTTCCACGACCGTGGAATCTCAAGATCCAACCGTAATTTCCCTTAAGTTTACGAACCTACTTTTACTTTAATCCAAAGTTAAAGATTTGCTTTAACTTAGTTTAGACTTGTCTTTTCTAGGTGGTAGTGAAGCCTCAACAACCTCTACCTCGATTATGAGTGTCACAACCGTAATCGGTTAAGTTAGTCTTGATCCTTGGGTTACAAGTTTGGGTATTTGACATTAACTCTTGCCTTTAGAACCTTTCTATATTGAAGCCTCAACAACCTGTATAGAGAGTGCCTTGTAGGTGAGTCATATAAGGTTTTTGGAACTTCACCGTACGATTACCTTACATTAGCATACCTTTGCATAACTCAACTCTGTCTTTATATCATTAGTATATCTTGAATCGATTGCCAAAGCTGGATACTTGGATCTTTAGGATTGTTGTTTTCCGAATATTTGCAAAACTCTCATATTTACTCGCTTGATAATCTGCAATTGAATTTGTTTCCACCCAAATCCCTGTTTTCGATACTCTGGAATTCTTGCTTAACTACGTCGATCCGTACACTGCGGGTTCGCTGCTTGATTCTAGTTTTATAAATTTAAAGCTTATTTGCACACACCTTTAGGGGCGAACAAGTTTTTGGTGCCGTTGCCGGGGATTTGGTTTCGGCCGAATTCGGTAGCCGGTTGTCAAGCTTGGGAGCTTGCTCTCGTTATTTGATATTACTTTGAGTGTATGCGCAGGTCTAGGAACACCGAAGATCTCTTACCTCTTGATCAAGAGCTAGAGAAAACTTTAAGGCAAAAGCGCAAGGAAAAGAAGATGGCTGAAGAACACGAACGTGATCTTCAAGCGGAGTTGGCGGAGAAGGAAGCTCAACTCCAATGGAACGAGAATCTCCGCCGGGATGAAATGGATCGTCATCAATCTGAAGTTAGCAAACTACAAGATACGATGTTCCAAATGAGGATAGAGTTAAGCGACCATAAGAATAAAGGAAGCAAGAGATCCTCAAGGAGGGGATCAAGATCTAGAAGAAGAAGAAGTCATTAATCCGCTGATGATGGTGACTCTTCCATGCCACCGTTAGAAGAAATTGATCCCACGATCAATGCAAATCCTTTCCATCCACAAGGACCTGCTAATCGCCGTGTTCCACCCAGGAACGTAATGATCGAGCGTGTGGACGATGAGCCAAGAACTCTTGGCCAGCGGATGGATCCAACGCAACAACCACGCCGCTTGGGCGTGAATTTTGATGCTGAAGATGTACAAGGGTTTAGTTTCAACCCTCAAGTCATTACTCTTGTTCGCCAAAACCAATTTGGCGGAACAAGCGCTGAATCTCCACACCAACACTTGCAAAACTTTGAGTGTATGATGGAGACGATGAGACCGAAGAATGCTACTACCAACAGCTACAAGCTCAAGCCTTTCTTCTTCTCTTTGAAGGGGAAAGCGTTATCTTGGTACCAAGCTCTTCCTAGTGGGAAACTAGATACGTGGGAAGACCTTTCCGCGGAGTTCCTCACCAAATTCTTTCCGCCTTCCAAAACGGCGGAACTTAGAGGTAAGATTAATGCTTTTTCCATGAGATCTAACAAAAGTTTGTTTCAATCTTGGGAAAGGTTTCAGGATTTGCTCTTGGATTGCCCTCATCATGGCATATCCAAGCTTGCCTTGCTGGAGATTTACTACAAGGGCCTGGATGCGGGAACGCAATTCAACCTCCAATCCCTCTCATGTGGAACGTTCATGGACATGAGAGAAGATGACGCTTGGGACTTCATTGAGAAGCAAGCAAGAGTCATAGAGAAGTATTCCCACCGGAAAGTGGAGGGAATTTGTGTGGAGCATGGAGCAAAGCTCACACATGAAGCTCAAAATCAGATTTTCTCCCTCAACAATGAGATCAAAGAGTTGAAGGAGGCTATCAAGACCAACTTCTCAAAGCAACAAGGGAAAGAGATTGGTTATTTGTGCAACAACAATGGCGGCGATAACAATAACGGGAACAACAATTGGAATGGAAACAACAACAACCGGAACAACAATAGGGGTTCAAACAACAACAATTGGCGCCCTAATCAACAAAATTCCGGTAACTCTTATCCTTCCAATTCTAATTCACTAACTCCACCTTCCTCTTCCTCTACTCCTTTGAGAAGCCAGGGGCAAAGATCAAATGGAGGAAACACTTCGGGAAAGGAGAAGCCCGATCCCATATTGGAGACGATTTTGGGAAAGCTTCAAGGGTTGGAGAACCGCCTCATCAAGGTTGATGATCAAGTTTCTAAGGTTGATAAAGCTCAAAAGGTTTTAGAAAACAAAATGTTCAACCACGCGGAGGAAGTTCCTAGGAATCAAGGGAAGCTTCCATGAAAGACGGAGGACAACCCTAAGGGAAGGGTGATGGCGATAACAACTAGGAACGGAGTGACTACAACCGATCCGCAGCCTACGTTCGTTGAAGTCCCCGTAGAGAAGGACAAGGAGAAGGGGAAGGAGAAGGAAGATGTCTATGTTCCTCCTCCAGCTTACAAACCTCCCCTATCATTCCCTCAATCTAGAGCGCGAGCGCGCCTAGATAAACAATTCGGTAAGTTCATAGAACTCATGAGTAAGCTGCATATTAATATACCCTTTATTGATGCTATTGTAGGTATGCCGGCTTATGGCAAGTTCTTGAAGGAGCTCCTCTCCAACAAGAGGAAGCTAGAAGATTTCGGTGAGGTCAAGATGAGTTCGGATTCTTCGGATCTCATCAAGACCATGAGGGAGAAAATGCCCCCAAAGCTGAAGGATCCGGGGTCATTTTGCATTCCCATTGGAGTGGGAGATGTCACATATGACGCTTTATGTGACTTAGGAGCAAGTGTGAGCATCATACCACTTGCATTGTGCAGAAAGATCGGTTTGGGTGACCCTAAACCGGTGAAGATGACGTTATACATGGCGGATCGATCCATCACTCGCCCGTCGGTATTGTAGAAGACGTCCCGGTCAAGCTAGGTAAATTCTTTGTTCCCATTGATTTTGTCGTGCTTGACATTCCTGCAGATAGTCCGGTCCCGATCATACTCGGAAGACCGTTTCTTGCAACTTCCGGCTGCATGGTCGATTGCAAGAATGGTAGACTCGCTTTTCATATTGGAGAAGAAAAAGTAGAGTTCGTTCTTTCCACTCTAGTGAAGGAGCCAATCTTTGACGAGGATATATACGATATCCAAGATGAAGAAGGTTTGTCTAGGGAGGAGGTAAGTGCGTTTCTCTTCAACAATCCTTTACAAAAAGTCATTACTATGAGTCTAACAGATGTAGGGGAAGAGGAAGAGTGCAAAGAGGAAATTGAAGCCTTGGAAGCACAAGAAGAGATGCATGAAGTGGAGTTTGAGAAACTCCACGATGAAGCTGAGAACGTTAGAATCCACGGTCATACCCTGTATTCCACGACCGTGGATTTCACAACCAAAACCGTCCCTCACTCCAGGGAGTTATACGGCCGTGGAGAAGATGTGACAACCGTATTTCCCTTCCACGCCCTAAACCACGGCCGTGGAGGATATGATCCACCCGTAATTTTGGCCGTGGAAGAAAGCGATCGGGACACTTCTTCAACTTCTTCTGATTCTTCTCCAACACACTCAACACCCTTAGAAACTTCTAAGGAGACATCGGATGCTCCTCAAGGATCGTTAGAAGCTTCGAAAGTGATGGAACTAAAACCACTTCCTACTCATCTAAGGTACGCTTTTCTAGGATCTAATTCTACCTTTGCGGTTATCATTAGTTCCGAACTAAGCATAGATGAACATGAACAACTCATGATTGTCCTTAGGAAACATAGGAAAGCCTTAGGCTATACTATAGAGGACTTAGTAGGAATTAAACCCTCCCTATGCATGCATAAGACCCTATTGGAGGAGGACTTTAGAACTTCAAGACAACCTCAAAGGCGGTTGAATCCGACCATGAAGGAGGTTGTCAAGAAGGAAATTCTTAAACTTCTTGATGCAGGTATCATCTATCCTATCTCCGATAGTAAGTGGGTGAGTCCAGTTCAAGTAGTTCCGAAGAAGGGAGGAATGACGGTCATCACCAACAAGAACAATGAACTCATTCCTACCTGAACCGTGACGGGATGGCGGATGTGTATAGACTACCGCAAGCTCAACAATGCAACGCGGAAGGATCACTTCCCCTTGCCATTCATTGATCAAATGCTTGAAAGGTTAGCACAACATTCACATTTTTGCTACCTTGATGGCTATAGTGGTTTCTTTCAGATTCCGATACATCCGGACGATCAGGAGAAGACCACATTTACGTGCCCATGGGGTACGTTTGCTTACATGAGAATGCCGTTCGGGCTTTGCAATGCCCCAGCCACCTTCCAACGGTGCATGATGGCCATCTTCTCCGAATACATAGAGGAAATCATGGAAGTCTTCATGGACGACTTCTCCGTATACGGTTCCTCTTTTAACGATTGCCTTTCTAACCTTTCTCTTGTTTTGCAAAGATGTGAAGACACTAACCTAGTTCTTAATTGGGAAAAGTGTCAATTTATGGTTAAGGAAGGAATTGTATTAGGTCACTTAGTCTATAGTAGAGGGATAGAAGTAGATAATGCTAAGATAGAGACCATAGAGAAACTTCCTCCCCCAACTTTGGTGAAAGGGATAAGAAGTTTCCTAGGACATGTTTGATTTTACAGACGTTTTATTAAAGACTTTTCTAAGATATCAAAACCTCTCACTAATCTATTGATGAAGGATGCGGTTTTTGAGTTTTCGCAGGAACGCTTGGATGCGTTTAACACAATTCGGCAAGCTCTAATTTCAGCACCCATTATCCAACCTCCGGATTGGACTCTTCCCTTTGAGGTTATGTGCGATACTAGTGACGTCGCAATTGGAGCTGTTCTTGGACAACGAAAGGAAGGGCGAACCCATGCCATATACTATGCTAGCAAGACGCTAGATGAAGCGCAGCTCAACTACGCCACCACCGAAAAAGAGTTTTTAGCCATTGTCTATGCTATTGACAAGTTTCGCTCTTATCTTGTAGGTGCAAAGGTGATTGTCTACACGGATCATGCTGCGATCCGGTACCTCCTTGCGAAGAAAGACGCGAAGCCAAGGTTAATTAGATGGATTCTTCTCCTACAAGAATTCGATCTTGAGATCCGCGACAAGAAAGGTTCAGAAAATTCTGTTGCGGATCATTTGAGTCGCCTAACACATCTAGAGGACGACCATTTACCCATTGATGACTCCTTTCCGGACGAACACCTACATATCATAGAGGAGTGCATCAACGTGATCTCCAAAGGTAACGAACCATGGTTTGCTGATTTTGTTAACTATTTGGTTTGCCAGGAGATACCACCCGAACTATCCTACGCACAAAGGAAGAAGTTCTTTAAAGACGTATGGGAATACTATTGGAACGAGCCTCTCCTCTTTAAGAGAGGTCCGGATGGCATCATTCGGCGATGTGTGCCAGAAGATGAGATGCAAAGTGTCATCCTCCATTGTCATTCACTACCTTGTGGAGGACACGTTAGTTCGAACAAGACTAGCGCAAAGGTATTGCAATCTGGATTCTTTTGGCCTACTTTATTTAGAGATGTGCAATCCTTTGTTTCTTGCTGCGATGCTTGTCAAAGAACAGGCAATATTTCTAGAAGGAATGAGATGCCCCTCAACAACATCCAAGAGGTGGAGATTTTCGACGTTTGGGGAGTTGATTTCATGGGACTATTCCCATCTTCTTGTCGAAACCAATACATACTATTGGCGGTAGACTACGTTTCTAGATGGGTGGAAGCAATTGCCTCTCCCACAAATGATGCCATGGTGGTGGTTAAGTTCTTCAACAAGAACATCTTCCCGCGATTTGGGACGCCAAGGACGATCATTAGTGATGGAGGTTCTCACTTCATAGCCCGTCGCTTTGAAGCTCTTCTAGCTAAGTATGGGGTTACTCACAAGGTCGCTACCCCTTATCATCCACAAACAAGTGGACAAGTTGAGATCTCAAATAGGGAGATCAAAGGAATTTTAGAGAAGACGGTTTCAAGGACTAGGAAGGATTGGTCCTTGAAGCTTGACGATGCATTATGGGCATACCGGACTGCGTACAAGACTCCCATAGGAACCACACCATGCATTATGGAGCACAAAGCGTTTTGGGCTATCAAGTGGCTGAACTTCGGCATGAAGGAAGCGGGAGAGAAGCGTCTCCCAGACATCAATGAGCTGGATGAACTCCGCTTGAACGCTTATGAAAACGCTAAGATCTATAAGGAGAGAGCAAAGCGTTGGCATGATAAGCATATCATTCCAAAGGACTTCAAAGAAGGAGATCATGTTCTCCTCTTCAATTCAAGGCTTCGCCTCTTTCCAGGTAAGCTTAAATCCCGTTGGACCGGACCTTTTCTAATTAAGCGTATTTTCCCCCATGGTGCAGTTGAAGTATGGGGTGAAGCAAGCGGAAGTTTTAAGGTTAACGGCCAACGACTCAAGAAGTACACGCCGGAACTCCAAACTGAAGAGTTCGCACCTACCGCACTCGAATAAGTGCGAGATTGGTCTAGCTACGGACCTAAAACAAAGCGCTTCTTGGGAGGCAACCCAAGGTATTGCATTTTCGTTTTTGTTTTTGATTCATAGATTAGCTTAGAATAGACGTTTTTGCTTGGTTTTTGCCTTCGATTTCTTCCGGTATGTTCGTGTTTTTGGATGTAGGAACGATGGAAAAGGAAAAAAGGGAAGATAATGTTGAAGAAAAGTGACGAAATCTGGACTTTGGAGCTTTACAGAGGGTTCCACGGTCTAAATTACGGTCGTCATAGCTACAGTGCCCGTAATTTCCAAAAGCCTTTGAAAAATCACCAAAACCACGGTTCCGTACACTTCCACGGCCGTGGAACACCCCGATATACCGTGATTTTCAAAAATTTTGCCTGTGACTATATAAGCCACATTCTTCACAAAAACCACCCCAAACCCCTCTTTCCACGACCTAATTGCCGAAAATCCACGACCCTCTCTCAAATTCTCGTTTCCTAATCGTTTTCAACGATTCTTCTTCCTAAACTGAAGCAAATTCAACCACAAACAAGATCCAAGCGACGAATCGAGCGGAAATTCACCAACGAACGCACATTTCGGATTTTTCAATCCGAAAAATAGGTTTTTTCTCTCTTCTTGATTCTTGCCAATTTGGTTCGTTTTTGTTAGAGATTTTTAGGAAGAACTGGTTAAGATTGGAAGAAATTAGACTAGGACTGCCTGTTGTGGAGATTGATTGCTGATTTGCTGAGATTTGTGATTTTCTGAGACGAATCATGGTCTTTGGAGGAATTACGGCCGTGGTTTCTAAAGAACAGACCGTAATTTTGAGCAGAATGGATTTTGTGAGGAGAGTTTCGGGGAGGATAAAAGAGAAGAAAAATGATCAGAATAAGAAAAGGAAGGGTAATCCCTCCTCCTCCTCATCCTCTAGGGCACCACCACCCTCTTCCCCTTCACCTCCATCCTCACCTTCACCTCCATCCTCACCTCCACACCCTAGAGTCCCGACCATACACGACGATCATCTTGATGCACTCGATAGGATCAAGGAGAGGCCAGTGATTGGTCCTAGGTATTTGTTGTTGGAGGATCTAGCTCCTCTCAACATTGTGGAAGATCTTACTTGGCTCTTGGATAGAGCCGGACTAGTTGTCTTCTTGGCTATCCGAGAAGACGCTTATGAGGAGATTACACGGGAGGTTGTGACGTCTTTCGAGCACAACCACGTAGATAGGACCGTCTCTTTCCGTCTTATGGAAAGAGACTACCATTTTAGCATCCGTGAGTTTGGGACCATTTTCGGGTTCCATGAGACCTTTAACGGTCGATTTCCGAGTGGCGTTTACGCCAAGGACTTTTGAAAGGAAGTTGCGATGATTTACGCCGACGAGGACCGTTGGCAACCCGCTGATACCAAGGCTAGATTGATGTACCATCTAGCCTTGAAGATAGCTCACCGTTTTCTTTCGGAGTGTCTCTTTCCTAGGACGGAGACGCCCCAAAAGATCAAGACGGATGAGCTATTCTTGCTTTACTTCATGCTTTGTGGACGCCGTGCAGATTGTGCTACTCTCTTGGTTGCTACTATGAGCAAGCTCAAGAACACGAAGAAGGGAAACATCGGATACGGTGGGATAGTTACCCACATTGCTAGGAGCTTAGGTGTTGATTTTTCTGCTTGCACCCGCATACCGGCCGTACCTTTAGGACTCCACGTCTTCATGGTTAGGGGTCTCATCTTCCCCACACATAGAGGTCCGCCTTATGCGGGCATGCCTTGGGAGAGTAGGACGGGCAGGGGTATAGAGTGGCTGCCGGAGTACTCCATTATGGCGGGACGTCATAATTGGAAGGAGACGTTCACTGTTATGCATGCGAACAGGATAGTAGCTCCCCCTTATGTCCAACCACCGGTTGTCGAGGAGGAGGATATGGGAGATCAGTTCGAGAGTGGAGGAGGAGCCGAGCAAGAGTTTGGCACGTTTCCGGATCAGCCGGAGGCGGCCCCAGATGTACCTAGACGCTCTCCACGTCCAGCTAGAGCCTCATGCTCGTCTTCTCGCCGCGCTAGCGTGAGTGAGAGGCCTACGTGGATGACCACACCTCCCACATGGTATGGCGTTCCCCCTCCTTGGTCCACAGAGCAGCCAGCAGCATCACCACCAGCACCAGCACCATCGGACGCCCCAGCATGGTACAGTCATGCTCCAGGATGGTACGAGCAGATGCCGGATTGGGCTACTGGCCTTTCAGAGAGAGTTGGAGCATTGGAGATCCAAGCCGATGCTAGAGACGGACGCTTAGACGACCTCGACCACATGATGAGTGATGTCTACCGCCAGCAGTTTGGGCGGTTCTATGATCCTAGCTTCTCTCCATTCCCGCCTCTGCCAGCGCCGCAGTGATTTGATGCATGACCGTTCGCTTTAGACATTTCACCGCCACTTTGTGAGTTTCTTTTTCTTTTCTTTCTTTTCTTTCTTTATTCTGAACATTAGGGACAATGTTCGTCCTAAGTATGGGGTGGGATGTACTAAAAGTTTGTAATAACTCTACTTACTATGTTTGCTTTCATTCGAGACTATCATTGCATGTTCATTATGTGTTGCACGTTTCATTATTGCATTGCATGAAAAATAACTTGAAAAACCCATAAAAATTGAAAAATTTTGAAAATTTTGTGCTTCTAATGAATTGAGATGATTTCCATGATAATCACTTTTTGTGAATTGAGTTTGATGACAATTGCATGCTTAAAAGAATAGTAAATTAAAAAGAATTTGAATGAATGAATTATACCTCTTTTGCAAGTTTCATAATGTGATGAATATTGTCTAAATCATGTTGAGAAATTGAAGTTGAAATCACACTATGAGTTCTTATACTTCTTGTTGAGATGATTAAGGCAATTCGATTTTTCTTTCTTCTTTCTTTTGATCATTTTAGCTCCTCATTGAAATATTAACCTCCTTTACCTATCCGGGAATTTTGGAGAAGTGAATGAAAAAAGGCATGTTTGATGTGGGAGGACCATGAGAGCAATTATTTGCAATCAAATGAATAGAAAGAAATTGTAGGTTTGGGGAAGTCAATCATGACGATGAGTAACTCGGCACCATTCACATAGCCGGGTATTTGTGTCTTGCCAAAGTCGGATTGAGCGATATTCCTAGCGGATTATGGTATGTGCGCTAAGGGTTTGAGGCATCTCATGAAGATTGAGAAACGCCAGTCTCCTAGGCTTCGGTTTTTGTGCACCTCTATCCATAACTCCAAAAGTAAAGTCGAAAAATGAAAGGAAGAAAAGCGAAGCTCTAAAGTGAAAGTGTGCGGAAATCGCAAAAGAAGAAGAAGTAGTTGTCCACTTTCCCGGATTCATGCACCACATTCCCTTAAAGTTTTTCCTTCCCTTCCATATTCTAGACCTTTTCTTTGAAAGTCCTTAAGATCAAAAGAATGTTATATGACTTGGTGATCTAAATTGAAGTTTCTTATGATTGATTTTGATAATGTTTGAAGGTTATGATGCTTGTTTAGAAGTTTGATTAATTCATGACTTTTCTTTGCTTTTTACTCTTTGATTAAGTGTGTGAAAGTTTGATAAACGATTGAAGCAAGGTTTGAGAATGATCTATTCTTTAGAAGGCACATTCATCCAAAAGAAGGTACACATATTTCATCCTAACTCTTGTGTTAAAGGCTTTTGAAAGACCTTGCTTAGGGACAAGCAAGTTGCAAGTAAGGGGTTATTTGTTAGAATGAAATATTATGATACTTTAGGCACGTTTTCTAAGCGTATTTGACTCATATTGATAGTCTTTGATTGAACATTGTTACATTAGTGAGCTAGTTTGCCTATATTGTCAATATGGATGTCTACACTAGCTTTATGTTGATTATAGGTACTTAAGAGTTATTTCCGAACGGAATCGAGCAAAAGGAAAGTTGATTTGATATGTCCATGGATTGAGGCCATTCTTAGGAGCAAAATGGAGTTCCACTTGAGGAATGCACGAGGCTAGGGAAGAATCACGTTCTTGCCCTAAACCACGCTCTAAAATACGGCCGTATTACAAACCACGTTCAGTTCCATGGCCGTGGAACCTTGCAAAGAGAGCCATCATGCATTCCAGTAACTATTACGGTCGTGGAATCCATGGTTCAAACCGTGACACATTCCACGCTCTAAATTACGGTCGTGGAACCTTCCACGACCGTGATATTGGCGATGTTTTTCGCCACACTTTGAAGCCACGATCTTTTGAAGATTGGGCCGGGCCGATATTTTATCTTGCCCTATAAAAAGACGGACGAAGCAAGATTCCATCATCTCCGCTATCACCCTTAGGAACGAATACATTTCCGCTTAGCGGCACAACTCTTGTTTGGAAGATTGCTTACCCCCGTTTGGAGGCATTGGGAGATCTCATTGGAGATCTACTTTCGAGCTTAGATTTGCCCTAATCTCGCACTTGGTGGAGATTATCATGGGGATTTCCATATTTCCCAGATTGACGGAAGATTCGGAAGGTTTCTTGCAAGAAGACTACTCTTCTTGTTTAGGTTTGATTTAGAAGACAGATTGACATCCCGTTCTTCCTTCTTTCCTAAGATTTAGTTTTTTTGTTCTATTCCGAATCTTGTGACAATATTTGTTCTTGATTGTGACTTTGAGATTGGTTTGGAGTTTATTGAAAGTTTTCGGAAGTTTTCATCTTTCAATCTTTTAATTCTTGAATTGATATGAACATGACTGTTATTGGCTAAAAACCCTTAACAATTCTAAGGTGAAGGGTTGATAGTTCTGGCTTAGATGATTATAGATCGATCGTAAACAGATTAGACCCTGAGAGTTTTAGAGAATCGTTGACGAACCCTAAATTACGGGTTGTTCTTGAGTTCCACGACCGTGGAATCTCAAGATCCAACCGTAATTTCCCTTAAGTTTACGAACCTACTTTTACTTTAATCCAAAGTTAAAGATTTGCTTTAACTTAGTTTAGACTTGTCTTTTCTAGGTGGTAGTGAAGCCTCAACAACGTCTACCTCGATTATGAGTGTCACAACCGTAATCGGTTAAGTTAGTCTTGATCCTTAGGTTACAAGTTTGGGTATTTGACATTAATTCGTGCCTTTAGAACCTTTCTATATTGAAGCCTCAACAACCTGTATAGAGAGTGCCTTGTAGGTGAGTCATATAAGGTTTTTGGAACTTCACCGTACGATTACCTTACATTAGCATACCTTTGCATAACTCAACCCTGTCTTTATATCATTAGTATATCTTGAATCGATTGCCACAGCTAGATACTTGGATCTTTAGGATTGTTGTTTTCCCAATATTTGCAAGACTCTCATATTTACTCGCTTGATAATCTGCAATTGAATTTGTTCCCACCCATATCCCTGTGTTCGATACTCTGGAATTCTTGCTTAACTACGTCGATCCGTACACTGCGGGTTCGCTGCTTGATTCTAGCTTTATAAATTTAAAGCTTATTTGCACACACCTTTAGGGGCGAACATCTTTGGAGCCTAGGAGCCTTGCTGATCCTTAGTTGAGTTAGTTTTGACACTACAAGCCGCCCCAACGTACCCTGTGAGGCGCAACTACACCACAAGTAAGCCGCCCCTGCGCCTTAGTTGATCCGCCCCTGCGGTTTTGTGTTGCTGCGGCCACCTTTGTTGACCTCTTGACTTGCTTTTGGGTTGGCTTCTTATATAAGCTTTCCTTATCTTTAGATGAAGGGTTTCTTCATCTCTCCAGCTTCCCTCTTCCTCCTCGCGTTCTTCTTCTCCTTTCTTCTTCCTTGATCTTCTTTGCCTTCTCTTGATCTTGTGTGAGTGAGTTCTTGAGAGTTTGAGTGTGGTTTTGGCCTTGGATGATCAAGTAGTTGTTGCTGAGTGTTGTTGATGTAGTTTTGAGATGGTAGACGTGCTGAGGGCTCCATAGTTGTTGTCTATGGTTGCTGTGGTAAGTTCTTCAGCTTACATCTTCTTTCTTTCTTCTTCTTGCTTCTTTCTTCTTCTTTCTAGCTTAGGATCACAAGCTGAGCTTGTGTGGATCCTTTCCTAGCCTTTTGATGAGCATATATGTGCGTATGTGCATATATGTTGATGTGGTGTGTTGAAGAAGTGAAGAGAGTCGAGAAAGGGATCGAAGAGAAGTCAGGACCAACACTCTGCACAGTTAGCCGCCCCTACGCCTGGTGTAAGCCGCCCTTGCGCTTGCCTGGCAGCCGCCCCTACGCCTTTGGTGAGCCGCCCCTGCACCTCACTAGATCAGCCTTGTGCTCTTGCTTTGGTTGGTGCATACCTTGTTGGTATGTCTTCTTTCCTTCCTTTCCTTTGACCTTGGCTTAGTTGGTAGCTAGGCTAGTGTACTTAGGATGTGTTGTATGTTGGAGATGTTTCTTAGGCACTTGTGTTGATGTTGAGGTTATGCCATAGGCATATGTGAGCTTGTTATGATCTTGAGGTTTAGATTGAGGTTGTAGGTTGGTTCTGGTTATGGAGATGAGTCTCCTAACAATTACAGTTTGTGATGTTGTGTGCCTTGCTCTTGCAGGCGTTGATTCTTCCCCAAGGGGAAGCTGTGACGTTGTATTGGAAACGACTTTGACGGGTAAGTCCGTAGGACTTACTTAGCGTTCAGTTATGGATTTGTGTGATTGTGATGGTTGTGTGTGTTCATATGATTGTGCATTTATAACCTAAACTTGACTAGGATTACCATTTTATTACATTTAAATGGCCCAAGTGTATTATAACAGGCGATGACCACATATGCCTCCGCTCGAGGGTAGGAGGGGGTGCCCGGAAGCCAGTAACAAGGGGGGACGAGTGATGATCACCCCCATGAAAACCCCTGTGTTAACGGGGGAACGGACGAGGTTCTTTAGGCTCCTCGTATCAAAAATGAATGTGTGTGGCATTGCATGTATGAGATGTTGATGTGTGGTTGTGCTATTACATGTATGAGACGTTGATGTGTGGTTATGCTATTACCTTCATGCCTTTCATAGGTGTAGCTAACGGTGTATACCGTCTTGTAGATGTTTACATGTTAGGCGTTCCTGAGTGATCTGGCAAGGTGACAGGCCGAGGACTCTCTTACATTAGGTTGTTGGTTTGGGTTTGTTGTGTTTCCCTCCGGCGTGAGGATGATCTTTTGTACCTCCTGTGTGAGGATGTTGTTTTATATACTCGGCTATGTTGTTGTTTTTACCTTTGGTTGTACAGTTTATACCGTTTTATGTACTTGTTTTATATCTATCAGTGACATGTTGTAAGGTCTAGTGAACTTGTTGTCAGACTAGGGTCAGGATCCATTGTGAGATCCTAGCCCAATGTGGCATCCCGACATCCGCGGATTTGGGGTGTTACAGAGTTGGTATCGAAGCCCAGGCTGACAACAATGGCACTTGCTACCTGTGTTACGCTAAGAACGTGACACACAAAAGTTTTAAATTTATAACTCGATATATTTCTCCTAACTCCTAGGGAACCCGCAGTGTACGGGACGTTTTGTAGTAGGGATAGTATTCCGAGGTCGAACACAAAGACTGAGGTGAGATTGAATCGATTAATGACTAACGATAGTGAAGATCTAGGCTAAGAAAAGAGAAAGGAATAAAGAAATAAAAATCTCAATGATTTTGGTTTGGTTTTTAGGTGATCAATCAAAGATCATAAATCATGCGAAATCAACAATCAACTAAGCTAACACCACAAGTAAACAAGCAAATACAAAATATGTAGTCAAAAGGGAGAAAAGCGGATTCTAGGGGTTGGAAATTCCGGTTATGGCATTGGACTCAAGCTATCTAATCATTCCTTGGATCAACTATAATATGTTGGGAGTGAGCATTTCTAGATTGGGACCAATCACCGGGTAGGTCTCATGGTCCACTAGTCCGTTCCTAAGGTCTCATCACCGGGTAAGTCACAAAGAGCCTAAGGATGGGAATTCTACACAAACCGGATGGTTATCTAGGGATCTAACCTCTCCTTACCGGGTAAGTCGCGAAAAGGCAAGTCTTAAACATCAATCCTAGCACACTCAGTCCAATAGCGGCTTATGAGGCTCACTACTACCTAGAGTTCGTCATCATCGGTATCTAAGAGCAAGAATCACCGAGTATGTCTCACCTAACTCTTAGTTGCTAACACTAGGTCACCCTAGGATAGATTTAGCTCAACTAACACTAGGATTTCAACAAATCAACAACCTAACACTTAGATTTATCAATACAAGCAAGTTAATCAAAATTACGGGGTGTTCATCCCTTTCCACGGCCGTGGAGAGGCAAGATCCAACCGTGGTTTTATACAGTGATTAGGTTAAATCAAGCGAGTCATCCAAGTATTCATTTAATTCTATTCTATCATAGTCCAAGCCATAACCATCTTTTATTTACTCTAGAATCGCATCTATTTAGCCTACAAAATGCATCTTAACAATCAAACTAAACAAGCATAAAATCATAGAATCAATGGCAAGAAGATGAAATGAAAGATGGATTAAGCAAATGAAACAAGTAAAACAAGCTAAATCAAGGTTCAAGAAGGACTTACAACCCTTCAAAAGAAGGTTCGAATCGTTTCTTACAAATCCTTGCAAAACGTTCACAAAGCTCACTCAAAATCACTCAAAAAGACTATGGAACTATGAACTAGTGTGCTTCTTCTTCTTCTCCAATGGAAGTCTTTCTTCTTCTCCAATGGTAGCTCCAATCCAATCTTCCAATGAGAGAATATTTGTTGTTGAGAGTGTGGGAGAGAATAGGAGTGAGGGGTCTATCTTAACAGCCTTGCAAGACCACCTTTTATCCTCCAAATTTGCAAGAGTCGGCCATGAAGATCGTGGGACAGCTGTCACAGCTGTCTGGGGAAAACCACGGCCCATTTCCACGCCTGTGGAAGATCGTGGGACCACCTTTGGTGCTTCAGCTTGTTTTGGATCATCAAGCCTCAATTTGGTGCAAGGCATGCACCACCAAGGTCCCATGTGTCCTCCTTAGCCCCTAGCTTGCATCCCAATGAGTCCGAAGGTGTGTCATCTCGAGGAACGATCCTCGAATGTATCGATTAAGCTCCTAAATCTCCCAAAATACCTACAAAGCATGCAAAAGTCCGTGTAGACGTCTATCTCGACAAAATGCATGAATTGAGTGTAAATCGTCACGAACTAGTGCAAACCATGCATGAATGAGCGGAAAAACTATCTAAATGAGTGCCTAAACCTAAGTCATAAATCGTGTTATCAAAAATACCCCATACTTAAGGTTTGCTCGTCCCCGAGCAAGTCCCCAACTATAGACTAAGAGATGACATGATTTTTGCATGCAAAAAAACAACAAAATCTTTTTGGAGTTGTGCTTCTAATATTGGATCACCTTCATAGTCATGTTTCATGAAAATGGACAAGCAATCATGTATCAAATAAACGAAGGCCAAGAAACGTTGTGATTAGGTGGGAATTTTTCTAGGCTATGTGATGCTAATCCGGGAAAGGAACTAAATCACCACAACTTCACATTTTCTATCAACTTCCCAAAAGTGTATTTTTTTATCCATTTTTCCTTTCTTTTTTTTTCTTTTTCTTTCACTTATTTTTAAGACAATGACATTGGTGTACAAAAGCCGAAACCTTGGTGATTAACCTTCCTCGGGCTTTTTTATTTTTCGAGGTGCATCCACACCGGGCACACATACCAAAGCTCGTTAGGACTATCGGTTTATTTGACTTTGGCAAGGCATAAAAACCCAATTATGTGAATGGTACCGAGTTACTCGTCATTTAAACCAACGTCCCCAAACCTATATTTTTGTATAAACTTTCACAACAAATTCAGCACTTCATTCATAACATTCATCCATCAACAACTTAACCCCACACTTGCTTTTCACACACTCAACACACTAACATGCTCCTATTCCCGGATGGGTCAAAAGAGGTCAAATTTTTCATCAATTGAGGTGCTCAAGCAACATGATCAAGATGAGAAGTAGAGGAAAATGAATTGCCTTAGTCATTCCTAAATGATGTGCAAGAACTAGCATGCAATTTCGACTTTCAATCCTCAATCCAATCAAGGCAAGCATCATAATCACAAATCATTCATGGGATTCAAGATAAGTACTTCAAGTCCACATATGCATTCATCTATTCAACACACAAGGCCATCCATAGCCAATTCACAAGACAATTTCATCATAAGGGTCATTTCCAAGCTTAGAAGCACTAAAATGTTTTTAAAAATTTTCTGATTTTCTTGGATTTTTCGAAATATCTATGTACAATGCAAGACATGTAACAATATTAAACTATCCTAGATGCTAATCATGCAAGTGATCATGAAAACCCCACCCCATACTTAGAAACACATTGTCCCCAATATGTAAATGAAGTAAAGAAGAGTGAAAGAGGGTTCTCACAATGTAAAAATGGTTTGCTTTGGTATTTGCGTTTACTCAAATGGATTGATGGCGGATGATCCTATCAAGGATGGTACAAAGCTCAAAGTGTTCGTTATGGCATCGGGATCCGCGCTAGGCACCGCTAGCCGTCCAAGTCCCGCTTCCGCTCCACATGCCATGCAAGGCTTTCATTTGCGATTACTCAAATGGATAGATGAGGGACTCATCATCATCATCATCCACATGCCATGCAAGGCTTCCATGCTACCAAGACTCTAGCACACACACAAAGCACACCAAACACACAAAAACAGAAAATCGAAACAAAAACAAAAACGAACAGGGAAAAACGATTACCAATGGGTTGCCTCCCATCAAGCGCTTCTTTAAGGTCATTAGCTTGACCAAATTCGGGGGCGTCTCACTCTAGGTGAAGTGGGGCAATCATATCCACCGGAGCTCCCGGGATATACTTCTTCAACCGATGCCCATTCACCTTAAAATCTCCACAATGCTCCCCTCCTATCTCAATCGCTCCATGGGGAAAGATCTTCTTCACCACATAAGGACCCGTCCATCTTGACTTTAGCTTTCCGGGGAAGAGCCGCAGCCTTGAGTTGAAGAGAAGGACAAGGTTGCCTTCACTCAACTCTTTCGGGATGAGACGCTTGTCATGCCAACGTTTGGTCCTTTCTTTGTAGATCCGGGCGTTTTCATAGGCATGCAACCGGATCTCCTCAAGAGCGTTCATATCAAGCAATCTCTTCTCTCCGGCCTCCTTGAGGTCACAATTCAGCCACCTTATGGCCCAATACGCTCTATGCTCCATCTCCACCGGATGGTGGCAAGACTTGCCATAGACTAGCTTGTAGGGAGTGGTGCCAATTGGTTTCTTGAAAGCGGTTCTATAAGCCCACAAAGCATCATCGAGCTTCATAGCCCAATCCTTTCTCGTCCTAGAAACCGTCTTCTCAAGAATCCCCTTTATCTCCCGGTTGGAGATCTCCACTTGGCCACTAGTTTGGGGATGGTAAGGTGTTGCCACCTTATGAGTCACCCCAAACTTAGCCAAAAGTTTCCCGAAGTTTCTATTGGTGAAGTGCTTCCCTCCATCACTTATGATCACCCTTGGTGTTCCAAACCTAGGGAAGATCACTCGGTTGAAGAACCGTTACCACAATCTTGGCATCATTTGTACGAGAGGCGATTGCCTCCACCCATCTCGAAACATAGTCCACCGCCAATAGGATGTAGAGGTTTCCACATGAAGAGGGGAATGGCCCCATGAAGTCCACACCCCACACATCAAATATCTCCACTTCTTGTATGTTGTTCAAGGGCATCTCATTCCTCCTTGAGATGTTGCCCGTCCTTTGGCAAGCATCACATGCTACCACAAAATTCTACACATCGTTGAACAAACTTGGCCAATAGAACCCGGATTGCAACACCTTTGCACATGTCTTGTGTGAGCTAGCATGCCCTCCACATGGCAAGGAGTGACAATGTAGGATTATACTCTCCATCTCAACCTCCGGTATGCATCTTCTAAAAACTCCATCCGGCCCTCTTTTGAACAAAAGCGGCTCACTCCAATAGTAATGCCTCACATCCTTGAAGAACTTTTTCCGTTGGGCATATGGCAAACCGGGTGGCACCTCCTCACACACAAGGTAGTTCACAATGTCGGCATACCATGGCTCATTACCCCTTGACACTTGAAACAAGCACTCCTCCACCATTTGCAATTGCTCATCCCGGAATGAGTCATCAATCGGGATGTCATCTCTCTCAATCTCCAACGGTGGGAGTTTACTAAGATGGTCCGCCATAGAATTTTCGGACCCTTTCTTATCCCGGATTTCCAAGTCAAACTCTTGAAGAAGAAGGATCCACCGAATCAACCGAGGCTTGGCATCCTTCTTTGTAAGCAGATAACGGATCACAGCATGATCCGTATACACAATGACCTTCGCGCCAACAAGATATGAGCGGAACTTCTCAAATCGATACACCACCGCTAGCAACTCCTTCTCGGTGGTAGCATAATTGAGTTGGGTATCATCTAGCGTCTTGCTAGCATAATAGATGGCATGTGTAATCCTATATTTCCTTTGTCCCAAAACAGCCCCAACGGCTACATCACTCGCGTCGCACATGATCTCAAACGGTAAACTCCAATCTGGCGGTTGCATGATGGGTGCGGAGATCAAAGCATTCTTCAACCTACAAAAAGCCTCAAGGCAATCCTTGGAGAAAACAAACTCAACATCTTTCATTAGTAGGTTAGTAAGAGGCTTAGAAATCTTAGAGAAATATTTAATAAATCTTCGGTAAAAATCGGCATGCCCTAGAAAACTCCTTACCCCCTTCACCGAGGTAGGTGGTGGCAACTTCTCTATTGTCTCTATCTTAGCCCAATCAACCTCAATGCCTCGGTTGGACACCAAGTGTCCCAACACAATACCTTCACTTACCATGAAGTGGCATTTCTCCCAATTCAAGACTAGATTAGTCTCCTCACATCTTTTTAGCACTAGAGACAAGTTAGCTAAACAATCATCGAATGAAGATCCATAAACAAAAAAATCATCCATAAACACTTCCATGATGTTTTCAATATACTTAGAAAAGATGGCCATCATACACCTTTGAATGGTGGCGGGTGCATTACACAACCCAAATGGCATTCTCCTATATGCAAAAGTACCCCAAGGACATGTGAATGTTGTTCTCTCTTGATCATCGGGTGAATAGGGATTTGGAAGAATCCACTATAGCCATCTAAGTAACAAAAATGGGAATGTTGAGCTAATCTTTCTAGCATTTGGTCAATAAAAGGAAGAGGGAAGTGATCTTTCCTAGAGCCACATTTAGTTTCCTATAGTCAATACACATCCACCATCCCGTAACCGTTCTAGTTGGGATTAATTCATTATTCTCATAGGTTAAAACGGTCATCCCACCATTCTTAGGAACCACATGCACGGGACTAACCCATTTACTATCCGAAATCGGGAAAATGATTCCCACATCTAGCAATTTAAGAATCTCCTTCTTTACTACTTCTTTCATGATTGGGTTTAGTCTTCTTTGAGGTTCAATTGAAGGTTTATGATTATCTTCCATTAAGATCTTATGCATGCACAAAGAAGGTTTAATGCCAACTAAATCATCAATGGTATAGCCAATGGCTTTCCTATGCAATCTCAACTCATGCAACAATCTATTCAACTCATCATCATTCAAGCATGTATTCACAATAACCGTATATGTAGAATTCTCACCAAGGAAAGCATACTTCAAATGAGAGGGGAGGGATTTGAGTTCAAGTTTAGGAGGACCTTTATCGAGTGGAGACGATCCGTATAATGTTGGTTGAGATGAATCCAAAGCCATGGAAGACTCCTCGAAGCTCCTTGAAGCTTGATCAACAACCAATGCAGTTTCTGGAGAAACCACGGGCAAAATTACGGGCTCTAGCACAACCACGGCCGTGGAACTTGCAAAGCTAGCATTTCGGAGCACTCCAGAGAGTTCCACAGGTAAAACCACGGGCGTGGTTTCCCCTACCTGGCCGTGGTTTTCATAGAAATTCAGCACACCTTCGTGTGCTTCAAATTTAGCTCTTGTCTCCTTTTCCAATGCTTCCAAAGCCTTGATTTTTTCATTGCAAGCCTCCTCATCTCTTTCCTCCATCAAAATTAAGCTAAGAACCTTCTCCAAGGGGTCCTTGATCAAGATCGAGCTCACAACTTCTCTAGACTCCTCTTGCTCGACAATGTTGAACACATCTTCACCAAGGGCTGGCCCCTTCATCATTGTGGATAGTTTGAACTTAATATTCTCTTCTCCAATGTTGAAGGAGAGAATTCCATTGTTGCAATCCACCAAACATCCGGAAGTGGCTAGGAAAGGTCTCCCTAAGATGATGGGAACCGGATAGTCCGCCGGGATGTCCAAAACAACAAAGTCTATTGGCACATAGAACTTCCCTAGTTGCTCCGGTATGTCTTCCAATATTCCAACCGGGTGAGTGATCGAACGGTCCGCCATGTAAAGGGTCATCTTGACCGGCTTTGGCTCTCCTAGCCCAACCTTGTTGCAAAGTGCAAGCGGTATGATGCTTACACTTGCCCCAAGATCACATAGGGCTTCATACTTCACTTCTCCCACTCCAACTGGCACACAAAAGGAACCCGGATCTCTTAGCTTAGGAGGCATCTCCTCCTTCATGGTTTGGATCAATTCCGAGGACCTCTTTGTCATCCTCACTTCTCGATACTCCTCCAACTTCCTTTTGTTGGAGAGTATTTCCTTCAAGAACTTGCCATATGCCGGCATACCTAGAATAGCATCCATGAACGGAATGTTAATATGCAATTTAGACATAAATTCAAGGAATTTACCGAAGTGTTTGTCCAAGCGAGCCCTTGCTCGTGATTGTGGGAACGGTAGTGGTGGCTTGTATGGAGGTGGCCCCACATATGTTGGCTCATCTTCCATGCTCTTGCCTCCTTCTTCTTCAATGGCTCTTCCTGTACCACTACTTGCTTTCCCTTAGCATTCTCCTTAGGCAAGGGGTCCTTCATGCTCAACCCGCTCCTTGTTGTGATGGCCAACACTTTGCCTCTTGGGTTGTCCTCGGTTCTTCCTAGAAGCTTTCCCGGATCTCTATGAGCTTCACCCGCCTTTTGGAACACTAGTCCTTCCAACACCTTTTGAGCCTTAGAAATGGAAGTCACCGTGCTCTCAAGACCACACAACCTTCCAAGCAATTGCTCAAACATCATCTCGGTTCTATCCTTTGGAGGTTGAGTAAATCCGGGTGGAGGTTCTTGTGAAGCCTTTGGTGGTGGAGCTGCGCTTGTGGAAGCGACAGTGTTCAAGGCTCCATCCGGGTTAGAGTAGGAAAACCCGGGATGGTTGTGATTAGGCCGGTAATTGTTGCATTGCCGGCTGTTGTTGTTGAAGTTCCTAGGGCCTTGATAGTTGTTGTAGTTGCCCCTTCCCATGTAGTTCACATCTTCCTCCTTGGAAGACAAGTTTGCTTGCACTTGCACTTGAGGGGTTGCTTGATTCTTCAAAGTTGTAGCACACAACTCCCTCAAATATTTCAGCTCATTGTTGATGGCGTCAAGCTTGAAGTTACTCATAGTTACTTCACTCACCTCATATGCTCCCGCTTTCCTCCCATCACTCTTCCTATGGGAGTACTTCTCAATCACCAAAGCTTGTTTCTCTACAAACTCCCAAGCTTCATCAACATTCTTTTCCCTGAAAGTCCCACCGGAAAGAGATTGAAGCTTGAATTGGCTATCTTCATCAAGTCCTTTGAAGTAGATCTCCAATAGCTCAATTTTCGGTATACCATGGTGTGGACAATCTAGGAGAAGGTCCTTGAACCTCTCCCAAGACTTGAACAAGCTCTCTCTATCCTTCATCACGAAGGCATTGATCTTCCCTCTTAGCTCGGTAATCATGGAAGGTGGGAAGATCTTAGTCAAAAACTCGGTTGTCATCTCCTCCCAAGTACTCACTCGCCCTTGTAGAATAGATTGATACCAAGCCAAGGCTTTATCCTTAAGAGAGAAGGAAAAAGCCCTAAGCTTATGGTTGTTGCTCTCCAATCTAGGCGGCCTTAGAGTATCCATCAAGATCTCATAGTTCATCAAGTGTTGATGAGGAGACTCTCCTTCCATCCCTCCAAATTGATTATGCCGGATCATTTGTAGAACTTGAGGGCGGAGCTCGTAATCATGGGCTGCGGGATCTCCTAAGTTCTTACCTGGACGGTGTGCACTTTGTCCCGGATCCATACGTTGCCCTAATGTTTGTGGCTCTTCAATAGCAATGGGCA
The DNA here is from genome assembly GCA_033239045.1 of Fagopyrum esculentum. Classification (NCBI taxonomy): domain Eukaryota; kingdom Viridiplantae; phylum Streptophyta; class Magnoliopsida; order Caryophyllales; family Polygonaceae; genus Fagopyrum; species Fagopyrum esculentum. Next base: position 20,863,376 of record BSUD01000008.1, on the reverse strand, counting down.
CAACCCAAATATTAACCGCAGGCTGCGGTTGTGGTGGAGGTGGAGGTTGTTGACGATTAAGCTCTCTTTGCACAAGAGCTTGCCTAATCTCTTCAAACTCCCTCCTAGTTGCTTCTTGCCTCTCATTGGCAAGTCTCCTTTCATTCTCCAAGGCTTCATCCCTTAGCCTAATTTGCTCTAAAGCCTCATCCAACTCAGCTTGGAGATCTCTTCCGGCCATCTCTTTTCCCTTTCTAATGCTCTTGGATCTAGATCTAAGGGTTTTCTCCGGTTCGGGATCGAATGGAGCTAAATCCTTGCCACGAGATCTTCGCATACACCTAAAGAGTAGAGATGTCCTGAAAAGCAAAGACACAAACCAAACAAGATCAAAAGCAACAAGAAAGACCTACACTATAAACAATCACAAACTACGACTCAATATTAACCTAGTCCCCGGCAACGGCGCCAAAAACTTATTACGCTAAGAACGTGACACGCAAAAGCTTTAAATTTATAACTCGATATATTTCTCCTAACTCCTCGCAAACCCGTAGTGTACGGGACATTTTGTAGTAGGGATAGTATTCCGAGGTCGAACACAAAGACTGAGGTGAGATTGAATCGATTAATGACTAAGGATAGTGAAGATCTAGGCTAAGAAAAGAGAAAGGAATAAAGAAATGAAAATCTCAATATTTTTGGTTTGGTTTTTAGGTGATCAATCAAAGATCACAAATCATGTGAAATCAACAATCAACTAAGCTAACACCACAAGTAAACAAGCAAATACAAAATATGTAGTCAAAAGGGAGAAAAGCGGATTCTAGGGGTTGGAAATTCCGGTTATGGCATTGGACTCAAGCTATCTAATCATTCCTTGGATCAACTATAATATGTTGGGAGTGAGCATTTCTAGATTGGGATCAAACACCGGGTAGGTCTCATGGTCCAGTAGTCCGTTCCTAAGGTCTCATCACCGGGTAAGTCTCAAAGAGCCTAAGGATAGGAATTCTACACAAACCGGATGGTTATCTAAGGATCTACCCTCTCCTTACCGGGTAAGTCTCGGAAATGCATGTCCTAAACATCAATCCTAGCACACTAAGTCCAATAGCGGCTTATGAGGCTCTCTACTGCCTAGAGTTCGTCATCATCGGTATCTAAGAGCAAGAATCACCGGGTAGGTCTTTTCTAGCTCTTAGTTGCTAACACTAGGTCACCCTAGGATAGATTTAGCTTAATAACACTAGGATTTCAACAAATCAACAACCTAACACTTAGATTTATCAATACAAGCAAGTTAATCAAAATTACCAGGTGTTCATCCCTTTCCACGGCCGTGAAGAGGCAAGATCCAACCGTGGTTTTAAACAGTGACTAGGTTAAATCAAGCGAGTCATCCAAGTATTCATTTAAGTCTATTTTTCATAGTTTAAGCCATAAGCATCTTTTCTTTACCCTAGAATCGCATCTATTTAGCCTACAACATGCATCTTAACAATCAAACTCAATAAGCATAAAATCATAGAATCCATGGCAAGAAGATGAAATGAAAGATGGATTAAGCAAATGAAACAAGTAAAACAAGCTAAATCAAGGTTCAAGAAGGACTTACAACCCTTCAAATGAAGGTTCGAATCGTTTCTTACAAATCCTTGCAAAACGTTCACAAAGCTCACTCAAAATCACTCAAAAAGACTATGGAACTATGAACAAGTGTGCTTCTTCTTCTTCTCCAATGGAAGCCTTTCTTCTTCTCTAATGGTAGCTCCAATCCAATCTTCCAATAAGAGAATCTTTGTTGTTGAGAGTGTGGGAGAGAATAGGAGTGAGGGGTCTATCTTAACAGCCTTGCAGGACCACCTTTTATCCTCCAAATTTGCAAGAGTCGGCAATGAAGATCGTGGGATAGCTGTCATAGTTGTCTAGGGAAAACCACGGCCCATTTCCACGCCCGTGGAAGTCCCAGTGGCCGTGGTTTTGGTGCTTCAGCTTGTTTTGGATCATCAAGACTCAATTTGGTGCAAGGCATGCACCAACAAGGTCCCATGTGTCCTCCTTAGCCCCTAGCTTACATCCCAATGAGTCCGAATGTGTGTCATCTCGAGGAACGATCCTCGAATGTATCGATTAAGTTCCTAAATCTCCCAAAATACCTACAAAGCATGCAAAAGTCCGTGTAGACGTCTATCTCGACAAAATACATGAATTGAGTGCAAATCGTCACGAACTAGTGCAAACCATGCATGAATGAGCGGAAAAACTATCTAAATGAGTGCCTAAACCTAAGTCATAAATCGTGTTATCAACCTACAATAAGGTCTGATAGGTAAAATAAACGGAACCCACATGGGGTCTGATGTTTTAAAACGTTTTTTGTTTTTAAGTGTGGTTTTGGGTTAGATTGTACGAGAAGTCGTCACCTCTGCCATGGAGCTCTGCAGCGTATATATATATATATAGTATATCCACATAATACATAATACACACACACACACACACACACACACACACACACACACACATATATATATATATATATATATATATATATATATATATATATATCGATACATATGGTATATATAGCCTTGTAGGATTAGGTGCGTATATCCTACAAATGGCTCAGACTTGAGCAATATCTGTAGTGGGACGAGGTAGGGGTAAACCCCCTCTTCCTCCAGTCACGCCAAGTCAGGGACCAGTTTCCGCTATTGTTTTGCCTATGGCAGAGAACGAGTTTGAAGAGGCTGGTCATTTCTCCATGAGCATATCTGAGTTTCAAGATTATATGTAGCAAGTATATGAGGCTATGATAGCAGGTAGACCTACACCGGATTTACTAACGTCGGTGGGACCAATTGAAGCTCCTGGATCAGACAAGAAGCAATGGACTAAATCAGTTAGTGAAGAAGTAAAGATGATGAATAATGAACCAAGTCAAATATTAGGACAATCAAGTGGTCCTATGGCCATGAAGACGACTAGCAAGGAATTACGGTGTTTTAATTGCGCGAAGTTTTGACACCGGCGAGCTGTGTGTCCAAAGATGCCCATACTATGCTTTACATGTGGAAAGGCAGGGCATAAGGCGAATTTTTGTCGACAGGGCCAGGTTGTTACTTTACCCGTTCCTTCCCGGAGTAAGATTATTAGAGGTGGACGACGAAGATCGAGATGCCCTTTAGCTGCATAAGGTGCATGGATGGGACGATTATGTTTCAACTATGGTTATCCAGATCATTTGCATTCTGTGTGCCCTTTGGCACCGATAGCTTACTTCACCTGTGGTGAAGTAGGCCATTTGGCCCCTTTATGTCAACAAGGTGGTGTTTCTTCTCAACAAGACCTTCCTCTTTCCGGTGCAGAAAGAGTGGAAGTGGAGGCTTTGACAATGACCTCAGTGATACCTGAGGAGCATGAATCCGAGATTGAATGATACTATGCAGTGGAGTTTCTGGTGTTAACTGTACACGTACCATTCTTGTTAATGGTTTACCTAGTGGAGTTTTGCTTGTTATGAGTGCTTTGCACTTCTTGTCTTTCGATGCATGCGTTAATGGTTGACCCTTTGATATAGTAGAAGGTGGACTTTCCCTTATAGGATTAGCTTTTTGGGGTCTGAGGTACCCGCATGTTATGTGAATGTCCCATTCATTCAGGGAAATGTGTATGGTTTGTAGACTTCTTTGTCATGCCGTAGGCACATGAGGAAGTCATTATGTGTATGGGGCGGACGAATAGATATCATGTCATGTTAGACATCAGTTGGAAGATTGATCTACTCTCCTTTGAGATTGTGAGAGAGAGATCTTCCGAGGCTACGACCTTTGAGAGATGAGACTTGTTATTAGTGTCATATGAGCCATGAAGATGATAACACAAGAAGATGGTGTTTTCTGATGTTATGCCATGAAGAAGATAGTTCCACGTTGGAAGATATTCCAGTGGTTTATGAGCTTATAGACGTGTTATTAAATCGTCTAGTTGCCACCTTAGGGGAGTGCGGACATTGTTATTGAGTTGAAGTATGATACGATACTGATTTGGAAGGCCCATACTATATGGTGCTTGTGGGGATATTGTAACTGACAACTTGAAGAGTTGACTAAGACGGGCTTCTTTTGACCTAGTGTATTCCATGTTCCGTGTTCACTCGAAATGGTGTGTGCAAGCTTTAAATTTATAACCCTAGATGTATGCCTAAAAAAAGGATGCGAACCCGCAGTGTACGGGTCAATCGTAGTAAAAGCAAGAATTCCGGGGTGTCGATCTCAGGGACTTCGGTGAAACAAAACCAATATAGGTAGTCAATATCACAACTAACCACAAAAGCGATCAAAGCAATCATAGATGATAATATAGTTAATTAAGGAAATATGCAAATTCTAGGGATTAAAGCATTAGTTGTGGTTCCAACTCAAGATCTCAAGATAAGCGGACAAAGATGAGATTTTGCAAAGGGAAGGTGTTACTAAAGTGGAATAGGTCACCGGGTAAGTCTCACTACTCACAATCCCAAGCCAAAGAACCTATTACCGGGTAAGTCTCAAGGTACTAAGGAAAGGAACTATAATCTCAAACCAACACACCAACTAAGGGAATAGAATCAACCTTTACCGGGTAAGTCTCAGGCTAACACACAAAGATGTGATGAAGGCACACTCAAACCCCAATAAAGGATAAAACTTTATTATCTACACTTATGATCTTGGGTAAACAAACAAGGAATTACCGGGTAAGTCTCATCCTAAGCTTGAATTGAACCAGGAAAGGCGTAATAAGAATAGGATTTGGCAAACTCTAACACTTAACTCTCAGTTACGGATCAGATAAGTCACCTCGGTCAGTCAAGTTCCATCCTGGCTGAGATGTTCATCGACTGAGCGAGGTACTCTAGGGTTAAGGATAAAGACTCGAGCTTTCAGTGTCGTACTGGAATTTAAGATTATTCTATCATTGTTTTTCCCACAACCTTCAGCCAATCACCCTAGAATCGCACAACGAAATTAGCCACTCATCATCATGAAAGCAATAATCAAATATACGGGAAGAGAATGAATATTTGAACACAAAAACCTTAAAAACAAGTCTTTTATAACTGAATCAAATATCAAACAAATAAGCGTTCCTTGGATCACAAATCCAACAAGACAAATCAACAAAAGGGAATCTAAGAAAATCTTACAAATCCCCTTAAAAAGCTATGACAAGCTATCAATCCTTCCTAGATTGATCTTCAATCTTCCTTCCTTCAAAACTGTGGATAAAATCCCTTAATTGTTGGATGCTATCAGCCCTCTAATCATGTATAAGCATGGTTGAACTTGTGAAAAATCCAACCCTTTATATAGGAGAATTATCTTTCTAAGATAAAATATCTTAAAAAGATAATTTCCTAATAAAATATATCCATATCTCATAAATAGATCTCCAAAATATATAATCTTCCTTCCAGAAATCAAGCCCAAAAATATAAGATCTCTCCTTCGAAAAATAAAAGATCTCAGCGAAATAAAATATATCTTGCCACGTCAGGATATTCGCCTCGGTCGAGATGCTCCTCAAAATCACCTCGGTCGAGGTGGTACTGTAGCTGACCGAGGTGACTGTAAACTGAATGTGAAATCTCTCAAATCTGGTCCAAAGTAAATCTTCTTCATTAATTCCTTGCTTCCTGAATTCCTTTTTAAGCTCCTGAATGTTGCTCCAATGACTCCTTAGCTCCTTTAACTCCATTTTGATGCAAAACGTGCCATTTTACCTACGATTACAATGAAACTTGGTGTTGACCTCGATTCCCGCAAAGATAGATGAAACGACAATATAATCACATAATATACATTCAAACATGCAGATTATTGAACATAAAACGTCTAAATAGGTCCCAAAATATAGACTATAATTCATGCTATCATTCCGTATTGACGACCTGATGAGTTAGTTTCAAGAAGAAATTGTGTTTTTAGGATTCCCTTGCGCTCACGATATCACCAATTGAGGGTGAGAGAGCAAGATGTATATAAGACAGCCTTTTGTACCATTATGGACACTACGAGTTGCAATGATGCCATTTCAGGCTGTTGAATGCCTTGATAGTCTTTAGAGAGTTAATGAATAGTATTCTCACTGATTTCCTTGATTTGGTTGTAGCGATCTCCATTGATGACATGTCGGTATACTCTCATAATAGAGAGGAGAAGACCGATCATTTGAGGATTGTTCTGCAGATTTCAAGAGATAGAGGGTTGTGTACTACGCTCTCTAATTGTGAGTGGAAATGCTAGTAGTAGCCTTCTTAGGCCATGTAATTCCCGCCAACGAGATCGTGCTTGATCTGGTGAGGATTAAGTATGTTATAGCCTGGAAGATACTGATGAACATTATGGGATGCATAGTTTTCTCGACCCATCCGATTACTACAAATGTTGGAAGGAAGAATATTATGTGAATGTGTATCTACTTATGAGTCTTTTGAGATAGACCACCAGATGGGTGTTGCCAAGTAATATATCAAAGCTTTGAAGAATTGAAGAGGCACTTGACCTCTGCTTCCATTCATTTATAGTCCGAAGATTTAGGGGATCCCGTGATTTACGCTAAAGACAGATGAGAAGGAGTACTTGATGCATGATCTAGAGCAGCAGTGGTACTTCAAGTCTTGAATATTTGAAGATAGTACCTACATGATATCACATGTTAGGTTTCCACAGACCATAGGAGTCTGAAGTGCGTTTTACGCCGTGGGAGTTGAATAACCACTAGTGTTGAGGGCTCGAATTGATCAAGACTTTAACCTGGAGATTTCATATCATTCAGAGAAGTTGAACGTTGTCACTTACAACTGGAACGGGAAAAACATCTCGAGAGAATACAATGGTGAGACTGACAGTTCAACCTCAGCTTCAGAAAGATCTAACTTGGCTAGAGTTGGACTATCAGTTCCTTGAGGAAGATACCTAGTTATGCCTCAAAGTTCTACCTGGTCTGTTGGATGAGATCCAACAGAAGTAGGGGACCTGCCCGGCCTTGATGAGGGTTAGAGAGAAGATGTCTCGTAATAAGGCACCACAATTCTCTATTAGAGCAGATAGAGGGATGAGCTCCATCCACTACGAGTGTAGTAGTGGAATTGGGGAGGACATCTCTATGGATCTTGTGATGGGATTGAGGCTCAATAGGAGTTTTGATGTACCTGAATCGTTGATGACCGATTAAGGAAACCGACACGTTTCATTCCAATTAGGTAGATATGGGCAGAAAATGGATTGGCTGAGGAGTACACTAGATAGATAGTGAGACTCCATGGTGTACGAGAACGATCATCTTTGATCGAGATGGATCTTTTACTTGAGATTTTAGGCAGCAGATACAAACTGCTTTGGGGACGAGTCTATAGATCTTTGGTCAGTTAGAGAGGATCATCTAGACCTTGAGGATCTATTACGAGTTTTAAGATGGATTGGAAGCATGGATGGTTAGATTACCTCCATTCAACGAGTTTATTTTATGACAATGTTTGACGTGCATCTTTTGGAATGGCTCTATGAAATTCAGGATTTTCGTAGTTAAATTAATGTTGATTAGAGGAAGAATGCTGACTGTACAAAGTCGCCAGATAACATAGGTAGACTAGAGGCATTGACCTCTCAATCTTAAGTGAAAAATCATGTTCAGATGAGAGTATCTCCGCTATGAAATGTCATATGTGTTGACATAGAAAGGAAACTGAGTTTCCAATATGTCAGTTTACTGGAGATCCTGACAAGTATTGTGAAGGCAACATGATGTTTAGCTTTGCCTCTGAGATTAGAGGATATCCACCCAGTGTTTCTTGTGTCTCGACTGAGGGAGTACATACCAAATATAAGGCACATCGTGAGTTATGATGATCTGGTGGTTGAGCCGGACCATACGTATGCTGAGCACCCTATTGTAGTCCTAGAGAGAGGTGTGAGACGCCTGCGTTCGAAGGATATTCCTATGTTGAGGATACCGTGGTCAAGACGAGGACTAGATGAGGCTAACTGGGAGACCGAGGATATCATCCTGAGGAACTATCCAGAGTTCTATGTTGAGCTAGATGCACGAGTAGGATCCACGAGTAGATCTTAGTGCCTTCTCGTTGAGTGCATGTTAGGTGCTTATGTGATATGTTGTGTTTTTGTGCTAGGTGTGATATGTGCATATGATCTGTTACATCTTGTTTGCTAGTACGAGATAGGTATAGCTGGAGACGGTTCTTTCCTCCATGTTATGGTGTGTGTGTTAGGATTAGCTGGAGACGGTTCTTTCTTCCATGCCACCTTTGATGGACATAGTGTGAGTGGAGATGGTTTTCCTCCACATAGTGGTATTATGAGTACGTTTTGGCTGGACACGGCTTTCCTTCATGCCACTGTGATGTGGTTAGTGTTTGGCTAGAGGTGATCTTCCTCTAGGCCTTATGTAAAGTTGTTATGTTGGCGTTGTGATTTCTCCATGCTGTGTTGAGGATATAGAATATTATAGGTTATGACTTGATGTTCTTGAGGAGAGAGTGTACCTCGGCTTAAAGGTCCGAGAGGTTTAAGATCTTGCAAGTTTCGGGACGAAACTTGTTTTAAGGGAGTGAGATGTAAGAGCCTAAGTTTTTGGAGCCTTGGAGCCTTGTTGAGCCTTAGTTGAGTTAGCTTTGACACTACCAGCCGCCCCAGCGGACCCTGCGAGCCGCACCTGCGCCACAGGTGAGCCGGCCCTACGCCTTAGTTGATCCGCCCATGCGGTTTTGTGCGGCTGCAACAACCTTTTTTGACCTCTTGACTTCCTTTTGGGTTGGATTCTTATATAAGCCTTCCTTATCTTCAAATGAAGGGTTTCTTCATCTCTCCAGCTTCTTTCTTCCTCCTCACGTTCTTCTTCTCCTCTCTTCTTCCTTGATCTTCTTTGCCTTCTCTTGATCTTGTGTGAGTGAGTTCTTGAGAGTTTGAGTGTCATTTTAGCCTTGGATGATCAAGTGGTTGTTTCTGAGTGTTGTTGATGTTGTGTTGAGATGGTAAATACTCCAAGTTAGAACACAAGGACTATGGTGAAACAAAGATCGGTAGTTCAGGTTGTCAATCAAAAATAAACAAAAAAGCAAACATATCAAAGATGATGTAATAATAAGGTAAATAAAATATGGATTCTAGAGATTAAAGCATCCAGTTGTGGTTCCGACTCAAGATCTCAAAAGATAACGTAGAGAAAGATGAGGTTTGCGAAGGGAAGGTGTTTTTAAGGTAGGAATAAATCACCAGGTAAGTTTCACTACTCACTATCCCAAACCAAAGATCCTCTTACCGGGTAAGTCTTAAGGTACTAAGGAAATGAACTATAATCTCAAACCAACACACCACCCAAGGGGATAGAATCAACCTTTACCGGGTAAGTCTCAGGCTTACTCTTAAAGATTGGATGAAGGTGCACTCATGATCTAGGGTATACAAACAAAGGAATCACAGGGTAAGTCTCATCCTAGTCCTGCGTTGAACCGAGAAAGGTATAACAATGATAGGATTTGGCAAACTGGAACCTCAACTCAGATAAGGATTAGGAAAGGTCTCGCCTCATTTAGTTCATGTTCCATCTCGGTCGAGATGTTCGACGACAGACCGAGGTGTTTGTCGGTTAAGGTAAAGGCTCGAGCTTTCAAGGTCCATTAGGGTAAATGATCATTCTTTCATCGTCTTTCCCACAACCTTCAACAAATTACCCTAGAATCGCATAAAGAACTTTCCTTCAAATCCAACTTCCTTCCATGGATCTTCAAAGCTCTAATGGCCATGAGACCTTGAAGGAAGTTGGCTTTGAAGGAAGATTGAAGGCTTTCAAGGAAGTTGTAAGATTTTCTTAGTTTGGTTTTGTCTTTCTAGTTGTGATTGAGGAACATTGTTTGATAGTTTGTTTGATTGTTTAATTGAGTTATTTAGACCTTTGTGTTAAGGTTTTCTTGTTTGAAGATTGATTCCTTTCCTATATATTTGATTATTGTTATCATTATGATTGTTGGCTATGTTGTAGATGTGATTCTAGGGTCAATTGGCTGAAGGTTGTGTGAAAGACGATGAAAGAATGAGTCTTTACCTAGTGGACCCTGAAAGCTCTAGCCTTTACCTTAACCGACGAACACCTCGGTCAGTCGTGGAACATCTCGACCGAGATGCTACACAAACTGAGTGATGCGTGACCTTTCCTGATCCTTATGTGAGTTGAGGTTTCAGTTTGCCAAATCATATCCTTGTTATACCTTTCCTGGTTCAACGCAAGCCTAGGATGAGATTTATCCGGTGATTCGTTTGTTTGTTTACCCAAGATCATGAGTGTAGGTAATAAAGGTTTATCCTTTACTCGGGTTTGAGTGTGACTTCATCCCGTCTTTGAGAGCTAGCCTGAGACTTAGCCGGTAAAGGTCGATTCTATCCCCTTGGGTGGTGTGTTGGTTTGATATTAAAGATCCTTTCCTTAGTACCTTAAGACTTACCCGGTGAGAGAATCTTTGGTCTAGGATAGTGAGTCGTGAGACTTACCCGGTGATCTATTCCCACCTTAGAAACACCTTTCCTTTAAAAACCTCAACTTTGTCCATGTTATATTTTCAGATCATGAGTCGGAACCACAACTAGATGCTTTAATATCTAAATTCCGAATTCTCTTTACCTTGTTATTACATCATCTTTGATTGTTGCTTGTTTTTGTTTGACAACCTGAATTACTAATGTTTGTTTCACCATACTCCCAGTGTTTGACCCAGGAATTCTTGCTTTTATTGCAATCAATCCGTACACTACGGGTTCGCTTATTTGCAATTATTCTTGGTATAAATTTTAAACTTGCACACACCTTTTGAAGCAAACAAGTTTTTGGCGCCGTTGCCGGGGACTTGGTCAAGACCAAGTTCGTTTTCAGTTGTCTATTGGGGTTGCTACCCTTTTTGCTATTGATTACTTGGTTAATTACGCAGGATCTTTCCTTCGGTTTATGTGAAGAACTCGTGTTGGAAAGGAAATCGTTCCTTACGATCCCGAACCAGAAAAGACATACAAAACAATATTAAAATAAGTTAAGATGACCGATCAAGATAATCGAGATTTTAAAGCCGAATTGAATGAGGCATCAGAACAACTTCGCCTCAATAAAGAAGAATTCCAGCGAGAAAGAGACGAGACTCGTGCAAGAACTGAGGGGATTCAAGCTGATATGGCCGCTCTACAAGCTCAGTTATTACCTCGACCGATCCTAGATGCTCGAGCGACGCAGGAGCCAGCCCTAGTTGCACCGGCCATAATACACCCACCACCTCGGATGCCAGACATGGTAGACCGAGGTTATCTTTTTGCTGGAGTTCCACAAACCCTAGGTCAGAGGATGGACCCGAATTAGCAAGTGCGGCGTCAAGGAGTCAATCTAGGAAATCCAACTCAGCATGATAATGAACTTCGACCTAAAGTTCTAACTTTGATTCGACAATGTCAATTTGGAGGTTTGGAGAGAGAATCTCCCCATCAAAATTTACAAAATAATGAGATTCTGATGGAGACTTTAAGACCATCAAGAGTTGAGAACAACAATTACAAGTTGAGGCCTTTCTATTTCTCACTCAAAGAGAAGGCGCTACCTTGGTATCAATCCCTTCCAGGTGGAAGAGTTAATACATGGGAAGAGATGATTACGGAGTTTTTTACTAAGTTATTTCCCCCATAAAAGACCGCTGAATTGAGGGATAAGATCAATGCTTTTATCATGAAAGATAAAGAATGTTTGTCCAAGTCATGGGAAAGGTTCAAGGACCTTTTGTTAGATTGCCCTCATCATGGGATTCCAACGATCGAGTTTCTGGAAGGGTTTGGATGGAGACACTCAATTCAAACTCCAATTACTTTCCGCCGGCACTTTCATGATATGCCGATAGATAAAGCTTGGGATTTCATAGAAATGCAAGCTTTACACATGGAGAAATATTCCCATCAAAGGGTTGAAGATGGAGCAAGGAAAGTTAGCTTTCAAGATACAACAACAAATGCTGCTCAACTCGCCTCGCTTAACAATGCAGTCAAGACATTGAAGGAGCTTTTGGTAGCTCAAACCAAGAAGGAGCAAGATGGTGGATACCAAGGTAGGGAAAATTTTCAAGGGCCGCAGAACAACAACAACAACAACAGGAATTCAAATAACAATTGGAGATCAAATCAACAAAATCCCGGAAACCCTTATTCTCATGCTGAAAATGCTCTTAACACCCCTTCTTCTTCTTATACTCCATTGAGAAGCCAGGAGCCATCTTCAAGCTCGTCCCAACCACCCAGGAAACCGGACACTGTGGTGGACGCTATATTTATCAGGCTCAACGCTATGGAGACATCTATGAATTCATTTTCGAAGGCAGAAAAAGCCTCAGAACAACAATTTTTTAACAAGGTGAATGAAGCGCCAAGAGATCCTGAAAACCATCCACGAAGGGAAAAGAACAACCCAAAAGGGAAAATCATGGCTATCATTACACGCAGTGGATTGAAGACTATAGATCCAGTACCTCGGTCGGACCACGATCAGACGAGGAACACCTCGGTCTAGATGCCAACCGAGATGGAGCCCCAGAAAGCAAAAGAAAAAGCTGAAGTTTATCTTCGACCTCCAACTTATAAACCACCACTTTGGTATGTTTCTTGACCTTATGAATAAGCTACATATTAACATCACTTTCATTGATGCTATGTTAGGAATGCTTGCCTATGGGAAGGTTTTGAAAGCGATCTTGTCAAGGAAGAGAAAGCTGGAAGACTTTTGTGAAGTACGAATGATCTCTAGATCTTCGGAGCTCCTTCAAATAATGAAGGAGAAGATGCCACCTAAGTTGAAAGATCCCGGTTCATTTTGCATCCCCATCCAAGTTTGGGATGTGACTTATGATGCACTTTGTGATCTAGAGCTAGTGTGAGCATCATTCCTCTAGAACTTTGTGAGAAGGTCGGCCTTGGAGAGCCCAAGCCCGTGAAAATGACGTTATACATGGTGGATCGCTCCATTACCCGTCTTGTTGGTATCTTGGAGGACGTTCCCATCAAGTTAGGAAACTTCTACAAACCTATAGACTTTGTTGTGCTGGATATTCCCGAAGATTATCCCATCCCTATCATTCTCGGGAGACCATTATTAGCAACATCGGGTTGAAACGTTGATTGTAAGAACACCAAGTTGAAGTTCAACAGTGGCGGGGATCATGCGGAGTTTGCACTATTGGCTGCAATGAAGGGAGCCTTTGGAAGATGACATCTTCAACATCTATAATGAAGAAGATTGTCGAGAATTGGTGAGCTATATCATTGTTAATGATCCTTTTGAAAATTTTTTGTATGATGTAGATGTCCAAAGCTTGGAAACATTGGAAGTAGATCTAGGAGCTAGATTTGATAAGCTGATTCAGGAGAAGAAAAGCACATTAGGTTACCAGTACCTCGACCGAGACAGTTTCCAGAGCAAGCGAGGAGATCTTATCTGAAGAACATCTCGGTCACCCATCTCGGATCACGACCGAGACAGCAAGCAAGATGATGTCAATGGAGACTTCTGTTAGTCCAGTACTTCGATCTAAGCTCTCATCAATGGAGAGAGAAGGTACAAATCCACCTCTGAAAGCACACCTTGTCTTATAACTGAAACAACTCCAGACTCACTTGAGGTATGCTTTCCTTGGTCCGGATTCTAGCTATCCCGTCATTGTTAGTGCTTCTCTTTCCGAAAAAGAGTTGTCTAAGTTGATGCATGTGCTGAGGAAACAAAGAAAGGATTTGGGTTACACTATTGATGATCTTGTTGGAATTAAGTCATCTCTTTGTATGCATAAGATACAAATGGAAGATGATCACAAGACTTCACGGGAACCTCAAAGACGGTTAAATCCGATCATGAAAGAGGTTATGAAGAAGGAGATTCTAAAGTTGTTGGATGCAAGTGTCATATATCCCATATCAGATAGCAAATGGGTGAGTCCTGTGCATGTAGTTTCCAAGAAGGAAGGATGACCGTTGTGACAATAAAAATCAATGAGTTGATTCCTACTAGAACCGTCAAGGGCTGGAGGATGTGCACTGACTATAGGAAGCTGAATGTGGCCACTCGAAAGGACCATTTCCCTCTTCCATTCATCGACCAAATGCTCGAACAGTTAGCACTACACTCCCATTTTTTGGTATTTAGATGTTTATAGTGGCTTCTTTCAGATTCCTATCCATCCGGATGATCAAGAGAAGACCACTTTCACTTGTCCATGAGGGACATTCGGTTATCGGAGGATACCATTCGGATTGTTTAACGTAGCTGCTACTATTCAGCGTTGTATGATGGCTATCTTTTCCCAGTATATTGAAGAGATAATGGAGGTATTCATGGATGACTTTTCAGTATATGGTTCCTCTTTTGATAATTGTTTGGCTAACCTTTCTCTAGTGCTACAACATTGTGAGCCCACTAATCTTCTTTTGAATTGGGAGAAGTGTCACTTCATGGTTAGCGAAGGAATGATTCTAGGACACCTCGTTACCAACCGAGGTATCGAGGTCGATCGAGCTAAGATCGAGATGATTGAGAAACTTCCTTCCCCTTGTTTTGTAAGGGTGTACGAAGTTTTCTCGGGCATCCAGGTTTCTACAGGAGGTTCATCAAGGATTTCTCTAAAATCTCTAAACCGCTCACTAATCTTTTGAATAAGTTTGAGTTTTCGCAAGAATGCCTTGACGCTTTTTACAAGATATAGGAAGCGTTGATTACCGCTCCCATCATTCAACCTCCCGATTGGACCTTGCCCATTGAGATCATGTGTGATGCTAGTCATGTGGCCGTAGGAGCTGTACTTGGACAAAAGAAGGATGGCCGGACCAACGTCATTTACTATGCTAGCAAGACGTTAGATGAAGCTCAACTGAACTACGCCACCACCGAAAAGAAGCTTTTGGTAATTGTTTATGCATTTGAGAAGTTTTGCTCTTACTTAATTGGAGCGAAAGTTACTATTTACACTGACCATGCAGCTATTCGTTACTTTCTAGCTAAGAAAGATGCAAAGCCGCGTCTTATTCTTTGGATTCTCTTGCTTTAAAAGTTCGACCTAGAGATTTGTGATAAGAAGGGATTCGAGAACTCCGTGGCGGATCACCTTATCCGGCTACCACCCATCTCGCTCGAGAAGGATGACCTACCGGTTGATGACCCATCTCCCGATGATCACTTGCATTTTATCGAGCATTGGATGGAATCCTTTATTTCACCCCATGATGAAGATGAAGTATGGGGTGAGGACTCCTTACACCTTGTTTGAGAATGGCATACGGTCCATCTGCCGACCTTAAACCTAGTGCCACTTGGGAGGCAACCCAAGGTATTGCATTCTTTTCCCTTTTCTAGCTTAGATTAGATAGTTTTCTTCGTATTTTTAGTGTCCTCCTAGACAGGAATCAGGTACTCTCTAAGAAGGAATTTACAACTCAGGAGCTACGTGGAATGATAGAAGTTCGAGAAATTGAGAAAACGGAGTTTGACTGAGACACATCTCGGTTGTTGTAAGAGCACCTCGACCGAGATATTCTCCGTCAACCAAGGTGCTTAGGTCTGACATCCACTCTGACACCTCGGTCCGCTCAAGAAATCTCAACCGAGGCGTAATCAATTTCAGCGAGGGGTATAAAAGGTGTGACGGTTCTCTCTCCTCTCACTTTTCCCTCTCCACGCTCACCTCGACCGCGGCTCCCTCTACACTCAAATTCTCAATTCTCAATTGTTTTCCACGATTCTTGGATCCAAATCAGCAAAGGAAGTACGAGATTCAGTTTCGGGGCAACAAACAACACCAAAAACGCTTCGAATCTGCAAAATCTTGAGTATTTCGATGTAAACCCTAAGTCATTCTTCTTTTCTCGATTTTGTGTAGATTTGGCTTTGGTTGCCATAGCTTGCTGCTAAAAAAGATATAAGTACCCCATAGGAGGCTTTTGGTAGTGTTTTTGTGTGAAAAATCTTGCAGATTCAGAAGTTCAATTCGCACAACAGTTTGCCTCGGTCGACTCGACAGTATCTTGGCCGAGGTGTTCTTCTAGTATGAGCAGCCCACGCAGATTGGATCGTCAGTTGGCCTTGAAGGATAGACCCAGTAGTTCACACCGCTCCTCCCCTTCTTCTGTAGCACAGTTTACCATCCCGGTGATCCATTAGAGACATTAGCTGGACTATGACTGGATTTATGGGCGACCCATCATTGCCCCACGAATCCTGGATGTTGATGCCTTCGATTGCCTCCACGTAGTGGAGGCCTTGAAGAAGATGATTTCCATGGTTGTCCTGGAGGATTTCTTGGCCATCAGAGCCCCGGCCTACCTGGTGTCGATCATGGAGTTCCTTAGTTCAGTTAACTGCGTCCGAACCATCGAGGGATCAAGTATAAGTTGCTGAACAGGAACTATGCAGTTCCTTTGGATCAATTTGGGGAGATTTTTGGCTTCACGACACCTACTATTACAGATTTTCCTTCTCAAGCGGTGGCTCGGAGTTTCTGGGGCGAGATAGCCCATGTTACGGATCACAGGGACATATGGCAGCCCGGCGATTCCCGGGAGCGAATCATTTTCCACCTTGCCTTCCACTTAGCTCACCAAATTTTCAGCGAGACACTTCTAGTGCATACTGAGATGCCCTAGAAGGTTAGACAGGGGAGCTTGTGAGTCTATTCTGTATGGTCACAGGAGAAGTTGCAAACTATGCTACAATGCTGGCAGATGATCTGCACAAGATCAAGGGGAAGTCGAAGGGTGATATATATGTGGTGGGCTGGTGACCCACATCGTCACTTCCATGGGATTAGACTTATCGAGATGTACACTAGTTGCGGGTCCAAAGCCGCTGGGATTGCAGGATATGATCACGCGCCGCATTCTCGTTCCCGGAGGCCTTGGCTCCGAAGCCGTTGGGATTGTAGGAGATGATCGCGCTCTGCATTCTGGTTGCACGTGTCTCTTCAAGTCATTCTTTGCTCTTTCTAGTTTTTTGTCTATGATCGCCAGTTCTTGTCGGCTGCTTGTTTCCCGTACAAGCAGGATACTTGATTACAATGGAGGAGGTGCTATGGACACCGGTACTGACACTGGCGGGCCTAGTATTCCCACCATGACCTTGACGACGAGGCCACGGAGCATGAGAGAGAGGCACGTGCAACACAACCGCCACCTCAGCGACGATCACACCGCCGTAAAGATCCCGTGGCACATCGGCGCATCGATGAGCTTACAGAGCAGATGATAGACTCTTAAGCGGCCATGACAGTTGATTTCACCAAGCGCTTCGATGATCAGCGCATATCTATTGAGGGATGGACGCACTGCATGGTGCAGAGCCACCATTACCAACGTCGGATACAGGAGATATAGTTCCACAAGATGATGGGCTATCCATTCGATCATTCCCAGCATCCCTACATTCCACCACCACCGCTGCCAGCTGATGAGGATTGGGATCTTCATAGATTTATTTTCTATCTTTATTATGTAGTTCAGCTAGGTCCGGTGAGTACTCTGTTCCTTCAGACTTATATTTGACCCATTGGGACAATGTGTCCTAAGTATGGGGTATTGATGTATTATGTGACCAATTTGCCACTATGACTTGTATGAATCTGATGGATATTATTGTTTTTATGCTATATGTGCTTATTTGTCATTACATGCATACATACAGGTTTCTGTTTGAGAAAAACATTAAAAAACCAGTTTGAAAAAATTTTAGCTCGTCCGAGACGTTCTTTACTGAACAAGGTTGAATACCTCGGATGATGTCTGAACACCTCGACCGAGATGGGTTTTTAACTAAAAGATTTTTCGAAACGTTTTGTGCTTTTGTTATGGATATGACTTCGATGAAGATATTTGTTTGCAAATTGGCTTTGAAATCTTTATATGCTCGAAATGTTCTATGATATGTTTAAGTTGCGAAATGCTTTGTTTGAAATTCAAGCATGTTTAATACTTTGTTTTTATCAAAATTATGTTGGATTTGAAGGTTTACACCACATAATGACTTCTCTCACATTCTTCCTGGATGATTAAGGCACTTCATTCTCTTCTTCTTCTTCTTTTTTATCATGTTTTAGCCCGTCATCAATATATTTCCCTCCATTTACCTATCCAGGAATTTGGATGCAGTTGATAAAAAGCGAGTGAAGTGAATTTGAGATCTTGGCTGAAAGTGTTAGAAAGAAACAAATTTATGTTTGGGGACGTTGATCTTGATGATGAGTAACTCGGCACCATTCACATATCCGGGTGTTTGTGTCTTGCCAAAGTCGGATTGATCGATAGTCCTAACGGGTCATGGTATGTGCATGAAGGGTTTGAGGCATCTTGAGAAGTTGATGATTGCTGATCTCCTAGGCTTTGGTTATTGTGCACCTCTGTCCATGTTCCCAAAAAGTAAAAAAGTGAAAAAATAAGCAAAACATATTGGTGGAAGATGTTGTGATTAAAAGAAAGTGAAGTAAGATCCTATTCCCGGATTCAAGCACCACATTACCATATATACATCTCACCCTGACACGTTTCTTGACCTCTTTCGGAAGCCCTTGGGACTTCGAGTATGTTGATTGACTTGGTGGTTTAAACTGGATAATACATGATTGATTTTTATAAATATGATTTATTATGCATTCTATGATTTTATGCAAATATGAACAGTTTTCTTATATTTATAAAAAGTTTTGATCATATCTTGATTTCATTTGCCATGAAGCATTCTCTTACGGTGATCTATGAATGGAACGCACCCCTAAAAGGTTTTAAAATGTTTTTTCGTTGATCTTTTTGATGACTCATAATCCATTATATCTTTTATCTATGATTTAGATCTAGCTTGGGGACAACCAAGGGACAAGTATGGGGTATTTTGATAGCATGTCTTATAGTCTATATTTTGCGATGGGTTTAGACATTTTATCTTCATAAATCGGCATGTATAGATGTATATTCTTTGATCATTATGTTGTTTTGTCTACCTTTGTGATAATCGAGGTTTACACCTAGTTTCGTTGTAATTGTAAGGAAAATGGCACGTTTTGGAACAAAATTGAGCTAAGGAGTCAATGGAGCTACATTGTGGAGCATTGAAGAGCTACAAGAAAACCTCACGAACCATGGAAATGAGATGGATGATTGATTTTGGATCAGATTAGAGAGATTCAAACTCAGCTGAGACTTAGCTCGGTTGGCTACAGTGCCACCTCGACCCAGTTGATCTTCAGGACAAGCTGGATCGAGGCAAATATTATAATGGCCATAAGATCTTTATTTTTGGCTGAGATCTTCTATTTTTGGAAAGTGAATTTTCCATAATTTAGGATGATTTTCTTGAATGAAGCATATCTTTTTGGCTAACCTATTTGGAAGATATTTAAGGAAATAAATTGCCTTTTAAGATATCTTATTTTAGGAAGGTGATTCTCCTATATAAAGAGGTGTATTATTTGGAGGTTAATCATCTCGGAGCGGCAGTTCTCCAAATCATAAAGTTGAAGGAAGTTTGGAAGGTTGAAGAAAGTTGAAGTCAGTTTGAAGGAAGATTTAAGACTTTGAAGGAAGTTGTAAGATTTTCTTAGTTTGGTTTGGTTTTGTTGTCTTTCTATTTGTGATTGAGGAACGTTGTTTGATTGTTTCTTTGATTATTTGATTGAGTTATTGAGACCTTTGTGTTAAGTTTTTCTTGTTTGAAGATGGATTCCTTTCCTATATATTTGATTATTGTTATCGTGATGATTGTTGGCTAAGTTGTTTATGCGATTCTAGGATAATTGCTGAAGGTTGTGGGAAAGACGATCAAAGAATGATCCTCTATCACAATGGACCCTGAAAGCTCGAGCCTTTACCTTAACCGACGAACACCTCGGTCAGTCGTCGAACATTTTGACCGAGATGGTACATAAACTGAGCGAGGCGAGACCATTCCTGATCCTTATCTGAGTTGAGGTTTCGTTTGTCAAATCCTATCCTTGTTATGCCTTTCCTAGTTCTACGCAAGACTATGATAAGACATACCCGGTAATTCCTTTTTTTGTTTACCAATGATCATAAGTGTAGGTAATAAAGGTTTATCCTTTATTGGGGTTTGAGTGTGCCTTCATCCCATCTTTGTGAGTTAGCCTGAGACTTAGCCGGTAAAGGTTGATTCTATCCCCTTGGGTGGTGTGGTTGTTTGAGATTATAGTTCCTTTCCTTAATACCTTGAGACTTACCCGGTGAGAGGATCTTTGGTCTGGGATAGTGAGTAGTGAGACTTACCCGGTGATCTATTCCCACCTTAGAAATACCTTCCCTTTGCAAACCTCAGCTTTGTTCACATTATCTTTTCAAATCATGAGTCGGAACCACAACTAGATGCTTTAATCTCTAGAATCCGCATTCTCTTTACCTTGTTATTACATCATCTATGATATCTTTGATTGTTGCTTGTTTTTGTTTTACAACCTGAATTACCGATCTTTGTTTCACCATAGTCCTTGTGTTCGATCTTGGAATTCTTGCTTTTATTACAATGGATCCGTACATTGCGGGTTCTTTTATTTGCAATTATTCTTGGTATAAATATTAAAGCTTGCACACACCTTTTGGACCGAACATGGACAGAGGTGCACAATAACTGAAGCCTAGGAGACAATAACCGAAGGACTATTCATCAGTACGACTTTGATGATCGTTCATCAAATTTTCGAGACGCCTCAAACCCTTGATGCACATACCATGACCCGTTAGGACTATTGATCGGTACGATTTTGGCATGACACAAGAACCGAAGCCTAGGAGATAAACGATCATCAAATTCTCGAGATGCCTCAAACCCTTGATGCACATATCATGACCCGTTAGGATTATCGATCAATACGACTTTTGCAAAACACAAACACCCGGCTATGTGAATGGTGCTGAGTTGCTCATCATCAAGATCAACGTCCCCTAACCTAGTTTTTTCTAACACTATCACGCAAGATCTACACTACACTTCACACCATTTTTATCAACTGCATCCAACTTCCGGATAGGTAAAGGGAGGCGAGTATGTATATGAGCGCCTAAAGCGTGATCAAGAAGAAGAAGAAGAAGAGATCAAAGTGCGTTAATCATCCCATGAAGAATGTGAGAGAACTCATAACGTGGTGTCAACCTTCAAATCGAACATAATTTTGATAAAAACAAATTATTACACATGCTAGTATTTCAAACAAAGCATTTAGCAACTTAAACATATCATAGAAACTTTCGAGCATATAAATATTTCAAAGCTAATATGCAAACAAATATCTTCATCAAGGTGATATCCAAAATAGAAACACAAAGCGTTTCAAAAATCTTTTCAGTTAAAAACGCATCTCGGTCGAGGTGATCTGACGTTATCCGAGGTGTTGAACCGAGATATATCTCAGTTTCACAACCTCCTTTGGTCAAGAACGTCATGGTCGAGCGCAAAATATTTATTTTTGGTTTCGACGTTTTTCTCAAACAAAAACCTGTATGCAATGCATGTAATGGCACATAAGCACATGAAACCAAATAATGATAATATCCAACAAGAGTCATACAAACAAGGTCAAGTAGGTCAAATAATACAAATACCCCATACTTGGGACACATTGTCCCAATGGGTCAAATATAAGTCATAAGAAACAAGTACTCACCGGATAAACCTAAATTGCATAATAAATAGAAAATAAATCCGTGAATCGCTCAATCCTCGTCAGCTGGCGGTGGTGGTGGTGGAATGTACGGGAATTGAGATGGGTCGAATGGTAACCCATCATTTGCTGAAACTGTATCTCCATCATTCGACGTTGGAATAGCTGGCTCTCCTCTATCCGGTGTGCCCATCCATCTCTAGATTTGCGCTAAGCATCGAGATGTTGAGGAATATCGGTCTGCAGGGCGGAGTAAGAATCAATCAGTTATTGAAACCTTGTTCTTAGATTCCCTTCTTGTTGATTGTCTTGTTGGATTTGTGATCCAAGGAACGCTTATTTGATTGATATTTGATTATGTTATTGAAACCTTGTTCTTAAGGTTTTTGTGTTCAAATATTCATTCTCTTCCTTTATATTTGATTATTGCTTTCATGATGATGAGTGGCTAATTTCTTTGTGCAATTCTATGGTGATTGGCTGAAAGTTGTGGGAAAAACAATGATGGAATAATTCTTAAATCCAGTAGGACCCTGAAAGCTCAAGTCTTTATCCTTAACCTTAGAACATCTCGTTCAGTCGATGAACATCTCAGCCGAGGTGACTTTTCTGATCCGAAACTGAGAGTTAAGTGTTAGAGTTTGCCAAATCCTATTCTTATTAAACCTTTCCTGGTTCAATGCAAGTTTAGGATGAGACTTACCCGGTAATTCCTTTTTTTGTTTACCAATGATCATAAGTGTAGGTAATAAAGGTTTATCCTTTATTGGGGTTTGAGTGTGCCTTCATCCCATCTTTGTGAGTTAGCCTGAGACTTACCCGGTAAAGGTTCATTCTATTCCCTTGGTTGGTTTGTTGGTTTGATATTATAATTCCTTTCATTAGTACCTTGAGACTTACCCGGTTATAGGTTCTTTTGCTTGGGATTGTGAGTAGTGAGACTTACCCAGTAATCTATTCCACTATAGAATCACCTTCCCTTTGCAAAAAAAAACCCTCATCTTTGTCCATTTATCTTGAGATCTTGAGTTGGAACCACAACTAGATGCTTTAATCCCTAGAATTTGCATATTTCCCTTAATTGACTATATTTTCATCTTTGATTTCTTTAATTGCTTTAGTGGTTAGTTGTGATATTGACTACCTATATTGGTTTTGTTTCACCTAAGTCCCTGAGATCGACACCCCAGAATTCTTGCTTTTACTACGATTGACCCGTACACTGCGGGTTCGCATCCTAGTTTTAAGCATACAACTTGGGTTATAAATTTAAAGCTTGCACACACCATTTGGAGCGAACAAGTTTTTGGCGCCGTTGCCGGGGACTTGGTCTAGACCGAGTCGGTTGCAGTAGTCTTTCGGGGCACTTGCCCCTGTTACTACTAACCACTCTACTTGAGTGACTTTCGCAGGTTCTTTCTTGTAGGTTTATGCGAAGAACCCGCGCTGGGAAGGAAATCGTTCCTTACGATCCCGAACCAGAAAAGACATACAAAAGACGCTTAAAAAAAGCTAAGATGGCCAATCAAGAGAATCGCGATCTTGATGCCGAATTGAAGGAGGCATTGGAACAACAACGCGTCAGTAAAGAAGAATTGCGACTGGAAAAGGAAGAATCTCGCGCAAGGACGGAAGCGATCGAAGCAGATATGGCAATTTTACGGGACCAATATTTACCTCGACCAGATCCACCACCTCGACCGAGGCAGGACCCAGCTCCAACAGCCCCGGCCGAGAGATTTCCACCTCGGATTCCAGTCCGAGATGCTCTTTTTGTTGGTATTCCACATACCCTAGGGCAGCGGATGGACCCTAACCAGCAACTAAGGCGTCCAGGAGTCAACCTAGGTGATCTAGCGGACTGTGACTATGAGATTCGACCGCAAGTTCATTCCATGATTCGCCAATGCCAGTTTGGAGGGCTAGAGACGGAGTCTCCGCATCAACATATGCAAAACTCTGAGATCTTGATGAAGACCTTGAGACCTTCAATGTAGGAAAACAACAATTACAAGCTAAGCCCTTTCTAATTCTCTTTGAAATATAGGGCGTTTACTTGGTATCAATCTCTCCCTCAAGGAAAAATCAACACTTGGGAGGAGATGACGACGGAGTTCTTAACTAAATTCTTTCCCTCCTCTGAAATGAGAGGGAAAATCAATGCATTCATTATGAAGGACAAGGAGAGTTTGTCCAAGTCATGGGAGAGATTTAAAGACATCCTTTTGGATTGCCTAAATCATGGGATTCCGAAGATAGAGTTGTTGGTGATATACTTCAAGGGACTGGACGGAAACACCCAGTTCAACCTTCAACTACTATCCACCGGCACGTTCATGGACATGCCGATTGACGAAGCTTGGGAGTTCATAGAGAAGCAAGATTTGCACATGGAAAAATACTCCCACCAAGGAGCTGAAGGTGGAGTTAAAAGAGTCAACTTCCAAGAAGCTCCATCAAACAATGATCAACTCACCTCTTTAAAGAATGATGTGAAGCAATTGAAGGAACAAAAATTCTTTAATAAGGCGAATGAAGCGCCAAGAGACCCAGGGAAGCTTCCAGCAAGGACGGAAAGCAACCCAAAGGGACAAATCATGGCAATAACGACGAGAAGTGGACTGAAAACTGCAGATCCAGTGCCTCGGTCGATGCCAGTACAGACGAAGAACAC
This sequence comes from Fagopyrum esculentum, assembly GCA_033239045.1. Classification (NCBI taxonomy): domain Eukaryota; kingdom Viridiplantae; phylum Streptophyta; class Magnoliopsida; order Caryophyllales; family Polygonaceae; genus Fagopyrum; species Fagopyrum esculentum. Next base: position 20,839,008 of record BSUD01000008.1, on the reverse strand, counting down.
CTTGGTCCAGGCACATTCAAAGAACACTTCGGCCGAGGTGCCAACCGAGGTTGAGCCTCAAAGAGTGTCGGACAAAACTGAAGTTTATGTCCCACCTCCTGCATATAAACCACCACTTCCATTCCCCCAGTCAAGGGCCAGAGCAAATCTAGAAAAGCATTTTGGTAAGTTCCTTGACTTGATGAATAAACTACATATTAACATCCCTTTCCTTGATACTATTCTAGGGATGCCCGCTTATGGGAAGTTTTTAAAAGAAATTCTATCAAGGAAGAGGAAGTTGGAAGACTTTGGTGAAGTAAGGATGACATCTAAATCCTCGAAGCTTATTCAAATTATGAAGGAGAAGATGCCACCCAAGTTGAGAGATCCCGGCTCATTTTGCATTCCCATTCAAGTCGGGGATGTCACTTGTGAGGCGTTGTGTGATCTAGGAGCCAACGTGAGCATCATCCCGCTGGAGCTATGTGTGAGGATCGGACATTGAGAGCCCAAGCCGGTGAAGATACGGTTGTACATGGTGGACCGCTCCATTACCCATCCCGTGGGAATTTTGGAAGGCGTTCTGGTTAAGTTAGGTAACTTCTATTTACCTATAGACTTTGTTGTGCTTGACATTCCCGCAGATTATCCCATTCCTATCATTCTTGGGAGACCATTTATAGCAACTTCGGGTTGCAATGTGGATTGTAAGAACGCCAAGTTGCAGTTCAACATTGGCGGTGATCAAGTTGAGTTTGCCTTGCTTGCGGAAATGAAAGGAGAGCCGCTAGGAGATGATATTTTCAACATCTATGATGAAAAAGAATCAAGAGGATTGGTGAGCGCTATCCTTATTAATGATCCACTTGAGAGAGTTATTAGTTTTAGCTTAATGGAGGAAGGTATAGATGTTTCTTGTGATGCAGATATACGGAGCTTAAAAGCACTGGAAGAAGATCTAGGAGCTAAAGTTGAAAAATTAATCCTGGAGAAGAAGATCTTCAGTTTCGGTCCCACTTGCAGTACCTCGACCGAGGCACCCTCTGGATCAAGCGAGGTGTTCTTGACTGAAGAACATCTCGGTCACCCACTCTGCACCTCGACCGAGGTCGCAAGCGAGATGACGTTAATTGAGACTTCTGAAAGTCCAGTTCTTCGATCTAAGTCTACTCCACTGGAAGGAGGAAGCAAATATCCACCTCAGAAAGCACCCCCAATTGTGGAGCTTAAACAACTCCCAAGCTACTTGAGGTATGTTTTTGTTGGATCGGATTCTACTTATCCCGTCATCGTTAGTGCTTTCCTCTCCGAATCTGAATTATCTAAACTAATGCATGTCCAGAGGAAGCATCAAAAGGCTTTGGGGTATACTATTGATGATCTTATTGGCATTTAGCCTTCTTTCTGCATGCATAGAATACTAATGGAGGACGATCATAAGACTTCACAGGAACCTCAAAGACGGTTAAATCCGATCATGAAAGAGGTTGTGAAGAAAGAAATTCTTAAGTTGTTGGATGCAGGTATCATATTTCCTATCTCGGACAGCAAGTGGATGAGCCCAATGCATGTGGTTCCGAAAAAAGGAGGGATGACCGTTGTGACGAATAAGAACAACGAGTTAATCCCAACTAGAACCGTCACGGGCTGGAGGGTGTGCATCGATTATAGGAAGCTGAACGTGGCCACTCGGAAGGACCATTTTCCACTTCCCTTCATCGATCAAATGCTCGAACGGTTAGCCTAGCATTCACATTTTTGCTATTTAGATGGCTACAATGGTTTCTTTCATATTGCTATCCATCCGGATGATCAAGAGAAGACCACTATTTCACTTGTCCATGGGGGACATTCGCTTATAGGAGGATTCCATTTGGATTATGTAATGCACTCACTACCTTCAACCGATGCATGATGGCTATCTTTTCCGAGTATATAGAGGAGATCATGGAGGTATTTATGGATGATTTTTCAGTATATTGTTCCTCTTTTGATGATTGCCTATCTAACCTTTCTCTAGTGCTACAAAGATATGAAGACACTAATCTCGTCTTGAATTGGGAGAAATGGCACTTTATGGTTAATGAAGGCATCGTGCTAGGACACCTCGTTTCGAATCGAGGTATTGAGGTCGATCGAGCTAAGATCGAGACTATTGAGAAACTTCCTCCCCCTTGTTTTGTTAAGGATGTGCGGAGTTTTCTCGGGCATGCAAGTTTCTATAGGACATTCATCAAGGACTTCTCGAAGATTTCTAAACCACTAACTAAACTCTTGAATAAGGATGTTGTTTTTGAGTTTTCGTAGGAATGTCTTGATGCATTTTATAGTATTAAGGAACAATTGATCTCCGATCCCATTATCCAGCCTCCGGATTGGACCTTGCCCTTTGAGATCATGTGCGATGCAAGTGATATGGCAGTGGGAGCGGTGTTTGGACAAAAGAAGGATGGCCGGACCATCGCCATTTACTATTCTAGCAAGACGCTAGACGAAGCCCAGCGTAACTACGCCACAACCGAACAGCAGCTATTGGTGGTTGTATATGCTTTTGAGAAATTTCGTTCTTACTTAGTAGGGGCGAAAGTTATTGTTTACACTGACCATGCAGCTATTCGTTACTTGCTTGCTAAGAAGGATGCCAAGCCGCGTCTTATTCGATGGATTCTCTTGCTTCAAGAGTTTGACCTAGAGATCCGCGACAAGAAGGGATCCGAAAATTCTCTTGCGGATCACCTCACCCGGCTACCTCCCTCTTCACGCGAGAAGGACGAACCACCCATAGACGATTCGTTCCCGGATGACCACTTGCACTTGCTGGAATGTTTGATAGACTTCCTTATCTCACCCCATGATGAAGGTGAAGTATGTGGTGAGGACACCTTCCAACATGTTTAGGAACACCGTACGGTCTAGCTAGCGACCTTAAATCAAGTGCTTCTTGGGAGGCAACCCAAGGTATTGCTTTCTTTTCTTTTTTCTAGCCTAGCTTTAGATAGTTTGCTTTCGCTTTGCTTTGCTTTTTTTTTTGGCGTCCTAGACAGAAAACAAGTAATCTCTAAGGAAGGAATACAACCCAGGAACAACACAGGAAGGACTGAAGTTTGAGAATTTGAGAAGACGGAGTTTGATTGAGACACATCTCGGTTGCTGTCACAGCACCTTGACCGAGATGATTCTTGAGCAACCGAGGCGACTAGGGTTACTAAAGATCCACCTCGGTCCGTATCACCTCGGTCCGGTCGAGACCATCTCGACCGAGGTGACAGCAGTTCCAGAAAAGGGTATAAAAGGGGGTTTGAATTATCTCTCTTCCCTCTCTCACCTTCTCGACCGCGGCGCACAGATCCATCTTATTCTCTGATTTTCGATCGTTTTCGACGATTCTTGCTTTCAAACTGCAAGGAAAGAGTAGAGGATCAGTTTTCAAGCGACAATCTGCAACAAAAACGCTCCGAATCGGCCGAATCTGGGGTGAATCGAAAAAAACCCTAACTCGCTTTTCTTCACTATTTCAGTCAAATTGGGATTTGGTTGCCTCTGCATTGTGTTGGAAAAGGATTAAGTACCCCATAGGAACAATTGGTAGTGATATTGGGGGAAAATAACTGGATTTCTGAGAGTTACGATCGAACAGCACATCCCCTCGGTCCAATCGACCTGCATCTCGACCGAGGTGTTCTTGAGATCTGACAACCAACCGAGGTGGTCTGACAGTGAGTGGAAAATGAGTTCTGACAGGCATATTGTTCTGAGGGATAGATCCTCTCCTTCTCCTTCTTCTTCTTCTCGCCGCTCCATACCGGTGATCAATGAGCGTCACCGGGTCGATTATGACCGCATAGCAGCGCGCCCAGTGATTGCGCCGCAGTTTCTAGATATTGTTGCGTTCGATTGCCTCTACGTGGATGATGACTTGAGGCGGATGATTTCTATGGTAGGGTTGGAGCAATTTAGTGAGATTAGAGCTCCAACCTATCTTGAGCCGACTTTGGAGTTTATGAGCTCCTTGACTTACCTGCCTACAGAGCAGGCCATCAAGTACCGGTTTCTGATCCGGAACTACTTAGTTCCGATGGACCATTGGAGGGATATCTTCGGCTTCCCGACCCCCACAGTTTCAGATTTTCCTTCTCAGGCCGTGGCTCGAGAGTTCTGGGGCCAGATAGCTCATGTAGTTGAGCATGCTGATAGGTGGAGACCTGGAGATTCCAGGGAGCGTATCATCTTCCGCCTCGCCTTCAGATTAGCCCACCGGATCTTTAGTGAGACACTTCTGGCGCGTACTGAGACGCCCCAGAAGATTAGACAGGGGGAGCTTCTGAGCTTGTACTGTATGGTTACCGGAGGAGTTCATGACTTTGGAGTGATGTTGGCTGAGGATCTCCACAGGATCAAGGCAAAGGCGAAGCGAGATATTTGTTGCGGCAGTCTACTGAATCACATCGCGAGTTACATGGACTTAGATTTGAGTGCTTGTACTATGGTGGCGGCTGCCAAGCCGCTTGGTCTGCAGGAGATGATCACGAGGAGGATTCTAGTTCCTCGTGGACTTACTACGCCATATGTGGTGATGCCCTGGGAGCAGACTGCACCTCAGGGTATTAGATGGTCATCTAAATTCTCAGTATTTGACCCTCAGTACTGGTACACCGCGTGGATTCCTCTTATTGAGGACGCTAGAGATGCAACAGCAGCAGCCCAAGAGAAAGATGAGGAGGAGGATGATGAGGAGGCTGATGAGGATGATGATGATGGTGGTGCCGCCATGGATACAGGGACAGATACAACTGGGACCAGTGTGTCAATCGTTGATCTAGACAATGATGAGAGAGAGGATGAGCCAGTTCCAGCACCAGCACGTCCTCCCAGGCGTAGAGTTTGGAGGCAGAGGGATCCCGTAGCTCACCGTCGGATCGACGATCTGACAGATCAGATGATTGACTCCTACGCAGCCATGATCGTCGATCTAGGAGGACGTTTGGATGACCTTCATAGAGAGTGGGATAGCCGGACTCATCAGATACTAGAGAGCCAGCACTATCAACGTCGGATGATGAAGATCCAGTTCCAGCATATGATGGGACATCCATTTGACCCGTCCCAACATCCGTACATACCATATCCTCCACCACCACCAGCAGATTAGGATTAGAGCTTGTAGGATTTCTTTCTTTATTTATTATGCAGCTCAGCTTATGTCTAGTGAGTTTCCTATTCTTTAGACTTATTTGACCCATTGGGATAATGTGTCCCAAGTATGGGGTATGCGGATATGTATTATTGACTTATGTGGATGATTATATGACTCTTGATGGATATTTATGATTTTATCCTGCTCTATATGCTTATCTGAGACTACATGCATGCATACAGGTTATTTGATTGAGAAAAACGTCAAAAAACTGGTTTAAGAAAAAAAAAAAAATTTGACCTTGACCGAAGTGATTCTGACCGATCGAGGTGCAGCACCTCGGTTGACTTAGAACATCTCGACCGAGGTGGTTTAACTGAAAAAGTTTTTGAAACGATTTTTGTGCTTCTTATGTGGATATGACCTCAGTGATGATTCTGTTTGCTGACTACTTTTGAAATCTTTATATGTTTGAAAAGTTTTATGATATGTTTAAGTTGCTAAACTGCTTTGTTTGAAATTTTGGCATGTTTAATACTTGGTTTTTATCCAAATTATGTTGAATTTGAAGTTTGACAACACATGATGAGTTCTCTCACTCTCTTCCTGGAAAGACCAAGGCAATTCATTCTCTTCTCCTCTTCTTCTTGATCATGCTTAGCCCCTCATATACATATTTGCCTCCCTTTTCCTTTCCGGGAATTTGGAAGCAAGCAAGTGAAAAACAAGTGAAAGAAACGTTGAGATGTTGGCTCAAAGTTAGAAAGAAACAAATAGGTTTAGGGAAGTCAATCATGATGATGAGTAACCCGGCACCATTTACATAGCCGGGTGTTTATGTCTTTCCAAAGTCGGATTGAGCGATATTCCTAACGGGTCATGGTATGTGCATCAAGGGTTTGAGGCATCTCGAGAAATTGATGATTGCTGATTTCCTAGGCTTCGGTTATTGTGCACCTCTGTCCATGTATCCCAAAAAGTAAAAAAGTAAATAAGCAAAGCTTATTGGTGAAAGATGTTGAAGATCAAAGCAAGTGAAGTGAAGATCCTTTTCCCGGATTCTAGCACCACATTCCCTATATACATCCCACCCTCACACGTTTCTTGACCTTCTTTTGAAAAGCCCTTGAGACCTCGAGCTTGTTGATTGACTTGGTGGTTTAAACTGGATTATGCATGATTAATTTCGATAATTATGATTTATTATGCATTATATGATTTTATGCAAAGATGAAAAACTTTCCTATATTTATAAAATGTTCCGATCATGTTTTGATTTTAAACACTATGAAGCATTCTCTTAGAGCGATCTATGATTGTAGCACACCACCAAAAATGTTCCGATCATGTATCTAAGATTTGGAACCTGCTTGGGGACAAGCAAGGGACAAGTATGGGGTGTTTTGATAGCATGAATTATAGTCTATATTTTGGGACTTGTTTAGACGTTTTATCTTCAATAATCTGCATGTTTGGATGTATATTTCGTGATTATATTGTCGTTTCATCTACCTTTGCGGGAATCGAGGTCTACACCAAGTTTCGTTGTAATCGTAGGTAAAATGGCACATTTTGGACTAAAATGGAGCTAAAGGAGCTAAGGAGTCATAGGAGCTACATTCAGGAGCTTAAGGAAGAATCCAAGAAGCTTGGAATTAAGAAAGAGATTCATTTTGCACCAGATATAAGAGATTTCACATTCAGTTTAGAGTCATCTCGGTCAGCTACAATACCATCTCGACCGAGGTGATCTTTGTGAGCGTCTCGACCGAGTCGAATACCCTGACGCGGGGAGATCGTTTATTATTGGCTGAGATCTTTTATTTTTGGAAGGAGAGATCTTATATTTTTGTGCTGGTTTTTCTGGAAGGAAGATTATATATTTTGGAGATATATTTTAGAGATTAGGATATATTTTATTAGGATAATATCTTTTCAAGATATTTTATCTATGGAAGATAATTCTCCTATATAAAGGGCTGGATTTTCCACAAATTGAAAAACCCGCTACCATCGCAGCATTGGGGGATTGATGAAGCTGCAGTTAGGAAGGATTTTTGAGGTTGAAGGAAGATTGGAGGAAGGGTTGATAGCTTTTAATAGCTTTTGTGAAGGGTTTAGTAAGACTTTCTTAGATTACCTTCTTGTTGATTGTCTTGTTGGATTTTTGATCCAAGGAACGCTTATTTGATTCAGTTATTGAAACCTTGTTCTTAAGGTTTTTGTGTTCAAATATTCATTCTCTTCCTTTATATTTGATTATTGCTTTCATGATGAAAAGTGGCTAATTTCTTTGTGCTATTCTAGGGTGATTAGCTGAAAGTTGTGGAAAAAACAATGATAGAATAATTCTTAAATCCAGTAGGACCCTGAAAGTTCGAGTCTTTATCCTTAACCTTAGAACATCTCGTTCAATTGATGAACATCTCGGCCGGGTTGGAATTTGACTGACCGAGGTGAGTTTTCTGATCCGAAACTAAGACTTAAGTGTTAGAATTTGCCAAATCCTATTTTTATTACACCTTTACTGGTTCAATGCAAGTTGAGGATGAGACGTACCCGGTAATTCCTTTGTTTGTTTACCAATGATCATAAGTGTAGGTAATAAAGGTTTATCCTTTATTGGGGTTTGAGTGTGCCTTCATCCCATCTTTGTTAGTTAGCCAAAGACTTTACCGGTAAAGATTGATTCTATTCCCGTGGTTGGTTTGTTGGTTTGAGATTATAATTCCTTTCCTTAGTACCTTGAGACTTACCCGGTGATAGGTTCTTTGGCTTGGGATTGTGAGTAGTGAGACTTACCCGGTAATCTATTCCACATTAGAAACACCTTCCCTTTGCAAAAAAAACCCTCAGCTTTGTCCGCTTATCTTGAGATCTTGAGTTGGAACCACAACTAGATGCTTTAATCCCTAGAATTTGCATATTTCCTTTAATTGACTTTATTATCATCTTTGATTGCTTTAATTGCTTTAGTGGTTAGTTGTGATATTGACTACCTATATTGGTTTTGTTTCACCTAAGTCCCTGAGATCGACACCCCGGAATTCTTGCTTTTACTACGATTGACCCGTACACTGCGGGTTCGCATCCTTGTTTTAAGCATACATCTTGGGTTATAAATTTAAAGCTTGCACACACCATTTGGAGCGAACACCTCCAATGGAGTGTTGTAGAATGAGAGAGTGTGGGAGAGGATCTCCCCAGAGAATCAGCTTGCAGGACCACTTATCTCCTGCATCAAGGGCAAAAGTCGGTTGTGGAGATCGTGAGACAGTTGTCACAGCTGTCCAGAGAGAACCACGGCCGAATTCCACGGGCGTGGAAGTGCTAGTGACCATGGTTTTGCTTGTTCAGCCTTCTTTGGATCATTAAGCCACGAGTTGGTGCAAGGCATGCACCAACTAGGTCCTATGTGTTCTCCCTAGCCCAACTAGGTCCTATGTGTTCTCCTTAGCTCCTAGTTTGCTTCTTAAAGAGATGACATGATTTATGCATGCAGAAAAACAACAAAATCTTTTTGGAATTGTGCTTCTAACATTGGATCACCTTCATAGTTATGTTTCATGGCAATGGACAAGCGATCATGCATCAAATGAATGAAGGCATGGAAAGACAATTATACTTAACTCGAAAACATGCATGCAAGGTCAAAATGAAGAAGTCAAGATGATCATGAGTATATCCAATATAGATCACTAAGTCTTACACACATGAAAATAGGTCACAAGGACTTAGGAAAGAAGAGGCCAAGAAACGTTGTGAATAGATGGGAATTTTTAGGTCATGTGATGCTAATCCGGGAAAGGAACTAACTCCACAATTTCATTTTTTTCAACTTCCCCACAAGTGTATATTTTTCCATATTTTCTTTGTTTTCTTTTTGTTTTTCACTTTCTTTTTCTTTCACTTATTTTTGAGACAATGGCATTGGTGTACAAAAGCCGAAACCTTGGTGATTAACGGAACTCGGGATTTTTCCGAGGTGCCTCACACCGGGCACACATGCCAAGGCTCGTTAGGATTTTCGGTTTATCCGACTTTGGCAAGGCACAAACACCCGATTATGTGAATGGTTCCGAGTTACTCGTCATCAAAACCAAAGCCCCCAAACCTATATTTTTTTCTACACTTTTTCCAACAAATTCAGCACTTCATTCACAACATTCTTTCATCAACAACTTCACCCCACACTTGCTTTTCACACACATCAACACACTATCATGCTCCTATTCCCGGATGGGTCAAAAGAGGTCAAATTTTATATCAATTGAGATGCTCCAACTACATGATCAAGATGAGAAGTAGAGAAAGATGAATTGCCTTAATCACTCCTAAATGATGTGCAAGAACTAGCATGTAATTTCGACCATGAATCTTCAATCCAATCAAGGCAAACATCATGATCACAATTTATACATGGGATTCAAGATAAGTACTTCAAGTCCACATATGCATACATCTATTCAACACACAAGGCCATCCATAGCCAGTTCACAAGACAATCTCATCATAAGGGTCATACCCAAGCTTAGAAGCACTAAAATTTTTGTAAATTTTCTGATTTTTTGGAATTTTCGAAATCTGTATGTACAATGCAAGACATAATGAAACATGTGACAATATTAAACTACCCTAGATGCTAATCATGCAAGTGATCATGAAAACCCTACCCCATACTTAGAAACACATTGTCTCCAATGTGCAAATCAAGTAAAGAAGAGTGAAAGAGAGTCCTCACAATGTAAAAAATGGTGTTGCTTTGGTATTTTGGTTCACTCATGTGGAGTGATGGTGGATGATCAATCAAAGGTGGTAGAGAGATCTTGATGTTCAATATGGCATCGGGATCCGTGCTAAGCACTGCTAGCCGTCCAAGTCCCACGTCCGCTCCACCCACGTTTGATGCGCGATCACCATCATCACCTTCCTCATGCCATGCAAGACTTCCATGCTACTTAGATTCTAGCACACAAACACCAAACACACACAAAAACACAAAAACAGAAAAATGAAAACCAAAACAAAAACGAAAAGGGAAAGATGTCTACCAATGGGTAGCCTTCGATTAAGTGCTTCTTTAAGGTCGTTAGCTTGACCAAATTCGGGGGCGTCTCACTCAAGGTGAAGTGGGGCAATCATATCCACCGGAGCTCCCGGGTATACTTCTTCAAACGGTGCCCATTCACCTTAAAATCTCAACAATGCTCCCCTCATATCTCAACCGTTCCATGGGGAAAGATATTCTTCACCACATAAAGACCCGTCCATCTTGACTTTAGCTTTCCGGGGAAGAGCTGCAACCTCGAGTTGAAGAGAAGGATAAGGTCACCTTCACTCAACTCCTTTGGGATGAGACGCTTGTCATGCTAACGGTTGGTCCTTTCCTTGTAGATCCGGGCGTTTTCATAGGCATCCAACTGGATCTCCTCAAGAGCGTTAATGTCTAGCAATCTCTTCTTACCGGCTTCCTTGATGTCAAAATTCAGCCACCTTATGGCCCAATACGCCCTATGCTCCATCTCCATTGGAAGGTGGCAAGACTTGCCATAAACTAGCTTGTGGGAGTGGTGCCAATCGGTGTCTTGAAAGCGGTTCTATAAGCCCACAAAGCATCGTCGAGCTTCATAGCCCAATCCTTTGTTGTTCTAGAAACCGTCTTCTCAAGTATCCCCTTTATCTCCCGGTTGGAGATCTCCACTTGGCCACTAGTTTGGGGATGGTAAGGTGTCGTCACCTTATGAGTCACCCCATACTTAGCCAAAACTGTCCCAAAGTTCCTATTGGTGAAATGCTTCCCTCCATCACTTATGATCACTCTTAGTGTTCCAAACCTAGGGAAGATGACTCGGTTGAAGAACCGCACCACAACTTTGGCGTCATTTGTGGGAGAGGCGATTGCCTCCATCCATCTCGACACAAAGTCTACCGCCAATAGAATGTAGAGGTTGCCACATGAAGAGGGGAATGACCCCATGAAGTCCACACCCCACACATCAAACACTTCAACCTCTTGTATGTTGTTCAAGGGCATCTCATTCCTCCTTTAGATGTTGCCCGTCCTTTGGCAAGTATCACATGCCACTACAAAATCCTGCACATCCCTAAACAAGTGAGGCCAATAAAAGACGGATTACAATACCTTTGCACACGTCTTGTGTGAGCTAGCATGGCCTCCACATGGCAAGGAGTGACAATGGCGGATCACACTCTCCACCTCATCCTCCGGGATGCACCTCCTAAAGACTCCATCTGGTCCTCTCTTGAACAAGAGAGGCTCGCTTCAATAGTAATGGCTCAGATACTTGAAGAACTTTTTCCTTTGGGCATATGACAAACCGGGTGGTACCTCCTCACACACAAGGTAGTTCACTATGTCGGCATACCATGGCTCACTCCCTCTAGACACTTGAAGCAAGCACTCTTTCACCATTTGCAATTGCTCATCCCGGAACGAGTCATCAGTCGGGATGTCATCTCTCTCAATCTCCAATGGTGGTAGCCTACTAAGATGATCCGCCACAGAATTTTCGGGACCCTTCTTGTCCCGAATTTCCAAGTCAAACTCTTGGAGGAGAAGGATCCACCGTATCAAGCGAGGCTTGACATCCTTCTTTGTGAGGAGATAACGGATCGCAACTTGATCCGTTTACACAATGACCTTGGCTCCCACAAGGTATGACCGGAACTTCTCAAAGGTATACAACACCGCTAGCAACTCCTTCTCGGTTTTGGCATAGTTAAGTTGGGCATCATCTAGCGTCTTGCTAGCATGAAAGATGGCATGTGTAAGCCCATATTTCCTTTGTCCCAAAACAGCCCCTACGGCCACATCACTTGCATCACACATTATCTCAAACGGAAGGCTCCAATCCGGAGGTTGCATGATAGGGGCGGAGATCAAGGCATTCTTCAATCTACAAAACGCTTCAAGACAATCCTTGGAGAAAACAAACTAAACATCTTTCATTAGTAGGTTAGTGAGAGGCTTAGAAATTTTAGATAAATCTTTAATAAACCTTCGGTAAAAACCGGCATGCCCTAAGAAATCCTTACCCCCTTCACCGAGGTAGGTGGTGGCAACTTCTCTATTGTTTCTATCTTTGCCCTATCAACCTTAATGCCTCGGTTGGAGACCAAGTGTCCCAACACTATGCCTTCACTTACCATGAAATGGCATATCTCCCAATTCAAAACAAGGTTAGTTTCCTCACATCTCTTCAGCACCAAAGACAAGTTAGCTAAGCAATCATCAAATGAAGATCCATACACCGAAAAATCATCCATAAACACGTCCATAATGTTCTCAATATATTCAGAAAAAATAGCCATCATACACCTTTGAAAGGTGGCGGGTGCATTACACAATTAAAATGGCATTCTCCTATATGGAAATGTTCCCCAAGGACATGTAAATGTTGTTTTCTCTTGGTCATCGGGGTGAATAGGGATTTGGAAAAATCCACTATAGCCATCTAAGTAACAAAAGTGTGAATGTTGAGCTAATCTCTCTAGCATTTGGTCAATGAAGGGAAGAGGGAAGTGATCTTTCCTAGAAGCCACATTTAGTTTCCTATAGTCAATACACATTCTCCACCCCGTAACCGTCTTAGTCAGGATTAGTTCATTGTTCTCATTAGTTATTACGGTCATACCACCCTACTTAGGAACAACATGTACGGGACTAACCCATTTACTATCCGAAATCGAGAAAATGATTCCCGCATCTAGCAATTTTAGGATCTCTTTCTTCACTACCTCTTTCATTATAGGATTCAATCTTCTTTGAGGTTCAATTGAAGGTTTATGGTTATCTTCCATCAAAATTTTATGCATGCACAAGGAAGGTTTAATGCAAACTAAATCATCAATAGTGTAACCAATAGTCTTCGTATGCAATCTCAACTCATGCAACAATCTATCAAGTTCATCATCATTCAAAGATGCATTAACAATCACCGGATAAGTAGAATTTTCACCAAGAAAAACATACTTTAAATGAGAGGGGAGGGGTTTAAGTTCAAGTTTAGGAGGACCTTTATCGGTTGGAGACGCTCCATACAATGTAGGTTGAGATGATTCCAAAGCCATGGAAGACTCTCCAAGGCTCCTTGAAGCTTGATCAACAACTAAAGCATTTTATGGAGAAACCACGGGCAAAATTACGGTCTTTGGCAAAACCACGGTCGCGGAATCTGAGAAGCTGGCACATTTGAGCATTCTAGAGAGTTCCACGAGCAAAATTACGGCCGTGGTTCCCCCTCCCTGGCCGTGGTTCCTACAGCGGTTCAGCATAACTTCGTGCACTCCAAATTCAGCACTTGTCTCCTATTCCAATGCACCCAAAGCCTTGATTTCTTCATTTCAATCATCGTCAACTCCTTCCTGCATCAAACTCAAGCTAAGAACCTTCTCCAAGGGGTCCTTGATCAAGATCGAGCTCACAACTTCTCTAGACTCCTCTTGCTCGACAATGTTGAACACATCTTCACCAAGGGCTGGCCCCTTCATCATTGTGGATAGCTTGAACTTGATATTCTCTTCTCCTATGTTGAAGGAGAGGATTCCATTTTTACAATCCACTAAGAATCCGGATGTGGCTAATAATGGCCTTCCCAAAATGATAGGATTCGGGTAGTCCGCCGGGATGTCCAAAACAATGAAGTCTATTGGCACATAGAACTTCCTAAGCTGAACCGGTATGTCCTCTAGGATTCCTACGGGGTGAGTGATTGAACGGTCCGCCATGTAGAGGGTCATCTTGACCGGCTTTGGCTCTCCTAGCCCAACGTTGTTGCAAAGTGCAAGCGGGATAATGCGTACACTTGCTCTAAGATCACAAAGGGCTTGGTATTGCACTTCTCCAACCCCAATTGGCACACAAAAAGATCCCAGATCTCTTAGCTTAGAAGGCATCTCCTCCCTCATGGTTTGAATCAACTCCGAAGATGTCTTTGTCATCCTAACTTCTCCATACTCCTCCAACTTCCTCTTGTTGGAGAGTATTTCCTTCAAAAACATTCCATAGGCTGGCATACCTAGAATAGCATCCATGAACGGAATGTTAATATGCAATTTAGACATAAGTTCAAGGAATTTAGCGAAGTATTTATCCAAGTGAGCTCTTGCTCGTGATCGTGGGAATGGTAGTGGTAGCTTGTATGGAGGTGGTGCCACATGTGTTGGCTCATCATCTTTGCTCTTGCCTCCTTCTTCTTGCAATGGCTCTTCCTCCACTACTACTTGCTTTCCCTTAGCATTCTCCTTGGGTAAGGGATCTTTCATGCTCAACCCACTCCTTGTTGTAATGGCTAACACTTGGCCTCTTGGATTGTCCTTGGTCCTTCTCGGAAGCTTTCCCGGAGCCCTTTGTGCTTCACCCGCCTTTTGGAACACTTGTGCTTCTAGCACCTTTTAAGCTTTAGAAATGGAAGTCACCGTGCTCTCAAGTCCACTCAACTTTCCAAGCAATTGTTCAAACATCATCTCGGTTCTATCCTTGGGAGGTTGAGCAAAATCGGGTGGAGGCTCTTGTGAAGCCTTAGGTGGTGGTGCTGCGCTTGTAGAAGCGGGAGGGTTCAAGGCACCATCCGGGTTAGAATAAGAGAACCTGGGATGGTTGTGGTTAGGCCATTAATTGTTGTATTGCCGGTTGTTGTTGTTGAAGTTCCTAGGGCCTTGATAATTGTTGAAGTTACCCCTTCCCATGTAGTTGATGTCCTCCTCTTTGGAAGCCAAATTGGCTTGCACTTGCACTTGAGGACTAGCTTGATTCTTCAAGGTTGTGGCACACAACTCCCTCAAAGACTTTAGTTCATTGTTGATTGCATCGAGTTTGTAGTTGCTCACGGTGACTTCACTCACTTTATAAACTCTTGGTTTTCTCCCATCACTCTTCCTATAGGAGTACTTCTCTATCACCAAGGCTTGCTTCTCTACGAACTCCCAAGCCTCATCCACATTCTTCTCCATGAATGTTTCTCCAGAAAGTGATTGAAGCTTGAATTGGCTATCCTCATCAAGCCCCTTGAAGTAGATCTCCAATAGCTCTATCTTCGTTATACCATGGTGTGGATAATCTAGGAGGAGGTCCTTGAACCTCTCCCAATACTTGAATAGGCTCTCTCTATCCTTCATCAGGAAGGCATTTATCTTCCCTCTAAGCTCGGTTGTCTTGGAAGGTGGGAAGAACTTTGTCAAGAACTAGGTTGTCATCTCCTCCCAATTACTCACACGTCCTAGTGGAATCGATTGGTACCAAGCCAAGGCTTTATCCTTAAGTAAGAAGGAAAAAGCCCTAAGCTTATGGTTGTTGTTCTCCAATCTAGACGGCCATAGAGTCTCCATCAATATCTCATAGTTCATCAAGTGTTGATGAGGAGACTCTCCTTCCATCCCTCCAAATTGATTGTCCCGGATCATATGTAGCACTTAAGGGCGGAGCTCATAATCATGGGCTGCAGGATCTCCTATGTTCACACCCGGACGGTGCACTCTTTGGGCCGAATCCATACATTGCCCTAATGTTTGTGGCTCCTTAATCATGATCGGCTCGGACCGAACATTGAACGCCGGCTGCGGTGGTAGTGGTGGAGGTTGTTGACGATTAAGATCTCTTTGCACAAGAGCTTGCCTAATCTCTTCAATTTCCCTCCTAGTTGCTTCTTGCCTCTCATTGGCAAGTCTCCTCTTATTCTCTAAGAGTTCATCTCTTAACCTAATTTGCTCTAAGGCATCATCCAACTCAGCTTGAAGATCTCTTGCGGCCCTCTTCTTCTTCTTCTTCTTAATGCTCTTAGATCTAGCTTTAAGGGTTTTCTCCGGTTCGAAATTGAATGGAGCTAAATCCTTGCCATGAAATCTTCGCATCCACCGAAAGAATGAGAGATGCCCTGAAAAATAAAAGACACAAACCAAACAAGATCAAATGCAACAAGAAAGACCTACACTATAAACAATCACAAACAATTATTCAATCTAGACCTAGTCCCCGGCAACGGCGCCAAAAACTTGTTACGCTAAGATTGTGTAGCACAAAAGTCTTAAATTTATAACTCAATATATTTTTCCTAACTGTTAGCGAACCCACAGTGTATGGGTCGTTTTGTAGTAAGGATAGTATTCCGAGGTCGAACACAAAAACTAAGGTGAAATCGAATCAAATAAGTGACTAAGGATAGTGTAAATCTAGTCTAAGAAAAGAGAAAGGAATAAAGAAAAGAAAATCACAATGTTTTTGGATTGATTTTGTGGTGATTAAGCAAGGATCACAAATCATACAAGATTAACAAATCAAACGAACAACTAAGCTAGCAGCACAAACAAGCAAAACAAACACGAGATATGTGATCAAAGAGAGAAAAGCGGATTCTAGGGGTTAGGAATTCCGGTTATGGCATTGGACTCAAGCTTCTAATCAACCTTTGACTAGCTATGGTATGTTAGGAAGGAATGTTTCTCAAATGGGGTCAACCACCGGGTAGGTCTCATGATCCACTTATCCCGCAACTAAGGTCCTATCACCAGGTAAGTCTCTAGGAGCCTAAGGTTGGGAAATCTACACAAACCGGATTGTTATCTAGGGATCTAACCTCTCCTTACCGGGTAAGTGTTAGAATTAAATATTGCGATATTCTAGGCACTTGTTCTACTTGTTTATCATTCATTATAGTTTTCATGGATAGGGTATTGAAGCATTTGTTAGCTTGTTCATCTATATTTTCGATATGGATGTCTACATTATCTTTGTGTTGATTATAGGTGAATAAGAACTGAAACCGGACCATTTGAGAGAGATAAGAGAGGATTTGAGCATTCCCACGGATTAGGAACACATCAAAGGAGGCAAGGGAGATGCTAGGATGAGGAATGACATGACACAAAGGAAACCAGAAGAAATCTACACTTCCACGCCCTAAAATACGGCCGTAGAAGAGTCCACGCCCTAAACTACGACCGTGGATCTTGGCATCATGAGCGTGGAGCATTCCATAGAGTTACAAGGCCTAAAGTACGGTCGTGGAAGTCATTTGAGACCGTAATCCAATTTGACGCCCTAAACCATGGTCGTGGAATCCCTTGAGACCGTGATTTAGGCGATCTTTTGACAAACCAATTATTGCCACATCATTTACGAAGTGGGCCGCTACGGTTATTTTGCCCCCTCTTATAAAAAGGCGGGAGGAGAGAGTTTTCAGTAGGATCGCTTTGGGGGATTCGCTTAGGCTTTGGACAACCTCGCTTGGAAGGGTTGATCTTAGGGTTTCGCGAGGAACGTTGCGCCCTTTTTCTAGGTTTTGTTATTGAAGACGGATTGACATCCCATTCTTCATACTTGCCTTAGATCTTGTGAGGTTTTCTGTTATATTCCGAATCCATTGAATATTCCGAATTGTGTTTTGGATTTGAGATTGACTTTGAGTTATATTTGAGTTTTCGAGGGTTTTCATCTTTCATTCTTCTTAAATTGATTTTTGATATCATGACAGTGGTTATTGGCTAAAACTCTTTAGCAATTCTAAGGTGAAGGGTTGATAGTTGTGGCTTAGATGATGATAGATCGATCGTAAATTGATTGGACCCTGAGAGTTAGAGAGAACTCGTCGACGAACGAATATCACGGTCTGTTCTTGAGCTTCCACGGCCGTGGAACTCAAGATCTGCCCGTGATTTACCCTAGTTTACGAACTTTGCTTTTACTTTGGTCCAAGGTTAAAGATTAGCTTTAATTTTGTTTTGGCTTGCCCTTTTCTAGGTAGTAGTGAGACTCATCACCCTCTATTTCGATTTCGAGTGTCACAACCTTAATTGTTTTAGTTAGTTTTGATCCTTGGGTTACAAGTTTGGGTCTTTGAGATTAATTCTTGTCTTTAGATCCTTTCTATACTGAAGCCTCAACAACCTTTATAGAGAGTGTCTTTAGATAAGTCATATAAAGCCTTGGAACTTCACCGTACATTGCTTTACCTTAGCATACCTTTGCAGCTCTTAACTCTGTCCTTAATTCTTTAATATATCTTGAATCGATTGCCACAATTAGATACCTGCATCTTTAGGGTTGCTGTTTTCCCAATATTTGCAAAGCTTATTACATTTACTTGCTTGACGATTTGCGAACTGAATTTGTTCCCTCCAAATCCCTGAGTTCGACACTATGGAATTCTTGCTTTACTACGCCGATCCGTACACTTCGAGTTCGCTTGCTTGATTCTAGTTTTATAAATTTAAAGCTTATTTGCATGCACGCTTCGAGGCAAACAAGTTTTTGGCGCCATTGCCGGGGATTTGGTTTAGGCCGAATTCGGTTATCGGTTGTCAAGCTTGGTTGCTTTGCTCTTGTTATTTGATATCTCTTTTGAGTGATATTTGCAGGTTACCTTAGGTATATGCGCAGGTCTAGCAACAACAAAGACCTCTTACCTCTTGATCAAGAACTTGAGAAGACTTTGAGAAAGAAACTCAAAGAAAGAAAGATGGTTGAAAATAAGGAGCGGGATATCCAAGCAGGGTTGGAGTATTCCAAAGCTCGACTTATATGGAGCGAGAAGACTCGCAAGGAAGAATCGGACCGTCATCAATTGAAAATTGATGAGCTCAAGGACATGATGCTTCAAATGAGGCTGGAGATGAGTGATTCCAAGAAGAAGAAGAGAAGGAAACCGGCAAGATCGGTTAGGACCGACTCATCCGATGAGGATAGCGACTCCTCCATGCCACTGCTAGAGGAAATTGATCCAACAATCAATGCGAATCAGAATAATCCAAGACCGGCTGCCAATTATCGTGTTCCGGCGTGGGGTGCGAGAGCCGCTCGTGTAGATGAAGAGCCAAGAACTCTTGGCCAAAGAATGGATCCAATTCAGCAACCACACCGTCTAGGTGTGAACTTTGATGCGATATTCAGGGGTTTAGCTTCAACCCACAAGTTATCACCATCGTTCGCCAAAATCAGTTTGGAGGAACGAGTATTGAATCTCCACATCAACATTTATAGAATTTTGAGATCTTAATGGAGACAATGAAGCCAAAGAATGCAACCACCAACAATTACAAGATCAAGCCATTCTTTTTCTCTTTGAAAGGGAAAGCTTTATCTTGGTATCAAGCTCTTCCAAATGGAAGACTCAACACATGGGAGGATCTTTCTTCGGAGTTCCTAACCAAATTCTTTCCGCCATCCAAGACGGCGGAGTTGAGAGGTAAGATTAATGCATTTTCTATGAGATCTAATGAAAGATTGTTTCAGTCTTGGGAAAGATTTCAGGATTTACTATTGGATTGCCCACACCATGGCATTTCCAAATTGGAGCTATTGGAGATATACTATACGGGGCTGGATGTGGAAACAAAATTCAAGCTCCAATCCCTTTCATGTGGCACATTTATGGACATGAGGTAATATGACGCTTAGGACTTCATTGAGAAGCAAGCCCGAGTCATTGAGAAGTACTCTCACCGGAAAGTAGAAGCAAATCGAGTGGAGGAAGGAGCAAAGCTAACACAAGCTCCTCAAACTCAAATCTTTTCTCTCAAACCAAGATTAAAGAATTGAAGGAGGTCATCAAGGCTAGCTTTCCAAAGCATATGGAGCAAGATGTTGGTTATTTGGGAAACAACAATAACCACAATGGGAATGAGAACACCTATCGCAACAGCCGGAACAACAACCGGAACAATTGGAACAACAACAACAACCGGAATAACAATTGGAACAAGAATAGGGGTTCAAACAACAACAATTGGCGTTTCAACCAACAACAAAACTCAAGTAATTCTTATCCCAATCAGGATTTTCACTAACTCCACCATCTTCTTCTTCCATTCCTTCGAAAATCAAAGGGCAATCATCTAATAGTGGAAGCACTTCGGAGAAAGAGAAGCCCGATCCCATGTTGGAAACGATCTTGGGAAAGCTTCAAGGATTGGAGAATCACGTCTTTAAGGTTGATAAAGCCCAAAAGGTTTTAGAAAACCAAATGTTTAGCAATGCTGAGGATGTTCCCAGAAATCAAGGAAAACTTCCAGGAAAGACGGAGGATAACCGAAAAGGAAGGGTGGTGGCTATCACAACTAGGAGCGGAGCAACAACCACCGACCCACATCCTAAGTTTGTGGAAGTTCCTGTCAAAAAGGAGATGGAAAAGGGGAAGGAGAAGGAAGACATCTACATTCCTCCTCCAGCTTATAAACCATCCCTATCGTTCCCGCAATCTAGAGCAAGAGCGCGTCTAGACAAGCAATTCGGTAAGTTCATTGAACTCTTGAGCAAACTGCATATTAAGATACCTTTCATTGATGCAATTGTAGGTATGCCAGCTTATGGAAAGTTCTTAAAGGAAATCCTCTCTAACAAGAGGAAACTAGAAGACTTTGGAGAAGTCAAGATGAGTTCGGATTCGTCGGATCTCATCAAGACGATGAAGGATAAGATGCCCCCAAAGCTGAAGGATCTTGGATCATTTTGTGTTCCAATAGGAGTAGGAGATGTCACATATGATGCATTATGTGATTTAGGATCAAGTGTTAGCATCATTGCGCTTGCCTTATGCAGGAAGATTGATTTAGGCGAACCTAAACCGGTGAAGATGACGTTATATATGGCGGATCGGTCCATAACTCGCCCTGTCGGTATCGTTGAAGACCTCCCGTTCAAGCTTGGTAAGTTCTATGTTCCAATAGATTTTGTTGTGCCTGACATTCCTGCAGATAGTCCTGTCCCGATCATACTCGGAAGACCGTTTCTAGCAACATCCGGTTGTGTGGTGGATTGCCAGAATGCTAGACTCGCCTTCGACATAGGAGAGGAAAAGGTAGAGTTTGTTCTTTCCACTTTGATGAAAGAACCAGCTCTTGAAGTGGACATATTTAATATCCATGACGAAGAGCTATCTAGAGAGGAAGTAAGTTCAATTCTCTTCAAAGATCGTTTGCTAAAGGTGATTACTATGAGCATTATGGACATAGGAGAAGAGGAAGAATGCAATGAGGAAATTGAAGCTTTAGAGGAGCAAAAGGAAGTGTATGAAGAAGAGTTTGAAAAACTCTACGATGGGTCAGAAAACGTGAGTTAATCACGGCCAGTCGTGCTATTCCACGGCCGTGGTTTCCATCAACATGACTATAATTAGCTATTCAAAGGACTCCAGTAAGTTACACGGCCAAAACTACTGCCGTGGAACAAACAGATGTGCCGTAATTGACTTCCACGCCCTAAACCACGGCCGTGGAGGGAACATAGGTGCCGTAATTTTGGGAAAACTCGAGGACATGTACATTCTTTCTAGCACTTCTCTTGATTCTTCTCCAACAACTTCTATACCCTTAGAAACTTCTAAGGAAGCATTGGACACCCCTCAAGAGTCATTAGAGAGTCCAACAGTGATGGAATTGAAGACACTTCCCGCACATCTAAGGTACGCATTTCTAGGATCTAATTCTACCTTTCCGGTAATTGTTAGTTCCGATCTAAGTGAAGACGAACATAGTAAGCTTATGGTTGTTCTAAAGAAACATAGGAAAGCCTTAGGTTACACTATAGAGGATCTAGTAGGAATTAAGCCTTCACTATGCAAGCATAAGATCCTAATGGAAGAAGATTTTAGAACTTCGCGACAACCTAAAAGGCGGTTAAATCCGACCATGAAGGAGGTTGTCAAGAAGGAAATTCTTAAACTACTTGATGCAGGTATCATCTACCATATCTCCGATAGCAAGTGGGTGAGTCCCATACAAGTTGTTCCAAAGAAGGGAGGAATGAAGGTCATCACCAACAAGAACAATGAACTCATTCCTACACGAACCGTGACGGGATGGAGGATGTGTATAGATTACCGCAAGCTAAACAACGACACAAGGAAGGATTACTTCCCATTACCATTCATCGATCAAATGCTTCAGAGGTTAGCACAACACTCACATTTCTGTTATCTTGACGGTTATAGTGGTTTCTTTCAGATCCCGATACATCCGGATGATCAAGAGAAAACCACATTCACGTGCCCGTGGGGTACGTTTGCTTATAGGAGAATGCCGTTCGGGCTTTGCAATGCCCCAGCCACCTTTCCAAGGTGCATGATGGCTATATTCTCGGAGTACATAGAGGAGATCATGGAGGTTTTCATGGATGACTTTTCTGTTTATGGTTCCTCTTTAAATAATTGTCTTTCTAACCTTTCTCTTGTGCTACAAAGGTGTGAAGACACTAACCTAGTTCTCAATTGGGAAAAGTGTCGATTTATGGTGAAAGAAAGCATTGTATTAAGACATTTGATCTCTAGTAGAGGGATTGAAGTAGATAAGGCTAAGATAGAGACTATAGAAAAGCTCCCTCCTCCATCTTCGGTGAAGGGGATAAGAAGCTTTCTAGGACATGCCAGGTTTTATAGACGTTTTATAAAGGATTTCTCTAAGATATCAAAACCGCTAATTAATCTATTGATGAAGGATGCAGTTTTTGATTTCTCGCAGGAGTGTTTAGATGCGTTTCATAAGATTCGGGAAGCTCTAATATCATCCCCGATCATTCAACCTCCGGATTGGATTCTTCCATTCGAGGTTATGTGTGATGCAAGTGACGTAGCTATAGGAGTTGTGCTTGGGCAAAAGAAGGAAGGAAAAACCCGTGCTATCTACTATGCTAGCGAGACGCTAGATGTAGCGCAACTTAACTACGCCACTACCGAAAAAGAATTTCTAGCAGTTGTATATGCATTTGAAAAGTTTCGTTCTTATCTTGTAGGTGCAAAGGTGATTGTATACACGGATCATGCTGCGATCCGGTATCTACTTGCAAAGAAGGATGCGAAACGAAGGCTGATTAGATGGATTCTTCTCCTACAAGAATTCGATTTAGAGATCCGTGACAAGAAGGGTTCGGAAAATTCTGTTGCGGATCATTAGAGTCGTCTACCACATCAAGAGGACGACCATCTACCTATAGATAGACTCCTTTCCGGACGAGCATTTACACATCATAGAGGAGTGCATCGACAAGATTACTAAAGGTAACGAACCATGGTTTGCTGATTTTGTTAACTATTTGGTTTTCCGGGAATTACCACCCGGACTATCCTATGCACAAAGGAAGAAGTTCTTTAAGGATGTCCGGGAATACTTTTGGAATGAACCTCTCCTCTGTAAGAGAGGTCCTGACGGCATCATTCGACGATGTGTGCCGGAAGACGAGATGCAAAGTGTTATCCATCATTGTCATTCACTACCTTGTGGAGGACACGCTAGCTCGAACAAGACTAGCGCTAAGGTATTGCAATCTGGATTCTTTTTGCCTACTTTATTTAAAGATGTGCAAACCTGTGTTTCCTGCTGCGATGCTTGTCAAAGAAGAGGGAACATATCTAGGAGGAACGAAATGTCTCTTAACAACATTCAGGAGGTAGAGAACTTTGACGTTTGGGGAGTAGATTTCATGGGACCTTTCCCATCATCTTGTGGAAACCAATACATACTTCTAGCTGTAGATTATGTTTTGAGATGGGTTGAAGCAATTGCCTCTCCTACTAATGATGCCATGGTTGTGGTCAAGTTCTTTAACAAAACTATTTTCCCACGATTTGGGACACCACGGACTATCATTAGTGATGGAGGCTCTCACTTCATTTCCCGACGGTTCGAAGTTATACTAGCTAAGTATGGGGTGACTCACAAGATCGCCATCCCTTACCATCCACAAAAGAGTGGACACGTGGAGATTTCAAACCGGGAGATTAAAGGAATCCTAGAGAAGACAGTTTCGAGGACAAGGAAAGATTGGTCTTTGTAGCTAGATGATGCATTATGGGCATACCGGACTGCATACAAGACTCCCATAGGAACAACACCATACAACCTTGTGTATGGGAAGTCTTGCCACTTACCGGTAGAGCTGAACATAAGGCGTATTGGGCGGTAAAGTGGTTGAACATCAGCATGAAGGAAGCGGGCGAGAAGCGCCTCTTGGACCTTAACGAGCTTGAAGAACTTCGCTTAAACGCCTACGTAAACGCCAAGATCTACAAAGAGAGAGCGAAGCGTTGGCATGATAAGCATATCATTCCAAAGGACCTCAAAGAAGGAGATTAAGTTCTCCTCTTCAATTCAAGACTTCGGCTCTTCCCATGTAAGCTTAAATCTCGTGTGACCGGACCTTATCTAATAAAACGTGTTTTTCCCCATGGTACATTTGAAGTATTGGGTGAAAAGGGCGGAAGCTTCAAGGTGAACGGTCAACGACTCAAGAAGTACTCACCGGAACTTCAAGCTGAGGAGTTCGCACCTACCGCACTCGAATAGGTGCAAGTACGGTCTAGCTACGGACCTTAAACAAGCGCTTCTTTGGAGGCAACCCAAGGTATTGCACTTATGCTTTTGTTTGTCATTCATAGATTAGATTAGTTTAGACGTTTTTCGTTTTGTTTTGCCTTCGATACCTTCCGGTATGTTGTGTTTTTGGATGTAGGAGCAATGGAATAAGTAATGGGAGAGGAAGAAGTTGAAGGAATTGACGAAACTTGGATTTTGGCACATTACAGAGAGTTCCACGCCCTAAACCACGGTCGTGGAGGCTATAGTGACCGTAATTCTTCTAAATCTTAGAAAAATCACCAAAAACCACGGTTCCGTACAATTCCACGGCCGTGGAAACCCCCGAGTGACCGTGATTTTCAAAAAGTTTTACGGCCACTATATAAATCACCTTCCTTCACAAAAACACCACAAAACCCCTCTTTCCACGCCCTATATGCCAACAACCTTCCCCCTCCCGCAAATCTTCGTTCGGTAATCGTTTCGAACGATTCTTGGTGCAAAACTGGAGCAAATTCATTCCTCTACAAGATCCAATCGACAAAACAAGCGAACAATCCATCAAGAAAGCGGACTTTGGATTCAAAGATCCAAAAGCTTAGGTTTTTCTTTTCTTCTCTTCTTTGTCAATTTGGGCTAAATTTCCGCAAGAACTTAGAACATTTGCATAGGATTGAGATTGGAATTAGACTAGGACAGGTTCTGCTGAGTTTGCTGTTGAATTGACTGAGATTAGGGCATTTCTGAGACGAATCACGGTCTTTGGAACTTCCACGGCCGTGGAATAGGAAGAACAGACCGTGATTTTTTCTATTTTTGCGGAAAATGTTTACACGAAGTGCAGGAAAGAAAAAGAAGAGAAAGGGTGATAGTTCCTCCTCTTCCCATGCCCCTCCTAGTGATCCATCACCTCCACCCCCTAGGATCCCCACTATTCATCACAACTACCTCGATGCCTTAGAAAAGATCGAGGAGAGACCGGTCATTGGACCTCGATACCTTTTGCTTGAGGAATTAGAACCACTTAATGTGGATAATGATTTGACATGGCTCTTGGATAGAGCCGGATTGATTATTTTCTCCGCTATTAGAGCGGATTCTTATGAGGAGATTACGAGGGATTTTGTCATCTCCTTCGAGCATAGTCATGTTGATAGGACGGTGTCCTTTAGATTACGAGGGAGTTTGTCATCTCCTTCGAGCATAGTCATGTTGATAGGACGGACTATGAGTTCTCCATCCAGCAGTTCGGAGCCTTTTTTGGGTTCCATAAGACCTTCAATGGGCGCTTCCCTAGCGGTGTATACGATAAGGATTTTTGGGAGGAGATTGTTATGATTTACGCTAGCGAGGACCGCTGGCAGCCTGCTGATATCAAGGCTAAGCTCATCTACCACTTAGCCTTGAAGATAGCTCAAAGGGTCCTTTCCGAGTGCCTATTTCCTAGGACCGAGACCCCGTAGAAGATTAAGACCGATGAGCTATTTCTCCTCTATGCTATTCTATACAGTAGACCCACCGACTGTGCCACCCTCTTAGCCTCCACCGTTAGTGTAACACCCCAAATCCGCGGGACTCGGGGCACTACCGGCGGAGACCTCACAATGGGTCCCGACCCTTAGCCTGACAACAATTTCACTGGATCTTATAACAAGACACAAATAAAGGCAAAACTGAAATTCATTTCAATGCAATGACATGAACCCCAAAAGAAAACAACGAAAGACTTCAGCCGAGATACAACGCTAAAGGCAACCGCCATACACGCGACATACATAATATCCTAAACAATACATAAAACAACCCTCAAAACCCATCCTAAAATGTACGGACCCCGGCTGCCCACTCTTCCGGATCTCTCGGCCGCGCCCCTAACCTGCAAGGCAACTACAACAATATCGGTATAAAACCTTTAGCTAGAATTCAAGGCATTAGAATCATGGTATTAGCACACACACACATAAGGCATCATAAACACACAACATGTTTCAAAACACACAATCCGGTTTATTATCTTTTTATTATTAGGTCATATCCCGTTCTAATTCAACTTCTTTTGTGACACCAGAATCTTAAAGATCTCGCCCTTGTCCCCTTTCACCATACGGGTTTGTACTTGATGCGGATCAGCATCACCCGATGGGCTGGTCGCAAGGCACCTCCCAGTCATCCCCATTTTGGACTGGACAAGCGGTCACCGCCCGTTATCATACACTTGGGCCAAATATAAACATAAAAAGTCGGTGGTCCTATTACCGGTTTAGATGTTATAACATAAGCAATAAACACACACATAAACAATAACACACACCACCAAACACACATTGAAACTAATATAGAGAATACGAGCTAAGTAAGTCCGGAGACTTACCTCGTCACCACACTCAACTCACAACACTCTCGCTTCCTTAGGGAGGAAGCCCATAACCTGCTCACAAGAAGATAACTATATCAACAACAACCGACTCACAATAGAAGTCTTAGACTTCTATACAAATGATCTACGCAAGACCATTTGACTCTAAATTCTAGGACCGCATCCTATGATCTCTCATGCTCACATCACACTCAACACCAGCTAGAAGTCTTTAGACTTCTAGACCCTATGATCTCGCAAGTTCATAACCCATAACACATACTAGGATAAACATGCCTAGTCCAAACAAATTCAAAGGTAACAACACCATGCTAGGATAAGTCAATCCTAAGCTCCAAAATCTCACAAGATCATACAATCCCACCTCGAGCCTCAAAACGCTCACAACATCAACCATATAACTTAAAGCCTTATATCAACCTCACAGGATAACCAACACCTCAAGCTTAGAATCAACATCAATCCATCAAACAAGATCAAATCCTCGAAACTCACCTAAGGTTCAAAGCCACTACTTGGCATTAACTCTAAGTTATGCTAGATCCGTCCTAACATGATACTAAAACTTAACATAACTAGATCGAGGGGAAAGAATACTCACACTACGTCAAAAGACGGAAGCGTTCAACGGATGTCGACTTGGACTCGTTAGGCCTTTATCGGGGCACTTCCGAACCTAGCACCAAACTAAACAAATTTAGCTTATAAGCTAAATTTGAACGGAATAATGAACATATATAATCTAAGGAAAACCCCACTTTAAAACCCAAGTTAAAAATCGTTAAATATATATTCCGGACAAATTCTATAACATCATAAACTCAAGATAAAACTCGTTTTAAAAGTTGGGGACGAAACAAGACCGCTCAACCATTTTCCGGGGCAAAATATACAATTTTATAATTGTGGCCATAAACCGTAACTAATAATCTTGGCCATTTTCCGAAAATAATTACTACAGGGGTATAAATGCAGGAACCCCAAATTATGGGTCAATTAGCACAAATATATAAAGCATGGGTACAGTTTGTAATTAAGAAAAAATTAGGGGGGCCGATTATAATTAAACCAAGGGTTTTAAAACCCCAAATCATATCATTACTGGGGAAGGGGAAGTAGTGGCGTAGGTGGCGGCAAGGCGCACTCCAAAGGTGGCGGCGAGGCAGGGGAGAACCGGCGTTGTTGGCGGCGCAGAGGCGACCCTCTTCCGTGGCTTCGACGACGGCGACAGTCGCGAGCACTCTGGCGTCGAGGCGGGTGGCTTTCCCTCACAGGCGAGAATGGTGGTCTCCCTCACTGGCTGTTCGAATCCCATAGAGAGACAAGGGGAAGAGGGCAGTCCACCTCCGGTGAGCTCCGGCAGGGCGAAAGCTCTCCTGGTGGCAGGTGAGGCCGTCGTAGGCCACCTCTTCCATTCCCGGAGGAATAGGGAGTCTGTGTGGGTGGTGAAGGAAAAGAAACAAAGAGGGAGGGGTAAAGGAGGGCTGTCTTCTGCCTTGGAACAGAACGGGGAAAAGAAAGGAACAATGGTTGCAACAAAACAAAGAGAGGAGAGGTATGAGGAGGCTGAGAAGCAAGACAAAGGTTGGGGAGGATGGACGAAGGGTCATGGTGCAGGGCTCGCAGAGGCTTCGCAGGGGACGACGAGTCGGTTAAGGGCGGCAGCTCTCATAGGTCGGGAAGCAAAAGGTCAGCTCACCAGCGAAGGAGAGAGGGAATAAAAGAGATGAAAAAAAATAAAAGAAAAGAAATAAGTAAATGGGAGTAAGAGGGAATTAAAATATACTCGATCTGATCAACCGGAATGAGATTTTCGGATCGGAAAGCTTTTCAAACTTTTCCGTAAAATAATATACTGAAAATATAAATAACAAAATATACTCGTAAAAATATTTCTTAGGATATATAATTTACTTCCGTAATATATTCTTGATAATAATATAATGATATAAATACGGATAGTATATATATCAAAACTCGTAAAATTCTAATTACGACGTAAAAATACTCGGAAAAAAAATACTTAGGCTATTAAAATATCAATAAATAAACGGAAAGATACTTATCGAGAACACGCCTAAAATTTGGGCGTTACAGTTAGTAAACTTAAGAACAAGAGGGCCGGGAACATTGGATATGGTGGGATAGTGACCCACATTTCTACACAGCTCGGGATTGACTGCTCCGCTTGTACTAGGATAGCGGCGAGACCGTTGGGTCTCAAGAGCCTCATGACTAGAGGTTTGATCTTTCCTAGGCATAGAGGTCCACCTACTGTTGCTATGCCATGGGAGGATAGAGGAGGTAGAGGTATTCCATGGTTGCCCGAGTATTCCATTATGGTTGGACGCCATAATTGGAAGGAGACATTCGCTGCTATGCATGCGAATAGGCTAGCGGCACCTCCCTACATCCCCGATGAGATTCCAGCTGCTGACGTTGATGAGGATGGAAGAGGGGGTGATGAGTTCCTTGTACGACTTTCTATTGCTTCTAACTGAACTGACTCACGGATTTCTTCCTCATCTGATTGTGTTTGTGCTAAAAATTATCTTCACAACTTTATTTCCTTGCTCACTTGTTCTTTGGATGCTTTCTATGGATCACCAAGCGGCCTACCTGAGTATAATACTCAATTCAAGGTCCGATTCCATTGCCTCGTGTTAGAGATTCGTCAAGTCCGCAGTTGATTTATCATGAGGCAATAATCGTTTCGTGATATCACGAATAAAGGATATAAAATATCCTTTAGGATACTAACAAGCTAAGCAAACACATGCGTATAACATATAATAATAACATCATAAAAACTCTATAAGCTAACTCCTATCGATCCAAGTTGCAGAGATCCACGGAGAGTGATGGTGGTCCGACGTACTACTAATCCAACAATCCGACTTTGCGTGTGTGTAAAAACAGAAATCCGTTTTGAAAATTTTAGACCCCTTTCGGGTTCTACTTATTTTATACATTCGGTCTTTCAGAAGATTTCAAGTGCCATTGTTGCCAACCCAGAGCACTGATACCATATTGTAACACCCCAAATTCTCAGAACTCGGGGAGCTATTGGTTAGGACCTCACAATGGGTCTCGACCTTGGTTTGACAACAATTTTACTAGGATCTTACAACAAGGCACAAAAGTATTAAAAACATTTGAAAACTTAAAACAATATATACATGAAGGATATGTATCAGCCTTACCAGAAAAGATAATAAAACGACGCATATGAAGAACAGAAGACATCCCCGTCCCCAACTAAAAGAGTACGTGGACCCGGCTGACCATTTCCTCCGGATATCTCTACAACTGTCTTAACCTGCAAGGCATCTACAAGCGGTATAAAACCGTTAGCTAACATTCTATGCATAAGTATAAAGGTAAAAGCACAACCACACAACATACACAATCAACATGCAACAATCAAACGTTTTATTATGTTTAATTAGGTGATATGTCATTACTAACGATACTTATTTTGTGACAAGAGGGATTCACAAACCTCACCCTTGTTCCCGTTTACCAACGAGGAATGGTACTAATGCATCTGACCGTCTACCTGACTAGGCTGGTCGCAGGGAACCTCCTAGACTCTCGCAAGAGCTAGGCAGATGATGTCACGACCCGTTATCATACACTTGGGTCAATAACATATTATAATAAAGTCGGCCTAATCCGGTTTCGTTGTTTATCATAACTTACAAACGCCACTCATACACATTACACTCATACAAGAAGCCAGCTAAGTAAGTCCGTGGACTTACCTGAATCAGATCTCGACTCTCTTAATCACCACTCAATCTGTAATTGTATAACTCGGTTGCCTGTCAAAGGAGGCAAGTGTGTCAGCACAATTTCTAGGTAATTAGAAGTCTAAGACTTCTAAGGTAGTAGATCCTATTAGAACATAATTTAATACAGTACAAATTTATGGCAAAATGACTATTTTACCGTTGGTCCCGAAACTTCCAAAAATTCCATAATTCATGCCTAAACTCTTATTTGAGACTAAAGAGTCATATTCTAACTCCTAAAGATGAGTTTGGTAACAAACTGGCAGTTTACCCATTTTCCTATTTTCGCAAAGATCGTTAAGGTCCAACTTCGGCTTCAAATATAAAATTTGAATCTTATAAAAATTCTGAAATAATTCTCTAGATCGTCAATGATATCTCATCTACTCCTAGGAGCAAGAATTTCTTAAAACTTTTCAACCATCACTTCTACAAAAATTTCCAAAGTTGGTTACGACACTTAAAATATTCTATACTTAGCCAAAATCAACAAGTCCACTTTGAGCCTCTGTAATTCTAAATCCCACTGTTGGATTCAACCCAACTTTTGACATATTTACCTATGCATGGCACTAAACAACATATCAAGAACCGCACGGTGGATCTTATCTCTAAGACATCAAAAATTATGCTAAAACTTGACCGATCAACACATTTTCTGGAAATTCAGTAACCACTTAACAAAACAGCACATTGTCTTAACTTTGAAAAATCATAACTCCTAAACCTCTCGATTAAATCCTCTCAAATTTTGATATACTATACTATGTAATCCTAACTAAGAAATATCCAAAATTCAAGTACAATAGAGGTCAATAACCTATTCAATCCTATCTCACAAAACTGCATCACAAGCAGTTTTTCTCAACACTTAGAAATTTCAGCACAACTAAAAAAATGCTTACCACCCAATCTTTGAAAAATCGTAAATCCTAAACCACTGGCTGGATTCCTCCCAAATTTAATATGATCTACAACAATATGCCAACTATATCATATCCAAAATTCAAGCCCAAAAGAGATCGAAAGCCTATTAAAAACTATCTCACAAAACAGCATCCCATGTTGTTTTTCTCAACTCAAAACATTTATAAAAACCGTATGACGAGTCAATTATGAAACCCCATATCTCTCAAACCATAGCATGGATTCCTCTGAAATTTTAGTATGATTTACTATGCAATACCATCTACGACATATCCGAAAACCAACCAAAACAGAAGAGTCTAACTTACCCAAAAGTGGACCCGAAGTTGACTGCTCGTCAATGTTGGGAAGCTGGAAAAGATGTAACAACTCCTTTTAATTGTTTCCTTTGGCTGCAATGTAAGAGTTCTAGGATGTCTTAGCAACAAAAGGAAAAGATGTAACCATATATATATATAGGGAAGGAAGGGCATGGTCAAACTCACTAAAATCTCGACAAGGAGGAGGGCGTTTGCTGGTGTCTAGACTTCTCGACCGACACACATGACCGCACACCCCGTAGGCGAGGAATGTTGGCCGGCTCTGGCACGAGGTTGGGGAGCCGAGGTCCTTTTGAGTGCGACGGAGAGGCTAGGTGATAGCTGTTGTTGCATGCACGTCCACAGGTGGAGGAAGAATGGCCGATGTGTGCACGACCCGGCCTGGAGAGGAGCTCACCGGTTTGCTGTGCACGAAGGGAAGAAAAACTCTTCCGGCCTCTGCTTGCTGTGCGCGATAAAAAGAAGAAGGGAGGGCCAGAGATCCTTACTAGCTGCACTTCCGTCGGGTTGTGTCCAAAGGGGAGAGGTAGAGATGGCTAAAGGCGCCGGCTAGGGTTCCTGTGGATGGAAGGGCAAGAGAGATTGGTGGGAGCGTTACGCAGGGATCTTCTTTTGCTCCAACTCAGCGTACGTAAGGGAGAAGCAGCAGGTTCATTGGGCCGACTCTCGACGGGCCTACTGGTTGGAGTGTACAAGCTGTCCGGTTGGATGCAAGCAAGAGAGGTGGGTTGGCATTTGTGTGTGTTGCAGCAAGGCAATTAAAAGAGATGGGTTGAAACAAGAGGAATAAAAATATAAGCTGAGTTTGTCAAGGCTTTGTCACAGCCTTGTCAAAACGTGTCATGGTTTTGTCCAGCCCATGCATGGCTTTGTCACAGAGTTGTCGGGCTTCGTCATGACCTCGTCTCAACTCTGTCATGGTCTCGTCACAGCTTTGTCATAGTCTCGTCTCAGCCTTGTCATGATCTCGTCTAAAGTCGTCGTTAAGGATTAATTATAAGAATTAGGGTTTGATATAATTCGATCATTTTTATGTGAATTAAATTCTACATAAAATGATAAATAATTTTAAAAAATAGGGTTTGATATAATTCTAACATTTTATGTGAATTAAATTATACATAAAATGATAAATTTTGTGAAGAAAGAAATACTAGATAGAATGGGAACCGTCAACTGCTCGAAGTCCGAATTGATTCGGAATCAAATGGAATAAAAAATTCCGGATATTACAGGTTTGAAATAAGTGCAGGTTTTATCTAAATTTCAAGGGCCTTGAAGTATAACTCAAGGACAAAGGAAGATAACATTTACAAAGGGACGAAATTAAGGACATTGAAGTTATAGATGCACGAAAACAAGTATTCAAATGAGCTGAATATTTTCCAGGAGATGCTTTAACTAAAAGATCTCATCAATCGAAGAAAGATTTATACCGAATATTAGAGAATCTTTTTTAGAAGATTTTCTAAACAAAAAGCGGCAAGAATAATATCTTCTCTCTCGATTCAAAAGACGAGAAGATCAAGAAGCTAAGGAGTCGGCGTGTTCTCAGGAGCGAGCTGAAGATTTGCAACGTCTACCGTATCTCAAAACAAGAAACGATCTTCATGGAGAAGAAGATTTATCTTTAAACGGTCATCTCTACAACGGCTAGAAGACCTCTCCGTAGAAGAGTATAAATGAAGACGATGGTCGAAGAAGACAAATACACAAGCTTACACAGGAAAACATCTTAACATTTTCAAGCAAACTGATTATCTTCATTAGTTGTTTTTCTTTCTCTCATACAAAAGCTTTATCCCCTTAGAGAGAAAACACTAGAGCTCCATTGGAAGATCTAAATAGTAGAGTGTGTTACTTTGCGAAGTAAACACAGTCAATCTTTTCAATTCCGCACTATATATACTTTACTATGACTAACTTTTTTTTGTAGGAGCAAGAAGTCAAGGCCCTTGAAAGGAGTTACAAAGCCTTGAAATCAAAGTTTCACAAAGAGCACAGATTGACATCAAGGCCCTTGAAAGTAGTTTCAAGGCCTTGAGATTTGGTTTGAAAAAAGTTCTCATACTCTATTCAACCCCCCTTCTAGAGTATCTTTTACCTTATTCATTTCACCTACCGGTTCTTCAGTATTGACTTGCATGTTATCTTAGGATGGACTGTGATTGAAAACCTAGCTCAGACATAAAATCACGGCATGTTCTTCATGTTATCACGGCCGTGATTTCCATGATCCACCCGTGGTTTTGTTTTGTTGTTCTTTTATTGATGAATTTGGATGTTAGGATGTAGATGTGTTGGAATCCTAGTGTTTGTTGAGCCTATTCTAGCCTAGGGTGACCTTTGCTAGCAACCTATTTGAGGAATGAGACTTACCCGGTAATTTCCTTTCTTTGATACATAAGATGAAGAACTCTAGGTAGTAGTGAGCCAAAAAAGCCGCTATTGGATTGAGTGTGCTAGGATCTTTGCCTAAGATTTACCTTTTCCGAGACTTACCCGGTAAGGAGCGGTTTGACCCTTAGGTATAGGCCGGTTTGTGTAGAATTCCCGTCCTTAGGTTCCTTGAGACTTACTCGATAATAGGACCTTTGGTTCAAGACTAGTGGAGCATGAAACATACTTGGTAATTTCTCCCATTAGTGAAACACCCAACTCCGAACAACCGCAACTCTTCTTTGATGTTTAGGTTGCTTGAGTCCAATGCCATAACCGGATTTCTTGATCTCTAGAATCCGCACTTCTTACCTCTTATCACTTATCCTTGTGTTTGTTTGTTTGTTTGTGTTGCATATTTTGTGATCCTTGTTTAATCACCCAAAACCAACCAAAAATATTGTGTTCTGCATTTCTTTATTCCTTTCTGATTTCTTAGTTTAGATTTGTAGTACACATGATCATTGAATGATTTGATTTCACCTTAGTCCTTGTGTTCGACCTCAAAATACATTCCTTCCTACATAATGATCCGTACACTACGGGTTTCTCTAGGTAGTTTAGGATTTTAGATCGAGTTATAAATTGTAAAGCTTTTTGGGCTACCTTTCTAGCGTAATAAGTTTTTTCCGCCGTTGCCGGGGATTGTGTCTAGATTAAGTCATTTTCTTTTGATGGGTTATAGTCTTTATCTTTCTTGTTACTTTTGATCTTGTGTAGTTTCTGTCTTCGCCTTTTCATGTTTTCCATGGACGGATTGCACTTCCAAGATAACCTTGACAGCATGGAGTATGAGGGATGAATGCAAAGCCATGATCGAGGACCTCTCTACTATGAGTTTGAGTATTGGGAGGCATTCCATGACTATCACGAGTCCCATGATCAAGCTCATGTGACTACTTTACCTTATGCGGAATCTCCCCAACAACCTCATGAAGACCGAGTTGAGATGATGATTGAGCATGTAATGAGGAAATTGGAGGACTTAGAAGAAAATATTGCTTCCTTGTCGAGAGCCCACATGGAGCTTGAAGCGGAAGTGTTACGACAAGAGGAGGTTCACCATGAGGAGATCCAAGAACTGCCCGAATCAAACATGTTCACTAGAAACCTTGAAGAAGAGTTGAATGAAGCTCGGGAGCAAGTGCGGCTAAGGGATTTGACCCTAGAGGATGAAAGAAGATTGAATTTTGAGAGAGAAGAACAAATGAGGAGAGAGATTAAGGAGATTAGGCATGCTCTTAAGGAGGAAGAAAACTGGCAAAACCGTGGCCTTGGGCATAATACCTCCACCTCCTTCAAGACTTACCTCCTCCTCCTTCACCTTTGGAGGAGTGCAATGAAGAACTCTCATCTTTGGACAGCCTTGTCATTAACCCCGAAACCACACATGAAGAGCTCACAAAGGAGGAAGAAAACTAGAAAAACCGTGGCCTTGGGCATAATACCACGCCCGTGGTTTCCCATGTCGTAGCCAACTTCAGCCAAAACAATGGCCTACCTGATAAAACCATGCCCGGGGTTTTTACCCGGGGTTTCTGTTAGGATAGCCCGAAGTTGACTTTAAATCCTTCCGATCCATTCTCGCTTGACCGGAGTGTACCCGAAAGTTGGAGTTCCGTTCTTGTGGAGTCTCCCAAGGTTGATATGACACCACTCCCAATTCTAGATGATAAATCCAAGATGGTTGCGAAGCCCTTAAATCAAGATGACTTTCCAAGAGTCGGCTTTCTTTGGATCATGTTGTGTGAAGGAACCAAGTCTTTAACCGATAGAGTTGTTGACCGTTATTTGTCGAAGTATGGGGTGGCCCACATGGTTATAACCCTATATTATCATCAAGGAGGCGGTCATGATGACACTTCACATAGAGAGAGTAAGAAGACCCCCAAGAATCCAAATGTTGGCATTCCTTATGAGCTTGACCGTGGTAAGTTCTACCGCTTACCGGTGAAGCGAGAGCTCAAAGTCTATTTGGGTATCAATTGACCCATGCTTATGATCAAGGATGCCGAAAAGAGATGGTTGCTTGCACTCCTCAAGCAAACTAAGGTTTTTAATGTGGATAGAAGCATAATGGAGTTCGGCCAAGCTAATGACATAAAATAAGCGCTTCTTGGGAGGCAACCCAAGTGTAACATCTTTCCGTTTTCCTCTTTCGTTTTTGCTTTTGTTTTTGTTTTTGTGTGTTTTGCGTTTGTTTGTTTGAGTCTAGGTAATAAGAAGCCTTGCAAGGCATGAATATGATGATGATGATTACGCTTTCAACCATGGGTAGAGCAGACCAGAGACTTGGACGGCTTAAGGTGTCTTTGTTAGATGGAAGAGCTCCCATCTCGCATACACCTTGACGCGGGTCCCGACGCTAGAATGAACATCAACAGCTCTCTACCATGTTTGATTGATCATCCATTGTTCGTTCTCATACGTGTGTGTGTGGTGAACGATATATCTTTTAATTTATAACCAATAATATAAGCCTAAAACAATATGCGAACCCGCAGTGTACAAATTAATTGTAATAACAGCAAATACTACAGGGTCGAACTAAGGGACTATGGTGAAACAAAGCACGGTAATTCATGTTGTCAATCAAAAACAAGCAACAAAGTAAAGGTATCAAAGATGATGTAATAATCAGATAAAGAAAATGTAGAGATTCTAGAGGTCAAAGCATCCAGTTGTGGTTCCGACTCAAGATCTCGAAGGATAACGTGGACAAAGTTGAGATTTGCAGAGGGAAGGTGTTTCTAAGGTTGGAACAGATCTCCGGGTAAGTCTCATTAATCACTATCCTAAACCAAAGATCCTCTCACCGTGTAAGTCTCAAGGTACTAAGGAAAGGAATTATAATCTCAAACCAACATACCACCCAAGGGGACAGAACTAACCTTTACTGGGTAAGTGTCAGGCTAACTCTCAAAGATGGGATGAAGGCACACTCAAACCCTAATGAAGGATAAACCATTATTACCTACACTCATGATCTTGGGTATACAAGCAAAGGAATCACCGGGTAAGTCTCATCCTAGGCTTGCGTATAGGCCAGGAAAGGAATAACAAGGATAGGATTTGGCAAACTGAAACCGCAACGAAGATAAGGATCAGGAAAGGTCTCGCCTCGCTCAATTCATGTCCCACCTCGGTCGAGATGTTCCACAAACTGACCGAGGTATTCTTCGGTTAAGGTAAGGATCGAGATTTGAGGGTTCACTGAGGTAAAGGCTCATTCTTTCATCGTCTTTCCCACAAATTTCATTCAATCACCCTAGAATCGTACAAAGAACTTAGCTAATAATCATCATTATAACAATAATCAAATATAAGAAAAAGGAATCAATATTCAAAAAAGAAAACCTTAACACAAAGGTCTCAATAACTCAATCATACAATCAATCAAATAAGCAAATTGCGTTCCTCAAACACAAACCAAAAGACAACAATCAAACAATCAAAGAAAATATTACAAATTCCTTCAAGCCTTCAACTATAACTTCAAAGCCAAATTACTTCCTTCCTTGAAATATCTTCAATCTTCCAACATCCTTCAACTTTTAGATCTGAGACCTTCCTTCCATCTAGAAAATCCATCCCAATATATAGGAGAATCACTTGCCAAGAATAAAAGATCTTCAGCCAAGAATAAAAGATCCCTTGGGCCGTGGGCCGGTCTCCTCAGTCCAGCCTAGCAAAAAGATCACCTCGGTCGAGGTGACACTGTAGCCATCCGATGTGTGTCTCATCTACGTGTAAATCTCTCTAATCTGGTCCAAAATAAATCTTTTGTCCTATTTCCATGATTCCTAAGCTTTGCTTGTAGCTCCTCAATGCTCCATAGTGTAGCTCCAATGACTCCTTAGCTCCCTTAGCTCCACATCGTTCCAAAATGTGTTATTTTCCCTTCTATCAGAACAAAACTAGGTGTAGACCTCGATTCTTGCAAAGGTAAACAAAACAACATAATGATCAAAGAATATACATGCATGCATGCAAATCTATGAAGATAGAATGTCTAAACCAATCCAAAATATAGACTATAATACATGATATCAACATACCCCATTCTTGTCTCTTGCTTGTCCCCAAGAAAGATCCAAATCTTAGATACAAGATAAAATGGATTATAAGTTATCAAGAAAAGATCAATGAAAAATATTTTCAAAACATTTTTGGTGGTGTGCTCCATTCATAGATCACCCTAAGAGAAT
The DNA here is from genome assembly GCA_033239045.1 of Fagopyrum esculentum. Classification (NCBI taxonomy): domain Eukaryota; kingdom Viridiplantae; phylum Streptophyta; class Magnoliopsida; order Caryophyllales; family Polygonaceae; genus Fagopyrum; species Fagopyrum esculentum. The sequence goes on along the minus strand of BSUD01000008.1, from coordinate 20,800,528 downwards.
GCTTCATGGAAAATAAAATCAAGACATGATCAAAATATTTTATAAATATAAGAAAGTTGTTCATCTTTGCATAAAATCATAAAATGCATAATAAATCATATTCATCGAAATCAATCATGTATAATTCAATTTAAACCACCAAGTCAATCATCATACTCAAGGTCTCAAGGGATTCCAAAAGAGGTCAAGAAATGTGTCAGGTTGTATATAGGATAATGTGGTGCTAGACTCCGGGAATAAGATCTTAACTTCACTTTCTTTGCATCACAACATCTTTCACCAATAAGCTTTGCTTATTTTCACTTTTTACTTTACTTTTGGGAACATGGACAAAGGTGCACAATAACCGAAGCCTAGGATATCAGGAATCATCAATTTCTCGAGATGCCTCAAACCCTTGATGCACATACCATGACCTGTTAGGACTTTGATCAATCCAACTTTGGCACGACACAAACACCCGGCTATGTCAATGGTGTCGAGTTACTCATCATCAAGATCAACGTCCCCAACCTTAGTTTTTTTTAATACTTTCAGCCAATATCTCAACTTCACTTCACACGCTTTTTATCAGTTGCATCCGAATTCCCGGATAGGTAAAGGGAGGCAAATATGAATATGAGGGGCTAGAGCATGATCAAGACGAAGAAGAAGAGAATGAAGCGCCTTATTCATCCCATGAAGAATGTGAGAGAACTCAAAGCATATAAAGATTTCAAAGCCAATTTGCAAACAAATATCTTCATCGAAGTCATATCCTAAATAGAAGCACAAAACGTTTCGAAAATCTTTCAGTTAAAAACCCGTCTCGGTCGAGATGATCTAACGTTATCCGAGGTGTTCAACCAAGATGTGTCTCACTTTTATGACCTTGTTTGGTCAAGAACGTCTCGGTCGAGCCAAATTTTTTTTTTCAAATTGGTTTTTTACGTTTTTCTCACACAAAAACCTGTATACAATGCATGTAATGATACATACGCACATGAAGCCAAATAAACGATAATATCCAACAAGAGGCATAAAACCATAGCAAGTAGGTCAAATAATACAAATACCCCGTACTTGGGACACATTTTCCCAATGGGTAAAATATAAGTCATAGGAAACAAAGTACTCACCGGACATAGCTAAAATATAAATCCATGAAGCTCAATCCTCGTCAGCTGGTGGTGGTTGTGGTGGATGTAAGAGAACAGAGATGGGTCGGATGGATAGCCCATAGCCTTCTGGAACTGCACCTCCATCATCCATCGCGTGAAGTGTTGGCTCTCCTTCAACCGATGCGTCCATCCCTCAATAGAAATGGTTTGGGTCTCAAAGCGCCGGGTGACATCAACTCTCAAGGCGGCGTAAGAATCTATTATCTACTGCGTAAGATCATCAATCATTTGATGCGCCTCGGGATCTCTACGGTGGCGGCTCGCTGCTGAGGTGGTAGTGGCATGTCAGCTTGAGGTGCAGGTGCCTCTCTCTCGTCCTCCGTGGCCTCATCGTTAAGGTCAATGGTGGAGATACTAGGGCCGCCGGTATCTGTACCGTTATCCATGGCAGCAGCATAGCCATCTCCATCATCATCTCTATCAGCTGCCTCTCTAGCAGTAGCCTCCTGCATATACCGGAACCAGGCAATAGACAAATATTGATGATCATACACCGAGAACTGTGAAGTCCACATAATGCCCAGAGGAAATTTCGTTTCCATGGCATGGAAACATAGGGTGTGTCAAGACCACGGGGAACGAGTATACGCCGCCTAATCATCTCCTGCAAACCCAGCGGCTTCGAAGCCGCAACCAATGTACATGCAGATAAGTCCAAACACATAGAAGTGGCAATGTGGGTCACATCCCACCACAATAAATATCGCCCTTTGCCTTTCCTTGATCCGGTGAAGATCCTCTGCCGGCATGATAGCAAAGTTTGGGACTCCCCATGTAACCATTCAAAAAAAAACCCAAGATCTCAACCTGTCGGACCTTTTGCGGCGCCTCAGTACGCGCCAGAAGCATCTCACTGAAGATCCTGTGAGCTAGGCGGAAGGCAAGGTGGAAGATGATCCACTGCCAGGAATCTCCGGGCTACTATCTATCACGATTGTCGGTCACTTGGGCTATCTCACCCCAAAATCTTTGAGCATGCGATTTGGAAGTAAAATCTGTCATTGTGGGGGTCGGAAATCCAAAGATCTCCCCAAACTGGTCTAGGGGAACAACATAGTTCTTGTTCAACAACCGATACTTGATTCGTTTACGCTCCGGCACGTGGGTAACTGAGCTCAAAAACACAAAAGTCGGCTCTAGATAAACCGGTGCTCGTATGGCGATGAAATTCTTGAGGCCAACCATATATATCAGCTTCCTCAAGTCCTCCACCACATGAAGGCACTCGAAGTCAGTAATGTCAACAAAACATGGGGCAATGATGGGGTGCCCATATATCCTATAAAAATCCCGTTGGAATCGCTCGTGAATCACCGGGATGGTAGACTTAGATGAAGAAGAAGGAGAAAAGCGGTGTGAACTGCTTGGCCTATCCCTCAGGGCAAACTAACGATCAGATCTCCTTGAATTGCTCATGACTTAAATTCACCTCGGTCGGATCAAGAACACCTCGGCCGAGACGTAGACGAGTCAACCGAGGTGAAGGGCTGTGCGAGGTGAAATCAAGAAACTGTTAGATTTTTCCCCCTAAAACACTACCAATTGCTTCCTAAAGGGTACTTATACTCTTTTCAACAACAATCTATGGCAACCAAAGACAGATCTATACATAATCGAAGAAAAGGAAGCGAGTTAGGGTTTTTTATGAAATACCCTAAATTGTGCAGATTCAAGTCGATCTTGGTGTTGTTTGTTGCTTGTAAACTGATTCTCGTATTTCTTCTAGGAATTTGGAGAAAAAAAATCTTTGAGAACGAGCAAGAATTGAGAATTTGAGCAAGGAGGCCTGCCGCGGTCGAGGAGGGCGAAGAGAGGGCAAGTGAGAGGAGAGAGAAATGTCGAACCCCTTTTATACCTCTTGCTGAATTTGATTTCACCTCGGTCGAGGTGTTCCTGGCGGACCGAGGTGTCAGAGCGAGGTGGATGTCAGACCCAGGCGCCTTGGTTGACGGAGAACACTTCGGTCGAGGCAATGTGACAGCACCCGAGGCGTGTCTCAGTGGAACTCCATCTTCTCAATTTCTCGAACGTCAGTCCTTCTATGTAGCTCCTGAGTTGTAATTTCTTCTTATATATCACCTGATACCTGTCTAGGAGGACGCACAAAACAAAAAGCATACTGTCTAAACTAAACTAGAAAAGGGAAAAGAAATCAATACCTTGGGTTGCCTCCCAAGAAGCTCTTGTTTTAAGGTTGCTAGCTGGACCGTACGTCATCCTCAAACAAGGTGTAAGGTGGTCTCACCCCATACTTCAACTACAACATGGGGAAAGACAAGAGGTTCCGTCCAATGTTCCATAAAATTCAAGTGCTCATCGGGAAATGAGTCATCTATGGGTAGGTCATCCTTCTCGAGCGAGATAGGCGGTAGCCAGTTGAGGTGATCTGCTACGGAATTCTCGGATCCATTCTTATTGTGATTCTCTAGGTCAAACACTTGAAGCAAGATAATCCAACAAATAAGGCGCGGGTTTGCATCTTTCTTAGCCAGCAAGTATCAAATAGTTGCATGGTCAATGTAAACAATAACCTTCGCTCCCACTAAGTAAGAGCGAAACATCTAGAATGCATAAACAACTGCCAATAGCTCCTTCTCGGTTGTGGCGTAGTTCAGTTAAGCTTCATCTAGCGTCTTGCTAGCATCGTAAATGGCGTTGGTCCGGCCATCCTTCTTTTGTCCAAGTACCACTCATACGGTTGGCATCGCACATGATCTCAAAGGGCTAGGTCCAATCGGGACGTTGAATGATGGGAGCGGTTATAAACTCTTCCTTTATCTTGTAAAAAGTATAAAGGCATTCCTGCAAAAACTCAAAAAGAGCATCCTTTTTCAAAAGATTAGTGAGCGGTTTAGAGATTTTAGAGAAATCCTTAATGAGTCTCCTGTAGAAACCTACAAGCCCGAGAAAACTTCGCACACCCATAGCAGAACAAGGAAGAGGAAGTTTCTCAATAGTCTCGATCTTAGCTCGATCGACCTCGATACCTCGGTTGGAAACAAGGTGTCCTTGAACAATTCCTTCGCTAACCATGAAGTGACACAAAAAATCATCCATGAATACCTCCATGATCTCCTTAATATACTCGGAGAATATAGCCATCATCATCGTTGAAAAGTAGCAGGTGCATTACACAATCGGAATGGCATCCTCCGATAAGTGAATGTCCCCCATGGACATGTGAATGTGGTCTTCTCTTGATCATCCAGATGGATAGGAATCTAAAACAAGCCACTATAACCATCTAAATAGCAAAAATGGGAGTGTTGTGCTAACCGTTCAAGCATTTGGTCAATGAATGGAAGAGGGAAATGGTCCTTTCTTGTGGCCAAGTTCAGCTTCCTATAGTCTATGCACATCCTCCAGCCAGCAACGGTCCTAGTATAAATCAACTCGTTATTCTTGTTTGTCACAAAGGTCATCCAACCCTTCTTGGGAACTACATGCACCAGACTCACCCATTCACTATCTGCGATGGGAAATATGATACATACATCAAGAAACATAAGAATCTCCTTCTTCACAACATCTTTCATGATCGGATTTAACCGTCTTTGAGCTTGCCGTGAAGTCTTGTGATCATCTTCCATTAGTATCTTATGCATACAAAGAGAAGGCTTAATACCAACAAGATCATCAATAGTGTAACCCAAAGCCTTTCTATGTTTCCTCCGCACATGCATCAACTTAGATAACTCATCTTCCGAAAGAGAAGCACTAACAATGACGGGATAAGTAGAATCCGGACCAAGGAAAACATACCTCAAGTGAGTCGGGAGTGGTTTAAGTTATAAGACAGGAAGTGCTTTCAGTGGTTGATCTTTACCTTCTCTCTCAAGTGAAGATTACTTAGATTGAAGTACTGGACTGATGTGAGTCTCAGTTGACTTCATCTCGCTTGTTGTCTCATACGTGGTCCGAGATGGTAGACCAAGGTGTTCCTCAGAGATGATCACCTCGCTTGCTCCGGAAACTATCTCGGTCGAGGTACTGGAACTGGGACCGTAACCTAATGTGCTTTTTCTAAATCAGTTTTTCGAATCTAGCTACTGGATCTACTTCCAAGCTTCGTAAATATGGATAACACAAAACATCTACACCTTCCTCCATCATACTAAAACTAAAAACTTTCTCAAGAGGATCTTTAATAAGGATAGAGCTCACCAATTCTCGAGAATATTCTTCATCACATATGTTGAATATATCGTCTTCCAAAGGCTCTCCCTTCATTGAAGCTAAGAGCACAAACTTCACATGATCGCCACCAGTGTTGAACTTCAACTTGCCGTTCTCACAATCAACGTTGCAACCCGATGTTGCTAGAAATGGTCTTTCGAGAATGATAGGAATGGGATAATCTGCGGGAATGTCCAACATAACAAAGTCTATAGGTATGTAGAAATTACCTAGCTTGACGGGAACGTCCTCCAAGATACCAACGGGACGGGTAATTGAGCGATCTGCCATGTATAACATCATCTTCACGGGCTTGGGAACTCCAAGGCCGATCTTCTTGCAAAGTGCATCATAAGTCACATCCCGAACTTGGATAGGAATGCAAAATGAACCGGGATCTCTCAACTTAGGTGGAATCTTCTCCTTCATGATTTGAATGAGCTCCGAAGATCTAGAGGTCATCCGTACATCTCCAAAGTCTTCCAGTTTTCTCTTCATTGACAATATCTCTTTCAGAAACTTCCCATAGGCGGGCATTCCTAGGAAGCATCAATGAAAGGGATGTTAATATGTAGGTTATTCATAAGGTCAAGAAAGTTACCAAAGGGCTTGTCTAGATTTGCCCGCACCCTAGATTGAGGGAACGAGAGTGGAGGTTTATAAGCAGGTGATGGAGCATAAACATCAACTTTTTCTTTTGCTTTCTTGGGTTGCATCTCCGTTGGCACCTCGACCGAGGTGTTCCTCGACTAATCGTGGTCCGACCGAGGTACTCGATTTGCAGTCTTCAATCCACTACATGCCGTGATTGCGATGATTTTCCCTTTTGGGTTGTTCTTTGTCCTTCCTGGACGTTTACCAAGATCTCTTGGTGCTTCATTAGCCTTGTTGAAAACTTGTTGTTCTAAGGCTTTTTGTGCCTTCGAAAACGAGTTCATAGAAGTCTCCATAGCGTTGAGCTTGATCAATATAGCCTCCAGCACAACATTTGGCTTCTCCTTGGGCAGTTGGGATGAGCTAGATGACGGCTCCTGGCTCCTCAATGGAGTAGAAGAAGAAGAAGAAGGGGGTTAAGAGCATTTTCAACATGAGAATAAGGGTTACCGGGATTTTGTTGATTTGATTTCCAATTGTTCTTGAAATTCCTCTTGTTGTTGTTGTTGTTGTTGTAATTGTTGTTGTCCGACAGCCGTTGATAATTTCCTCTTCCTACATACCCAGCCTCTTGCTCCTTTTTAGTTTGAGCTATCAAAAGCTCCTTCAATGCCTTGACTTCATTGTTGAACATAGTGAGTTGAGCAGCGCTTGAATTTGTAACACTTGTATCCGGAAAGCTAACTCGCCTCGCCCCATCTTCAACTCTTCGATGGGAATATTTTTCCATCTGTAAAGCTTGCTTCTCAATAAACTCCCAAGCTTCATCACCCGGTGTATCCATGAAACTGCAACAGAAAGTGATTGGAGTTTTAATTGAGTTTCCACATCCAACCCCTTGAAGTAAATTTCTAGCAACTCAATCTTTGGAATTCCATGGTGAGGGCAATCTAATAGGAGGTCCTTGAACCTCTCCCATGACTTGAACAAACATTCTTTATCCTTCATAACAAAAGCATTGATCTTATGCCTCAATTTAGCAATGTTTGATGGGGGAACAAACTTAATAAGAAACTCCGTAGTCATCTCTTCCCATTTGTTAACTATTCCAGCGGGAAGGGATTGATACCAAGCTAGCACCTTGTCTTTCAAAGGGAACTAGAAAGGCCTTAGCTTGTAGTTTTTCTTCTCCACTCTTGATGGTCTCAAAATTGACAATGTCGAATCATAATTAGAACTTGAGGTCTAAGTTCATAATCATGCTCAGTTGGATCTCCTAATTTAACTCCAGGACGCCGCACTTGTTGGTTCGGGTCCATCCTTTGACCTAGGGTTTGCGGAGGTCTAGCAAAAAGATGACCTCGGTCAACCATGGCCGGCAACTGAGGTGGTGGTTGTATCTTGGCCGGTGGAACTAGGGCTGGATCCTACCTCGGTCGAGCAACTAGGACCGGTCGAGGTTGAATCTTAGTTCTTAGAGCGGCCATATCAGCTTGAATCTCTTCAGTTCTTGCACGAGTCTCGTCTCTTTCTCTCTATAATTCTTCTTTACTGAGGCGAAGTTGTTCCAATGCCTCCTTCAATTCGGATTCAAGATCTCTATCATCTTGATCGGCCATCTTAGTTTCTTTCAATCTCCTTTTGTATGTCTTTTCTAGTTTGGAATCATAAAGAACGATTTCCTTTCCTGCATGAGTTCTTCACATAAACCTAAAGAAAGATCTTGTGAAATCACTAAAGTAGAGAATCAATAGGAACAAGGGCAGCAACCCTAAAAGACAACCAAAACCGACTTGGTCTTAATGAAATCCCCGGAAACGGCGCCAAAAACTTGTTCACTCTCAGACGTGTGTGTGTGTGTGGTGAACGATATAGCTTTAAATTTATAACCTAAAATATAAGTCTAAAACAATATGCGAATGCGCAGTGTACGGATCAATTGTAATAACGACAAATACTCCAGGGTCGAACACAGGGACTATGGTGAAACAATGCACGGTAATTCAGGTTGTCAATCAAAAACAAGAAACAAAGCAAAGGTATCAAAGATGATGTAATAATCAGATAAAGAAAATGCAGATTCTAGAGGTTAAAAAATCTAGTGGTGGTTACGACTCAAGATCTCAAAGTATAAGGCGGACAAAGTTGAGGTTTGCAGAGGGAAGATGTTTCTAAGGTGGGAATATATCACCGGGTAAGTCTCAATAATCACTATCCCAATACAAAGATCCTCTCACCGTGTAAGTCTCAAGGTACTAAGGAAAGGAACTATAATCTCAAACCAACATACCACCCAAGGGGATAGAACTAACCTTTACCAGGTAAGTCTCAGGCTAACTCTCAAAGATGGGACGAAGGCACACTCAAACACTAATAAAGGATAAACCTTTATTACCTACACTCATTATATTGGGTATACAAGCAAAGGAATCACCGGGTAAGTCTCCTCCTTGGCTTGCGTATGTGCCAGGAAAGGAATAACAAGGATACGATTTGGCAAACTAAAACCTCAACTCAAATAAGGATCAGGAAAGGTCTCGCCTCGCTCAGTTCATGTCCCATCTCGGTGGAGATGTTCTACAAACTGACCGAGGTGTTCTTCGGTTAAGGTCAGGCTCGAGCTTTCAGGGTCCACTGAGGTAAAGGCTCATTTTTTCATCGTCTTTCCCACAACTTTCAACCAATCACCCTATAATTGCACAAAGAACTTAGCCAATAATCATCATGATAACAATAATCAAATATATGAAAGAGGAATAAATATTCAAACAAGAAAACCTTAACAAAAAGGTCTCAATAACTCAATCAAACAATCAATCAAACAAGCAAAATGCGTTTCTAAATCACAAACTAAAATGCAACAATCAAACAATCTAAGAAAACTTTACAACTTCCTTCAAGGCTTCAACTTTATCTTCAAAGCCAACTTCCTTCCTTCCTTGGAATATCTTCAATCTTCCAACTTCCTTCAACTTTTAGATTTGAGACCTTCCTTCCATCCGGAAAATCCATTCCGACAAATAGGAGAATCACTTGCCAAAAATAAAAGATCTTCAGCCAAGAATAAAACATCTCGTGGGCCGCTCGCCTCGGTCAAGTCTAGCAGAAAGATCACCTCGGTCAAGTCTTGAATAAAAACAAAAATAACCTTCAATTCTGTAAACCAATCTCAAAACTGATCAATGTATCTCTCAATTAACTCAATATCGTGTTCAAAAACCACAAAGACTTCAAAGGAACAAAGAAATCTCACAAATATGATCAAGATTGACATCCCGGCAAATGTGCTTCAATCCTTCTCCAAGAATCCTCGATATCTCACTAACGTGTAAAGATTTCCCACTGCGGCCTCCTCGTTTTCGTTCCTAGGGTTCCAACCTATTGTTTCTTGCTAATGGGCTGTTTGGCAAAACATTTCTCTAGCCCAAAAGTGATGGGCTTTGTGTCGTCTTTACCATTGGGCCGAAAAGCAAAGAAAATCGTGCAGGCCGATTATCCCATAAAACCGTTCGATTTTTAATGATAAAAATCGTCCGATTTATATAGTAAATGGCACGATTTCTTCAACAAAAAGTGCTCGTCTTTTGGCTTGTTTTCTTCCTCTCCTTTATATTTCTTTTACGCAACCCCTTTGCTCTTTGTGACTCCTCTAAGGCTCCATTAGCTTCCTTAATGACCTTAGATGCTCCTTGCTCTACTTTTGCTTCCGAATCCATTCAATTTTCCTATAATTCAACCAAAACTCGTGTAGACCTCCATTTCCGAAATATAATTGAATAAAGCATAAAAGGTACACAAGTTCTCTCTAAATGCAAGGTAAATCGAGGTAAACCTCTACAATATGCATGATTATAATGGTATATAATTCATGTCATCGAAATACCCCATACTTGCCCCTTGATTGTCCCTAAGCAAGACTCAAATTTAGAATACAAGATGTCATGGATTATATATGTATGAAAACTCAAAAACCTTTTATTTCATAGTGCTTCTTCTTATTGGATCACCATCAAAGTGATGTTTCAAGGCATAGGAAGGCAAGGCATGCATCAATGATAACAATAACATGGACTAACTCTCTTTTCTTTCTCAAAAACACAAATAAAGGACATGATAAAGATGTAGAGACAATTAAAATTTAACAAGTCCAAGCAATGAAGTCTTAAATACATGCATAAAAGTCTCAAGGTCTTCTAATCAAAGAAAAGGACTAAGAAACGTGTTAAAGGAGGGAATTCTTTTAGGCAATTCTGGTGCTAATCCGGGAAAGAGAAACAACATAATACCTTCAAGAATTTTACTTCACCGCACATGCTTTGCATGTAAAAGCTTTGCTTTCTTTATACTTTACTTTTTGAGAGTATAGATAGAGGTGCACAATAACCGAAGCCTAGGAGATTGGCGTTTCTCAATTTCGAGATGCCTCAAACCCTTGATGCACATACCATATCCCGTTAGGACTTGTCGTTTAATCGGACATTGGCAAGACACAAACACCCGGCTATGTGAATGGTGCCGAGTTACTCATCCTCATGTTCAACGTCCCCAAACTTCTGAATTGCTACACTTTCACTTAACACATTTTCATTGGGCCTCCCACATCAAACATGCCTTTTTCAATCACTTATCCTAATTCCCGGATGGTAAAAGGAAGGTCATATATTTTATTGAGGAGCTAGCATGAACAAGATATAAAAAGAGAAAAGAAGTGAATTGCCTTGGTCATTCTTATATGATACAAAAGAACTTGCAATATAGCTTCGATTATTATTACATTCTCTTATCAAAACCTCTAAATCATATAATTTATTCATGTGTTCAAGTAACAAAAGAAAGCTCATTCATGCTATGATTAAAATCTCAACATAACCATGTCATCTTTTTGCCTATCCACATGACAATTCTCATCATAGAGGTCATTTCCATCATAAGAAGCACAAAATTTTTTTGAAAACTCATAATAATTGAAAAAGAGCATGCAAATGCGAATGTCATAGTGGAAAGCAAGTAGTGTAAGAGTTATTACAAGCCAAATCATCAAAAGTAGTACAAAGTGCATAGAGTGCTAAGATGAAGTAAAAGATATTGTAAGTACCCCCACCCCATACTTAACATCCACATTGTCCCCAATGTGAAAAATCAAGCATAAGATGGAGAAAAATACTTACAATGTAAAAGGTGTGGAAGCTCAATCCTCGGTCAGTGGTGGTGGAGGTGGAGGATAAGGATACATCGGTGCACTAGGATCATAGAAGTGGCCGAACTGATGGTAGTATAAATCTCTCATCTAGCCGTCATAGGATGAGTGCCGAGCATCCATCTCCTGCCTGTATTCCTTGAACTGAGTGTTCAAGGTGCTATAGTCGGTGTGGAGAGCGTGATAGTCGGTGCGGAGGCTCTAGAAGCTGGTGACTATGTCTCTAAAGTGGCGGGGAAGTCGACGTCCTCGTCCATAGCCTGGGGCATGTGCAAAAGAGTGGCGAGGTGGCTACATGTCGTCCTCTGTCTCCTTAGTGCCTCTACTACTCCTGCTAGGTCCTGCACCATGAGTGTCGGTGTCCATGGCATCCGTGGCGTGACCACTGTAAGTGTCACTCTCGAACTCGAGCATGTCCCCTTGTGTGCTCCATCCTCATCATCCTCCTCATCCTCAGTGTCCCTTGATCATCATCATAATACAAAAGGAGGAGATATCTCCTCAAGAATCAGTTCGAATGTCTCCTTCTAATTCCTCTTGTTCCGAATAGTGTATTCAGACTTCCAAATAATCTTGGATGGCTTCATCTTTGGATCCTTTGCCCATGGAATGGGCACATGAAGGGTTCCTCTCCCTCGAGGAATCAAGACCTGTCTAGCAACTAATCTTTGTGAACCTAAGGGCTGGGCACTCTCAGCTAGGGTGCAACCCGAGAAGTCTAACTCCAATGCCTTAGCCACATGAGTGACAAGGCCTCCAACACAAATGTCACCCTTTGCCTTGTTGGCTATCTTTCCTAGATAGTCAGCAAGCATAGAGGTGATGTCAGGGATGGTGCTGCATGTCATACAATATAAGATGAAGAGCTCGTCAGCCTTGAGCTTCTGTGGGGTCTCCGTTCGTGCAAATAAGCACTCACTAAGGATCCGATGTACTACCTTAAAGGAGAGGTTGTACATACTAGTCTCTTTCGAATTCCCGGGTCTCCACTTATCACGACCATATTCTCCCACTGAAATGGTCTATCATAAGGCACTAGCACTAACTCCTCTCGCAAATGTGCCTACATCAGAGTAGGGAAAACCAAACAAATCTCCAAAGGTATCAATAGACATAGTATGATTGTGGTTCATGAGGCGGAAAGAAACCGTCCTCTCTCTATGGTCATGCTCAAATGGGCTAAGGAACTCTAGGGTTATCTCGGTGTATGCATCCTCCCTAATCAAAACAAACTGTCTCAGCCCAACTCTATCGAGCATCATATCCACATCTTCTCGAACAAACAAAGAGTCTAAGTCGTCTCGCATAATGTATCGAAGAGGGGTGAATGGGCGATCTAAGATACGTTCATATCTTCTCTTGTGTTTGGATAGGGGAGGGGGAAGCTTTGGAATGGTTTGAGATGGTGGTGGAGGTGGGGGAGGAGCTTTGGAAGAAGATCCCTTCTTCTTTCCCGCATTTCTAATTATTCTCTTTAAGGCATCCATTTCTGTAACTAAAAACCGACCTGTACTTGGGAAAAATCGGACGATTTTCCTGGGTTGACTCGATTTTTCTGTCGATTTCAATGATTCTCACAATTTTGTAAAGTTTTGTCTAAACTATCATCACACATAGTCTCCTATAGTAATTCCTAAGCAAATCCCTCAATCAATCGCAGCAAACAAACAACTTCTAGGCAAGAATCAAATTCGAACGAAAAACTTAGGTTTCGGAATGAAAAACGTGAATTCCGGATGGATGAGTCGATTTCCGAGCTTGTTGTTGCTAGATCCTTGTTCCTTGTTGAAAATGCTTCAGTTTAGGGCCAAGAATCGTTCAAAAAGATTAAGGAATGAGGAAATGAGAGTGTGGGCGATTTTCGGATCTTTTGAGAGAAGGAAATTAGGAATGGAGGTTTTGTGGAATGAGGGAATCGAGTGTTTAAGTCTTTATATAGGTTCGAGTTTTAATGAAGAAAATCGGATGATTTATCTGGGCGATTTATTCGTCGGGACGATTTTCTTTCATTTTCTCAGAACTCAAAAAAAATCGGACGATTTTTATAGAGGGGGTCGATTTGGTGGGTCGATTGTTCTTCCTGTTGTCAAAAGTCGACTTGCTATGTTCCTGAATCGAACGATTTGCTTTGTGTAACTCGATTTCCTTCCTTGTTCTTCTTGAAAATTGAGATTTGAACTAATTTATGCTCCCCCACTTCATTGATCTCTCAAATTGGACCTAATTTCCTGTGATTAATGACACAACAAACCAAGAGTGCATCGAAGAATAAACAAAAGCGAAAATAAAAGAAACAAAGCAACTAAACTAAGCTAACCAAGTGATAAAAGAAGGGAAAAATTATACTATCATGGGTTGCCTCCCAAGAAGCGCTTGATTTATCGTCTTTAGCTGGACGGTGTATGGTTTTGTGTTCAATGGAGGACGATAGGAGCTATCTCCTCAACCGGAGCTTCCGGTGTGTATTTCTTCAACCGTTGGCCATTAACTTTGAAATTTCCGCTTTGTTCATCCCATACTTCAACTACACCATGAGAGAAAATTCGTTTAATTACATAAGGTCCTGTCCAACAGGATTTAAGCTTACCTGGGAATAGTCGAAGCCTTGAGTTGAATAGAAGGACTTGATCTCCTTCTTTAGATCCTTTGGAATGATATGCTTATCATGCCAACGCTTCGTCCTTTCCTTGTAGATCTTTGCGTTTTCATACGCATTTACCCGGATCTCATCCAGCTCGTTGATATCAAAAAACCGCTTCTCTCCGGCTTCTTTCATGTCATAGTTGAGCCACTTGATAGCCCAATATGCTTTATGCTCTAGCTCTACAGGAAGATGACAAGATTTACCATAAACGAGATTATATGGAGTCGTACATATCGGTGTCTTAAAGGCGTTCCTGTACGCCCATAATGCATCGTCAAACTTCATTGACCAATCCTTCCTTATTTTAGAGACAATTTTCTCTAAAATTCCCTTGATCTCTCTATTGGATATCTCGACTTGTCCGCTAGTTTGCAGATGGTATGGTGTAGCTATTTTATGGGTCACCCCATACTTGGCCAATAGAGTCTCAAATCGACGGGCTGTCAAATGCGTCCCTCCGTCACTAATAATGGTTCGTGGAGTTCCGAACCTTGGGAAGATCATTCTATTGAAGAACTTCACAACTACCATTGCATCATTAGAAGGAGAAGCGATTGCCTCAACCTATCTTGAGACATAGTCTACGGCGAGAATTATATATTGGTTTCCGCAAGAGGATGGGACAGGTCCCATAAAGTTTACTCCCCATACATCGAAGATCTCTACTTCTTGTATGTTGTTGAGAGGCATCTCATTCCATCTAGATATATTACCTGTCCTTTGACAAGCATCACAAGCAACAACATATTTTTGCACATTTTTGAATAGTGTAGGCCAAACGAAGACGGAACGAAGTACCTTAGCACAAGTCTTGTGGGAACTAGCATGTCCACCACATGGAAGATAATGGCAATGGCGGATGACATTTTCCACCTCATCTTCTGGGATACATCTCCTGTATATGCCATCGGGACCTCTTTTGAATAGAAGAGTTACGTTCCAATAGAAGTGCCTGACGTCCTTAAAGAACTTCTTTCTTTGAGCATACGAAAGTCCGGGGGGGATCTCTTGACAAACAACGTAATTCACGATGTCAGCAAACCATGGATCATTACCTTTTGAGATGTGTTGAAGACACTCTTCAATCTCATGTAGTTGCTCGTCAGAGAATGAGTCGTCTATAGGAAGTTCATCCGTCTCGTCGGTGAGGCGTGGAAGACGACTAAGATGGTCAGCAACTGAGTTCTCCGACCCCTTCTTATCACGTATCTCCAAATCAAACTCTTGTAAGAGTAAGATCCATCTTAGAAGCCTTGGCTTCGCATCCTTCTTCGTGAATAAGTAGCGGATTGTTGAATGGTCTGTATAGACAATCACCTTCGCACGTACAAGATAGGAACGAATTTTTTCAAAAGCATAAACTATGGTTAGAAGTTCCTTTTCCGTAGTGGCATAATAGGATTGAGCCTCGTCTAGCATCTTGCTAGCATAGTAGTTGGCGTGAGTGCGTCCATCTTTCTTCTGTCCGAGTACGGCTCCTATAGCGACGTCGCTTGCGTCGCTCATGACCTCGAAAGGAAGAGTCCAATCGGGTGGTTGGATGATTGGTGCTGAAATCAAAGCCTCTTTGATCCTGCAAAAAGCTTCTAAACAATCTTTCGAGAATTCCAAAGTTGCATCTTTTAATAAAAGATTAGTTAAGGGTTTTGAAATCTTAGAAAAACTTTTTATGAATCTCCTATAGAAGCCTGCGTGTCCTAAAAAGCTTCTAATTCCATTCACAGAGGATGGAGGAGGTAGGTTCTCAATAGTCTCTATCTTAGCTCTATCAACCTCTATTCCTCTATTTGATATTAGATGACCTAACATAATTCCTTCGGTGACCATGAAATGACACTTCTCCCAGTTTAAAACTAAGTTAGTATCTTCACATCTCTTAAGAACTAATGAAAGGTTGGAGAGACAATTATCAAAGGAAGAACCATATACCGAAAAGTCGTCCATGAATACTTCCATGATATTCTCTACATATTCTGAGAAGATTGCCGTCATACACCTCTGAAAGGTGGCTGGAGCGTTGCATAAACCAAATGGCATCTATCTATAAGCGAACGTACCCCAAGGGCATGTGAAGGTCGTCTTCTCTTGGTATGTATAGACAATCACCTTTGCACTTACAAGATAGGAACAAAATTTTTCAAAAGCATAAACTACAGCTAAGAGTTCCTTTTCTGTGGTGGCATAGTTGGATTGAGCCTCGTCTAGCGTCTTGCTAGCATAGTAGATGGCATGAGTGCGACCATCTTTCCTCTGTCCAAGTACGGCTCCTATAGCGACGTCGCTTGCATTGCACATGACCTCGAAAGGAAGAGTCCAATCGGGTGGTTGGATGATTGGTGCTGAAATCAAAGCCTCTTTGATCCTGCAAAAAGCATCTAAACAATCTTTCGAGAATTCGAAAGTTGCATCTTTCATTAAAAGATTAGTTAAGGGTTTTGAAATCTTAGAAAATTCCTTTATGAATCTCTTATAGAAGCCTGCATGTCCTAGGCAGCTTCTAATTCCTTTTACAGAGGAAGGAGGAGGTAACTTCTCAATAGTTTCTATCTTAGCTCTATCAACCTCTATTCCTCTTTGTAATACTAGATCAACTAACACAATCCCTTCAGTGACCATGAAGTGACACTTTTCCCTGTTTAAAACTAAGTTAGTATCCTCACATCTCTTAAGAACTAATGAAAGGTTAGAGAGACAGTTATCAAAGGAAGAACCATATACCGAAAAGTCGTCCATGAATACTTCCATGATGTTCTCTACGTATTCGGAGAAGATTGCCATCATACACCTTTGAAAGGTGGTTGGAGCGTTACACAGACCGAACGGCATCCTTCTATAAGCGAACGTACCCCAAGGGCACGTGAAAGTCGTCTTCTCTTGATCATCCGGGTAAATGGGAATCTGAAAGAAACCACTATATCCATCTAGATAACAAAAGTAAGAGTGTTGGGCTAACCTTTCCAACATTTGATTAATAAAAGGAAGGGGAAAGTGGTCCTTCCTAGTAGCCACGTTCAGCTTACGGTAGTCGATGCACATTCGCCACCCCGTAACAGTCCTTGTGGGGATAAGTTCATTGGTTTTTGTTGCCAACAACGGTAATGCCTCTTTTCTTTGGTACTACCAGAACTGGACTCACCCACTTGCTATCGGAAATAGGAAAGATGATACCTGCATCAAGTAGCTTAAGGATTTCTTTCTTCACGACCTCTTTCATGACCGGATTTAACCGTCTTTGAGGTTGACGTGAAGGCTTGTAATCCTCCTCCATTAAAATTTTATGCATACATAGGAAAATTTTAATGCCTACCAAATCATCAATAGTATAGCCTAATGCTCTCCTATGTTGTCTTAGAACATTCATAAGCTTCTCTAATTCAACATCATCCAATTTCGCATTAACTATAACCAAATATGTAGAGTTAGTGCCAAGAAATGCGTACCTTAAGTGTGTAGGGAGGGGCTTCAATTCCAATAAGGGAGGTGCTTTGATCGATGATTCATGACCTTCTAATGTCATGGGAGAAGCCTCTGAAGGTGGGGAAGGTACATCATTAGAGTTGAGAGCAACTGCAGTCAAGTTTGTAGAATCCGGAGAATTCATCGCTGGATTGACCCCCTTGAAGAAAATCGGACGATTTTTGGGTCGATTTTTGTTCCTGTTGTCAAAAATCGACTTGCCTTTTCAGAAATTGAACAATTTATTTCGTGTAGGTCGATTTTTTTCACAGTTTCCGGGGTTAATTCTAGCTCTTCAAATCCTGCTCCTGGTTCTTCCTCCACATCTTCTAAAGCTTTTACATCATTATCACAATCAAGTTCTACTCCTTCCTCCATGACGCTCATACTAAGAATCTTTTGAAGAGGGTCTTTTATTAGGATTGAACTTACTACCTCTCTAGACTCTTCTTCATCAAGGTTGTTAAAGACATCTTCTCTCAAGGTTGGCTCCTTGATTAAAGAGGAGAGTACGAACTCCACTCTCTCTTCACCTATATTGAAGGAAAGTTGGTCATTCTTGCAATCTACCATGCATCCGGATGTTGCAAGGAATGGTCTCCCAAGAATGATAGGAACTGGATAATCTACAGGGATGTCAAGAATGACAAAATCGATAGGAATGTAAAACTTACCGAGTTTTACAAGAATGTCTTCTATTATCCCAACTGGCTTAGTGGTGGAATGATCGGCCATGTAAAGTGTTATCTTCACTGGTCTAGACTCCCGTAGACCAACCGCTTTGCATAAAGCAAGTGGTATGATGCTCACACTTGCTCCAAGGTCGCAAAGTGCATCATAAGTAACCTCTCTCAAAGTGATTGGTATGCAAAATGATCCCGGATCACGCAGCTTAGGTGGCATATTCTCTGTCATAGTCTTGATGAGTTCGGATGACTCCATACTCATCTTAACTTCTCCAATGTCTTCTAATTTCCTCTTGTTAGAGAGGATTTCCTTGAAAAATTTCCCATAAGCTGGCATACCTAAAATTGCATCCATAAAAGGTATATTAATACGCACTTTACTCATAAGCTCAATAAACTTACCGAAGTGTTTATCTAAGCGTGCTCGCGCTCTAGATTGAGGAAAAGGTAGAGGCGGTTTGTAGGCGGGAGGAGGAACATAGACATCTTCCTTCTCTTTTCCCTCTCCTTTTTTGGTGGTGGTTTCAACTACTTTAGGTTGAGGATCGGTAGTTGTTACACCACTCCTAGTAGTGATTGCCATAACCCTTCCCTTTGGTTTATCTTCTGTCTTCCCGGGAAGTTTCCCTTGATCTCTTTGAAGTTCTCCGGCTTTGCTAAATACTTGGTTTTCTAAAGCCTTGTGAGCTTTATCAACTGAAGTTATATAGCTCTCCAATCCTTGTAGTTTCCCTAGGATCGTCTCTAGCATGGGCTCGGGTTTGTTCGATCTATTTGATGACTGTTCCTGGCTTTTCAAAGGAGTAGAAGAAGATGGATATGTTAGAGCTTTTTCAGCATCAGAATAAGGATTAGTTGGATTTTGTTGATTGGATCTCCAATTGTTGCTATTGGAGTTCCTATTGTTGTTATTCCAGTTAGAGTTCCGGTTGTTGTTCTGGTAGTCATTCCTTTGATTGTTATCCCTTCCCATATAGTTGGCTTCCTGCTCCTTAGTCTTTTGAAGACTCGTTTTGATTACTTCCTTCAACTCTTTGATCTCATTGTTGAGGGAAAATATTTGTGTTTGAGAAGCATGGTTCAACTTAGCTCCTGGATCACCTTGATTCCGGCTATTTGGATCCACCTTTCGGTGGGAATACTTCTCAATCACTTGGGCTTGCTTCTCAATGAAGTCTCAAGCGTCATCCTATCTCATGTCCATGAATGTGCCACAAGAGAGAGATTGGTGATTTAATTGTGTCTCCACATCCAATCCTTTATAGTAGATCTCCAATAATTCCAGCTTTGAAATGTCGTGGTGTGGGCAATCCAATAAGAGATCCTGAAACCTTTCCCAAGATTGAAACAAACTTTCGTTAGGTTTCATAGAAAAAGAATTTATCTTACCTCTCAATTCCGCCGTTTTGGATGGCGGGAAGAACTTGGTGAGGAATTCCGAAGATATATTCTCCAATGTGGCCAGCTTTGCAGCTGGAAGTGTTTGGAACCAAGCTAGAGCTTTGTCTTTCAAAGAAAAGAAGAAAAGTTTGATCTTGTAATTGCTTGTAGTAGCCTTCTTTGGCTTCATAGTTTCCATGAGAATCTCGAAATTCTGCAAGTGTTGATGTGGAGATTCAGCACTTGCTCCACCAAACTGACTTTGGCGAACCATGGTTATAGCTTGTGGTGAGAAGCTAAACTCCTGGATGTCTTCAGCTCCGATATCCACACCTAGATGGCGTGGTTGCTGAATTGGATCCATCCGTTTCCCCAAAGTTCGGGGTCCACCACCTTGATTAGCAACACTCACATCCCTAGCTGGGAAGCGAGGAACAACCGGTGGTCTTGGGTTGTTTCGAACAGGATGAATCACTGGATTGATCTCCTCAAGTTACGGCATGTCCGTATCGAGCTCTTCATCATCGGATGAATCATTCCTGATGGACTTAGTCGGCGTCTTAACTTTCTTTTTCTTCCTAGATTCGTTCAATTCCAATTGCATGTCCATCATCATTGCTTTGAGTTCATCAATTTGGAATTGATGACTCGTTTCAGCTTCTATACGAGCTTTCTCACTCAACCTTAGTTGATGTGGAGTTTCATCCAACTCAGCCTGGAATATTTCTCTCGTTATTTTCAGCCATTTTCTTTTCCTTCAACTTTCTTCTTAAAGTTTTCTCCAATTCGGGATCGAAAGGAACTAGATCTTTAGTGGATCTAGTCTTTCGCATATACCTAAAGAACCTGCAAAGATCACTCAAGTAGACTAATCAAATCACAAGAGCAAGAGCTCTCAAGCTAGACGACCGAAAACCGAATTTGGTCTAGACCAAATCCCCGGCAACAATGCCAAAAACTTGTTCGCTCGAAAGTGTGTACGTCAAAGTCTTAAAATTTATATCTAGAACTCAAAGCAAAGCGAACCCGTAGTGTACGGATCGGCTGTAGTAAGGTAAGAATTCCAGAGTCGAACTCAGGGATTTGGTGGGAGTAAATTCAAATTCAATTATCTAGCAAAAATGCACATGCTTTTGTGATTAATAAAGGGGGAAATGATTCCAAGGATTCAAGTATCCACATTCGGCTTTCGATTCAAGACACTTCTAATAGATGTAAGGACATAGTTTATATTGCCAAGATTATGTGTTCAAAGGTAGGTATCGTACGGTAAAGTTCCGAAACCTATTTGTCTAGTCCAAAGGTTCGTTCTATAAGGGTTGTTGAGGCTACAATATAGAAAGAACTAAAGACAAGAATTATGTTCAAATTAACTATCTGAAACCCCACGATATGACTCTTCAAGGTAACGAATAGAAAGCACACTTAGAATATTAATAAAGGATGTTGAGTCTCTCTATTACCCAAATCTTTTAATCTTAATCTATTAAATGTATAATCAAGTTTGAAGTCTCTTCATACACTCAAATAGAGGTTAAAAAGGTTAAACAACGTTGGGATTTAGGCAAGGATTAGCTTTGGTTAAAGATTAATTCAATTAATGTTCGTCAGGGGAATAAATCGTGTTGTTCATAGATAAATCGGACGATTTATCCAAGAACAGGTCGATTTTCCTGTTATCGCAAAACTAAAATCTAAAGTCTCAGGGTCCAAATGTTTGAATGAGTTCACTCTATCATCATCTAAGCCTCAATCTTCAACTATTCTCCCCAGAATCACAATGGTTTTAGCCAACCATTTTCAAAATCAAATCAAAATAAAGATTGAGTGAAATAATTCAAATAAACCCGAATCTTGAATAAAAACTCAATAACCTTCAATTCTGTAAACCAATCTCAAAACTGATCAATGTATCTCTTAATTAACTCAATATCGTGTTCAAAAACCACAAAGACTTCAATGGAACAATGAAATCTCACAAATATGATCAAGATTGACTTCCCGGCAAAAGTGCTTCAATCCTTCTTCAAGAATCCTCAATATCTCACTAACGTGTAAAGATTTCCCGCTGCGGCCTCCTCGTTTTCGTTCCTAGGGTTCCAACCTATAGTTTCTTGCTAATGGGCTGTTTGGCAAAACATTTCTCTAGCCCAAAAGTGATGGGCTTTGTGTCGTCTTTACCATTGGGCCGAAAAGCAAAGAAAATCGTGCAGGCCGATTTTCCCATAAAACCGTTCGATTTTTAATGATAAAAATCGTCCGATTTGTATAGTAAATGGCACGATTTTCTTCAACAAAAAGTGCTCGTCTTTTGGCTTGTTTTCTTCCTCTCCTTTATGCTTCTTTTACGCAACTCCTTTGCTCTTTGTGACTCCTCTAAGGCTCCTTTAGCTTCCTTAATGACCTTAGATGCTCCTTGCTCTACTTTTGCTTCCGAATCCATTCAATTTACCTATAATTCAACCAAAACTCGTGTAGACCTCCATTTCCAAAATATAATTGAATAAAACATAAAAGGTACACAAGTTCTCTCTAAATGCAAGGTAAATCGAGGTAAACCTCTGCAATATGCATGATTATAATGGTATGTAATTCATGTCATCAAGGACTCTCTTTGACTTCTTTATTTCATTTGCACATTGGGGACAATGTGGTATTAAATCTGGGGTGGGGTTTTCATGATCATTTGCATGATTGCATGAAGGATAGTTTCGCATTATTGTCACTTGTTTCATTATCTTTATCATTGTACATATATATCTCAAAAATTCCAAAAAAATCGTAAAATTTTAAAAAAAAATTGTGCTTCTTAAGTTTGGAGAAGACCCTTATGATGACTTTTGTTTTGTGAATTGGCTATGGATGACCTTGTGTGTTGAAAAAAATTTATGCATATGTGGACTTGAATATATATCTTGAATCCCATGTATGAATTGTGATGAAGATTGTTGTCTAGGTTGGATTGAGAATTGATTATCGAAATCGCATGCTAGTTCTTACACATTATCTTGGAATGATTAAGGCATTCATTTCTCTCTTCTACTCATCTTGATCATGTTATTTTCTAGCTATGACTTGCGAGCATGCTTTATTTATGAATAGTTATGATTCTAGGGTGATAGAATGATGTTTATGGCTTGGATGATGATTTTATTGACTTGCATGTTAGCTTAGGATGAATTGTGTTCGAAAACCTAGCTATGACATAAAATCACGGCATGTTCTTCATGTTATCACGACCGTGGTTTCCAAGATCCACCCGTGCTTTTGTTATGTTGTTCTTTTATTGATGAATCTGGATATTAGGATGTAGATGTGTTGAAATCCTATTTTTGTTGAGCCTATTCTAGCCTAGGGTGACCTTTGCTAGCAATCTATTTGAGGAATGAGACTTACCCGGTAGTTTCCTCTCTTAGATACATAAGATGACGAACTCTAGGTAACTGTGAGCCTAAAAAGCCGCTATTGGATTGAGTGTGCTAGGTTGCCTAAGACTTACCTTTTCCGAGACTTACATGGTAAGGACGGGTTTGACCCTTAGGTAGTTTCCGGTTTGTGTAGAATTCCCGTCCTTAAGTTCCTTGAGACTTACATAGTAATAGGACCTTAGGTTCGAGACTGGTGGAGCATGAGACTTACCCGGTAATTGCTCCCATTAGATAATCATCGAACGCCGAACAACCGCAGCTATCCTTTGATGCTTAGGTTGCTTGAGTCAAATGCCATAACCGGATTTCTTGATCTCTAGAATCCGCACTACTTACCTCTTATCACTTATCCTTGTGTTTGTGTGTTTGTTTGCTTCTTTGTATTGCATATGTTGTGATCTTTGTTTGATCATACAAAACCAACAAAACATATTGTGTTTTCATTTCTTTATTCCTTTCTCATCTCTTAGTATACATTTGCACTATACATGATCATTGAATGATTTGATTTCACCAGAGTCCTTGTGTTCGACCTCGGATTATTTTCCTTCCTACATAACGATCCGTACATTGCCGGTTTCGCTAGGTAGTTTAGGGTTTTAGATCGAGTTATAAATTGTAAAGCTTTTTGTGCTACCTTTGTAGCGTAACACAACACAGAAGACAAAAATCAATAAGTGCATAGCACTCGTATCATAAAAATCTCTAACACATAAACCATTATTTTGAATGGTACCTGCAATAGCTGGTGATGTCGGCTCTTCAGCTTCAACGCTCACAAGTGAATTTCTTAGGTATTCACGATACTATTCACACGTCTATTATCACGACTTCGTCTCGGTACAGGATCCCACGAAGGAAGATATCATATACTGGAATAACCCGTTCGTTTCTCTATCGAACCTCATCATTATCATAAATTCCACTCAATGGTATACTCTAATCTATGCCACTTCTTTGGCTTATTAGACCGAACAACCCCTCTAATTGTACCGCCCCGTTTATTGGGTGCGTTTCGATAATTATTTTCCTACTTCTATCGGTATTTTATTAGCTTAAATAGTTTTTTTTAAAAAGTAATTTACAACGTAAAATATCTTTATCAAGTATATTATTATTTTGGATACATTCACGTGCATCCACATTTATTTCGGAAAGTTCGGAAAGTTTTTTCGATTCGGAAATCCTGTCCCAACTGCTTTCGATCGAATTAACTTTTTACCCTTTCCCTTTTTCTTTTCTTCCTTCTGTCTTTTTTTTCTCTCTCTCCTTATGTGCTTAGCTGTCCCGACCTCTCCCTGGTGAGCTGCAACTGCTGCCTACAACTCTCGACCCCTCGCCTCTCTGGCTTTGATAGCATGAATTATAGTCTATATTTTGGGGTTTGTTTGGACGTTTTATCTTTCATAATCTGCATGTTTGTATGTACATTGTGTGATTTTACTACCATTTCATCTACCTTTGTGAGAATCGAGGTCTACACCTAGTTTCGTTGTAATTGCAGGTAATATGGTACGTTTTGCATCAAAAAGGAGCAAAAGGAGTCATGAGTCATTTAGAGCTACATCCAGGAAGCATAGCCATGAATTAAGGATTTACTTTGGACCAGTTTTGAGAGATTCTACATTCAGTTGTGAGTCACCTCGGTTAACCAGAGATTCATCTCGACCGAGGTAATCCAGAGACGCCGACTCGACCAAGGCGAACACCTAGGACGCGGCGAGAATATTTTATTCTTGGCTGAGATCTTTTAAAATTGGAAAGTGATCTTATATTTTTGGGCTTGGCTTCTGGAAGGAAGGAGATATGCAGAATCATATATTTCACCTATATTTATGGGATAATATCTTTCTAAGATTTCTTATCTTTGGAGGGTTATTTTTCCTATAAAAAGGGTTGGATTTTCCACAAATCAGGGGAGTGCTTAGAGCCCGCGAACATCCGCTATCAGCGCAGCAGCCGCATACTCCAATTTGGGAGAGAGTTAAAGAACCTTTTTGAAGGTTGAAGGAAGATTGAAGATCATAGCTTTTATAGCTTTTTGAAGGGTTTTGTAAGATTGTCTTCAATTCCTTTCCTTGTTGTCTTGTCTTGTTGGATTATTATCCAAGGAACGCTTTTGTTGTGATATTTGATTCAGTTATTGAAGTCTTTTCATTAAATTCTTCTTTGTTCAAATATTCACCTTCTTCCCATATATTTTAATACTTTCATTATGATGATGAGTGGCTAATTTCCTTGTGTGATTCTAGGGTGATTGGCTGAAGGTTGTGGGAAAAACAATGATAGAATAGTCTTAGATTCCAGTAGGATCCTGAAAGTTCGAGTCTTTAACCTTAACCCTAAGCATCTCGTTCAATCGATGAACATCTCGGCCGGGGTGGAATTCTTCTGACCGAGGTGACTTATCCGACCTTAAACTGAGAGTTAAGTGTTAGAGTTTGCCAAATCCTATTCTTATTACACCTTCCTGGTTCAAAGCAAGCTTAGGATGAGACTTACCCGGTGATCTACTCCATTTTAGAAACACCTTCCCCACGCAAAAATCTCAGCTTTGTCCGCTTATCTATAGATCTTGAGTTGGAACCACAACTAGATGCTTTAATCCCTAGAATTGCATGTTTGCTTTATTTGACATCTTATTCATCTTTGATTGTGTTAATTGCTCTTGTGGTTAGCATTGACATTAGCATACCGTGTTGACTCTGTTTCACCGAGTCCCTGTGATCGACCCCTGAATTTTCTTGCTTTTACTACGATTGACCCGTACACTGCGGGTTCGCATCCTTGTTTTAAGCTTAAGTCTAGGGTTATAAATTTAAAGCTTGCACACACCGTTTGGAGCGAACAAGTTTTTGGCGCCGTTGCCGGGGACTTGGTCTAGACCGAGCCGGTTGCGGTTTGCTTTCGGGGCACTTGCCCCTGTTGCTACTAACTACTCTTTCTATGAGTTTTGTAGTTTTCAGGATTTCCGATGACTACATTTGATCCAGCCTGGATAGCAAGACAGAGTGCTAGGGCGGACCATTATGAATACTTGGAGGAGAAGTACTCCTTCTATTGGTTCAACAATGAATGGGAAAGAGAAGAGGCCATTCAACATGAACTTGCGATATGGGATGAGAAGAATGTCCCTAAAAACATTTATGAGCAACCTTTTGAAGACTCTCTCGAATCAAGATTGGAGAAGTTGATGAAGAAGGTGGAGGAGCTCAAGGAAAGCACCATATCCTATGCTAAGCCGGAAGAGGAGCATAAGGAAGTGTTGCACGTTCCAAGCATTCCTCTGGTCGGACTGGAAGCTTCTCCTGAAGTTTTTGTGGAAGAAAAGGATGTGGAGGATCTCGATCCGACTGTTGAGACCTCGGTCGAGGTGGAAGAGATCTCGACCGAGATGGAAGAAGAATCTGCAAAACCAGAAGTAGAAGATGCAGAGAACCTTGGCCAAATTACTGAGATTGTGGTCAAGGTGGAAGAAAGACCAGCAGAACTGAGAGAGATTTCGTGGGTGGATTATCAACCCAACACGAAACTTGTCTCAAGTTTTGGAGAATTTTGCAAGGTACATTCTCCTACTTCATTTGAATTCCCTATTAATATTTCTGAATTTTTCAGGAAGGCACCGGAGAGTTGGAGGTCTCTTCCGAAAGAACCTCCTAAGATCAAGAAGAAACCTCTCTTGAAATTGTTGGAGGAAGATGCTCCTTGGATTATAAGGAGTGAAGTTAACAAGTGCTTCACCGCTAAGGCAACGAAGTGTTATTTGTTCAAGTATGGGGTCCCTCGCATGCTCAGGACCCTGTACCATCCCCAAGCTATAGATGGGGAAGCTGCTATGATTCTCGAGAAACTATTTTCTCGATCCAGGAAAGGATGGGACGCAAGGCTGGATTATGTCCAATTGAAGTGCAGGAAGGCTAGAAGGATTCCGGTGAGAATCAAACCGTACAAGCTTGTACGTGGGAGATCTTACCATTTGCCGGTGAAGTTAGGAACTGGAACCTTCCTGGAAGATTTTTACGGATGTGATGAGCACTCCACGACATTCGAAGTGCATTGAGTAATCCCATTCCGTAGGGTCCAGCTAGCGACCTTAAACCAAGCGCTTCTTGGGAGGCAACCCAAGGTATTGCTTTCTTCCCCCTTTTCTAGTTTAGTTTAGATAGTTGCTTTGTTTTTGTTTTCCTCTAGACAACAACCAGGTATTCCAAAAGGAAGGATCACAGTTCAGGAGCTACACTAGAAGAATGAAGTTTCGAGAAGTTGAGGAAACGAGCTTTACTGAGATACATCTCGGGTACTGTCAGAACACCTCGACCGAGATGTACTTCGCCAACCGAGATGGTCTTATCTGGGAGCTGTTTCTTACTTCTTCATGCAGTTTAGCTATGTTCGGTGAGTATCCTGTCCTTAGACTTATTTTAACCCACTGGGACAGTGTGTCTCAAGTATGGGGTATTTGATGTACTTATTTGATGACTTTGATGTATGACTCACGCTTTATCAGATATTTTCATATTTATGCTTCATTCTGCATTTATATGTTTATCTGAGATTTCATGCATACTTACAGGTTATTTGATTGAGAAAAACGTCGAAACTGAAGAAAAAAATTGGTTATAAAAAAAATTTTTCGACCTCGACCGGGACAGTTCTGGCAAAACGAGGTGTTTCACCTCGGTTGAACCAAGAACATCTCGACCGAGGTGGGTTAACTGAGAGTTTTCGAAAAAGATTTTTGTGTTACTTATCTGGATATGATCTCAGTGAAGATCTTGTTTACTGACTGGTTTTAAATTCTTTATGTGTTTGAAGGGTTTTATAATATGTTTAAGTTGCTAAATGCTTTGTTTGAAATTTTTAGCATGTTTAATACTTTGTTTTTATCCAAATTATGTTGAATTTGAAGGTTGACACCGCAGGATAAGTTCTCTCACTTTCTTCTTGGAAAGACCAAGGCAATTCATTCTCTTCTTCTTCTTCTTCTTCTTCTTGATCATGCTTAGCCCCTCATATACATTTTGCCTCCCTTTACCTATCCGGGAATTTGGAAGCAAGCGAAATGGTGAAAGCAAATTAAAGTTGAGAAGTGGCTGGAGGTGAAAGTGTTAGGAAGCAATAATAGGTTTGGGGAAGTCAATCATGAAGATGAGTAACTCGGCACCATTCACATAGCCGGGTGTTTGTGTCTTGCCAAAGTCGGATTGAGCGATATTCCTAACGGGTCATGGTATGTGCATCAAGGGTTTGATGCATCTCAAGAAATTGATGATTGCAGATTTCCTAGGCTTCGGTTATTGTGCACCTCTGTCCATGCATCCCAAAAAGTAAAGTAAAAAGAAAAAGTGTGAGATAAGCAAAGCTTATTGGTGGAAGATGTTGCAAGTCAAAGTGAAAGTGAAGTTCATCCTTTTCCCGGATTCTAGCACCACATTACCTTACATACATCCCTACCCTACACGTTTCTTGACCTTTTCTTTTGGGAAGCCCTTGAGACCTTGAGCTTGTTGATTGACTTAGCGGTTTAAACTGGATTATACATGATTAATTTTGATAATTATGATTTATTATGCATTCTATGATTTTATGCAAAGATGAACAACTTTTCTATATTTATAAAAGGTTTTGAGCATATTGAGTTTTTAAATTCCATGAAGTATTCCCTTAGAGTGATCTATGATAGTTGCACACCATAAAATGTTTTTGAAAGACTTTTTCATTGATTTTCTTGACTTATAATCCATTCTATCTTGTTTCTATGTGAGGAACTTGCTTGGGGACAAGCAAGGGCTAAGTATGGGGTATTTTGATAGCATGAATTATAGTCTATATTTTGGGGTTTGTTTGGACGTTTTATCTTTCATAATCTGCATGTTTGTATGTACATTGTGTGATTTTACTACCATTTCATCTACCTTTGCGAGAATCGAGGTCTACACCTAGTTTCGTTGTAATTGCAGGTAATATGGTACGTTTTGCATCAAAAAGGAGCAAAAGGAGTCATGAGTCATTTAGAGCTACATCCAGGAAGCATAGCCATGAATTAAGGATTTACTTTGGACCAGTTTTGAGAGATTCTACATTCAGTTGTGAGTCACCTCGGTTAACCAGAGATTCATCTCGACCGAGGTAATCCAGAGACGCCGACTCGACCAAGGCGAACACCTAGGACGCGGCGAGAATATTTTATTCTTGGCTGAGATCTTTTAAAATTGGAAAGTGATCTTATATTTTTGGGCTTGGCTTCTGGAAGGAAGGAGATATGCAGAATCATATATTTCACCTATATTTATGGGATAATATCTTTCTAAGATTTCTTATCTTTGGAGGGTTATTTTTCCTATAAAAAGGGTTGGATTTTCCACAATTTGAGGAGGCTGCATACACCGCATACGATCTCGATTACAGCGAAGAATACGCAGCAGCCGCATACTCCAATTTGGGAGAGAGTTGAAGAACCTTTTTGAAGGTTGAAGGAAGATTGAAGATCATAGCTTTTATAGCTTTTTGGAGGGTTTTGTAAGATTGTCTTCAATTCTTTTCCTTGTTGTCTTGTCTTATTGGATCATTATCCAAGGAACGATTTTTGTGTGATATTTGATTCAGTTATTGAAGTCTTTTCATTAAATTCTTCTTTGTTCAAATATTCACCTTCTTCCCATATATTTTAATACTTTCATTATGATGATGAGTGGCTAATTTCCTTGTGTGATTCTAGGGTGATTGGCTGAAGGTTGTGGGAAAAACAATGATAGAATAGTCTTAGATTCCAGTAGGATCCTGAAAGTTCGAGTCTTTAACCTTAACCCTAAGCATCTCGTTCAATCGATGAACATCTCGGCCGGGGTGGAATTCTTCTGACCGAGGTGACTTATCCGACCTTAAACTGAGAGTTAAGTGTTAGAGTTTGCCAAATCCTATTCTTATTACACCTTCCTGGTTCAAAGCAAGCTTAGGATGAGACTTACCCGGTAATTCCTTAGTTTGTGTATTAACGATCATAAGTGTAGGTAATAAAGGTTTATCCTTTATTGGGGTTTGAGTGTGCTTCCATCCCATCTTTGTGAGTTAGCCTGAGACTTACCCGGTAAAGGTTGATTCTATTCCCTTAGATGGTGTGTTAGTTTGAGGTTATAGTTCTTTATCTTGATTCCTTGAGACTTACCCGGTAATAGGAGTTACGGTTTGGGATTAGTGAGTAGTGAGACTTACCCGGTGATCTACTCCATTTTAGAAACACCTTCCCCACGCAAAAATCTCAGCTTTGTCCGCTTATCTATAGATCTTGAGTTGGAACCACAACTAGATGCTTTAATCCCTAGAATTGCATGTTTGCTTTATTTGACATCTTATTCATCTTTGATTGTGTTAATTGCTCTTGTGGTTAGCATTGACATTAGCATACCGTGTTGACTCTGTTTCACCGAGTCCCTGTGATCGACCCCTGAATTTTCTTGCTTTTACTACGATTGACCCGTACACTGCGGGTTCGCATCCTTGTTTTAAGCTTAAGTCTAGGGTTATAAATTTAAAGCTTGCACACACCGTTTGGAGCGAACAAGTTTTTGGCGCCGTTGCCGGGGACTTGGTCTAGACCGAGCCGGTTGCGGTTTGCTTTCGGGGCACTTGCCCCTGTTGCTACTAACTACTCTTTCTATGAGTTTTGTAGTTTTCAGGATTTCCGATGACTACATTTGATCCAGCCTGGATAGCAAGACAGAGTGCTAGGGCGGACCATTATGAATACTTGGAGGAGAAGTACTCCTTCTATTGGTTCAACAATGAATGGGAAAGAGAAGAGGCCATTCAACATGAACTTGCGATATGGGATGAGAAGAATGTCCCTAAAAACATTTATGAGCAACCTTTTGAAGACTCTCTCGAATCAAGATTGGAGAAGTTGATGAAGAAGGTGGAGGAGCTCAAGGAAAGCACCATATCCTATGCTAAGCCGGAAGAGGAGCATAAGGAAGTGTTGCACGTTCCAAGCATTCCTCTGGTCGGACTGGAAGCTTCTCCTGAAGTTTTTGTGGAAGAAAAGGATGTGGAGGATCTCGATCCGACTGTTGAGACCTCGGCCGAGGTGGAAGAGATCTCGACCGAGATGGAAGAAGAATCTGCAAAACCAGAAGTAGAAGATGCAGAGAACCTTGGCCAAATTACTGAGATTGTGGTCAAGGTGGAAGAAAGACCAGCAGAACTGAGAGAGATTTCGTGGGTGGATTATCAACCCAACACGAAACTTGTCTCAAGTTTTGGAGAATTTTGCAAGGTACATTCTCCTACTTCATTTGAATTCCCTATTAATATTTCTGAATTTTTCAGGAAGGCACCGGAGAGTTGGAGGTCTCTTCCGAAAGAACCTCCTAAGATCAAGAAGAAACCTCTCTTGAAATTGTTGGAGGAAGATGCTCCTTGGATTATAAGGAGTGAAGTTAACAAGTGCTTCACCGCTAAGGCAACGAAGTGTTATTTGTTCAAGTATGGGGTCCCTCGCATGCTCAGGACCCTGTACCATCCCCAAGCTATAGATGGGGAAGCTGCTATGATTCTCGAGAAACTATTTTCTCGATCCAGGAAAGGATGGGACGCAAGGCTGGATTATGTCCAATTGAAGTGCAGGAAGGCTAGAAGGATTCCGGTGAGAATCAAACCGTACAAGCTTGTACGTGGGAGATCTTACCATTTGCCGGTGAAGTTAGGAACTGGAACCTTCCTGGAAGATTTTTACGGATGTGATGAGCACTCCACGACATTCGAAGTGCATTGAGTAATCCCATTCCGTAGGGTCCAGCTAGCGACCTTAAACCAAGCGCTTCTTGGGAGGCAACCCAAGGTATTGCTTTCTTCCCCCTTTTCTAGTTTAGTTTAGATAGTTGCTTTGTTTTTGTTTTCCTCTAGACAACAACCAGGTATTCCAAAAGGAAGGATCACAGTTCAAGAGCTACACTAGAAGAACGAAATTTCGAGAAGTTGAGGAAACGAGCTTTACTGATATACATCTCGGGTACTGTCAGAACACCTCGACCGAGATGTACTTCGCCAACCGAGATGGTCTTATCTGGGAGCTGTTTCTTACTTCTTCATGCAGTTTAGCTATGTTCGGTGAGTATCCTGTCCTTAGACTTATTCTGACCCACTGGGACAGTGTGTCCCAAGTATGGGGTGTTTGTACTTATTTGACTACTTGACGTTATTTGACTACTTTTGATGTATGATATTATATTTATCGGATATTTTCGTATTTATGCTTCATTGCCTTTATATGATTATCTGATATTACATGCATACCTACAGGTTATTTGATTGAGAAAAACGTCGAAAAAAAAATTTGGTTTTAAAAAAAAAAAAAAAAAAATTTTTTGACCTCGACCGGGACAGTTCTGGCAAAACGAGGTGTTTCACCTCGGTTGAACCAAGAACATCTCGACCGAGGTGGGTTAACTGAGAGTTTTCGAAAAAGATTTTTGTGTTACTTATCTGGATATGATCTCAGTGAAGATCTTGTTTACTGACTGGTTTTAAATTCTTTATGTGTTTGAAGGGTTTTATAATATGTTTAAGTTGCTAAATGCTTTGTTTGAAATTTTTAGCATGTTTAATACTTTGTTTTTATCCAAATTATGTTGAATTTGAAGGTTGACACCGCAGGATAAGTTCTCTCACTTTCTTCTTGGAAAGACCAAGGCAATTCATTCTCTTCTTCTTCTTCTTCTTCTTCTTGATCATGCTTAGCCCCTCATATACATTTTGCCTCCCTTTACCTATCCGGGAATTTGGAAGCAAGCGAAATGGTGAAAGCAAATTAAAGTTGAGAAGTGGCTGGAGGTGAAAGTGTTAGGAAGCAATAATAGGTTTGGGGAAGTCAATCATGAAGATGAGTAACTCGGCACCATTCACATAGCCGGGTGTTTGTGTCTTGCCAAAGTCGGATTGAGCGATATTCCTAACGGGTCATGGTATGTGCATCAAGGGTTTGAGGCATCTCGAGAAATTGAGTGATTGCTGATTTCCTAGGCTTCGGTTATTGTGCACCTCTGTCCATGCATCCCAAAAAGTAAAGTAAAAAGAAAAAGTGTAAGATAAGCAAAGCTTATTGGTGGAAGATGTTGCAAGTCAAAGTGAAAGTGAAGTTCATCCTTTTCCCGGATTCTAGCACCACATTACCTTACATACATCCCTACCCTACACGTTTCTTGACCTTTTCTTTTGGGAAGCCCTTGAGACCTTGAGCTTGTTGATTGACTTAGCGGTTTAAATCGGATTATACATGATTAATTTTGATAATTATGATTTATTATGCATTCTATGATTTTATGCAAAGATGAACAACTTTCCTATATTTATAAAATGTTTTGATCATATTGAGTTTTTAATTTCCAGGAAGTATTCTCTTAGAGTGATCTATGATAGTTGCACACCATAAAATGTTTTTGAAAGACTTTTCATTGATTTTCTTGACTTATAATCCATTCTATCTTGATTTCTATATGAGGAACTTGCTTAGGGACAAGCAAGGGCTAAGTATGGGGTATTTTGATAGCATGAATTATAGTCTATATTTTGGGGTTTGTTTGGACGTTTTATCTTTCATAATCCGCATGTTTGTATGTACATTATGTGATTTTACTACCATTTCATCTACCTTTGCGAGAATCGAGGTCTACACCTAGTTTCGTTGTAATTGCAGGTAATATGGTACGTTTTGCATCAAAAAGGAGCGAAAGAAGTCAAGAGTCATTTGGAGCTACATTCAGGAAGCACAACCATGGATTAAAGATTTACTTTGGACCAGTTTTGAGAGATTCTACATTCAGTTATGAGTCACCTCGGTTGACCAGAGATTCATCTCGACCGAGGCGATCCAGAGACGCCGACTCGACCGAGGCGAACACCTAGGACGCGGCGAGAATATTTTATTCTTGGCTGAGATCTTTTAAATTTGGAAAGTGATCTTATATTTTTGGGCTGAGCTTCTAGAAGGAAGGAGATATGCAGAATCATATATTTTACCTATATTTATGGGATAATATCTTCTTAAGATTTATTATCTTTGGAGGTTTATTTTTCCTATAAAAAGGGTTGGATTTCCACAAATCCAACATCACGCTATACCGTCGATCAGGGTTTATACGACGCAGCAGCTGCAGCCTACTCCAAGTTGGGAGTTGTTGAAGAACCTTTTTGAAGGTTGAAGGAAGTTAAAGATCATAGCTTTTTATAGCTTTTTGAAGGGTTTTGTAAGATTGTCTTCAATTCCTTCCTTGATTGTCTTGTCTTGTTGGATTGCTATCCAAGGAACGCTTTTGTTTGTGATATTTGATTCAGTTATTGAAGTGTTTTCATTAAATTCTTCTTTGTTCAATTATTCACCTTCTTCCCATATATTTAATACTTTCATTATGATGATGAGTGGCTAATTTCCTTGTGTGATTCTAGGGTGATTGGCTGAAGGTTGTGGGAAAAACAATGATAGAATAATCTTAGATTCCAGTAGGATCCTGAAAGTTCGAGTCTTTAACCTTAACCCTAAGCATCTCGTTCGGTTGATGAACATCTCGGCCGGGGTGGAATTCTTCTGACCGAGGTGACTTATCCGACCCTAAACTGAGAGTTAAGTGTTAGAGTTTGCCAAATCCTATTCTTATTACACCTTTCTGGTTCAAAGCAAGCTTAGGATGAGACTTACCCGGTAATTCCTTAGTTTGTGTACCAACGATCATAAGTGTAGGTAATAAAGGCTTGTCCTTTATTGGGGTTTGAGTGTGCTTCCATCCCATCTTTGTGAGTTAGCCTGAGACTTACCCGGTAAAGGTTGATTCTATTCCCTTAGATGGTATGTTAGTTTGAGGTTATAGTTCTTTATCTTAATTCCTTGAGACTTACCCGGTAATAGGAATTACGGTTTAGGATTAGTGTGTAGTGAGACTTACCCGGTGATCTACTCCACTTTAGAAACGCCTTCCCCACGCAAAAATCTCAGCTTTGTCCGCTTATCTATAGATCTTGAGTTGGAACCACAACTAGATGCTTTAATCCCTAGAATTGCATGTTTGCTTTATTTGACATCTTATTCATCTTTGATTGTATTACTTGCTCTTGTGGTTAGCATTGACATTAGCATACTGTACTGGACTTTGTTTCACCAAGTCCCTGTGATCGACCCCTGGAATTTTCTTGCTTTTACTACGATTGACCCGTACACTGCGGGTTCGCATCCTTGTTTTAAGCTTAAGTCTAGGGTTATAAATTTAAAGCTTGCACACACCGTTTGGAGCGAACAAGTTTTTGGCGCCGTTGCCGGGGATTGTTCTTGCTTTTTCTACTAATCATTCTACTTGAGTGTTCTTGCAGATTTGTGTTCTTAGGTACACGCGAAGTTCTTGTTCCGGCAACGGAACAGAGTTTCGCCAAAGAACAAGTTTTTGGCGCCGTTGCCGGGGACTTGGTCTAGACCAAGCCGGTTGCGGTTTGCTTTCGGGGCACTTGCCCCTGTTGCTACTAACTACTCTTTCTATGAGTTTTGTAGTTTTCAGGATTTCCGATGACTACATTTGATCCAGCCTGGATAGCAAGACAAAGTGCTAGGGCGGACCATTATGAATACTTGGAGGAGAAGTACTCCTTCTATTGGTTCAACAATGAATGGGAAAGAGAAGAGGCCATTCAACATGAACTTGCGATATGGGATGAGAAGAATGTCCCTAAAAACATTTATGAGCAACCTTTCGAAGACTCTCTCGAATCAAGATTGGAGAAGTTGATGAAGAAGGTGGAGGAGCTCAAGGAAAGCACCATATCCTATGCTAAGCCGGAAGAGGAGCATAAGGAAGTGTTACACTTTCCAAGCATTCCTCTGGTCGGACCGGAAGCTTCTCCTGAAGTTTTTGTGGAAGAGGAGGATGTGGAGGATCTCGATCCGACTGTTGAGACCTCGGCCGAGGTGGAAGAGATCTCGACCGAGATGGAAGAAGAATCTGCAAAACCAGAAGTGGAAGATGCAGAGAACCTTGGCCAAATTACTGAGATTGTGGTCAAGGTGGAAGAAAGACCAGCAGAACTGAGAGAGATTTCGTGGGTGGATTATCAACCCAACACGAAACTTGTCTCAAGCTTTGGAGAACTTTGCAAGGTACATTCTCCTACTTCATTTGAATTCCCTATTAATATTTCTGAATTTTTCAGGAATGCACCGGAGAGTTGGAGGTCTCTTCCGAAAGAACCTCCTAAGATCAAGATGAAATCTCTCTTGAAATTGTTGGAGGAAGATGCTCCTTGGATTATAAGGAGTGAAGTTAACAAGCGCTTCACCGCTAAGGCAACGAAGTGTTATTTGTTCAAGTATGGGGTCCCTCGCATGCTTAGGACCCTGTACCATCCCCAAGCTATAGATGGGGAAGCTGCTATGATTCTCGAGAAACTATTTTCTCGATCCAGGAAAGGATGGGATGCAAGGCTAGATTATGTCCCATTGAAGTGCAGGAAAGCTAGAAGGATTCCGGTGAGAATCAAACCGTACAAGCTTGTACGTGGGAGATCTTACCATTTGCCGGTGAAATTAGGAACCGGAACCTTTTTGGAAGAATTTTATGATAGATGTGATGAGCACTCCATGGTGTTCAAGGTACATTGAGTAATTCTATGGAGAAGGGTCCAGCTAGCGACCTTAAACCAAGCGCTTCTTGGGAGGCAACCCAAGGTATTGCTTTCTTCTCCCTTTTCTAGTTTAGTTTAGATAGTTGCTTTGTTTTTGTTTTCCTCTAGACAACAACCAGGTATTCCAAAAGGAAGGATCACAGTTCAGGAGCTACACTGGAAGAACAAAATTTCGAGAAGTTGAGGAAACAAGCTTTACTGAGATACATCTCGGGTACTGTCAGAACACCTCGACCGATATGTGCTTCGCCAACCGAGATGGTCTTATCTGGGAGCTGTTTCTTACTTCTTCATGCAGTTTAGCTATGTTCGGTGAGTATCCTGTCCTTAGACTTATTCTGACCCACTGGGACAGTGTGTCCCAAGTATGGGGTGTTTGTACTTATTTGACTACTTGACGTTATTTGACTACTTTTGATGTATGATATTATTTATCGGATATTTTCATATTCATGCTTTATCTGCATTTATATGTTTATCTGAGATTGCATGCATACTTACAGGTTATTTGATTGAGAAAAACGTCGAAACCGAGAAAAAAATTTGGTTTTAAAAAAAAAAATCTTTTGACCTCGACCGGGATAGTTCTGGCAAAACGAGGTGTTTCACCTCGGTTGACCCAAGAACATCTCGACCGAGGTGGGTTAACTGAGAGTTTTCGAAAGCGATTTTTGTGTTACTTATCTGGATATGATCTCAGTGAAGATTTTGTTTACCGACTGGATTTAAATTCTTTATATGTTTGAAATGTTTTATGATATGTTTAAGTTGCTAAATGCTTTGTTTGAAATTATTGGCATGTTTAATACTTTATTTTTATCCAAATTATGTTGAATTTGAAGGTTGACACCGCAGCATAAGTTCTCTCACGTTCTTCTTGGAAAGACCAAGGCAATTCATTCTTCTTCTTCTTCTTCTTCTTGATCATGCTTAGCCCCTCATATACATTTTGCCTCCCTTTACCTATCCGGGAATTTGGAAGCAAGCAAAGTGGTGAAAGCAAGTTAAAAGTTGAGAAGTGGCTGAAAGTGAAAGTGTTAGAAAGCAATAATAGGTTTGGGGAAGTCAATCATGAAGATGAGTAACTCGGCACCATTCACATAGCCGGGTGTTTGTGTCTTGCCAAAGTCGGATTGAGCGATATTCCTAACGGGTCATGGTATGTGCATCAAGGGTTTGATGCATCTCAAGAAATTGATGATTGCGGATTTCCTAGGCTTCGGTTATTGTGCACCTCTGTCCATGCATCCCAAAAAGTAAAGTAAAAGAAAAAGTGTGAAATAAGCAAAGCTTATTGGTGGAAGATGTTGAAAGTCAAAGTGAAAGTGAAGTACATCCTTTTCCCGGATTCTAGCACCACATTACCTTACATACATCCTTGCCCTACACGTTTCTTGACCTTTCTTTTGGGAAGCCCTTGAGACCTTGAGCTTGTTGATTGACTTAGCGGTTTAAATCGGATTATACATGATTAATTTTGATAATTATGATTTATTATGCATTCTATGATTTTATGCAAAGATGAACAACTTTCCTATATTTATAAAATGTTTTGATCATATTGAGTTTTTAATTTCCAGGAAGTACTCTCTTAGAGTGATCTATGATAGTTGCACACCATAAAATGTTTTTGAAAAGCTTTTTCATTGATTTTCATGACTTATAATCCATTCTATCTTGATTTCTATATGAGGAACTTGCTTAGGGACAAGCAAGGGCTAAGTATGGGGTATTTTGATAGCATGAATTATAGTCTATATTTTGGGGTTTGTTTGGACGTTTTATCTTTCATAATCTGCATGTTTGTATGTGCATTGTGTGATTTTACTACCATTTCATCTACCTTTGCGAGAATCGAGGTCTACACCTAGTTTCGTTGTAATTGCAGGTAATATGGTACGTTTTGCATCAAAAAGGAGCAAAAGGAGTCATGAGTCATTTGGAGCTACATCCAGGAAGCATAGCCATGGATTGAAGATTTGCTTTGGACCAGTTTTGAGAGATTCTACATTCAGTTATGAGTCACCTCGGTTGACCAGAGGTTCACCTCGACCGAGGCGATCCAGAGACACCGACTCGACCGAGGCGAACACCTAGGACGCGGCGAGAATATTTTATTCTTGGCTGAGATCTTTTAAAATTGGAAAGTGATCTTATATTTTTGGGCTGAGCTTCTAGAAGGAAGGAGATATGCAGAATCATATATTTTACCTATTTTTATGGGAATATATCTTCTTAAGATTTATTATCTTTGGAGGGTTATTTTTCCTATAAAAAGGGTTGGATTTTCCACAAATCCGACCATGCTTAGAGGCTGCATACACCGCATACGATCCGATTACAGCTGAGGACACGCAGCAGCCGCATCATACTCCAATTTGGGAGAGATTTGAAGAACCTTTTTGAAGGTTGAAGGAAGATTGAAGACTATAGCTTTATAGCTTTTTGGAGGGTTTTTGTAAGATTGTCTTCAATTCCTTTCCTTGTTGTCTTGTCTTGTTGGATTATTATCCAAGGAACGATTTTGTGTGATATTTGATTCAGTTATTGAAGTGTTTTCATTAAATTCTTCTTTTTCAAATATTCACCTTCTTCCATATATTTAATACTTTCATTATGATGATGAGTGGCTAATTTCCTTGTGTGATTCTAGGGTGATTGGCTGAAGGTTGTGGGAAAAACAATGATAGAATGATCTTAATCACAGTAGGATCCTGAAAGTTCGAGTCTTTAACCTTAACCCTAAGCATCTCGTTCAGTCGATGAACATCTCGGCCGGGGTGGAAACTGGCTGACCGAGGTGGCTTATCCGATCCTTAACTGAGAGTTAATGTGTTAGAGTTTGCCAAATCCTATTCTTATTATACCTTTCTGGTTCAAAGCAAGCTTAGGATGAGACTTACCCGGTAATTCCTTAGTTTGTATACCAACGATCATAAGTGTAGGTAATAAAGGCTTGTCCTTTATTGGGGTTTGAGTGTGCTTCCATCCCATCTTTGTGAGTTAGCCTGAGACTTACCCGGTAAAGGTTGATTCTATTCCCTTAGATGGTGTGTTAGTTTGAGGTTATAGTTCTTTATCTTGATTCCTTGAGACTTACCCGGTAATAGGAGTTACGGTTTGGGATTAGTGTGTAGTGAGACTTACCCGGTGATCTACTCCACTTTAGTAACACCTTCCCCAAGCAAAAATCTCAGCTTTGTCCTCTTATCTATAGATCTTGAGTTGGAACCACAACTAGATGCTTTAATCCCTAGAATTGCATGTTTGCTTTATTTGACATCTTATTCATCTTTGATTGTATTACTTGCTCTTGTGGTTAGCATCAACACTAGCATACCGTACTGGACTTTGTTTCACTAAGTCCCTGTGATCGACCCCTGGAATTTTCTTGCTTTTACTACGATTGACCCGTACACTGCGGGTTCGCATCCTTGTTTTAAGCTTAAGTCTAGGGTTATAAATTTAAAGCTTGCACACACCGTTTGGAGCGAACAAGTTTTTGGCGCCGTTGCCGGGGACTTGGTCTAGACCGAGCCGGTTGCGGTTTGCTTTCGGGGCGCTTGCCCTTGTTGCTACTTACTACTCTTTCTATGAGTTTTGTAGTTTTCAGGATTTCTGATGGCTACGTTTGATCCGGCCTGGATAGCAAGACAAAGTGCTAGGGCGGACCATTATGAGTACTTGGAGGAGAAGTACTCCTTCTATTGGTTCAACAATGAATGGGAAAGAGAAGAGGCCATTCAACACGAACTTGCAATGTGGGATGAACTTAATGTCCCTAAAAAGACTTATGAGCAACCTCTTGAAGATTCTCTCGAATCTAGGTTGGAGAAGTTAATGAAGAAGGTGACGGAGCTCAAGGAAAGCGCCCTATCCTATGCTAAGCCGGAAGAGGAGCATAAGGAAGTGTTGCACGTTTCGAGCATACCTCCAGTCAAACCAGAAGTTTCTCCTGAAGCTTTTGAGGGAGAAGATGTGGAAGATCTCGATCTGGCTGTTGAGACCTCGGTCGAGGTGGAAGTGACCTCGACCGAGATGGAAGAAGAATCTGCAAAACCAGAAATGGAAGATGCAGAGAACCTTGGCCAAATTACTGAGATTGTGGTCAAGGTGGAAGAAAGACCAGCAGAACTGAGAGAGATTTCGTGGGTGGATTATCAACCCAACACGAAACTTGTCTCAAGCTTTGGAGAACTTTGCAAGGTACATTCTCCTACTTCATTTGAATTCCCTATTAATATTTCTGAATTTTTCAGGAAGGCACCGGAGAGTTGGAGGTCTCTTCCGAAAGAACCTCCTAAGATCAAGATGAAACCTCTCTTGAAATTGTTGGAGGAAGATGCTCCTTGGATTATAAGGAGTGAAGTTAACAAGCGCTTCACCGCTAAGGCAACAAAGTGTTATTTGTTCAAGTATGGGGTCCCTCGCATGCTCAGGACCCTGTACCATCCCCAAGCTATAGATGGGGAAGCTGCTATAATTCTCGAGAAACTGTTTTCTCGATCAAGGAAAGGATGGGACGCAAGGCTAGATTATGTCCCATTGAAGTGCAGGAAGGCTAGAAGGATTGCGGTGAGAATCAAACCGTACAAGCTTGTACGTGGGAGATCTTACCATTTGCCGGTGAAACTAGGAACCGGAACCTTTTTGGAAGAATTTTTTGATGGATGTGATGAGCACTCCATGGTGTTCAAGGTACATTGAGTAATTCTATGGAGAAGGGTCCAGCTAGCGACCTTAAACCAAGCGCTTCTTGGGAGGCAACCCAAGGTATTGCTTTCTTCTCCCTCTTCTAGTTTAGTTTAGATAGTTGCTTTGTTTTTGTTTTCCTCTAGACAACAACCAGGTATTCCAAAAGGAAGGATCACAGTTCAAGAGCTACACTGGAAGAACAAAATTTCGAGAAGTTGAGGAGACGAGCTTTACTGAGATACATCTCGGGTACTGTCAGAACACCTCGACCGAGATGTGCTTCGCCAACCGAGATGGTCTTATCTGGGAGCTGTTTCTTACTTCTTCATGCAGTTTAGCTATGTTCGGTGAGTATCCTGTCCTTAGACTTATTCTGACCCACTGGGACAGTGTGTCCCAAGTATGGGGTATTTGATGTACTTATTTGATGACTTTGATGTATGACTCACGCTTTATCAGATATTTTATATTTATGCTTCACTTTTGCATCTATGTGTTTATCTGAGACTACATGCATACTTACAGGTTATTTGATTGAGAAAAACGTCGAAACCGAAAAAAAAAATGGTTTTAAAAAAAATTTTTGACCTCGACCGGGACAGTTCTGGCAAAACGAGGTGTTTCACCTCGGTTGAACCAAGAACATCTCGACCGAGGTGGGTTAACTGAGAGTTTTCGAAAACGATTTTTGTGTTACTTATCTGGATATGATCTCAGTGAAGATTTTGTTTACCGACTGGATTTAAATTCTTTATATGTTTGAAATGTTTTATGATATGTTTAAGTTGCTAAATGCTTTGTTTGAAATTATTGGCATGTTTAATACTTTATTTTTATCCAAATTATGTTGAATTTGAAGGTTGACACCGCAGCATAAGTTCTCTCACGTTCTTCTTGGAAAGACCAAGGCAATTCATTCTTCTTCTTCTTCTTCTTCTTGATCATGCTTAGCCCCTCATATACATATTGCCTCCCTTTACCTATCCGGGAATTTGGAAGCAAGCGAAGTGGTGAAAGCAAGTAAAAGTTGAGAAGTGGCTGAAAGTGAAAGTATTAGAAAGCAATAATAGGTTTGGGGAAGTCAATCATGAAGATGAGTAACTCGGCACCATTCACATAGCCGGGTGTTTGTGTCTTGCCAAAGTCGGATTGAGCGATATTCCTAACGGGTCATGGTATGTGCATCAAGGGTTTGACGCATCTCGAGAAATTGATGATTGCGGATTTCCTAGGCTTCGGTTATTGTGCACCTCTGTCCATGCATCCCAAAAAGTAAAGTAAAAGAAAAAAAGTGTGAAATAAGCAAAGCTTATTGGTGGAAGATGTTGCAAGTCAAAGTGAAAGTGAAGTTCATCCTTTTCCCGGATTCTAGCACCACATTACCTTACATACATCCCTACCCTACACGTTTCTTGACCTTTTCTTTTGGGAAGCCCTTGAGACCTTGAGCTTGTTGATTGACTTAGTGGTTTAAACTGGATTATACATGATTAATTTTGATAATTATGATTTATTATGCATTCCATGATTTTATGCAAAGATGAACAACTTTCTTATATTTATAAAATGTTTTGATCATATTGAGTTTTTAATTCCAGGAAGTATTCTCTTAGAGTGATCTATGATAGTAGCACACCATAAAAATGTTTTTGAAAGACTTTTCATTGATTTTCTTGACTTATAATCCATTCTATCTTGTCTTCTATATGCGGAACTTGCTTGGGGACAAGCAGGGGCTAAGTATGGGGTATTTTGATAGCTTGAATTATAGTCTATATTTTGGGGTTTGTTTGGACGTTTTATCTTTCATAATCTGCATGTTTGCATGTTCATTATGTGATTTTACTACCATTTCATCTACCTTTGCAAGAATCGAGGTCTACACCTAGTTTCGTTGTAATTGCAGGTAATATGGTACGTTTTGCATAAAAAAGGAGCATAAGGAGTCATGAGTCATTTGGAGCTACATCCAGGGAGCATAGCCATGGATTAAAGATTTACTTTGGAGCAGATTCGAGAGATTTCACATTCTGTTGTGACTCACCTCGGTTGACCATTGATTCACCTCGACCGAGGCGATCCAGAGACGCCGACTCGACCGAGGCGAACACCTAGGACGCGGCGAGAATATTTTATTCTTGGAAGAGATCTTTTAAATTTGGAAAGTGATCTTATATTTTTGGGCTTGGCTTCTGGAAGGAAGGAGATATGCAGAATCATATATTTTACCTATATTTATGGGATAATATCTTCTTAAGATTTATTATCTTTGGAGGTTTATTTTCCTATAAAAAGGGTTGGATTTCCACAAATTCAACATCCTGCATACGATCCGCTTACGGTTGGACATCCCGCTACAATCCCCGCTTACCTTGAAGAGGCCGTATACATCCGCTTATACGCAGCAGCAGCTTACTCCAAGTTGGGAGAGAGTTGAAGAACCTTTTTGAAGGTTGAAGGAAGATTGAAGATCATAGCTTTTATAGCTTTTTGGAGGGTTTTGTAAGATTGTCTTCAATTCCCTCATTGATTGTCTTGTCTTTTTGGATTATAATCCAAGGAACGCTTTGTTGTGATATTTAATTCAGTTATTGAAGTCTTTTCATTAAATTCTTCTTTGTTCAAATATTCACCTTCTTCCCATATATTTTAATACTTTCATTATGATGATGAGTGGCTAATTTCCTTGTGTGATTCTAGGGTGATTGGCTGAAGGTTGTGGGAAAAACAATGATAGAATAATCTTAGATTCCTGTAGGATCCTGAAAGTTCGAGTCTTTAACCTTAACCCTAAGCATCTCGTTCGGTTGATGAACATCTCGGCCGGGGTGGAATTCTTCTAACCGAGGTGACTTATCCGACCTAAAACAGAAAGTTAAGTGTTAGAGTTTGCTAAATCCTATTCTTATTACACCTTCCTGGTTCAATGCAAGCTTAGGATGAGACTTACCCGGTAATTCCTTAGTTTGCGTACCTAAGATCATAAGTGTAGGTAATAAAGGTTTATCCTTTATTGGGGTTTGAGTGTGCTTCCATCCCATCTTTGTGAGTTAGCCTGAGACTTACCCGGTAAAGGTTGATTCTATTCCCTTAGATGGTGTGTTAGTTTGAGGTTATAGTTCTTTATCTTGATTCCTTGAGACTTACCCGGTAATAGGAGTTACGGTTTAGGATTAGTGTGTAGTGAGACTTACCCGGTGATCTACTCCACTTTAGTAACACCTTCCCCATGCAAAAATCTCAGCTTTGTCCGCTTATCTATAGATCTTGAGTTGGAACCACAACTAGATGCTTTAATCCCTAGAATTGCATGTTTGCTTTATTTGACATCTTATTCATCTTTGATTGTGTTAATTGCTCTTGTGGTTAGCATTGACATTAGCACACCGTGTTGACTTTGTTTCACCGAGTCCCTGAGATCGACCCCTGGAATTTTCTTGCTTTTACTACGATTGACCCGTACACTGCGGGTTCGCATCCTTGTTTTAAGCTTAAGTCTAGGGTTATAAATTTAAAGCTTGCACACACCGTTTGGAGCGAACAAGTTTTTGGCGCCGTTGCCGGGGACTTGGTCTAGACCGAGCCGGTACGGTTTGCTTTTGGGGCACTTGCCCCCGTGATACTA
Organism: Fagopyrum esculentum; assembly: GCA_033239045.1. Classification (NCBI taxonomy): domain Eukaryota; kingdom Viridiplantae; phylum Streptophyta; class Magnoliopsida; order Caryophyllales; family Polygonaceae; genus Fagopyrum; species Fagopyrum esculentum. The sequence continues at coordinate 20,755,831 of BSUD01000008.1, read as the reverse complement.
ACTACTCTTTCTATGAGTTTTGTAGTTTTCAGGATTTCCGATGACTACATTTGATCCAGCCTGGATAGCAAGACAAAGTGCTAGGGCGGACCATTATGAATACTTGGAGGAGAAGTACTCCTTCTATTGGTTCAACAATGAATGGGAAAGAGAAGAGGCCATTCAGCATGAACTTTCGATATGGGATGAGAAGAACGTTCCTAAAAACATTTATGAGCAACCTTTTGAAGACTCTCTCGAATCAAGATTGGAGAAGTTGATGAAGAAGGTGGAGGAGCTCAAGGAAAGCACCATATCCTATGCTAAGCCGGAAGAGGAGCATAAGGAAGTGTTGCACGTTCCAAGCATTCCTCTGGTCGGACCGGAAGCTTCTCCTGATGTTTTTGTGGAAGAGGAGGATGTGGAGGATCTCGATCCGACTGTTGAGACCTCGGCCGAGGTGGAAGAGATCTCGACCGAGATGGAAGAAGAATCTGCAAAACCAGAAATGGAAGATGCAGAGAACCTTGGCCAAATTACTGGGATTGTGGTCAAGGTGGAAGAAAGACCAGCAGAACTGAGAGAGATTTCGTGGGTGGATTATCAACCCAACACGAAACTTGTCTCAAGCTTTGGAGAACTTTGCAAGGTACATTCTCCTACTTCATTTGAATTCCCTATTAATATTTCTGAATTTTTCAGGAATGCACCGGAGAGTTGGAGGTCTCTTCCGAAAGAACCTCCTAAGATCAAGATGAAATCTCTCTTGAAATTGTTGGAGGAAGATGCTCCTTGGATTATAAGGAGTGAAGTTAACAAGCGCTTCACCGCTAAGGCAACGAAGTGTTATTTGTTCAAGTATGGGGTCCCTCGCATGCTCAGGACCCTGTACCATCCCCAAGCTATAGATGGGGAAGCTGCTATGATTCTCGAGAAACTGTTTTCTCGATCAAGGAAAGGATGGGACACGAGGAATGTCCCATTGAAGTGCAGGAAGTCTAGAAGGATTCCGGTGAGAATCAAACCGTACAAGCTTGTACGTGGGAGATCTTACCATTTGCCGGTGAAATTAGGAACCGGAACCTTTTTGGAAGAATTTTATGATAGATGTGATGAGCACTCCATGGTGTTCAAGGTACATTGAGTAATTCTATGGAGAAGGGTCCAGCTAGCGACCTTAAACCAAGCGCTTCTTGGGAGGCAACCCAAGGTATTGCTTTCTTCTCCCTTTTCTAGTTTAGTTTAGATAGTTGCTTTGTTTTTGTTTTCCTCTAGACAACAACCAGGTATTCCAAAAGGAAGGATCACAGTTCAGGAGCTACACTGGAAGAACAAAATTTCGAGAAGTTGAGGAAACGAGCTTTACTGAGATACATCTCGGGTACTGTCAGAACATCTCGACCGAGATGTGCTTCGCCAACCGAGATGGTCTTATCTGGGAGCTATTTCTTACTTCTTCATGCAGTTCAGCTTTATGTCCGGTGAGTATTTTATTCCTTAGACTTATTTTTACCCACTGGGACAGTGTGTCTCAAGTATGGGGTATTTGTTGTTATTTGACTACATGATGTATGTTATTTGACCACCTTTGATGTATTTTATTTATCGGATATTTTATTGATGCTTCCCTTCTGCATTTATATGATTATCTGATATTACATGCATACCTACAGGTTATTTGATTGAGAAAAACGTCGAAACTGAAAAAAAAAATTGGTCTTAAAATTTTTTTTTCGACCTCGACCGAGTCAGTATTGGCCAAACGAGGCGTTTCACCTCGGTTGAACCAAGAACACCTCGACCGAGGTGTGTTAACTGAGAGTTTTCGAAAACGATTTTTTGTTACTTATCTGGATATGATCTCAGTGAAGATTTTGTTTACTGACTGGTTTTAAATTCTTTATGTGCTTGAAAGGTTTTACAATATGTTTAAGTTGCTAAATGCTTTGTTTGAAATTATTAGCATGTTTAATACTTTGTTTTTATCCAAATTATGTTGAATTTGAAGGTTGACACCGCAGGTTAAGTTCTCTCACTTTCTTCTTGGAAAGACCAAGGCAATTCATTCTCTTCTTCTTCTTCTTCTTGATCATGCTTAGCCCCTCATATACATTTTGCCTCCCTTTACCTATCCGGGAATTTGGAAGCAAGCGAAGTGGTGAAAGCAAGTGGAGTTAAAGTTGAGAAGTGGCTGGAAGTGCAAGTGTTAGAAAGCAATAATAGGTTTGGGGAAGTCAATCATGAAGATGAGTAACTCGGCACCATTCACATAGCCGGGTGTTTGTGTCTTGCCAAAGTCGGATTGAGCGATATTCCTAACGGGTCATGGTATGTGCATCAAGGGTTTGATGCATCTCGAGAAATTGATGATTGCAGATTTCCTAGGCTTCGGTTATTGTGCACCTCTGTCCATGCATCCCAAAAAGTAAAGTAAAAAGAAAAAGTGTGAAATAAGCAAAGCTTATTGGTGGAAGATGTTGCAAGTCAAAGTGAAAGTGAAGTTCATCCTTTTCCTGGATTCTAGCACCACATTACCTTACATACATCCCTACCCTACACGTTTCTTGACCTTTTCTTTTGGGAAGCCCTTGAGACCTTGAGCTTGTTGATTGACTTAGCGGTTTAAACTGGATTATACATGATTAATTTTGATAATTATGAATTATTATGCATTCTATGATTTTATGCAAAGATGAACAACTTTTCTATATTTATAAAATGTTTTGAGCATATTGAGTTTTTAATTTCCAGGAAGTACTCTCTTAGAGTGATCTATGATAGTTGCACACCATAAAATGTTTTTGAAAGACTTTTTCATTGATTTTCTTGACTTATAATCCATTCTATCTTGTCTTCTATATGCGGAACTTGCTTGGGGACAAGCAAGGGCTAAGTATGGGGTATTTTGATAGCATGAATTATAGTCTATATTTTGAGGTTTGTTTGGACGTTTTATCTTCAATAATCTGCATGTTAGCATGTATAATATGTGATTATATTACCATTTCATCTACCTTTGCGGGAATCGAGGTCTACACCTAGTTTTGCTGTAATTGCAGGTAAAATGGTACGTTTTGCATCAAAAAGGAGCAAAAGGAATCATAAGTCATTTGGAGCTACATTGAGGAGCATAAGGAACCATCCAGGAAGCATAGCCATGGATTAAAGATTCACTTTGGACCAGTTTTGAGAGATTTCACATTCAGTTATGACTCACCTCGGTTGACCAGAGATTCATCTCGACCGAGGTGATCCAGAGACGCCGACTCGACCGAGGCGAACACCTAGGACGCGGCAAGAATATTTTATTCTTGGCTGAGATCTTTTATCTTTGGAAGGTGATCTTATATTTTTGGGCTTGGCTCCTGGAAGGAAGAAGATCTTATATTTTACCTATTTTTATGGGAAAAGATCTTTCTAAGATATTTTATCTTTGGAGGGTTATTTTCCTATAAAAAGGGTTGGATTTCCACAAATCTAGGAGGCCGCTTACACCGAAAAATCCGCTATCACCCCCTCTTATCTAGCATACATCGCCGCAGCCATACTCCAGTTGGGAGTTTTGAAGAACCTTGTTGAAGGTTGAAGGAAGATTGAAGATTGTAGCTTTTATAGCTTTTGAAGGGTTTTTGTAAGATTGTCTTCAATTCCCCTTCCTTGTTATCTTGTCTTGTTGGATTGTTATCCAAGGAACGCTTTGTTGTGATATTTGATTCAGTTATTGAAGTCTTTTTCATTAAATTCTTCTTGCTCAAATATTCACATTCTTCCCATATATTTAATACTTTCATAATGATGATGAGTGGCTAATTTCCTTGTGTGATTCTAGGGTGATTGGCTGAAGGTTGTGGGAAAAACAATGATAGAATAATCTTAGATTCCAGTAGGATCCTGAAAGTTCGAGTCTTTAACCTTAACCCTAAGCATCTCGCTCAGTCGATCAACATCTCGGCCGGGGTGGAATCTGGCTGACCGAGGTGACTTATCTGATCCTAAACTGAGAGTTAAGTGTTAGAGTTTGCCAAATCCTATTCTTATTATACATTTCCTGGTTCAAAGCAAGCTTAGGATGAGACTTACCCGGTAATTCCTTAGTTTGTGTACCAACGATCATAAGTGTAGGTAATAAAGGTTTATCCTTTATTGGGGTTTGAGTGTGCTTGCATTCCATCTTTGTGAGTTAGCCTGAGACTTACCCGGTAAAGGTTGATTCTATTCCCTTAGATGGTGTGTTAGTTCGAGGTAATAGTTCTTTATCTTAATTCCTTGAGACTTACCCGGTAATAGGAGTTACGGTTTGGGATTAGTGAGTAGTGAGACTTACCCGGTGATCTACTCCACTTTAGTAACACCTTCCCCTTGCAAAAATCTCAGCTTTGTCCGCTTATCTTTAGATCTTGAGTTGGAACCACAACTAGATGCTTTAATCCCTAGAATTGCATGCTTGCTTATTTGACTTCTTATTCATCTTTGATTGTGTTAATTGCTCTTTGTGGTTAGTCTTCACGAAGCTTACCGTTATTGACTTTGTTTCACCGAATCCCTGTGATCGACCCCTGGAATTTCTTGCTTTTTACTACGATTGACCCGTACACTGCGGGTTCGCATCCTTGTTTTAAGCTTAAGTCTAGGGTTATAAATTTAAAGCTTGCACACACCGTTTGGAGCGAACAAGTTTTTGGCGCCGTTGCCGGGGACTTGGTCTAGACCGAGCCGGTTGCGGTTTGCTTTCGGGGCGCTTGCCCTTGTTGCTACTTACTACTCTTTCTATGAGTTTTGTAGTTTTCAGGATTTCTGATGGCTACGTTTGATCCGGCCTGGATAGCAAGACAAAGTGCTAGGGCGGACCATTATGAGTACTTGGAGGAGAAGTACTCCTTCTATTGGTTCAACAATGAATGGGAAAGAGAAGAGACCATTCAGCGTGAACTTGCGATATGGGATGAGAAGAATATCCCTAGAACCACTTATGAGCAGCCTCTTGAAGATTCTCTCGAATCACGATTGGAAAAGATAATGAAGAGGGTGGCGGAACTCAAGGAAAGCACCCTATCCTATGCTAGGCCGCAAGAGGAGCATAAGGAAGTGTTGCACGTTCCAAGCATTCTCCCAGTCGAACCAAAAATTTCTCCTGAAACTTTTGAGGAAGAGGAGGATATGGAAGGTCTCGATCTGACTGTTGAGACCTCGGTCGAAGTGGAAGAGATCTCAGCCGAGATGGAAGAATCTGCAAAACTAGAAGCAGAAGATGCAGAGAACCTTGGTCAAATTACTGAGATTGTGACCAAGGTGGAAGAAAGATCAACTGAGTTGAGAGAGATTTCATGTGTTGGTTATCAACCTAACATGAAACCTGATCCGAGCTTTGGAGAACTTTACAAGGTAAGTTCTCTTACTCCATTCGAATTCCCTATTAAAATTTCTGAATTTTTCAGGAAAGCACCGGAGAGTTGGAGGTCTCTTCCGAAAGAACCTCCAAAGATTAAGATGAAGTCTTCCTTGAAATTATTGGAAGAGGAAGCTCCTCGGATCATGAGGAGTGGAGTTGGCAAGCACTACACCGTTGAGGCGATGAAGTGTCTCTTGTTCAAGTATGGGGTCCCTCGCATGCTAAGGACCTTGTACCATCCCCATGCTAAAGATGGGGAAGCTACTAGGAATCTCGAGAAGTTGTTTTCTCGATCAAGGAAAGGATGGGACGTAAGGCTAGATTATGTCCCATTGAAGTGCAGGAAGGCTAGAAGGATTCCGGTGAGAATCAAACCGTACAAGCTTGTACGTGGGGGATCTTACCATTTGCCAGTGAAATTAGGAACCGGAACCTTTTTGAAATTTTTTTATGATGGATGTGATGAGCACTCCATGGTGTTCAAGGTACATTGAGTAATTCTATGGAGAAGGGTCCAGCTAGCGACCTTAAACCAAGCGCTTCTTGGGAGGCAACCCAAGGTATTGCTTTCTTCTCCCTCTTCTAGTTTAGTTTAGATAGTTGCTTTGTTTTTGTTTTCCTCTAGACAACAACCAGGTATTCCAAAAGGAAGGATCACAGTTCAAGAGCTACACTGGAAGAACAAAATTTCGAGAAGTTGAGGAGACGAGCTTTACTGAGATACATCTCGGGTACTGTCAGAACACCTCGACCGAGATGTGCTTCGCCAACCGAGATGGTCTTATCTAGGAGCTGTTTCTTACTTCTTCATGCAGTTTAGCTATGTTCGGTGAGTATCCTGTCCTTAGAATTATTTTGACCCACTGGGACAGTGTGTCCCAAGTATGGGGTGTTTATTGATGTATTATTTGACACTTTTGATGTATGACTGTATTGACCGGATACTTATATTTATGCTTCACTTTTGCATCTATGTGTTTATCTGAGACTACATGCATACTTACAGGTTATTTGATTGAGAAAAACGTCGAAACTGAAAGAAAACTGGTTTTAAAAAAAAAATTTGGACCTCGACCGAGTCAGTCTTGGCCGAACGAGGTGTTTCACCTCGGTTGACCTAAGAACACCTCGACCGAGGTGGTTTAACTGAAAGTTTTTGAAACGATTCTTGTGCATTCTTATGTGGATATGATCTCAGTGAAGATCTTGTTTACTGACTGGTTTTAATGACTTTATGTGTTTGAAAGGTTTTATAATATGTTTAAGTTGCTAAATGCTTTGTTTGAAATTATTGGCATGTTTAATACTTTGTTTTTATCCAAATTATGTTGAATTTGAAGGTTGACACCACAAGATAAGTTCTCTCACTTTCTTCCTGGAAAGACCAAGGCAATTCATTCTTCTCTCTTCTTCTTCTTGATCATGCTTAGCCCCTCATATACATTTTGCCTCCCTTTACCTATCCGGGAATTTGGAAGCAAGCGAAGCGGTGAAAGCAAGTGAAGTTAAAGTTGAGAAGTTGGCTGGAAGTGAAAGTGTTAGAAAGTAATAATAGGTTTGGGAAAGTCAATCATGAAGATGAGTAACTCGGCACCATTCACATAGCCGGGTGTTTGTGTCTTGCCAAAGTCGGATTGAGCGATATTCCTAACGGGTCATGGTATGTGCATCAAGGGTTTGATGCATCTCAAGAAATTGATGATTGCGGATTTCCTAGGCTTCGGTTATTGTGCACCTCTGTCCATGCATCCCAAAAAGTAAAGTAAAAAGAAAAAAAGTGGAATAAACAAAGCTTATTGGTGGAAGATGTTGCAAGTCAAAGTGAAAGTGAAGTTCATCCTTTTCCCGGATTCTAGCACCACATTACCTTACATACATCCCTACCCTACACGTTTCTTGACCTTTTCTTTTGGGAAGCCCTTGAGACCTTGAGCTTGTTGATTGACTTAGCGGTTTAAATCGGATTATACATGATTAATTTTGATAATTATGATTTATTATGCATTCTATGATTTTATGCAAAGATGAACAACTTTCCTATATTTATAAAATGTTTTGATCATATTGAGTTTTTAATTTCCAGGAAGTACTCTCTTAGAGTGATCTATGATAGTTGCACACCATAAAATATTTTTGAAAGACTTTTTCATTGAATTTCTTGACTTATAATCCATTCTATCTTGTCTTCTATGTGAGGAACTTGCTTGGGGACAAGCAAGGGCTAAGTATGGGGTATTTTGATAGCATGAATTATAGTCTATATTTTGGGGTTTGTTTGGACGTTTTATCTTTCATAATCTGCATGTTTGTATGTACATTATGTGATTTTACTACCATTTCATCTACCTTTGCGAGAATCGAGGTCTACACCTAGTTTCGTTGTAATTGCAGGTAATATGGTACGTATTGCATCAAAAAGGAGCAAAAGGAGTCAAGAGTCATTTGGAGCTACATTCAGGAAGCACAACCATGGATTAAAGATTTACTTTGGACCAGTTTTGAGAGATTCTACACTCAGTTATGATCACCTCGGTTGCTCAGAGATTCATCTCGACCGAGGCGATCCAGAGACGCCGACTCGACCGAGGCGAACACCTAGGACGCGGCGAGAATATTTTATTCATGGCTGAGATCTTTTAAAATTGGAAAGTGATCTTATATTTTTGGGCTGAGCTTCTAGAAGGAAGGAGATATGCAGAATCATATATTTTTCCTATATTTATGGGATAATATCTTCTTAAGATTGATTATCTTTGGAGGTTTATTTTTCCTATAAAAAGGGTTGATTTTCTACAATTTGAGGGGGCTGCATACGCCGCATACGTCGACATCCGCTTACAGCTGGAAATCTCGCATACAACGCAGCAGCCGCAGCATACTCCAATTTGGGAGTTTTCGAAGAACCTTTTTGAAGGTTGAAGGAAGGTTGAAGATCATAGCTTTTTATAGCTTTTTGAAGGGTTTTGTAAGATTGTCTTCAATTCCCTCAATTGTTGTCTTGTCTTGTTGGATTATTATCCAAGGAACGCTTTGTTGTGATATTTGATTCAGTTATTGAAGTCTTTTCATTAAATTCTTCTTTGTTCAAATATTCACCTTCTTCCCATATATCTTAATACTTTCATTATGATGATGAGTGGCTAATTTCCTTGTGTGATTCTAGGGTGATTAGTTGAAGGTTGTGGGAAAAACAATGATAGAATAATCTTAGATTCCAGTAGGATCCTGAAAGTTCGAGTCTTTAACCTTAACCCTAAGCATCTCGTTCGGTTGATGAACATCTCGGCCGGGGTGGAATTCTTCTGACCGAGGTGACTTATCCGACCTTAAACTGAGAGTTAAGTGTTAGAGTTTGCTAAATCCTATTCTTATTACACCTTCCTGGTTCAATGCAAGCTTAGGATGAGACTTACCCGGTAATTCCTTAGTTTGTGTACTAACGATCATAAGTGTAGGTAATAAAGGTTATTCCTTTATTGGGGTTTGAGTGTGCTTCCATCCCATCTTTGTGAGTTAGCCTGAGACTTACCCGGTAAAGGTTGATTCTATTCCCTTAGATGGTGTGTTAGTTTGAGGTTATAGTTCTTTATCTTGATTCCTTGAGACTTACCCGGTAATAGGAGTTACGGTTTAGGATTAGTGAGTAGTGAGACTTACCCGGTGATCTACTCCATTTTAGAAACACCTTCCCCACGCAAAAATCTCAGCTTTGTCCGCTTATCTATAGATCTTGAGTTGGAACCACAACTAGATGCTTTAATCCCTAGAATTGCATGTTTGCTTTATTTGACATCTTATTCATCTTTGATTGTGTTAATTGCTCTTGTGGTTAGCATTGACATTAGCATACCGTGTTGACTCTGTTTCACCGAGTCCCTGTGATCGACCCCTGAATTTTCTTGCTTTTACTACGATTGACCCGTACACTGCGGGTTCGCATCCTTGTTTTAAGCTTAAGTCTAGGGTTATAAATTTAAAGCTTGCACACACCGTTTGGAGCGAACAAGTTTTTGGCGCCGTTGCCGGGGACTTGGTCTAGACCGAGCCGGTACGGTTTGCTCTTGGGGCACTTGCCCCCTTTTGTCTAACCACTCTACTTGAGTGACTTTTGCAGGTTCTTTCTTAGGTATATGCGAAGAACCCGCACTGGAAAGGAAACCGTTCCTTACGATCCCGAACCAGAAAAGACATACAAGCGACGCTTAAGAGAAGCGAAGATGGCCCAACAAGACGATCACGATCTTTTGGCCCAGTTGAGGGAGACGCAGGAGCAGCTACGTCTCAGTAAAGAAGAACTAAGGCAGGAAAAAGAAGAGAATCAGGCGAGGAATGCAGCAATCGAAGCTGAGATTGCAGCAATTCGGAACCAGATTTTACCTCGACCGATGCAGGATCCAGTAATTGATCCTCGACCGAGGCAGGTCCCAGTACCTGACGCCCCGGCCGATGTACATCCACTTCGGATGCCGGTCCGAGATGTTCTTCTTGCAGAAATTCCACAAACCCTAGGTCAAAGGATGGACCCTAATCAACAACTGAGGCGTCCAGGAGTGAACCTAGGAGATTCAGCGGATCACGACTACGAGCTTAGACCTCAAGTTCTAGCCATGATTCGCCAATGTCAATTCGGAGGGCTAGAGAAGGAATCGCCGCATCAACATCTTCAAAACTACGAGATCTTGATGGAGACCTTGCGACCGCCCAGAATTGAAAATAACAACTACAAGCTAAGACCTTTCTACTTTTCTCTTAAAGATAGAGCTCTTACTTGGTATCAATCTCTTCCTGCAGGAAAAATCAGCACATGGGAAGAGATGACTACAGAATTCTTGACCAAATTCTTTCCCCCCCTCAAAGACTGCTGAAATGAGAGGGAATATCAATGCTTTCATCATGAAGGACAAGGAGAGCTTGTCCAAATCATGGGAGCGGTTCAAGGATATCCTTTTGGATTGCCCACATCATGGGATTCCAAAGATAGAGTTGTTGGAGATCTACTTCAAAGGGCAGAGGAACAACAACAACAACAACAACAACAACAACAACAACAAAAACGGGTACCGCAACAACAACAACGGACCCCGAAACAACAACTACAACAACAACAGAGGATCCAACAGCAACAATTGGAGAGCGAATAATAACCAAAACAACGGTAACAATTATTCAAACTCTAACTCTAATGATTCCTCTAATCCTTTCCTCTCTCCTCCTTCTTCTTCTTCCACTCCATTGAAAAGCCAAGGGCAAGGATCAAGTTCGTCTCAGCCGGAAAAGAAGGACGCAGTCCTGGAGGCAATCTTGATCAAGCTTAGTGCTATGGAGAATTCTATGACTTCATTTTCGAGGGCCCAAAAGTCCTTCGAACAACAACTTGCTAATAGGGCGAATGAAGCGCCAAGAGATCCAGGGAAGCTTCCAGCAAAGACGGAAACTAACCCTAAGGGCCAGTGCATGGCCATCACGACGAGGAGTGGGCTCAAAACTGCAGATCCAGTACCTCGCTCGACGCAGACCACCTCGGTCCAGATCCAGTCGAAGAACACCTCGACCGAGATGCCAACCGAGGCGGCGCAACAGAAAGCAGGAGGAACGACAGAAGTTTATGTTCCACCTCCTGCATATAAACCACCACTTCCATTCCCCCAGTCCAGAGCCAGAGCACATCTTGACAAGCACTTTGGTAAGTTCCTTGACTTGATGAATAAGCTCCATATTAATATTCCTTTCCTTGATGCTATTTTAGGTATGCCCGCCTATGGGAAGTTCTTAAAGGAGATCCTATCAAGGAAGAGGAAGCTGGAGGATGTTGGTGAAGTTAGGATGACATCTAAGTCCTCGGAACTTATAAAGATCATGAAGGAAAAGATGCCGCCTAAATTGAGAGATCCCGGCTCATTTTGCATTCCCATTCAAGTTGGGGATGTCACTTGTGAAGCCCTTTGCGATCTAGGAGCCAGCGTGAGCATCATCCCGCTGGAGCTATGCACTAAGATCGGTCTTGGAGAGCCCAAACCGGTCAAGTTCCGACTCTACATGGCGGATCGCTCCATCACCCATCCCGTGGGCATTTTGGAGGACGTTCCGGTCAAGTTAGGTAACTTCTATCTACCTATAGATTTTGTCGTACTTGACATTCCCGTAGATTATCCAGTTCCTATCATTCTCGGGAGGCCATTTCTAGCAACTTCGGGTTGCAATGTGGATTGCAAGAACGCCAAGTTGAAATTCAACGTTGGCGGCGATGAGGTGGAGTTCGCGCTACTTGCAGCCATGAAAGGGGAGCAACTAACTGATGATATCTTCAACATCTACGATGAAGAAGAATCAAGAGAATTGGTGAGCTCTATCCTTGTTAATGATCCACTCGAAAGAGTTATAAGCTTCAGTTTAATGGAGGAAGGTATAGATGCTTCTTGTGATGCAGATATACGGAGCTTGAAGGCACTGGAAGAGGATCCAGGAGCTAAAACTGAGAAGCTAGTCCAGGAAACGAAGATTTCCAGCCTCGGATCCAGTAGCAGTACCTCGACCGAGGCACTTTCTGGACAGAGCGAGGCGTCTGAAGAACACCTCGGTCAACGCCTTTGCGCCTCGACCGAGGTCGACAGCGAGACAATTCGAACTGAGATTACAGAGAATAACAATTTTTCTACTCCCTTCTCTGACATTCACCAACTTTCTGATAATAAAGGTCCTTGGTATGCTGATATTGTGAATTATCTTGTTTGCCAGGAAATACCACCCGGATTGACGTACTCTCAAAAGAAGAGATTCTTCAAGGAAGTACGACATTACTACTGGGATGAGCCGCTGCTATTCAAGCGCGGACCGGATGGGATGCTTCGAAGGTGCATTCCGGAAGATGAAGTTAATAGCGTCATAAGGCATTGTCACTCACTTCCATGTGGAGGGCATGCTAGCACCGATAAAACATGCGCCAAGATATTGCGTTCAGGTTTCTTTTGGCCTACATTATTTAAGGATGTGCAATCTTTTGTTGTTTCTTGTGATGCATGCCAAAGAACAGGGAACCTATCAAGGAGGAACGAAATGCCACTTAACAACATCCAAGAAGTGGAAATATTTGATGTATGGGGGATTGACTTCATGGGACCTTTCCCATCCTCCGGAGGAAACCTCTACATTCTCCTTGCAGTTGATTACGTCTCTAGATGGGTTGAAGCCATCGCTTCTCCCACTAACGACGCCAAGGTGGTTGTGAAGTTCTTGAATAGAACCATCTTTCCACGATTTGGAACTCCACGCATCATCATCAGCGATGGAGGAACGCATTTCATCAACCGGAAGTTTAAGGCACTTCTATCGAAGTATGGGGTAACCCACAAGGTATCAACCGCTTATCACCCTCAAACTAGTGGACAGGTCGAGATCTCGAACAGAGAAATCAAGGCGATTTTGGAGAAGACCGTCTCTAGAACAAGGAAGGATTGGTCCATGAAATTAGACGATGCTCTTTGGGCGTACAGGACCGCATTCAAGACTCCCATAGGCACCACCCCTTATAATTTGGTGTATGGGAAATCTTGCCACTTGCCCGTTGAGTTGGAGCACAAAGCGTATTGGGCTATCAAATGGTTGAACTTTGACATTAAGGAGGCTGGTGAGAAGCGACTATTGGAACTTAACGAGCTGGAAGAGCTGCGTTTGAACGCCTACGAGAATGCCAAGATCTACAAGGAAAGGACGAAGAGATGGCATGACAAGCGTATCGTTCCAAAGGAGCTTAACGAAGGAGATTTAGTTCTACTCTTCAACTCCCGCCTCCGTCTTTTTCCAGGTAAGTTGAAATCTAGATGGACCGGACCTTACGTTGTGAAACATGTCTTCCCTCATGGTGCAGTTGAGATATGGGGCGAAACTAGCGGAAGCTTCAAGGTCAACGGTCATAGACTTAAGAAGTACCAACCGGAAACGCCGGTTGAGGAGGTCGCACCGATCTACCTCCTTTGAGACGCATCATGGTCCAGCTAGCGACCTTAAATCAAGCGCTTCTTGGGAGGCAACCCAAGGTATTGTTTTCTTTCCCGTTTTCTAGTCTAATTTAGATAGTTTTTGTTTTTGCTTTGCCTTGCTTTGCTTTGTTTTTGGTGTTTTGGATAGACAACAGGAAGGAGCACTCCAGAAAAGGGAGAAGTTCGAGATTCTGAGGAAGAAAAAGGCACCTCGGTCACTGTCAGAACACCTCGACCGAGTTGATTCTTGAAGCAACCGAGGCGACTAGGGTTTCTGCAGAACCGCCTCGGTCCGTACCACCTCGGTCCAGTCGAGACCATCTCGACCGAGGTGACAGCAGACCTCGTGACAGTATAAAAAGAAAAAAATTACAGTTTTCACTTTTACCCTATTTCGACCGCGGCGACAGCGTACCTCGTTCTCCTCCGTTTCTCGCTCGTTTTCGAAGATTTCTGCTTCCAAAACACGATTAAAGGGTAGAAGAGTCGATTGCAACTACAGATCTGCGAGAAGATTGAGTGTTTTCGACCGAAACGAGGCGCAAAAGGTTCGAAAACCCTAACTCCTCGTTCACTGCTTATTGGGCTTTGGTTGCCCTTGATTTTGCTGAGGAAATCTATAAGTACCCCTTAGGAAGCATTTGTAGTGATTTTTGGGGGAAAAGAACTGAAATTCTGAGAATTGAAATCGCGACTGCTACGCCTCGGTCCGGTCGAACTGCATCTCGACCGAGGTGATTTCTGAGGCTTGTCAGTCAACCGAGGTGGTCTGACAGTGAGTTTGTGAAGATGAGTTCAGACAGAATACTAGCCCTGAGAGACAGATCTTCACCCTCCCCTTCCCCTTCTTCTTCCCGACCTTACCGCCCGGTCATCCACGAGAGATGTCGGGTAGATTACGAGAGGATAGCGGGCCGTCCGGTTATCGCACCGCGATTTCTGGAGGTATCCGCTTTTGACTGCCTAGGGTTAGAGGCTGACCTTAGGAGGATGATAGCTACAGTCGGGCTGGATCAGTTTTCTGAGATCCGAGCCCCAGCCTACATAGAGCCGACACTAGAGTTCGTCAGCTCCTTCTCCTACCTACCCACAGAGGGATCTGTGAAGTACCGGCTGATGAGCCGGAACTTCATAGTTCCATTAGAGATATTCAGAGAGATTTTCAGCTTTCCTACCCCTACAGCTGTAGACTTCCCCTCCCGATCCGTAGCTAGGGAGTTTTGGGGACAGATAGCCCACATCACTACACATGCAGACAGATGGCGCCCTGGTGATTCCAGGGAGAAGGTCATCTTCCACCCAGCTTTCAGACTTGCCCACCGGATATTCAGCGAGATGCTTCTGGCGCGTACTGAGACGCCCCAGAAGATCAGACAGGGGGAGTTATTTTCGCTGTACTGCATGGTCACGGGAGGATACCCGGACTTTGGCTTGCTCCTGGCAGAGGATCTGCACAGGATCAAGGCCAAAGGGAAGGGTGATATTTGCTGTGGAGGTCTAGTCACCCACATCGCCTCCTACCACGGGATGGATCTCAGTATCTGCACATTGGCGGCGGCTCCGAAGCCGCTGGGTCTGCAGGAGATGATCACGAGGCGGATTCTTGTTCCTCGTGGGTTGACTACTCCGTATGTTGCCATGCCTTGGGAGCGGACAGCGCCTCAGGGCATCAGATGGTCTGCACAGTTTTCGGTCTTCGACCCACATTTTTGGCAGACAGCATGGGCCCCGCTTATGGAGGACTATAGAGAGGGAGCAGCTGCAGCTGCTGAGGAGGCTGAGGAGGCTGATGAGGAGGATGATGACGAGACAGTCGATGAGAGAGGAGGCGGCGTCCCGATGGACACAGGGACAGACACTGCTGGGACGAGCGCGCCTCCCATTATTGATCTTGATGAGGACGAGGAGGATACTGAGCCTACACCTGCTGCACCTCCTGCTAGATCTGCTAGGCGTCGGACACGCCGCCATAGAGATGCAGAGGCTCATCGTCGGATCGACGACTTGACAGAGCAGATGATAGACTCATATGCTGCCCTTACAGTGGACATCCAGGAGAGGTTTGCCGCCCAGCACCGACACCTTGACAGCTGGACTCAGCAGATGTTGGAGGGGCAGCACTATCAGCGTAGGATGATGGAGCTACAGTTCCAGCAGACTATGGGCTATCCGTTTGATCCGACCCAGCATCCTTACGTACCACCACCACCACCGCCGGATCAGGACTTCTGAGGAGCTGCAGGATTTTATTTATTTTATTTTTATGCAGTTCGGCTCTTTATCCGGTGAGTCCTCCTTTCTTTTAGACTTTATTTACACCCACTGGGACAGTGTGTCTCAAGTATGGGGTAGTTGATGTATTATCTGACTTATTTGACTCATGATGTATTATTCGACTTATGATGTATCGGATATTTTCATATTTATGCTTCATTCTGCATTTATATGTTTATCTGAGATTGCATGCATACTTACAGGTTATTTGATTGAGAAAAACGTCGAAACCGAAAAAAAAATGGTTTTTTTAAAAAAAAAAAAAAAAAAAAAAAAAAATTTTTTGACCTCGACCGGGACAGTTCTGGCAAAACGAGGTGTTTCACCTCGGTTGAACCAAGAACATCTCGACCGAGGTGGGTTAACTGAGAGTTTTCGAAAACGATTTTTGTGTTACTTATCTGGATATGATCTCAGTGAAGATCTTGTTTACTGACTGGTTTTAAATTCTTTATATGTTTGAAATGTTTTATGATATGATTAAGTTGCTAAATGCTTTGTTTGAAATTATTGGCATGTTTAATATTTTGTTTTTATCAAAATTATGTTGAATTTGAAGGTTGACACCGCAGCATAAGTTCTCTCACGTTCTTCTTGGAAAGACCAAGGCAATTCATTCTTCTTCTTCTTCTTCTTCTTGATCATGCTTAGCCCTCATATACATATTGCCTCCCTTTACCTATCCGGGAATTTGGAAGCAAGCAAAGTGGTGAAAGCAAGTTAAAGTTGAGAAGTGGCTGAAAGTGAAAGTCTTAGAAAGCAATAATAGGTTTGGGGAAGTCAATCATGAAGATGAGTAACTCGGCACCATTCACATAGCCGGGTGTTTGTGTCTTGCCAAAGTCGGATTGAGCGATATTCCTAACGGGTCATGGTATGTGCATCAAGGGTTTGACGCATCTCGAGAAATTGATGATTGCGGATTTCCTAGGCTTCGGTTATTGTGCACCTCTGTCCATGCATCCCAAAAAGTAAAGTAAAAGAGAAAAAAGTGTGAAATAAGCAAAGCTTATTGGTGGAAGATGTTGCAAGTCAAAGTGAAAGTGAAGTTCATCCTTTTCCCGGATTCTAGCACCACATTACCTTACATACATCCCTACCCTACACGTTTCTTGACCTTTTCTTTTGGGAAGCCCTTGAGACCTTGAGCTTGTTGATTGACTTAGCGGTTTAAATCGGATTATACATGATTAATTTTGATAATTATGATTTATTATGCATTCTATGATTTTATGCAAAGATGAACAACTTTCCTATATTTATAAAATGTTTTGATCATATTGAGTTTTTAATTTCCAGGAAGTACTCTCTTAGAGTGATCTATGATAATTCCACACCATAAAAATGTTTTTGAAAGACTTTTCATTGATTTTCTTGACTTATAATCCATTCTATCTTGATTTCTATATGAGGAACTTGCTTAGGGACAAGCAAGGGCTAAGTATGGGGTATTTTATGATAGCATGAATTATAGTCTATATTTTGGGGTTTGTTTGGACGTTTTATCTTTCATAATCTGCATGTTTGTATGTACATTATGTGATTTTACTACCATTTCATCTACCTTTGCGAGAATCGAGGTCTACACCTAGTTTCGTTGTAATTGCAGGTAATTTGGTACGTTTTGCATCAAAAAGGAGCAAAAGGAGTCATGAGTCATTTGGAGCTACATCCAGGGAGCATAGCCATGAATTAAAGATTCACTTTGGAGCAGATTCGAGAGATTTTACATTCTGTCGTGAGTCACCTCGGTTGACCATTGATTCACCTCGACCGAGGTGATCCAGAGACGCCGACTCGACCGAGGCGAACACCTAGGACGCGGCGAGAATATTTTATTCTTGGAAGAGATCTTTTAAATTTGGAAAGTGATCTTATATTTTTGGGCTTGGCTCCTGGAAGGAAGGAGATATGCAGAATATATATTTTACCTATATTTATGGGATAATATCTTCTTAAGATTTATTATCTTTGGAGGTTTATTTTCCTATAAAAAGGGTTGGATTTCCACAAATCCAGGATCTCGCATGCGACGCAGCACAAACCCCGCATACATCCGGCATACGATCCGCTATCATCTCGCATCCAGCACACGCAGCAGCAGCATGCTCCAATTTGGGAGTTTTCGAAGAACCTTTTTGAAGGTTGAAGGAAGATTGAAGTTCATAGCTTTTATAGCTTTTTGGAGGGTTTTGTAAGATTGTTTTCAATTCCCTAAATTGTTGTCTTGTCTTTTTGGATTGTTATCCAAGGAACGCTTTGTTGTGATGTTTGATTCATTTATTGAAGTCTTTTCATTAAATTCTTCTTTGTTCAAATATTCACCTTCTTCCCATATATTTTAATACTTTCATTATGATGATGAGTGGCTAATTTCCTTGTGTAATTCTAGGGTGATTGGCTGAAGGTTGTGGGAAAAACAATGATAGAATAATCTTAGATTCCAGTAGGATCCTGAAAGTTCGAGTCTTTAACCTTAACCCTAAGCATCTCGTTCGGTTGATGAACATCTCGGCCGGGGTGGAATTCTTCTGACCGAGGTGACTTATCCGACCTAAAACAGAAAGTTAAGTGTTAGAGTTTGCTAAATCCTATTCTTATTACACCTTCCTGGTTCAATGCAAGCTTAGGATGAGACTTACCCGGTAATTCCTTAGTTTGTGTACCAACGATCATAAGTGTAGGTAATAAAGGTTTATCCTTTATTGGGGTTTGAGTGTGCTTCCATCCCATCTTTGTGAGTTAGCCTGAGACTTACCCGGTAAAGGTTGATTCTATTCCCTTAGATGGTGTGTTAGTTTGAGGTTATAGTTCTTTATCTTGATTCCTTGAGACTTACCCGGTAATAGGAGTTACGGTTTAGGATTAGTGTGTAGTGAGACTTACCCGGTGATCTACTCCACTTTAGTAACACCTTCCCCACGCAAAAATCTCAGCTTTGTCCGCTTATCTATAGATCTTGAGTTGGAACCACAACTTGATGCTTTAATCCCTAGAATTGCATGTTTGCTTTATTTGACATCTTATTCATCTTTGATTGTGTTAATCGCTCTTGTGGTTAGAATTAACGTAGCATACCGTGTTGACTTTGTTTCACTAAGTCCCTGTGATCGACCCCTGGAATTTTCTTGCTTTTACTACGATTGACCCGTACACTGCGGGTTCGCATCCTTGTTTTAAGCTTAAGTCTAGGGTTATAAATTTAAAGCTTGCACACACCGTTTGGAGCGAACAAGTTTTTGGCGCCGTTGCCGGGGACTTGGTCTAGACCGAGCCGGTACGGTTTGCTTTCGGGGCACTTGCCCCTGTTGCTACTAACTACTCTTTCTATGAGTTTTGTAGTTTTCAGGATTTCCGATGACTACATTTGATCCAGCCTGGATAGCAAGGCAAAGTGCTAGGGCGGACCATTATGAATACTTGGAGGAGAAGTACTCCTTCTATTGGTTCAACAATGAATGGGAAAGAGAAGAGGCCATTCAGCACGAACTTTCGATATGGGATGAGAAGAACGTTCCTAAAAACATTTATGAGCAACCTTTTGAAGACTCTCTCGAATCAAGATTGGAGAAGTTGATGAAGAAGGTGGAGGAGCTCAAGGAAAGCACCCTATCCTATGCTAAGCCGAAAGAGGAGCATAAGGAAGTGTTGCACGTTCCAAGCATTCCTCTTGTTGAACCGGAAGTTTCTCCTGAAGCTTTTGTGGAAGCGGAGGATATGGAAGATCTCGATCCAACTGCCGAGACCTCGGCCGAGGTGTCAGAGATCTCGACCGAGATGGAAGAAGAATTTGTAGAACTGCAAGATGCAGCAAACCCTGACCAAATTACTGAGACTGTGGTCAAGGTGGAGGAAAGGAATGCACCGGAAAGTTGGAGGTCTCTTCCGAAAGAACCTCCTAAAATCAAGATGAAGTCTTCCTTGAAATTGTTGGAAGAAGAAGCTCCTTGGATTATAAGGAGTGGAGTTAGCAAGCACTTCACCGTTAAGGCAATGAAGTGTCTTTTGTTCAAGTATGGGGTCCCTCGCATGCTAAGGACCTTGTACCATCCCCAAGCTATAGAAGGGGAAGCTACTAGGATTCTCGAGAAGCTGTTTTCTCGATCAAGGAAAGGATGGGATGAAAGACTGAGTTATGTCCCATGGACAAAGAGGAAGACCGGTAGGATTCCGGTGAGAACCAAATCGTACAAGCTTGTACGTAGGAAATCCTACCATTTGCCGGTGAAATTAGGAACCGGAACCTTTTTGGAAGAATTTTATGATGGATGTGATGAGCACTCCATGGTGTTCAAGGTACATTGAGTAATTCTATGGAGAAGGGTCCAGCTAGCGACCTTAAACCAAGCGCTTCTTGGGAGGCAACCCAAGGTATTGCTTTCTTCTCCCTTTTCTAGTTTAGTTTAGATAGTTGCTTTGTTTTTGTTTTCCTCTAGACAACAACCAGGTATTCCAAAAGGAAGGATCACAGTTCAGGAGCTACACTAGAAGAACGAAGTTTCGAGAAGTTGAGGAGACGAGCTTTACTGAGATACATCTCGGGTACTGTCAGAACACCTCGACCGAGATGTACTTCGCCAACCGAGATGGTCTTATCTGGGAGCTGTTTCTTACTTCTTCATGCAGTTTAGCTATGTTCGGTGAGTATCCTGTCCTTAGACTTATTCTGACCCACTGGGACAGTGTGTCCCAAGTATGGGGTATTTGATGTACTTATTTGATGACTTTGATGTATGACTCACGCTTTATCGGATATTTTATATTTATGCTTCACTTTTGCATCTGTGTTTATCTGAGACCACATGCATACTTACAGGTTATTTGATTGAGAAAAACGTCGAAACCGAAAAAAAAATGGTTTTAAAAAATTTTTGACCTCGACCGGGACAGTTCTGGCAAAACGAGGTGTTTCACCTCGGTTGAACCAAGAACATCTCGACCGAGGTGGGTTAACTGAGAGTTTTCGAAAACGATTTTTGTGTTACTTATCTGGATATGATCTCAGTGAAGATCTTGTTTACCGACTGGATTTAAATTCTTTATATGTTTGAAATGTTTTATGATATGTTTAAGTTGCTAAATGCTTTGTTTGAAATTATTGGCATGTTTAATACTTTATTTTTATCCAAATTATGTTGAATTTGAAGGTTGACACCGCAGCATAAGTTCTCTCACGTTCTTCTTGGAAAGACCAAGGCAATTCATTCTTCTTCTTCTTCTTCTTCTTGGTCATGCTTAGCCCCTCATATACATATTGCCTCCCTTTACCTATCCGGGAATTTGGAAGCAAGCGAAGTGGTGAAAGCAAGTCAAAAGTTGAGAAGTGGCTGAAAGTGAAAGTGTTAGAAAGCAATAATAGGTTTGGGGAAGTCAATCATGAAGATGAGTAACTCGGCACCATTCACATAGCCGGGTGTTTGTGTCTTGCCAAAGTCGGATTGAGCGATATTCCTAACGGGTCATGGTATGTGCATCAAGGGTTTGACGCATCTCAAAAAATTGATGATTGCGGATTTCCTAGGCTTCGGTTATTGTGCACCTCTGTCCATGCATCCCAAAAAGTAAAGTAAAAAGAAAAAGTGTGAAATAAGCAAAGCTTATTGGTGGAAGATGTTGCAAGTCAAAGTGAAAGTGAAGTTCATCCTTTTCCCGGATTCTAGCACCACATTACCTTACATACATCCCTACCCTACACGTTTCTTGACCTTTTCTTTTGGGAAGCCCTTGAGACCTTGAGCTTGTTGATTGACTTAGCGGTTTAAATCGGATTATACATGATTAATTTTGATAATTATGATTTATTATGCATTCTATGATTTTATGCAAAGATGAACAACTTTCCTATATTTAAAAAATGTTTTGATCATATTGAGTTTTTAATTCCATGAAGTACTCTCTTAGAGTGATCTATGATAGTTGCACACCATAAAATAATTTTTGAAAGACTTTTTCATTGATTTTCTTGACTTATAATCCATTCTATCTTGATTTCTATATGAGGAACTTGCTTAGGGACAAGCAAGGGCTAAGTATGGGGTATTTTGATAGCATGAATTATAGTCTATATTTTGGGGTTTGTTTGGACGTTTTATCTTTCATAATCTGCATGTTTGTATGTACATTATGTGATTTTACTACCATTTCATCTACCTTTGCGAGAATCGAGGTCTACACCTAGTTTCGTTGTAATTGCAGGTAATATGGTACGTTTTGCATCAAAAAGGAGCAAAAGGAGTCATGAGTCATTTGGAGCTACATCCAGGAGCATAGCCATGGATTGAAGATTCACTTTGGAGCAGATTCGAGAGATTTCACATTCTGATTTTGAGTCACCTCGGTTGACCATTGATTCACCTCGACCGAGGTGATCCAGAGACGCCGACTCGACCGAGGCGAACACCTAGGACGCGGCGAGAATATTTTATTCTTGGAAGAGATCTTTTAAATTTGGAAAGTGATCTTATATTTTTGGGCTTGGCTTCTGGAAGGAAGGAGATATGCAGAATATATATTTTACCTATATTTATGGGATAATATCTTCTTAAGATTTATTATCTTTGGAGGTTTATTTTCCTATAAAAAGGGTCGGATTTCCCATAATTCCGGAATCCGCTTACAGCTGGACATCACGCTATACCATAGATCTCGCATACGACGCAGCAGCCGCAGCATACTCCAATTTGGGAGTTTTCGAAGAACCTTTTTGAAGGTTGAAGGAAGATTGAAGACCATAGCTTTTATAGCTTTTTGAAGGGTTTTGTAAGATTGTCTTCAATTCCCTCAATTGTTGTCTTGTCTTTTTGGATTATTATCCAAGGAACGCTTTGTTGTGATATTTGATTCAGTTATTGAAGTCTTTTCATTAAAATTCTTCTTTGTTCAAATATTCACCTTCTTCCCATATATTTTAATACTTTCATAATGATGATGAGTGGCTAATTTCCTTGTGTGATTCTAGGGTGATTGGCTGAAGGTTGTGGGAAAAACAATGATAGAATAATCTTAGATTCCAGTAGGATCCTGAAAGTTCGAGTCTTTAACCTTAACCCTAAGCATCTCGTTCGGTTGATGAACATCTCGGCCGGGGTGGAATTCTTCTGACCGAGGTGACTTATCCGACCTAAACAGAAAGTTAAGTGTTAGAGTTTGCTAAATCCTATTCTTATTACACCTTCCTGGTTCAAAGCAAGCTTAGGATGAGACTTACCCGGTAATTCCTTAGTTTGTGTATTAACGATCATAAGTGTAGGTAATAAAGGTTTATCCTTTATTGGGGTTTGAGTGTGCTTCCATCCCATCTTTGTGAGTTAGCCTGAGACTTACCCGGTAAAGGTTGATTCTATTCCCTTAGATGGTGTGTTAGTTTGAGGTTATAGTTCTTTATCTTGATTCCTTGAGACTTACCCGGTAATAGGAGTTACGGTTTAGGATTAGTGAGTAGTGAGACTTACCCGGTGATCTACTCCATTTTAGAAACACCTTCCCCACGCAAAAATCTCAGCTTTGTCCGCTTATCTATAGATCTTGAGTTGGAACCACAACTAGATGCTTTAATCCCTAGAATTGCATGTTTGCTTTATTTGACATCTTATTCATCTTTGATTGTGTTAATTGCTCTTGTGGTTAGCATTGACATTAGCATACCGTGTTGACTCTGTTTCACCGAGTCCCTGTGATCGACCCCTGGAATTTTCTTGCTTTTACTACGATTGACCCGTACACTGCGGGTTCGCATCCTTGTTTTAAGCTTAAGTCTAGGGTTATAAATTTAAAGCTTGCACACACCGTTTGGAGCGAACAAGTTTTTGGCGCCGTTGCCGGGGACTTGGTCTAGACCGAGCCGGTAGCGGTTTGCTTTCGGGGCACTTGCCCCTGTTGCTACTAACTACTCTTTCTATGAGTTTTGTAGTTTTCAGGATTTTTGATGGCCATGTTTGATCCAGCCTGGATAGCAAGGCAAAGTGCTAGGGCGGACCAATTATGAATACTTGGAGGAGAAGTACTCCTTCTATTGGTTCAACAATGAATGGGAAAGAGAAGAGGCCATTCAACATGAACTTGCGATATGGGATGAGAAGAATGTCCCTAAAAACATTTATGAGCAACCTTTTGAAGACTCTCTCGAATCAAGATTGGAGAAGTTGATGAAGAAGGTGGAGGAGCTCAAGGAAAGCACCATATCCTATGCTAAGCCGAAAGAGGAGCATAAGGAAGTGTTGCACGTTCCAAGCATTCCTTTGGTCGAACCGGAAGTTTCTTCTGAAGCTTTTGTGGAAGAGGGGGATGTGGAAGAATTCGATCTGACTGTTGAGACCTCGGTCGAGGTGGAAGAGATTTCGGCCGAGATGGAAGAAGAATCTGCAAAACTGGAACTGGAAGATGCGGCGAACCTTGGCCAAATCACTGAGACTGTGGTCAAGGTGGAAGAAAGACCAGCTGAGTTGGGAGGGATTTCATGTGTGGATTATCAATCCAACATGAAACTTGTCTCAAGCCTTGGAGAACTTTACAAGGTACATTCTCCTACTTTATTTGAAATCCCTATTAAAATTTCTGAATTTTTCAGGAATGCACCGGAGAGTTGGAGGTCTCTTCCGAAAGAACCTCCTAAGATCAAGATGAAACCTCCCTTGAAACCGTTGGAAGAAGATACTCCTTGGATTATAAGGAGTGGAGTTTGCAAGCACTTTACCGTTAAGGCGATGAAGTGTTTTTTGTTCAAGTATGGGGTCCCTCGCATGCTAAGGACCTTGTACCATCCCCAAGCTATAGATGGGGAAGCTACTAGGATTCTCGAGAAGTTGTTTTCTCGATCAAGGAAAGGATGGGACGCAATGCTAGATTATGTCCCATTGAAGTGCAGGAAGGCTAGAAGGATTCCGGTGAGAATCAAACCGTACAAGCTTGTACGTGGGAGATCTTACCATTTGCCGGTAAAATTAGGAACCGGAACCTTTTTGGAAGAATTTTATGATGAGCACTCCATGGTGTTCAAGGTACATTGAGTAATTCTATGGAGAATGGTCCAGCTAGCGACCTTAAACCAAGCGCTTCTTGGGAGGCAACCCAAGGTATTGCTTTCTTCTCCCTTTTCTAGTTTAGTTTAGATAGTTGCTTTGTTTTTGTTTTCCTCTAGACAACAACCAGGTATTCCAAAAGGAAGGATCACAGTTCAGGAGCTACACTAGAAGAATGAAGTTTCGAGAAGTTGAGGAAACGAGCTTTACTGAGATACATCTCGGGTACTGTCAGAACACCTCGACCGAGATGTACTTCGCCAACCGAGATGGTCTTATCTGGGAGCTGTTTCTTACTTCTTCATGCAGTTTAGCTATGTTCGGTGAGTATCCTGTCCTTAGACTTATTTTAACCCACTGGGACAGTGTGTCTCAAGTATGGGGTATTTGATGTACTTATTTGACTACTTTTGATGTATTTTATTTATCGGATATTTTATTTATGCTTCACTTCTGCATTTATATGATTATCTGATATTACATGCATACCTACAGGTTATTTGATTGAGAAAAACGTCGAAACTGAAGAAAAAAATTGGTTATAAAAAAAATTTTTCGACCTCGACCGGGGCAGTTCTGGCAAAACGAGGTGTTTCACCTCGGTTGAACCAAGAACATCTCGACCGAGGTGGGTTAACTGAGAGTTTTCGAAAAAGATTTTTGTGTTACTTATCTGGATATGATCTCAGTGAAGATCTTGTTTACTGACTGGTTTTAAATTCTTTATGTGTTTGAAAGGTTTTATAATATGTTTAAGTTGCTAAATGCTTTGTTTGAAATTTTTAGCATGTTTAATACTTTGTTTTTATCCAAATTATGTTGAATTTGAAGGTTGACACCGCAGGATAAGTTCTCTCACTTTCTTCTTGGAAAGACCAAGGCAATTCATTCTCTTCTTCTTCTTCTTCTTCTTGATCATGCTTAGCCCCTCATATACATTTTGCCTCCCTTTACCTATCCGGGAATTTGGAAGCAAGCGAAGTGGTGAAAGCAAATTAAAGTTGAGAAGTGGCTGGAGGTGAAAGTGTTAGGAAGCAATAATAGGTTTGGGGAAGTCAATCATGAAGATGAGTAACTCGGCACCATTCACATAGCCGGGTGTTTGTGTCTTGCCAAAGTCGGATTGAGCGATATTCCTAACGGGTCATGGTATGTGCATCAAGGGTTTGATGCATCTCAAGAAATTGATGATTGCAGATTTCCTAGGCTTCGGTTATTGTGCACCTCTGTCCATGCATCCCAAAAAGTAAAGTAAAAAGAAAAAAAGTAAAATAAAAAAGGAAAAGTGCCAAATAAGCAAAGCTTATTGGTGGAAGATGTTGCAAGTCAAAGTGAAAGTGAAGTTCATCCTTTTCCCGGATTCTAGCACCACATTACCTTACATACATCCCTACCCTACACGTTTCTTGACCTTTTCTTTTGGGAAGCCCTTGAGACCTTGAGCTTGTTGATTGACTTAGCGGTTTAAACTGGATTATACATGATTAATTTTGATAATTATGATTTATTATGCATTCTATGATTTTATGCAAAGAT
Organism: Fagopyrum esculentum; assembly: GCA_033239045.1. Classification (NCBI taxonomy): domain Eukaryota; kingdom Viridiplantae; phylum Streptophyta; class Magnoliopsida; order Caryophyllales; family Polygonaceae; genus Fagopyrum; species Fagopyrum esculentum. The sequence goes on along the minus strand of BSUD01000008.1, from coordinate 20,729,660 downwards.
GAACAACTTTTCTATATTTATAAAAGGTTTTGAGCATATTGAGTTTTTAAATTCCATGAAGTATTCCCTTAGAGTGATCTATGATAGTTGCACACCATAAAATGTTTTTGAAAGACTTTTTCATTGATTTTCTTGACTTATAATCCATTCTATCTTGTTTCTATGTGAGGAACTTGCTTGGGGACAAGCAAGGGCTAAGTATGGGGTATTTTGATAGCATGAATTATAGTCTATATTTTGGGGTTTGTTTGGACGTTTTATCTTTCATAATCTGCATGTTTGTATGTACATTGTGTGATTTTACTACCATTTCATCTACCTTTGCGAGAATCGAGGTCTACACCTAGTTTCGTTGTAATTGCAGGTAATATGGTACGTTTTGCATCAAAAAGGAGCAAAAGAAGTCAAGAGTCATTTGGAGCTACATCCAGGAAGCACAGCCATGGATTGAAGATTCACTTTGGAGCAAAATTCGAGAGATTCCACATTCTGAGTCACCTCGGTTGACCAGAGGTTCACCTCGACCGAGGCAATCCAGAGACGCCGACTCGACCGAGGCGAATACCTAGGACGCGGCGAGAATATTTTATTCTTGGAAGAGATCTTTTAAAATTGGAAAGTGATCTTATATTTTTGGGCTGGGCTTCTGGAAGGAAGGAGATATGCAGAATCATATATTTCACCTATATTTATGGGATAATATCTTCTTAAGATTTATTATCTTTGGAGGTTTATTTTCCTATAAAAAGGGTTGATTTTCCACAATTTGGGGAGGCCGCATACAATCCGCTTACAGCTGAATCCACGCAGCAGCCGCAGTACACTCCGATTTGGGAGTTAGTTGAAGAACCTTTTTGAAGGTTGAAGGAAGATTGAAGATCATAGCTTTTATAGCTTTTTGAAGGGTTTTGTAAGATTGTCTTCAATTCCTTTCCTTGTTGTCTTGTCTTGTTGGATTATTATCCAAGGAACGCTTTTGTTGTGATATTTGATTCAGTTATTGAAGTCTTTTCATTAAATTCTTCTTTGTTCAAATATTCACCTTCTTCCCATATATTTTAATACTTTCATTATGATGATGAGTGGCTAATTTCCTTGTGTGATTCTAGGGTGATTGGCTGAAGGTTGTGGGAAAAACAATGATAGAATAGTCTTAGATTCCAGTAGGATCCTGAAAGTTCGAGTCTTTAACCTTAACCCTAAGCATCTCGTTCAATCGATGAACATCTCGGCCGGGGTGGAATTCTTCTGACCGAGGTGACTTATCCGACCTTAAACTGAGAGTTAAGTGTTAGAGTTTGCCAAATCCTATTCTTATTACACCTTCCTGGTTCAAAGCAAGCTTAGGATGAGACTTACCCGGTAATTCCTTAGTTTGTGTATTAACGATCATAAGTGTAGGTAATAAAGGTTTATCCTTTATTGGGGTTTGAGTGTGCTTCCATCCCATCTTTGTGAGTTAGCCTGAGACTTACCCGGTAAAGGTTGATTCTATTCCCTTAGATGGTGTGTTAGTTTGAGGTTATAGTTCTTTATCTTGATTCCTTGAGACTTACCCGGTAATAGGAGTTACGGTTTAGGATTAGTGAGTAGTGAGACTTACCCGGTGATCTACTCCATTTTAGAAACACCTTCCCCACGCAAAAATCTCAGCTTTGTCCGCTTATCTATAGATCTTGAGTTGGAACCACAACTAGATGCTTTAATCCCTAGAATTGCATGTTTGCTTTATTTGACATCTTATTCATCTTTGATTGTGTTAATTGCTCTTGTGGTTAGCATTGACATTAGCATACCGTGTTGACTCTGTTTCACCGAGTCCCTGTGATCGACCCCTGAATTTTCTTGCTTTTACTACGATTGACCCGTACACTGCGGGTTCGCATCCTTGTTTTAAGCTTAAGTCTAGGGTTATAAATTTAAAGCTTGCACACACCGTTTGGAGCGAACAAGTTTTTGGCGCCGTTGCCGGGGACTTGGTCTAGACCGAGCCGGTTGCGGTTTGCTTTCGGGGCACTTGCCCCTGTTGCTACTAACTACTCTTTCTATGAGTTTTGTAGTTTTCAGGATTTCCGATGACTACATTTGATCCAGCCTGGATAGCAAGACAGAGTGCTAGGGCGGACCATTATGAATACTTGGAGGAGAAGTACTCCTTCTATTGGTTCAACAATGAATGGGAAAGAGAAGAGGCCATTCAACATGAACTTGCGATATGGGATGAGAAGAATGTCCCTAAAAACATTTATGAGCAACCTTTTGAAGACTCTCTCGAATCAAGATTGGAGAAGTTGATGAAGAAGGTGGAGGAGCTCAAGGAAAGCACCATATCCTATGCTAAGCCGGAAGAGGAGCATAAGGAAGTGTTGCACGTTCCAAGCATTCCTCTGGTCGGACTGGAAGCTTCTCCTGAAGTTTTTGTGGAAGAAAAGGATGTGGAGGATCTCGATCCGACTGTTGAGACCTCGGCCGAGGTGGAAGAGATCTCGACCGAGATGGAAGAAGAATCTGCAAAACCAGAAGTAGAAGATGCAGAGAACCTTGGCCAAATTACTGAGATTGTGGTCAAGGTGGAAGAAAGACCAGCAGAACTGAGAGAGATTTCGTGGGTGGATTATCAACCCAACACGAAACTTGTCTCAAGTTTTGGAGAATTTTGCAAGGTACATTCTCCTACTTCATTTGAATTCCCTATTAATATTTCTGAATTTTTCAGGAAGGCACCGGAGAGTTGGAGGTCTCTTCCGAAAGAACCTCCTAAGATCAAGAAGAAACCTCTCTTGAAATTGTTGGAGGAAGATGCTCCTTGGATTATAAGGAGTGAAGTTAACAAGTGCTTCACCGCTAAGGCAACGAAGTGTTATTTGTTCAAGTATGGGGTCCCTCGCATGCTCAGGACCCTGTACCATCCCCAAGCTATAGATGGGGAAGCTGCTATGATTCTCGAGAAACTATTTTCTCGATCCAGGAAAGGATGGGACGCAAGGCTGGATTATGTCCAATTGAAGTGCAGGAAGGCTAGAAGGATTCCGGTGAGAATCAAACCGTACAAGCTTGTACGTGGGAGATCTTACCATTTGCCGGTGAAGTTAGGAACTGGAACCTTCCTGGAAGATTTTTACGGATGTGATGAGCACTCCACGACATTCGAAGTGCATTGAGTAATCCCATTCCGTAGGGTCCAGCTAGCGACCTTAAACCAAGCGCTTCTTGGGAGGCAACCCAAGGTATTGCTTTCTTCCCCCTTTTCTAGTTTAGTTTAGATAGTTGCTTTGTTTTTGTTTTCCTCTAGACAACAACCAGGTATTCCAAAAGGAAGGATCACAGTTCAGGAGCTACACTAGAAGAATGAAGTTTCGAGAAGTTGAGGAAACGAGCTTTACTGAGATACATCTCGGGTACTGTCAGAACACCTCGACCGAGATGTACTTCGCCAACCGAGATGGTCTTATCTGGGAGCTGTTTCTTACTTCTTCATGCAGTTTAGCTATGTTCGGTGAGTATCCTGTCCTTAGACTTATTTTAACCCACTGGGACAGTGTGTCTCAAGTATGGGGTATTTGATGTACTTATTTGACTACGTGACCACTTGATGTATTCGACATTTATGATGTATTTTATTGACCGGATATTTTCATATTTATGCTTCATTCTGCATTTATATGTTTATCTGAGATTTCATGCATACTTACAGGTTATTTGATTGAGAAAAACGTCGAAACTGAAGAAAAAAATTGGTTATAAAAAAAATTTTTCGACCTCGACCGGGACAGTTCTGGCAAAACGAGGTGTTTCACCTCGGTTGAACCAAGAACATCTCGACCGAGGTGGGTTAACTGAGAGTTTTCGAAAAAGATTTTTGTGTTACTTATCTGGATATGATCTCAGTGAAGATCTTGTTTACTGACTGGTTTTAAATTCTTTATGTGTTTGAAGGGTTTTATAATATGTTTAAGTTGCTAAATGCTTTGTTTGAAATTTTTAGCATGTTTAATACTTTGTTTTTATCCAAATTATGTTGAATTTGAAGGTTGACACCGCAGGATAAGTTCTCTCACTTTCTTCTTGGAAAGACCAAGGCAATTCATTCTCTTCTTCTTCTTCTTCTTCTTCTTGATCATGCTTAGCCCCTCATATACATTTTGCCTCCCTTTACCTATCCGGGAATTTGGAAGCAAGCGAAATGGTGAAAGCAAATTAAAGTTGAGAAGTGGCTGGAGGTGAAAGTGTTAGGAAGCAATAATAGGTTTGGGGAAGTCAATCATGAAGATGAGTAACTCGGCACCATTCACATAGCCGGGTGTTTGTGTCTTGCCAAAGTCGGATTGAGCGATATTCCTAACGGGTCATGGTATGTGCATCAAGGGTTTGATGCATCTCAAGAAATTGATGATTGCAGATTTCCTAGGCTTCGGTTATTGTGCACCTCTGTCCATGCATCCCAAAAAGTAAAGTAAAAAGAAAAAGTGTGAGATAAGCAAAGCTTATTGGTGGAAGATGTTGCAAGTCAAAGTGAAAGTGAAGTTCATCCTTTTCCCGGATTCTAGCACCACATTACCTTACATACATCCCTACCCTACACGTTTCTTGACCTTTTCTTTTGGGAAGCCCTTGAGACCTTGAGCTTGTTGATTGACTTAGCGGTTTAAACTGGATTATACATGATTAATTTTGATAATTATGATTTATTATGCATTCTATGATTTTATGCAAAGATGAACAACTTTTCTATATTTATAAAAGGTTTTGAGCATATTGAGTTTTTAAATTCCATGAAGTATTCCCTTAGAGTGATCTATGATAGTTGCACACCATAAAATGTTTTTGAAAGACTTTTTCATTGATTTTCTTGACTTATAATCCATTCTATCTTGTTTCTATGTGAGGAACTTGCTTGGGGACAAGCAAGGGCTAAGTATGGGGTATTTTGATAGCATGAATTATAGTCTATATTTTGGGGTTTGTTTGGACGTTTTATCTTTCATAATCTGCATGTTTGTATGTACATTGTGTGATTTTACTACCATTTCATCTACCTTTGCGAGAATCGAGGTCTACACCTAGTTTCGTTGTAATTGCAGGTAATATGGTACGTTTTGCATCAAAAAGGAGCAAAAGGAGTCATGAGTCATTTAGAGCTACATCCAGGAAGCATAGCCATGAATTAAGGATTTACTTTGGACCAGTTTTGAGAGATTCTACATTCAGTTGTGAGTCACCTCGGTTAACCAGAGATTCATCTCGACCGAGGTAATCCAGAGACGCCGACTCGACCAAGGCGAACACCTAGGACGCGGCGAGAATATTTTATTCTTGGCTGAGATCTTTTAAAATTGGAAAGTGATCTTATATTTTTGGGCTTGGCTTCTGGAAGGAAGGAGATATGCAGAATCATATATTTCACCTATATTTATGGGATAATATCTTTCTAAGATTTCTTATCTTTGGAGGGTTATTTTTCCTATAAAAAGGGTTGGATTTTCCACAAATCAGGGGAGTGCTTAGAGCCCGCGAACATCCGCTATCAGCGCAGCAGCCGCATACTCCAATTTGGGAGAGAGTTGAAGAACCTTTTTGAAGGTTGAAGGAAGATTGAAGATCATAGCTTTTATAGCTTTTTGAAGGGTTTTGTAAGATTGTCTTCAATTCCTTTCCTTGTTGTCTTGTCTTGTTGGATTATTATCCAAGGAACGCTTTTGTTGTGATATTTGATTCAGTTATTGAAGTCTTTTCATTAAATTCTTCTTTGTTCAAATATTCACCTTCTTCCCATATATTTTAATACTTTCATTATGATGATGAGTGGCTAATTTCCTTGTGTGATTCTAGGGTGATTGGCTGAAGGTTGTGGGAAAAACAATGATAGAATAGTCTTAGATTCCAGTAGGATCCTGAAAGTTCGAGTCTTTAACCTTAACCCTAAGCATCTCGTTCAATCGATGAACATCTCGGCCGGGGTGGAATTCTTCTGACCGAGGTGACTTATCCGACCTTAAACTGAGAGTTAAGTGTTAGAGTTTGCCAAATCCTATTCTTATTACACCTTCCTGGTTCAAAGCAAGCTTAGGATGAGACTTACCCGGTAATTCCTTAGTTTATGTATTAACGATCATAAGTGTAGGTAATAAAGGTTTATCCTTTATTGGGGTTTGAGTGTGCTTCCATCCCATCTTTGTGAGTTAGCCTGAGACTTACCCGGTAAAGGTTGATTCTATTCCCTTAGATGGTGTGTTAGTTTGAGGTTATAGTTCTTTATCTTGATTCCTTGAGACTTACCCGGTAATAGGAGTTACGGTTTAGGATTAGTGAGTAGTGAGACTTACCCGGTGATCTACTCCATTTTAGAAACACCTTCCCCACGCAAAAATCTCAGCTTTGTCCGCTTATCTATAGATCTTGAGTTGGAACCACAACTAGATGCTTTAATCCCTAGAATTGCATGTTTGCTTTATTTGACATCTTATTCATCTTTGATTGTGTTAATTGCTCTTGTGGTTAGCATTGACATTAGCATACCGTGTTGACTCTGTTTCACCGAGTCCCTGTGATCGACCCCTGAATTTTCTTGCTTTTACTACGATTGACCCGTACACTGCGGGTTCGCATCCTTGTTTTAAGCTTAAGTCTAGGGTTATAAATTTAAAGCTTGCACACACCGTTTGGAGCGAACAGGCTTCTCACTCCCGACTCCTCGCCACCCTACCTTCCCGACCCCTCGCCCTTTTCCCTGTCTCCTGAACTCATCATCACTCCCACTCAACCCCTTTTTTTTTCCTACCCAGCTGCTTTCCTCCCGCCTCACGCTGCCACAGTCCCTGTCCCTCCTCTCTACTGTCGACAAGGAGCACCTCCCTGCGCGCTTCTTTCTGCTTCGCCTCGACCCACCGAAGTCACCGGCACGGTGAGTGCGGCCACCTATGTCCCTCCTTTCTCTCTTTTCCTCCCTTGCTCATTCTCTCTGTCTATGCCGGCCGGCTTTCCTCTGTTCTGTGCAGCAACCGTCGGAAGAGTTGGATCCACCGCCTCCCCGCTATGCTGCCGGAGACGCAGCTAGTGGAACCGCCCGCCTGCACCGACGCCGGCCTTATTCCCTCCTCCTCCTGCGCGAGCCGCCAAGGGCCTCCCCATCCTCCTGTGCGGCTGTCGAAAGGTTGAAGAAGGCTTTTAGCCAAATTTCATTCCAGCCCCCTTATTTGTGTATATTACAGATTGTGCCCACTGTTTTGTATTTGCAATTTTTAACCCAATTTTTGGATGTGAGCAATATACCCTTCTGAAAAATTAATTACATAAATGGACCTAAATTGTTTTATTGCAGTCTTGGCCCTATTTTCAGGAAATGTGTGGTTTTTGCCCCTGTGTATAATCATGGTTTGGACCAAAGTTTATTCCGAGAAATGTCCAAGTTTTGAGAGTTCTTAAGTTGCCCGAAAAGTTGTTTTGGTTTGATCCATATTTATAAATTGTTTTGCTCACCCCGGAAAATGTTTTTACGAGTTTTAACCTTGGTTTTGAAAGCGAGTTTTCCTTTGATTTTTATACGTTAAATCCCCCGTTCAAATTTAGCATATATGCTAAATTTCCTTAGCTTTGGTTTTAGGTTTGGAAGCGGCAGTTATAGACCAACGAATCCAATCTCGACGTCCGTAGATCATCTTCAACCTTGGATCGTGTGTGAGTACCTTCTTCCTCGATCTAGTTATGTTTAGTGGTAGAATCATGCTAGGTTGGATTTAGCATAACTTAGGGCAAATGTCAAGTAGTGGCTTGGAACCTTTAGGTGAGTGTTTGAGGTTATTGGTGTTCTATGTCACATGGTGTGTTGATCTCGAGTTGTTATATAGTTGTGAGCCTTGTGGTTGATCTTGTGAGACTTGAAGTGGTATTCATATGTTGGTTGAGATTGTAGAGTTTAGGATGAGAGTATCTTGGCACTTGGGGATATAATTGAGATCTCGTGAGTTGTGAGGACTACGAGTGTTATTCTAGTTTATGAAAGAGCATGATCTTGTAAGAGCATATAGGACTAGAAGTCTATGGACTATTAGCTTGCATGGGTGGTTGTTGATTATTGTGCCTTGTCTTGAACAGGCTTCAGTTATATTCTTTCGGAGAGTGTTATCGGTTTCGATTAGCTTTGAGACGAGGTAAGTCCTCGGACTTACTTAACCGCTTCTATGCCTTATTTGGATGTATATGGTGGTGTGTGTTTACCGCTTTTAAGCATGAAAATGGATTTGAATTTACTTGACCTTATTTATTGGCCCATCGTTACTACTATTATTATTATCGGGCGGTGACATCACGGCGCAGTTTCCCGAGGGAGACTAGGGGGATCTCTGCGACCAGGCCATACACGGTATACGGTCGGGATTCTTCATCACTCCCTCAGGGTATACGGGTTGGGCGCCGCCACACTCCTGTTGGTTACACGGGGACAGAGGCGAGAGTTGTAAGACTCTCGTGTCACACTTGAACGAATGGATTAGATATGGAATAACCTAAAAAGATAATAAGTAACGGATGTGTATGTTTATGAGCATGTTGTGTGTTTGTGTTCCTATGTGTGTTTGTGCCATATTATTCTTATAATGCCTAGAATGTGAGCTAACGGTTTTATACCGATTGTTGTAGTTGATGTGCAGGTTAGGATGTGGCCGAGTGATCCGGAGGAGTGGGCAGCCGGGGTTCCGTACATCTTAGGTTGTTTGGGTTTTGGAGTCCTTAAGTTGTTGTTATTGTATATTTTTGATGTTGTTGTAAGGACGGCTGATGTCTTTCCTTTACTTTATTTTTGGGTTTTATAACATTGCATAAAAATGTATTTCGGTTTTGGTCTTTATTTGTGCCTTGTTGCAAGATCCGGTGAAATTGTTGTCAGGCTAAGGGTCGGGACCCATTGTGAGGTCCCAACACGTAGCGCCCCGAGTCCCGCGGATTCGGGGTGTTACACTAATCAGGTTCACCTCAGCTCAATCATACATCTAGCGTTGGTGTTCCTGGCTTCTCTTGAGCCTTAACAACCTTATCCATCCTCTTTGGGGTAACTAACACCAAAATCACCTTTTATAATAGCTCAACGGATCTAGTGATATCGATGCTGAAGGATATAGAACACGTCTTTCTTTCTTCGCCACTTCTATTACACGCTAGACGTCTTCTCAAGCTTGTTTCTTCATCGAGGTGCAACTTGAATCATCCACTTGGATACTCCACAATCTAAGTAGGGTAATTATCTCGTTCCTTAATACGATCCACACGTCGCCGACAACCTTGAAAATTACATTCTGAACGTCTTTCATAACTTGGTATGCCGCCTTTGGCAACTTTAGCAATGGGGACTTAATCCCGACCTCTCGCGACTGGAGGTCCACCAAAAAATCTGCACTCGTTTTTCATAACTTGGTATGCCGTCTTTCATAACTTGATGTGTTCACGACTTACGATTACCAGAGATTGAGGTGGTCTACCTCTTCCCCGTCATATAGGAGATGTTGCTTTAGTTTGAGCCATCAGCGATAATATCATAGCTACGTAAAAGGCTATATAATACCATATGTATAGGTATATATATAATACTTAAGTTCACATGTAAACACATCAACACATAACAAGTATACATACATATATATATATATATATTGTTGAGATCCTCAGAAGGGTGATGACTTCCTGTACACACAATCCCAAAAATCTATACACGTTTAAAAACCAAAATCCTTTTCAAAAATCAGACCTCTTTCGTGTTTTGTTTATTTATCTACTCCACCTTTATTGCACATTGCAAGTGCCATTGTTGTCAACCTAAGGTTGTGATACAAACTTTGTAACAACCAAAATCCGCGGGACTCGGGGCGCTACTCGGATAGGATCTCACAATGAATCCTGACCCTCGCCTGACAACAAGTTAACTTGATCTTACAACAATGCATGGATAGATTAAAACCAAATACACAAAACTGTAAAAATATATACATCAAAATGTTACAAAATCACAACCGAGTACAAAAGAGCAAAAATCATATCCATACAAGAATAAAACACCCCAAAACCCTCGCATATCCTAGTGTACAGAAGCCCTCGGCTGATCACCCTGTCTGGCTCACTCTGTAGTCTTCCTAACCTGCATATCATCTACAACACGGTATGAAACCTTTAGCTAACCATTCATATATAAGATAATGCATAAGCACACAGACATGTCATAAAAAGGTAAACACTCCATCATGTTGTCACACATTTACCCATTTAATTCTCTTTATAATGTCATACACTCAAATCGTATTTATATGTATATATGAAAATATGTGACACGAGGAATATATCATCCTCGCCTTTGGGCCTGATAGCCAGCTAGAGTAGTCTGGGCGCACCTCCCGTGTACCCTAAGGGAGTGGTTAAGTACTCCCATCCCGTATACCACGTATGGCCTTACCTGTAGAGAACCTCCTAAACTCCTTACAAGATGAAAGGGAAAGATTATCTCTACAACTACAAGGGGGCTGATCAATAAACCATAGGTCGGTAATAATCAACATCACATGCTATCAAGCATATAACAATCACCACTCATGCATACATCCAATATAGGGATGGTAGATAAGTAAGTCCTACAAATTTACCTCACTCCTAGACCCAAGGGATTCATAAGGATCATAATCAATCTATAAGCCTCAAAACCAACTGAACCTCAATATCTCAACATAAATCACAATTTATCAAATCTCAAGGTGGCATCTAATCAACATTCCTCAATCTCAATTCTGATCCGAATTGAACTAATTAACCTTTAATTAATTAATTAAATTTTGCCAGAATAAGTTTTGCCCGCTGGCAATTTCTAAACCCACATGTCATCAGATTTCATCAAACAAACAACCCATAATTACCAGAATAATACAACGACCATAATGGAATTTCTAATTATCCATTTTGGCAAGCCTAAGGTCAATTTAGGCAAAAACGCAATACGGAAAACAAATAAATTCATAACTTATCGTTACTAGCCCGATTCACGATCTGAAAGAAGATTCGGAATCACAATGACTTAAGCTACAGATGGACAACATCAAATTCACCAGAATCTGAGCGAAGAAACTGGCATGGTGACAGATATGCTCGAGCAAGTCTTCATCTGCTCGGAAATGCAGAAACTCGGTACCGATATAAAGAGAATGAAGAGGGGAATCCAAAAACTAAAACGGAATTGAAATCGGATTAGAAATAGAGAGTAGATCTAAATTTGAAGATTAAGAGAAATTAGAGCTTTTACGAGAAACGTATAAGGAAATGAATTAATAAACAATTTTCCACTATATTTAGCGAAGTCGATAATTATCCTTTAACCGATCCAAAGGCGGGTTGAATCCCCTTTTACAAACTTCTCGAAATTGGTATAATAAATCTGAATATTGTAGGGATAATTATTCCGCAATTGCCTCGGAAAACGCGTATTCCTAAGCTGTTTTTCTTAGTCGCTAAGAAAACGGAATAACGACTCTTTTGGCCATTTTGTCTTCTTATGTTATTTCATATCTAGGACATGTCCGATGTCCTGATCGTTTCTCTCAACAACATTTTTATTAATTGGATCTCCCAAACGCTCCAAATAATACCGGAGGGTAAAAATAATTACCCGGATGAAAAAGTGAAAAATTACCCATAAGCCTAAAATTACGTGACGAGCGCTAAAACGTAGGTCGTTGTATTTTGTCTTAGGTCAAAGTAGAAGTCCTAACGTTACACTAACAAGTTTATGTATATCGTAAGTAAGGGACGAACCCAAGAGAGTTAAGTTGATGTTTCGATTAGATTTAATTACTGATAACGTAACCTAGTAAAGGGGGGGGGGGGTGGATTGGAATATAACAAGACAAAAGCATAAACATGTAAAGATGTGAATAGATTGATGAGAAACGGACTACACTAGGTTGAATCTTAGCATACAGTGCTACTTTGGTTGGTTCCTTTTATAAGTGTTTTAGCAATGTTCTTGTCTTGTTCATATATGTGTGTTGAGCCAACTGGCATCAACACAACTTAACAAGTTAATGTTCCGTAAACCTACAAGAACAAGATACAAGTTAGCTTTCAAAGAATGACAAAGAAATATAAAGAGAAGAATAAAACAATTAAACTTTTCTTTATATTTGTATTCCTTTTCCTTTAAGTAATCACAACCAGCTTTTACCTAAAGGTTTTTTACTAGATTAATGACCCGAACCTGGAATCTATTATTCCTAGTTCTTTGCATGCAATAAAACACTATGGTGATCAAGGTAAGTGGTAAGACACATGCAATTTGATAAGAAAAACACAAGGAATACAAAAATATACTAAATAATACTTATATTAAAAAGGACCTACAACCAAAGCAACAATACATCTTCAAAACAACCCAATGTAGCAAGGAATTTAGAAGCTCATTACACTAAATGGGAGTAAATGGCCGTCCTAAACAACCACCTTTATGGGAGTAAATGGCCGCCCTAAACAACCACCTTTATGGTAAGACACATGCAATTTGATAAGAAAAACACAAGGAATACAAAAATATACTAAATAATACTTATGGGAAATGGTGGATGGTTCTAGCAATCAGCCATGGACATATTTATACTAGAATTGACACTAAATGGGAGTAAATGGCCGCCCTAAACAACCGCCTTTATTGTCATAAAGGTTGTGCAAACAGCCGGAGTAATGTCTTTGACACTATACCGCAGGGGCGGGCTTTAGGGCCCCAGGGGCGGTTTAGGCCAAAACGCTTGGTGTTCTTCATGGCCGCAAGGGCGGCCTGACAATTCCGTAAGGGTGGATCTTTATTGATCTTCAAACGTTTGACTCTTCATCTTTCTTTCGCTTTCGATGTCGAGCAGCAGGGGCGGCCAATTGTCACCGCAATGGCGGTGACACTAGCTCTTGGGCTTCACAACTCCGCAGGTTGGTCCGCAGGCAGAGGCGCAGGGGCGCCGGCTTTGCTTCTTCAAGGTAAGTCACCACAAGGGCGCCCAAGAGTGGTGCCAAGGTGGTGACAGTCTTTGTTCGGGGCGCTGACGAAGGCGCGGGTTGCGTTCCAGAGTGCAGTGTCACCCGCAGGGGCAGTGACACAGCTCCGCAGGGGCGGTGTGGCAACAGAAGCTTGTCTTCGTGAATGCTCATCAACTCCCAAGTGCTTCAAACTTCTTTTTTAGCTTCTTTTAGACTTCTTCTTTTGGATTAAGAAGTAAGTAGCACAAACCGACTCTAATACAATTAAAAGACTCTAAAAACTAACCTAAATGATAGTGAGTCCATCACCTATCAAACTCTCTCATACATAGACCTTTTACTTGTCCCGAGTTACGCAAATGACAGCAATTCAGACTCAAAAGCGTTAGGAAGCATGGTGTAGAGACAGATAATGGAGACAAGAGAAAAACCAAGAAAGAAAGAAGGAAAAAGAAGAGAAGGTGAGAAGAAAGTGAGAAAGCTACCATCCTTATTGCTCAAAGAGTGACCTACCCGGACAACCTCATTATGACTCCCCTTCTTATGCCGCCAAACGTCAGAAGGGAAACCTACACTCGGTGTCGCTCATTTTGCCAAGGTACCCTTTCGGGTTTTTACCTTGCCACTCTTCTTCTTTTCTCGATGATCTCACTTAATCCTTACATCCCTGAAGTCCATTTTTGCACCAACCTAATGTTGGTCGGACTACCTTCTTTTTTCCTAAACCGCCCTTTTGGGTTTTCGGTTTATCCGGGATTTTTCATGCCTTTTTCAAATTCATTGGCTTTTTCTCTCTGTCTATCTTTTTTTAGACTAAATTTCAAATTGAATTACAACTCATGAAAACTCAAAGCAAACTATACATGCAAGATAGTATTCCCTCCCCCATACTTGAAGCACACTTTGTCCTCAAAGTGGAAAATGAAAGCAATGATTTTAGGTGGAGAAGGAAAAAAGATAATACCCACTAGTAGAATAGTCCGGCTGGACCATCCGGACCCCCTCCGGGGATATGGGAAGTGGCGGAAGAAATGCTCATGCCGGCGGTAGACTTCATCGAGGTGATCCTGCTGAGTATCCATCCGGCTACCAAATGAGGTCTCAAAGTTGGCTTTCCAAGCCAACTGCTGAGCCTAGAGCTACTGCTGTTGGGCCGTCTGCCAAGCATCCTGGCGCCGGTCGAAGTGAGCGGTCACCGACATGGCAAAGCTGGACTGCCAAGTCTGCTGCTGCTTCAGCATGGTCCGCTGGTACTCGGTCTCCCAAGCCTATTGCTGAATGGTCAAGTCAGCCATCTGAGCCTGGAGGCTCCCAAGTTCGGGATTATCATCTCCCTCTGCAGTAGGCATCTCCTCATCGTCCGGGATGGGCATGTGGTCCTCAGAATGAGCCCGGTTAGAGCTCGCACCATGTCTCTCCACAATGGCCACCTGAGGCCACCTTGGCACAAATGCATCAGCCGGAATGTACAACTCGGATAGCTCATCGCAAAAGGGAAGCGGCCGGGGAAGGTAGGTGATGTGGCTCTCATCTGCATAGGAAAGCCAAAATAGGTTCTCCTCGTCCCGCTTCAGGAGCTGGCACCCCCGGAGCATACCTTCCGTATAGAATGGGACCAACATCCTATTCTCAAGGTTCGAAAGGTCCATCACCTTCTTGGCAATCAAGGAGATCACCCCACTGCCAACAATATCTCTTGGCTCGTTCTTCCTAATCCGCTTCAAATCGGTAAGGAAGAGGTACGGCCAATCCGGCACCGCCGCACTCGTCGGGAGGCAAGCATACAAAAAAGGAAGAGGTACAAACCCTTTGTTGTTATTTCCGCAGGGGTGGCTGTGAGAGGTGTAGGGGCGGTGACGCGCAGGTGCGGATCCTTACATGCACAGGGGCGGGTGGACAAGAGGTAGGCGATTCTTGACAGCTTTGCTGGTGGTGGAGCTGGTAGGCTTTGCGGTGGCTTCTGGTGAGTGGAGATGTCGCCGGAGGTGGTGAAGAGTGGTGGAAGGAGTTATTGGTAGTGGGGAGTGCAGTAGAGGTAAGGTTAAAGAGATGGAGGGTGGTGATGGTTGTCAGCGGGGAGAGGGTGGCGCAGGGGAGTCAGAGATCTTGGTGGTGGTGTTGGTGAGTCGCAAGGGTGGCGCAGGGGCGTGAGCAATGGTGGTGGATGAGAGATGGTTGAGGGCACAAGTGGCGTCGTGAGTGGGAGAGATTTGGGAGAGACGAGTGGTTGGTGAGGAGACAAATAGGGGTTGGTGGGATAGGTGTAGGGTCTTTTGGGCTTTCTTTCTTTTTTTTTTTTTTGGGTAATGACGCAGGGGCGGGGGCTTGTCATCGCGGGGGCGGTTACAAGGAAGAGAGGGACGCAGGCCCAACAGCGGGGCGGCGTTGGGGATGCATGTCAAGAGTGGTCGCCGCAGAGGCGTAGGGATGTCACTGCGGGGGCGGTGATAGAGTTGTTGCAGACCCAGGCGTAGTGCCGGGAGCGACGCTGGGCAAGGGTGTCACCGCAGAGGCGGTGACAATTAGCAGCAGGGGCGGTTTTCTTGATAGAAGCTCCTCTTCTTATTCTCTCAGGTTTCCTCCAGAGCAGCGCCTTTGTTTTACGTCGTTGGCTCGACGTAAGGACCATACTTCTCTACTTGGGCCTCCTCCAACAAAATTTCATCAATGGGGTCATTCTTCACTCCTTCAAGGTAGGGCTTGAGCCTTTGTCCATTGACCTTGAATATCTTGTGCGTTTGTGGATCATAGAGATCCACAGCGCCGTGTGGGTATACTTCAGCTATCACGTACGGACTTGTCAACCTTGAACGCGGCTTTCCTGCAAAAAGCTTCAAACGAGATTGAAAGAGAAGAACTTTATTACCCACTTTAAAGTCTTTCCGGAGGATGTTCCGGTCATGCCACGCTTTGGTCTTTTCTTTGTATGCGGTGGCATGGTCATACACATCGAGCCTCAATTCCTCTAGCTCTTGCAATGGCAGCTTCCGGAACTCTCCCACCTCGTCTATTTTCATTGTAACACCCCGAATCCGCGGGAATCGGGATGCTACGGGTTGGGACCTCACAATGGGTCCCGACCCTTAGCATGACAACAATTTCAATGGATCTTGCGGCAAGGCACAAATAAAGGTCAAAACCAAATACATTTTATGCAATGCAAAGAAACCCAAAACCATACAAACCAAAGACTTTAGCTGAGATACAACCGAAAGACCAAATGCCATACACGCGGCATACAATATATAATGAATACAAAACTCAAAAACGACTCCAACCAAAACCCAATCCTAAAATGTATGGAACCTCGGTTTCCCACTCTTCCGTATCTCTCGGCCGCATTCCTAACCTGCAAGTCAATCTACAGCAAGCGGTATAAAACCGTTAGCTAACTATCTAGGCATCAGTATAAAGGTAAAACCACAACCACACAACATACACAATCAACATGCAACACTCATTCCTTTTATTATCTTTAATTAGGTGATAGGTTATTACTAATGATACTTTTTTGGGACACGAGGGATTCCCAAACCTCTCCCCTGTCCCTGTTTACCAACAAGGAATGGTACTAATGCATCTCACCGTCTACCTGACTGGGCTAGTCGGATGGAACCTCCTAGACTCTCGCAAGATCTAGACAGATGATGTCAAGACCCGTTATCATACACTTCTGTCAATTACATACTATAATAAAGTCGGCCTAATCCGGTTTCGTTGTTTATCATAATTAACAAACACCACTCATAATCATTACACTCATACAAAAAACCAGCTAAGTAAGTCCGCGGACTTACCTGAATCAGATCTCAACTCTATTAATCACAACTCAATCTGTAAATGTATAACTCGGTAGCCTGTCAAAGGAGGCAAGTGGATCAACACATATACAATATACTTAGTAGTCTTAGACTTCTAAGATATAAGATACTATCGGAAGAGAAATATACTAAAATACACGTCTAAGGTAAAATGAACATTTTACCCTTGAGACTAACTATCATATTCTAACTCTTAAAGTTGAGTTTAGGTCAAGACTAGAACATTACATGTTTTCTTTAACCTTCTAAAAAGGTCACTAGGGTCTAACTTTGGCTTCAAACAAGATCCTTCAACTAATTCCCATAAATTCCGGGAACACCTAAACGTATCAAACCATATCTACTCCTAGTTAGGGTGACTAAAAGTCCAAAATACGTATCACTAAGACATGTCGGTATATATATTTAATCATAACAACCTACACGGTAAAAAAAACAAAGAAAAGGAACACTTAGTCTAAGTACTAACCACCAAACTCTAGTTTTGACGAAAAGTCTACTAAGATAATTTCTTCACATAAGTTATTATTAAAGTTTTGAGAACTTATCCATGTTCTTGATCTCTACTATCAAATCGTCCTCATAGTTAGCCAACAAGCATTCATCTATTACCGTCATACTATTTGTTTTTAATATATGCATCTTACATACTAACTCAACACTAAACGTATACATCTCACAACTTTCAAATAACTTTCAAATAGAACTAATTACCACTAACAATTCTTCCTCCATCAAAGGTTCTAAAAATTCCCACTTTCCAAATCAACTTATCTTACATCATAGTCTAAGAGTCAAACAAAATTAGACAATTAAAAATATAGTTACAAACCAGATTCAATTTATAAAAATCCCCAATTCTACAAATTTAGGGTTACTACGGTCCAACTCACCCAAATTAGATTCAATCGAAAAGAGATAGGTCTGCTGGTTGTGATACAAGGGCGGCGGCGGACTGGTGCACATGCTGGCGGAACACCGGCAGCTTGTGCACGTGCTGGCGGAACACTTGCGGCGACGGAGGTGGAGCAACAACAGTGGAGCAACACCAGTGCGACAACCACGTTTTACGAAGGGTTCTCGCGATGATGTCCCGGCGGCGACTCCTGCGCAGCACAACGGAAGGACGGAGGCGAACAATAACAATCGGGTCCCTAGTGGTTGTTGCCGGAGATGCCGGGCGGCGTTGAGTCGTCCAGGCGACTTCCAGCGCAGGGGGACAACACCGCGGTGAGGGATTTCGAAGGGAGAGAGAGAAAATGTGAGGGTAGAGGGGAACGGGGGTGTAAACCCGCAGCAAGTGGTGCCATCCAGGTGGGCGGCGTTGGCTCCGGTATGTGGCGGTTGAGGGTTCAAGGAGGAAGATGAGCTAAAGGCAGGAGGTGGCGGCTCACAAGGAAACTGCGTGAGAGAAGGGAAGGGATGGCGGCCGTATAGGGTGAGATAGGTCAAAAATAAAATAGCGTTACAACTGCTCTCATCCAATGGGCTAGCGGGCTTGTCTTGATGGCCCAACTGGTTGTCTTGATGGCCCGACTGCCCATCTTAACAAATAAAAAAAAATTTTATATAAAATGAAATAAAACCACGGGAAAGTCTAAACCGGTCAAATTTCCAGGAATAAAATTTTTGGTTATTACCGCGGGACTCGGGATGCTATGGGTTGGGACCTCACAATGGGTCCCGACCCTTAACTTGACAACAATTTCACTGGATTATTCAACAACGCACAAATAAAGGTCAAAACCAAATACATTTTATGCAATGCAAAGAAACCCAAAACCATACAAACCAAAGACTTCAGCCGAGATACAACCGAAAGATCAAATGCCATACACGCGGCATACAATATATAATGAATACAAAACTCAAACACAACTCCAACCAAAACCCAATCCTAAAATGTACGGAACCCCGGATGTATTAATCACAACTCAATCTGTAACTGTATAACTGGATAGCTTACCAAAGGAGGCAAGTGGATCAACACATATCCAATATACTTAGAAGTCTTAGACTTCTAAGATATAAGATCCTATTGGAAGAGAAATATACTAAAATACACGTCTAAGGTAAAATGAACATTTTACCCTTGGTCCCGAATCTTCTAAAAATCTCGTAATACGTGCTTAAATTCTTACTTGAGACTAATTATCATATTCTAACTCTTAAAATTGAGTTTAGGTCAAGACTAGAACATTACATGTTTTTTTAACCTTCTAAAAAGGTCACTAGGATCCAACTTTGGCTTCAAACAAGATCCTTCAACTAATTCCCAAAAATTCCGGGAACACCTAAACGTATCAAACCATATCTACACCTAGTTAGGATGACTTAAAGTCCAAAATACGTATCACTAAGATATGTCGGTATATATATTTAATCATAACAACCTACACGGTAAAAAAACAAAGAAAAGGAACACTTAGTCTAACTACTCACCACCAAACTCTAGTTTTGACGAAAAGTCTACTAAGATAATTTCTTCACATAAGTTATTATTAAAGTTTTGAGAACTTCTCCATGTTCTTGATCTCTACTATCAAATCGTCCTCATAGTTAGCCAACAAGAATTCATCTATTACCATCATACTATTTGTTTTAAATACATGCATCTTACATACTAACTCACAACTTACAAGAACTCTAAACATATACATCTCACAACTTTCAAATAACTTTCAAATAGAACTAATTACCCCTAACAATTCTTCCTCCATCAAAGGTTCTAAAAATTCCCACTTTCCAAATCAACTTATCTTACATCACAATCTAAGGAGTCAAACAGAATAAGACAATTAAAAATATAGTTACAAACCAGATTCAATTTATAAAAATCCCGAATTCTGCAAATTTAGTGTTACTACGGTCCAACTCACCCAAATTAGATTCAATAGAAAAGAGATAGGTCTGCTGGTTGTGATACAAGGGCGACGGCGGACTGGTGCACGTGCTGGCGGAACACCGGCGGCGGCTGGTGCATGTGCTGGCGGAACACTGGCGGCGACGGAGGTGGAGCAACAGCAGTGGAGCAACACTAGTGCGGCAACCACGTTTTGCGAAGGGTTCTCGCGAGATGTCCCGGCGGCGTCTCCTGCGCAGCACAACGGCAACACAACGGAAGGACGGAGGCGAACAATAATAATCGGGTCCCTGGTGGTTGTTGCCAGAGATGCCGGGCGGCGTTGAGTCATCCAGGCGACTTCCAGCGCAGGGGGACAGCACGGCAGTGAGGGATTTTGAAGGGAGAGAGAGAGAAGGTAAGGGTAGAGGGGAACGTGGGTGTAGACCCGCAACAGGTTGTGCCAGCCAGGTGGGCAGCGTTGGCTCCGGTATGTGGTGGTTGAGGGTTCAAGGAGGAAGAAGAGCTGAAGGCAGGAGGTAGCGGCTCACAAGTAAATTGCGTGAGAGAAGGGAAGGGATGGCGGCCGGATAGGGTGATATAGGTCAAAAATAAAAGAGCGATCCAGCTGCTCTCATCCAATGGGCTAGCGGGCCTGTCTTGATGGCCCAACTGGTTGTCTTGATGGCCTGACTGCCCATCTTAACAAAAAAAAGAAATTTAAATAAAATGAAATAAATCCATGGGAAAGTCTAAACCGGTCGAATTTCCGGGAATAAAATTTTTGGTTATTACATTCATGTTGCACTTCTTCACCGCCCACCATGCCTTGTGCCCAAGCTCAACCGGAAGGTGGCAAGCTTTTCCGAATCCATGCCGGAATGGAGACATTCCTATAGGAGTCTTGTATGTTGTTCGGTAAGCCCATAGAGTGTCGTTTAGCCTTAAACTCCAATATTTCCTTCCGGGAGAAACTATCTTTTCAAGGATGGTTTTGATTTCCCGGTTGGACACCTCTGCTTTACCATTTGTTTGCGGATGGTAGGCTGTTGACCCTCGTTGGTTGATGTGGTTCTTCTTAAGGAGAGCGGTGATTGTTTTGTTACAAAAATGGGTGCCCCTATCATTTATCAAAGCCTTCGGGATTCCAAATCTTGAGAAAATATTGTCCTTAATAAAGTTGCAACCACTTTAGAGTCATCAGTTAAGGTGGCCTGTGCTTCCACCCACTTGGAAACATAGTCCACCGCAAGTAATATATAAGTGTGCCCAAAAGAAGTAGGAAAAAGACCCATGAAATCTATCCCCCAAATCAAAAATTTCACAAAAAATAAGAGAAGATTGAGGCATTTCATTTCTTTTAGAGATGTTACCGACTCTTTTACACCTATCACACACTTTGCAAAACACAAAAGCGTCTGAAAAGATGTGTGGCCAAAAGAATCCCGCATCTAAAACCTTTCTAGTAGTTTTGTTGTCCCCAAAATGCCCCCACATGCTTCAGAATGACAGATTATAAGGACATATTGTACCTCATTGTCCGGGATGCAACGGCGTATTACCTGATCACTACAATCCTTCCAAAGGTATGGATCGTCCCGAATGTAGTGTCGAGCTTCGACCTTCACCTTCTCTCGCTGTGCCTTGGTGAGTGTGGAGGGTACTCACTCCTAACAATGAAGTTAACAATGTCAGCAAACCAAGACTTAAATGATTGAAGTTTAAACAAAACCTTTGTCGAGTAATCTGCAAGGGCGCCTAGTTCGAGCCGTAGGGGCGGGTCTGGTGAGGCGCAAGGGCGGTTACACAACAGGGGGTTGTGTAGAAGGTGTCGTTTGGGAAGATTCCAACTATGGCCCTACCTTTGGCTGGATCTTCTTCTCCCTGTACCAGCCTGCTCAAATGGTCGGCCACAAGGTTCTCAACCCCCTTCTTGTTTCATATCTCTAGGTTAAACTCGCTTAGAAGGAGCACCCACCGAATCAATCTTGGCTTTGCTTCCTTCTTCGCCATGAGATACCTAATAGTTGCATGGTCAGTAAAAATGATTACCTTTACTCCAAGAAGGTACTTTCTGAACTTATCAAGTGCAAAACCACTACTAACATCTGCTTCTCGGTGGTCGAGTAGTTCCTTTGTGCTCCTACATCATAATTGCTGGCGTCACACATAATCTCAAAAGGTTTATTCCAATCCGTAGACCCGATGATCGGTGCACTAGTGAGGCACGCTTTCAAAGTGTTGAAAGCTTTCTTGCAACTTTCATCCACTATGAAAGTGGCATCTTTCTTGAGTAATTCACACAATGGCGCTGAGATCTTTGAGAAGTCTTTGATGAACCACCGATAAAAACCTACATGACCTAGGAAAGAATGATTTCATGCACATTAGTAGGGTAAGGTAAACTTTGAATAACATCAACTTTTGCTTTATCTACTTCAATCCCTTTTGAGGATATCACATGTCCTAGCATTATGCCTTGTTCAACCATGAAATGGCATTTTTCTGAATTAAGAACTAAATTAGTTTCCACACATTTTGAAGAACAAGTTTTAAATGTCCTAGGCATGCATCAAAACTATTTCCATGGACGGTAAAGTCATCCATAAGAACCTCAATAAAGTTCTCTATATATTCAGCAAAAATACTTATCATGCACCATTGGAAGGTGCCGAGAGCATGGCAAAGTCCAAATGGCATTTTGCGATATGCAAAAGTGCCAAACGGACAAGTGAAAGTTGTTTTTTCTTGGTCTTCCGGAGCAATGGCTATCTGGAAATAGCCCGAGTATCCGTCCTAAAAGCAATAGTAAGGGTGACATACAAGACGTTCCAACATTTGATCAATAAAAGGTAATGGAATGTGGTTTTTACGTGTTACCTTGTTAAGTTTGCGGTAGTCAATGCAAAGTCTCCGACCGGTTTGTGTTTTGCTCGGGACCATCTCTCCATAATGATTCTCCACCATGGTGATACCCCCTTTCTTTGGAACCACTAGGGTTGGGATAACCCACTTACTATCCGAGATGGTGAATATCATGTCCGCTTGGAGGAGCTTCAATAGCTCTTTCTTGACCACTTACATTATTGGCGCATTCAAACTTTGTTGAGGTTGCCTAGACGGTTTTGCTTCTTCCTCAAGGAGGATCCTATGCATACAAGTGGATGGGCTTATCCCCTTGATATCCGCAATGGTCCACCCAAGGGCCGTTTTGTGCTCTTTAAACACTTTTACCAACTTCTCCTCTTGACCGGTTTCCAACTTGCTAGAGATTATTACCGGCAAGGTTTTGTTGTCTCCAAGAAAGGCATACTTGAGGTGAGGTGGAAGGTCCTTCAACTCTATCTCCGGTACCTGCACTATAGATGGAACAAGCTTCTCGCTTGGGGTTAGTAAGGTGGGCCCAATGGCCAAATTGGAGATAGGTAACCTTTTGTGCCCATCTAATTAGCATAGGACTTCCTTCATGCAAGATGTCAATGCATAATCTGAAGTATGAATGTCCATGTCATACTCAATTATATTTTTCAACTCATCCATGTTAGAAATATAGAAAACATCTTGCACAAAAGGTCAATAATATCAATGGCACATAGGGAATGATCATCAATAGGGTATTTAATTGCATCATAATAGCATGAATTATAGTCTATATTTTGGGGTTTGTTTGGACGTTTTATCTTCAATAATCTGCATGTTAGCATGTATAATATGTGATTATATTACCATTTCATCTACCTTTGTGAGAATCGAGGTCTACACCTAGTTTTGTTGTAATCGTAGGTAAAATGGCACGTTTTGCATAAAAAAGGAGCAAAAGGAGCTATGGAGTAATTGGAGATACATCCAGGAACATAAGGAACCATCCAAGAAGCATAGTCATGGATTAGAGATTCACTTTGGACCAGATTTGAGAGATTTCACATTCAGTTGTGACTCACCTCGGTTGACCACAGATTCACCTCGACCGAGGTGATCCAGAGAAGTCGACTCGACCGAGGCGAACACCTGGGACGCGGAGGGAATATTTTATTCTTGGCTGAGATCTTTTATCTTTGGAAAGAGATCTTATATTTTTGGGCTTGGCTCCTGGAAGGAAGAAGATATACTAGATCATATATTTTACCTATTTTTATAGGAAGAGATCTTTCTAAGATATCTTATCTTTGGAGAGTAATTTTCCTATAAAAAGGGTTGGATTTTCCACAAATCCACAACATGCTATACCACCGATCAGGGTTTATACACCGCTGCAATCATACTCCAGTTGGGAGAATTGAAGAACCTTTTTGAAGGTTGAAGAAGGAAGTCTATAGCTTTTATAGCTTTTCGAAGGGTTTTTGTAAGATCATCTTAGATTCCCTTCTTTGTTGTTTGTCTTCTTGGATTTCTATCCAAGGAACGCTTCGTTGTGATATTTGATTCATTTATTGAGGTCTTTTCATCAAATTCTTCTTGTTCAAATATTCACCTTCTTTCCATATATTTGATTAATACTTTCATGATGATGAGTGACTAATCTCTTTGTGTGATTCTAGGGTGATTGGCTGAAGGTTGTGGGAAAAACAATGATAGAATAATCTTAGATTCCAGTAGGACCCTGAAAGTTCGAGTCTTTAACCTTAACCCTAAGCATCTCGCTCAGTCGATGAACATCTCGGCCGGGGTGGAATTCTTGTGACCGAGGTGACTTATCTGATCCGAAACTGAGAGTTAAGTGTTAGAGTTTGCCAAATCCTATTCTTATTACACCTTTCCTAGTTCAATGCAAGCCTAGGATGAGACTTACTCGGTAATTCCTTAGTTTTTTACCTAAGATCATAAGTGTAGGTAATAAAGGTTTATCCTTTATTGGGGTTTGAGTGTGCTTCCATCCCATCTTTGTGAATTAGCATGAGACTTACCCGGTAAAGGTTGATTTTATTCCCTTAGATGTTGTGTTAGTTTGAGATTATAGTTCTTTATTTTAATTCCTTGAGACTTACCCGGTAATAGGAGTTACGGTTTTGGATAGTGAGTAGTGAGACTTACCCAGTGATCTGTTCCACATTAGAAACACCTTCTCCATGCAAAAACCTCAGCTTTGTCCGCTTATCTTTAGATCTTGAGTTGGAACCACAACTAGATGCTTTAATCCCTAGAATTGCATATTTCCTTTATTGACTTCAATATCATCTTTGATTGTTTTAATTGCTTTGTGGTTAGTGATTGCTTAAGCATACCGTAATTGGACTTTGTTTCACTAAGTCCCTGTTATCGACCCCTGTAATTCCTTGCTTTTTACTACGATTGACCCGTACACTGCGGGTTCGCATCCTTGTTTTAAGCTTACGTCTAGGGTTATAAATTTAAAGCTTTCACACACCGTTTGGAGCGAACAAGTTTTTGGCGCCGTTGCCGGGGACTTGGTCTAGACCGAGCCGGTTACGGTTTGCTCTTGGGGCACTCTACTTGAGTGACTTTTGCAGGTTCTTTCTTAGGTTTATGCGAAGAACCCGCACTGGGAAGGAAATCGTTCCTTACGATCCCGAACCAGAGAAGACATAAAAATGACGCTTAAGAGAAGCGAAGATGGCCCACCAAGACAATCGCGATCTTGAGGCCGAGTTGAAAGAGGCGCTAGAGCTGCTACGCCTCAGCCAGGAAGAATTGAGGCAGGAACGAGAAGAAACTCGCACCAGGACTGAAGCGATCAAAGCTAATATGGCAGCTTTACGAGACCAGTTTCTACCTCGACCGAGGGAAGATCCTATTCCAGATCCTCGACCGATCCAGGTCCCAGTCGCTGACCCTCGACCGAGGCAGGTCCCAGTACCTGACGCCCCGGCCGATATACTTCCACCTCGGCTGCCAGTCTGAGCTGTTCTTCTTGCAGGAATCCCACAAACCCTAGGTCAAAGGATGGACCCCAATCAACAACTGAGGCGTCCAGAAGTTAACCTAGGAGATCCAGCGGACCATGACTATGAACTTTTACCGCAAGTTCTATCCATGATTCGCCAATGCCAGTTTGGAGGGCTAGAGAAGGAATCACCACATCAACATCTTCAAAACTATGAGATCTTGATGGAGACCTTGAGACCCTCAAGGATTGAAAATAACAACTACAAGGAGAGCTTGTCAGACCTTGAGACCCTCACGGAATTCCTGACCAAATTCTTTCCCCCCTCAAAGACCGCTGAAATGAGAGGGAAGATCAATGCTTTCATTATGAAGGACAAGGAGAGCTTGTCCAAGTCATGGGAGCGGTTCAAGGACATTCTTTTGGATTGCCCACACCATGGGATTCCAAAGTTAGAGTTATTAGAGATATACTTCAAGGGACTGGACGGAAGCACCCAGTTCAACCTCCAACTACTCTCCGCCGGTACCTTTATGGACATGGCGATTGACGAAGCTTGGGACTTCATCGAGAAGCAAGCTTTGCATATGGAGAAGTACACTCATCAAGGAGCTGAAGGTGGAGTTAAAAGAGTTAACTTCCAAGAAACTCAGCCCAACAACAATCAACTAACGTCTTTGAAGAATAACGTCAAGCAATTGAAGGAACTCTTGGTTGCTCAAACCAAGAAGGAAGAGCAAGGACAAAGGAACAACAACAATGGATACCGTAACAACAACAACGGTTCCCGGAACAACAATTACAACAACAACAATAGAGGATCCAATAGCAACAATTGGAGAGCGAACAACCAAAATTTTGGTAACAATCATTCAAACTCCAACTCTAACGATTCCTCTAATCCTTTCCTCTCTTCCCCTTCTTCTTCATCTACTCCATTAAAGAGCCAGGGGCAAGGATCAAGTTCGTCTCAGCCGGAAAAGAAAGACGCAGTTCTGGAGGCTATCTTGATCAAGCTTAGTGCTATGGAGACTTCTATGACTTCATTTTTGAAGGCCCAAAAAGCTTTTGAACAACAACTTGCAAGTAAGGGAATGAAGCGCAAAGAGATCCAGGGAAACTTCCAGCAAGGACGGAAAGCAACCCCAAGGGCCAGATCATGGTCATAACTACGAGGAGTGGACTGAAAACTGCAGATCCAGTGCCTCGGTCGTTGCTAGTACCGACGAAGACCACCTCGGTCCAGATGCAGTCAAAGAACACTTCGACCGAGATGCCAACCGAGGTGGAGCCACAGAAAGCGGAGGGGAAAACTGAAGTTTATGTTCCACCTCTTGCATACAAACCACCACTTCCATTCCCCCAGTCAAGGGCCAAAGCACATCTAGACAAGCACTTTGGTAAGTTCCTTGACTTGATGAATAAACTGCACATTAACATCCCTTTCCTTGATGCTATTCTAGGAATGCCTGCCTATGGGAAGTTCTTGAAGGAGATCCTATCAAGGAAGAGGAAACTGGAAGATTTTGGTGAAGTTAGGATGACATCTAAATCCTCGAAGCTCATACAAATGATGAAGGAGAAGATGCCACCTAAATTGAGAGATCCCGGCTCATTTTGCATTCCCATTCAAGTTGGGAATGTCACTTGTGAATCCCCTTGGTGATCTAGGAGCCAGCGTGAGCATCATCCCGCTGGAGCTATGTGTGAAGATCGGACTTGGAGAGCCCAAGCCGGTCATGATTCGACTATATATGGCGGATCGCTCCATCACCCATTCCGTGGGAATCTTGGAGGACGTTCCGGTCAAGTTAGGTAACTTCTATTTTCCTATAGATTTTGTTGTGCTTGATATTCCCGCAGATTATCCTGTTCCTATTATTCTCGGGAGGCCATTTCTAGCAACTTCGGGTTGCAACGTGGATTGCAAGAACGCCAAGTTGAAATTCAACATTGGCGGCGATGAGGTGGAGTTCGCATTACTTGCAGCCATGAAAGGGGAGCAACTAAGCGATGATATCTTCAACATCTACGATGAAAAAGAATCAAGAGAATTGGTGAGCTCTATCCTTATTAACGATCCACTCGAAAGAGTTATTAGTTTCAGTTTAACGGAGGAAGGTATAGATGCTTCTTGTGATGCAGATATACGGAGCTTAAAAGCACTGGAAGAAGATCCAGGAGCTAAAACTGAGAAGCTAATCCAGGAGACGAAGATCTCCAGTTTCGGTTCCAGTTGAAGTACCTCCACCGAGGCACTTTCTGGACTGAGCGAGGCGACTGAAGAACATCTCGGTCAACGCCTCTGCGCCTCGACCGAGGTTCATGGCGAGATGAAGTCATCTGAGACTACTGAGTGTAATAAACTTCTTACTCCCTTCTCTGACATTCATCCTCAATTGGTGGAACATTCTATCCACCAACTTTCTGATAATAAAGGACCTTGGTATGCTGATATTGTGAATTATCTTACTCCCTTCTCTGACATTCATCCTCAATTACTACTGGGATGAACCGCTGCTATTCAAGCGCGGGCCGGATGAGATGCTTCGAAGATGCAATCTTGAAGATGAAGTTAACAGCGTCATACGGCATTGTCATTCACTTCCTTGTGGAGGACATGCCAGCACCGTTAAAACATGCGCTAAGGTATTACGTTCTGGTTTCTTTTGGCCTACATTATTTAAGGATGTGCAATCGTTTGTTGTCTCTTGTGATGCATGCCAAAGAACACGAAATTTATCAAGGAGGAACGAGATGCCACTTAATAACATTCAAGAGGTGGAAATCTTTGATATTTGGGGGATTGACTTCATGGGACCTTTCCCATCCTCCGGAGGAAACCTCTATATTCTTCTTGCAGTTGACTACGTTTCTAGATGGGTTGAAGCCATTGCTTCTCTCACTAATGATGCCAAAGTGGTTGTGAAGTTCTTAAACTGAACTATCTTTCCACGTTTTGGAACTCCACGCATCGTCATCAGCGATGGAGGAACGCATTTTATCAACCGGAAGTTCAAAGCACTTCTATCGAAGTATGGGGTAACCCACAAGGTATCAACCCCTTATCACCCTCAAACTAGTGGACAGGTCAAGATCTCGAATAGAGAAATCAAAGCAATTTTGGAGAAGACCGTCTGTAGGACGAGGAAGGATTGGTCCATGAAATTGGACGATGCTCTTTGGGCGTACAGGACCGCATTTAAGACTCCCATAGGTACCACCCCTTATAATTTGGTACATGGGAAGTCTTGCCATTTGCCCGTTGAGTTAGAACACAAAGCATATTGGGCGATGAAATGGTTGAACTTCGACATTAAGGAGGCTGGCGAGAAGCGGCTATTGGATATCAACGAGCTGGATGAGCTGCGGTTGAACGCTTATGAGAATGCCAAAATCTATAAGGAGAGGACGAAGAAATGGCATGACAAGCGTATCATTCCAAAGGAGCTTAACGAAGGAGACTTAGTTCTACTCTTCAACTCCCGCGTCCGCCTCTTTCCATGTAAGTTGAAATCTAGATGGACCGGACCTTATGTTGTGAAACATGTTTTTCCTCATGGTGCAGTTGAGATATGGGACGAAACGAGCGGAAGCTTCAAGGTCAATGGGCATACACTCAAGAAATACAAACCGGAAACTCCGGTTGAGGAGGTTGCACCAATATACCTCGTTTGAGATGCATCATGGTCCAGCTAGCGACCTTAAACCAAACGCTTCTTGGGAGGCAACCCAAGATATTGCTTTCTTTTTCCTTTTTCTAGTCTAGCTTAGATAGTTTTTGCTTTTGTTTTGCTTTGTTTGTTCTTGACGTTCTAGACAGATAATAGATGACATCTAAGGAAGGAGCATAACTGGAAGGATAGAAGATCGAGAATTTGAGAAGACAAAGTTTGACTGAGACACATCTCGGTTGCTGTCAGAGCACCTCGACCGAGATGATTCTTGAGCAACCGAGGCGACTAGGGTTTCTGAAGAACCACCTCGGTTCGTACCACCTCGGTCCAGTCGAGAGCATCTCGACCGAGGTGACAGCAGTTCCAGAAAGGGTATAAAAGGGGGATTAATTTTCTCTCTCTTCCATTTTACCCTCCCTCAACCGCGGCGCTATACCTCACCTCGCTTCTTCAATTCTCGCTCATTTTCGAATATTTTCGCTTCCAAACTGCGACTAAGGCATAGAGGATCCCAGTGCATCATCGATCTGCGAAGAAATCAAACCGATTCGGCCGAACGAGGTAAAACAAAACCGAAACCCTAACTCGCTGATTTCGCTTCGATTTGGGCCTTGGTTGCCCTTACATTTGCTGAGAAAAGGATTAAGTACCCCATAGGAAGCAGTTGTAGTGATTTTGGGGGAAAAGAACTGAATTTTCTGAAGAAATTAGAATCTAGTTTTCCGCCTCGGTCCAGACGAGCTGTGCCTCGGCCGAGGTGATTCTTGAGTGTTGTCAGTCGACCGAGGTGACCTGACAGTGGGATTTCTAAAAATTAGTTCTGATAGACGCCTTGCCCTTAGGGATAGATCCTCCGCTTCCCCTTCTTCCTCTTCTTCCCGACCTTATCGCCCGGTGATCCATGAGCGACACCGGGTCGATTATGAGCGTATTTCCGGCCGTCCAGTGATTGCACCCCGCTTCCTGGACGTGTCTGCTTTTGACTGTCTCCAAGTAGATGGAGACGTTAGACGGATGATATCTACAGTAGGGCTAGATCAGTTTACTGAGATCCGAACCCTTGCCTATTTGGAGCCCACCTTAGAGTTCATTAGCTCCTTCACCAACCTCCCCACAGAGCGATCTGTAAAGTACCGGTTGATGAGCCGGAACTTCTTAGTGCCACTAGAGTATTGGAGGGAGATATTTGGTTTTCCTGCCCCCACAGCTGTTGACTTCCCGTCCCGATATGTAGCTAGGGAGTTTTGGGGACAGATTGCCCATATTGTTGACCACGCAAACAGATGGCGCCCTGGTGATTCCGGGGAGAAGGTCATCTTCCACTTAGCCTTTAGGTTAGCCCACCGGATCTTCGGTGAGACACTTCTGGCGCGTACTGAGACGCCCCAGAAGATCCGACAGGGGGAGCTTTTTAGTCTGTATTGCATGGTGACCAGAGGTATCCCGGACTTTGGCTTGATGTTGGCAGAGGATCTGCACAAGATCAATGCCAAGGCGAAGGGAGACATCTGTTGCGGAGGACTTGTCACCCACATCGCCAGCTACCAGGACAAGCATCTCAACGCTTGCACTATGGTGGCGGCTCCCAAGCCGCTTGGGCTGTAGGAGATGATCACTCGGCGGATTCTGGTTCCCCGAGGACTGACTACACCATACGTGGCTATGCCATGGGAGCTGACTGCACCGGAGGAGATCAGGTGGTCTACTCAGTTTATAGTTTACGACCCTCATTATTGGCAGACCGCTTGGGCTCCACTGATGGAGGATTATAGAGAGGCAGCAGCTGCCCCAGCTGAGGAGGAGGTAGATGATGAGGAGACTGCTTATGACAGGGATGGTGGAGCCCCGATGGATATAGAGACAGATACTGCCGGGACGAGCGCGCCAGTTATAGATCTGGATGATGAGGATACTGAGCCGGCACCTGCTGCATCACCTGTGAGACCTGCTAGGCTTAGGACACGCCGACATAGAGATCCAGAGGCTCACCGTCGGATCGATGATCTGACGGAGCAGATGATTGACTATTATGCTGCTCTTATCTTGGACATCGATGAGAGATTTGCCACCCAGCACCGACAAATCGACAGTTGGACTCATCAGATGCTAGAGAGCCAGCACTATCAGCGCAGGATGATGGAGATCCAGTTCCAGCAAGCTATGGGTTATCCATTTCACCCATCCTAGTATCCGTATGTGCCACCACCACCGGATCAGGATTATTGAGAGCTGCAGGACTTTCTTTCTTATTTTTATGCAGTTCACCTTATTATCCGGTGAGTATTTTATTCTCTTAGACTTATTTTGACGCACTAGGACAGTGTGTCCCAAGTATGGGGTATTTGTGTATTACTTGACATTTATTTGATTTATGACTCTATTTGACCGGATATTTATATTTATGCTTCACTTTTGCATCTATGTGTTTATGTGAGACTACATGCATACTTACAAGTTATTTGATGGAGAAAAATGTCAAAACTGAAAGAAAACTGGTTTTTAAAAAAAAAATTTGACCTCGACCGGGACAGTTCTGGCCAAACGAGGTGTTTCACCTCGGTTGACCCAACAACACCTCGACCGAGGTGGGTTAACTTGGAGTTTTCGAAAACGATTTTTGCGCTTCTTATCTGGATATGATCTCAGTGAACATTTTGTTTACTGACTGGTTTTGAATTCTTTATGTGTTTGAAAGGTTTTATAATATGTTTAAGTTGCTAAATGCTTTGTTTGACATTTTTGGCATGTTTAATACTTTGTTTTTATCTAAATTATGTTGAATTTGAAGGTTGACATCACATTATGAGTTCTCTCACTTTCTTCCTGAAAAGACCAAGGCAAAAATTCATTCTTCTCTCTTCTTCTTCTTGATCATGCTTAGCCCCTCATATACATTTTGCCTCCCTTTACCTATCCGGGAATTTGGAAGCAAGCGAAGTGGTGAAAGCAAGTGAAGTAAAAGTTGAGAAGTTGGCTGGAAGTGAAAGTGTTAGAAAGTAATAATAGGTTTGGGGAAGTCAATCATGATGATGAGTAACTCGGCACCATTCACATATCCGGGTGTTTGTGTCTTGCTAAAGTTGGATTGAGCGATATTCCTAACGGGTCATGGTATGTGCATCAAGGGTTTGATGCATCTCAAGAAATTGATGATTGTTGATTTCCTAGGCTTCGGTTATTGTGCACCTCTATCCATGCATCCCAAAAAGTAAAGTAAAAAGAAAAAGTGTGAAATAAGCAAAGCTTATTGGTGGAAGATGTTGGAAGTCAAAGTGAAAGTGAAGTACATCCTTTTCCCGGATTCTAGCACCACATTACCTTACATACATCCATACCTTACACATTTCTTGACCTTTCTTTCGGGAAGCCCTTGAGACCTCGAGCTTGTTGATTGACTTAGTGGTTTAAACTGGATTATGAATGATTAATTTCGATAATTATGACTTATTATGCATTCTATGATTTTATGCAAAGATGAACAACTTTCCTATATTTATGAAATGTTTTGATCATATTTGGATTTTTAAATTCCATGAAGTATTCTCTTAGAGTGATCTATGATTGTAGCACACCAAAAAAATGTTTTTTGAAAGACTTTTCATTGATCTTATTGACTTATAATCCATTCTATCTTGTCTTTTATATGCGGAACTTGCTTGGGGACAAGCAAGGGCTAAGTATGGGGTATTTTGATAGCATGAATTATAGTCTATATTTTGGGGTTTGTTTGGACGTTTTATCTTCAATAATCTGCATGTTAACATGTATAATATGTGATTATATTACCATTTCATCTACCTTTGTGAGAATCGAGGTCTACACCTAGTTTTGTTGTAATCGTAGGTAAAATGGCACATTTTGCATAAAAAAGGAGCAAAAGGAGCTATGGAGTCATTGGAGCTACATCCAGGAACATAAGGAACCATCCAGGAAGCATAGCCATGGATTAGAGATTCACTTTGGACCAGATTTGAGAGATTTCACATTCAGTTGTGACTCACCTCGGTTGACCACA
The DNA here is from genome assembly GCA_033239045.1 of Fagopyrum esculentum. Taxonomy (NCBI): domain Eukaryota; kingdom Viridiplantae; phylum Streptophyta; class Magnoliopsida; order Caryophyllales; family Polygonaceae; genus Fagopyrum; species Fagopyrum esculentum. The sequence goes on along the minus strand of BSUD01000008.1, from coordinate 20,696,473 downwards.
GATTCACCTCGACCGAGGTGATCCAGAGAAGTCGACTCGACCGAGGCGAACACCTGGGACGCGGAGGGAATATTTTATTCTTGGCTGAGATCTTTTATCTTTGGAAAGAGATCTTATATTTTTGGGCTTGGCTCCTGGAAGGAAGAAGATATACTAGATCATATATTTTACCTATTTTTATGGGAAGAGATCTTTCTAAGATATCTTATCTTTGGAGAGTAATTTTCCTATAGAAAGGGTTGGATTTTCCACAAATCCACAGCATGCTATACCACCGATCAGGGTTTATACACCGCTGCAGCCATACTCCAGTTGAGAGAATTGAAGAACCTTTTTGAAGGTTGAAGAAGGAAGTCTATAGCTTTTATAGCTTTTCGAAGGGTTTTTGTAAGATCATCTTAGATTACCTTCTTTGTTGTTTGTCTTGTTGGATTTCTATCCAAGGAACGCTTCGTTGTGATATTTGATTCAGTTATTGAGGTCTTTTCATCAAATTCTTCTTGTTCAAATATTCACCTTCTTCCCATATATTTGATTAATATTTTCATGATGATGAGTGGCTAATCTCTTTGTGTGATTCTAGGGTGATTGGCTGAAGGTTGTGGGAAAAACAATGATAGAATAATCTTAGATTCCAGTAGGACCCTGAAAGTTCGAGTCTTTAACCTTAACCCTAAGCATCTCGCTCAGTCGATGAACATCTCGGCCGGGGTGGAATTCTTCTGACCAAGGTGACTTATCTGATCCGAAACTGAGAGTTAAGTGTTAGAGTTTGCCAAATCCTATTCTTATTACACCTTTCTTGGTTCAATGCAAGCCTAGGATGAGACTTACCCGGTAATTTCTTAGTTTGTTTACCTAAGATCATAAGTGTAGCTAATAAAGGTTTATCCTTTATTGGGGTTTGATTGTGCTTCCATCCTATCTTTGTGAATTAGCCTGAGACTTACCCGGTAAAGGTTGATTATATTCCCTTAGATGGTGAGTTAGTTTGAGATTATAGTTCTTTATCTTAATTCCTTGAGACTTACCCGGTAATAGGAGTTACGGTTTTGGATTAGTGAGTAGTGAGACTTACCCGGTGATTTGTTCCACTTTAGAAACACCTTCCCCATGCAAAAACCTCAGCTTTGTCCACTTATCTTTAGATCTTGAGTTGGAACCACAACTAGATGCTTTAATCCCTAGAATTGCATATTTCCTTTATTGACTTCTATATCATGTTTGATTGTTTTAATTTCTTTGTGGTTAGTGATTTCTTAAGCATACCGTAATTGGACTTTGTTTCACTAAGTCCTTGTGATCGACCCCTGGAATTCCTTTGCTTTTTACTACGATTGACCCGTACACTGCGGGTTAGCATCCTTGTTTTAAGCTTATGTCTAGGGTTATAAATTTAAAGCTTGCACACACCGTTTGGAGCGAACACATCATAAATGTCAAATTCAACTACCTCCCCAACAAATTCCATGGTTAATTTTCCACTAATATAGTCGGTTTTAGTCCTAGCGGTTACTAGGAATGGTCTTCTCACCAATATTGGTGCAGCATCTGAGTCATTTTCCATGTCCATTACAAAGAAATCCGCAGGGAAAATCAGATTATCTACCATTACTAACACATCTTCAATAATCCCTTTTGGGTAAACATTAGATCTATCAGCAACTTGTACTACAATCCGAGTTTCAATTAGCGGCCCAAGGCCAAGTAACTTATAAATGGAATAGGGAAGGACATTAATAGAAGCACCAAGATCAAGCACAACTATGTCAAAGCGGGTTTCCCTTATAACACAAGGAATGCTTACCATGACCGGATCGCTACACTTCTTGTCATTCAACGTTGGAAAACGGCGGCCACATGCTCGCTCAATTGCACCTTTTGTTTTCCCTTCAGCTTCTGATTCCTCTTGATGGTGCAGAGTTCCTTAAAAAACCGAGCATAATTAGGAATACTTTTTGTCTAATTTAAGTTGAGGGATGTTTACCTCGCATTTGGAGAAGGTATCAAAGAGATCCTTGTCCTCGATTATCCTTCTCTCCTTTAGTGCCTCAGAGAAAGGAGATTGTGGTTTCTCAGCATACAAAGGTGGACAGTCAGGCCGGATGTATGAATCCTTCACAATAGAACCCTCTGTTGTCTTTTCTGTAGGGGCGGAAGCTTGCAAGCGCAGGGGCAGCATCTGCTCAAAGGCTGGCGCAGTTGCAGCAGTAGGTGCGACTGTGGGGGTGGCTGACTCGTCAGAATATTTGTTCTTCACTTCTGTTACTAGTTTCCACTGGATTTGTTTCCCACTCCTCAATGTTAGAGCACTAACATTCTCCTTGGGGTCGACCACCGTTTGGGAAGGATAATTTCCGGAGGATCTAGCTTCGATTCTTGTAATGGCTTTCGCCATTTTCCCAACCTGTTTCTCAAGGTTCTTGATGTTGGATTCTGTAGTTTGGACATGAGTAGAAAAATGCTTAGTCGAAACCTGCAACATATCCTCAGTGGATTGGGACTTACCTTGGGGGGGCTGCTTCTTCTAGTTTTGTTGATCCTTCCATCGAAAATTCTATTGATCACGCCAGTTTGGCATGTAATATTGCGCATATGGATTGTTCCTAGGCCTTTGCTATTGTTGTTGCCCATTGCCCAATGCATTCACTTAAGCATCGTCATCCTAGACTTGGGGCACATGTCCGTTGGGTGGTATGGGTCGGCACAAACTCCGCATGCCTTAAGTTTTTGTGGAATTCCCAACAGGTTCAATCATTTCACCATCTCCTTCAGCTCAGCAAGTTCAATGGAGATCTCATTCTTCCCAAGATTGATAACATGAACTCCTCTTTTGGAAGAAGTCTTTCCAAAATTCCGAGTTCCTTCAGCTAGTTCCTGCATTTTTTCTAAAGCAAGTTCAGGAGTAGTGTTCAGAATATTACGTCCACAAGCAGCATGACGATCCTCCTCTCATTGTCAAGCAAGCCATTGTACAAGTACAAGACTATGTCTTGGGTGGAATACCCATGGAAAGGACAGCTAGACCAAATGCGTGCAAAACGTTCGAAATACTCATAGAGACTTTCATCCGCCTCTTGCTCGATGTTGCTTATAGCTTTCTTCAAGCTATTGTCCTTCTTTGCTGGAAAGTACTTCTCCAAAAACGCCTTTTGGATATTCTTCCACGTGTCGATACTTCAGGACGGAAGATCGTAGTACCAATCATCCGCCCTTGAGCGTGAAACCGAACGCCCTCATCTTGATTTTCTCTTCGGAAATGTTGGTTGGTTTCATGCTCATATACACGGTATGAAACTTTCCAACGTGCTTGATGGATCTTCACCACTTAACCCATGGAATGATGGGAGCAAGTGGATCAGCCCTGGCTTGAGCTCAAAGTTGACACCTTCTCCTATTGCCGGTATAGTAACCGCAAGAGGATGTTGAGTTAAGTCCGGCTGCGTGAGTTGGCGAAGGGTGCGTTAGCCATCTTTTCACGGAGTCGTTGTTGTCTACGTTGCCAGATCTGCGTTTTCTCAATTTCTGGATCAAAAGGAACAAATCCGGAGTTGGTAGCACGGGTTTGAACCATAAAAAATGGCCCAAACCAATAATCAATAATCAAAAGAAATAAAAACGCAACTAAACTCCCCGGAATCGGCACCAAATTTTACGAGCGCTAAAACCTTGGTCGTTGTATTTTATCTTAGGTTAAAGTAGAAGTCCTAACATTACACTAACAAGTTTATGTATAGCGTAAGTAAGGGTCGAACCCAAGAGAGTTAAGTTGATGTTCCGAATAGATTTAATTATTGATAATGTAACCAAGTAAAGGGGGGGGGGTTTGGATTGTAATATAACAACACAAAAGCATAAACAAGTAAAGATGTGAATAGATTGATGAGAAACGGACTACACTAAGTTGAATCTTTGCATGCAATGCTACTTTGGTTGGTTCCTTTTATAAGTATTTTAGCAATGTTCTCTTCTTGATCATATATTTGTGTTGAGCCAACTGACATCAACACAACTTAACAAGTTAATGTTCCGTAAACCTACAAGAACAAGATACAAGTTAGCTTTCAAACAAAGACAGAGAGATATAAAGAGAAGAATAAAACCATTAAACTTTTCTTTATATTTGTATTCCTTCTCCATTAAGTAATTACAACCAGCTTTTTCCTAAAGGTTTTCTACTAGAACAAAGACCCTAACCCGGAATCTATTAATCCTAGTTCTTTGCATGCATTTAAACACTAAGGCGATCAAGCTAAGTAGTAAGAAACATGCAATTTGATAAGTAAAGCACAAGGAATACAAAAATATATTCTAAATAATACGTATATAAAAGGACTTACAACCAAAGCAGCAATACAACTTCAAAACAACCCAATGTAGCAAGGAAATTAGAAGCTCGTGACACAAATGTAGCAATGGAAAAGAGAGAATAATATGGGAAATGGTGGATGATTCTAGCAATCAAACATGGACCTATTTATAATAGAATTGGCACTAAATGGGAGTAAATGGCCCGCCTAAACAATCACCTTTAATGCCATAAAGGTGGTGAAAACAGCCGGAGTAATGTCTTTGATGCTAAACCACAGGGGCGGGCTTCAGGGTCGTAGGGGCGGTTTAGGCCAAAACGCTTGGTGTTCTTCATTGCCATAGGGGCGGCATGGCAATTCCGCAGGGGCGGATCATTAATGTTCTTCAAACTTCTGACTCTTCATCTTTCTGTCGCTTCTGATGTCGAGCAGCAAGGGCGGCCCAATGTCACCACAGGGGAGGTGACACTGGCTCTTCGACTTCACAGTTCCGCAAGTTGGTCCGTAGGCAGAGGCGCAGGTGCGCCGGCTTCGCTTCTTCAAGGTAAGTCACCGCAGGGGCACCCAGGAGTGGTGCAGGGGCGGTGACAGTCTTTGTTCCGGGTGTTGGCGAAGGCGCAGGCTGCGTTCTAGAGTGCAGTGTCACCAGCAGGGGCGGTGAAACTGCTCCGCAGGGGCGGTGTGGCAACAAAAGCTTGTCTTTGTGAATATTCTTCAACTCCCAAGTGCTTCTAACTTCTTTTTTAGCTTCTTTTAGACTTCTTCTTCTAGATTAAGAAGTTAGTAGCACAAACCGACTCTAATACAATAAAAAGACTCTAAATCTAAACTAAATGGTAGTGATTCCATCACCTATCATTACGCTAGGAAAATTACGATGGGACTCATACTCATTACTTACGCAATCTTCGCGAGTTATGGGTCAATTACTATCAATGATTAAGTTAATCAAAATTAATTAGAATTCGGAAAGCCTAGCTATTACACTCTCAACATGTCCTAAAGGGTTTTTGTAGTCCTCTCGGACTGACCTTCCGTCTGATGATAGGCGGTTGTAAAATGAAGGCTCATACCTAAGGTGACGTGCACCTGCTGCTAGAACCTCGAAGTAAACTGTCCATCTCTATCCGAGACGATGGCCCTTGGTAATCCATGGAGTCTCACTATCTACCTAGTGAACTCCTCAATTAACCGACTCACCGGCCACATTTCCTTAAAAGGGGTGAAATGTGTGGTCTTCTTCAATCGATCTACCACAACCCAAATAGCGTCGAAGCTCCTACTCGGTCTCAGACTGGTGACTAATCAACGGAGATGTCCTTCCACTTCTAATGTAGTACTAGTAGTGGATGAAGCTCTCCTCCTGACCTATGGTGCTCGATATTGACATGCTGACATATCTCACACTAGGCTACGTACCTAGACACATCGGACTTAAGCCCGCCTCACCAGAAAAAAATGTGTGATGTCCTGATAGATCTTATTGGCATCTAGATGTACTAGTAAGTTGTAGTGTGAGCCTCACATCATATCCTAAATTCGCGTCAAAGCCGGGAAGCTCTTCTGCTTCAGTCAGATCTCTCCCAACACATGAGGTAACATCTCTAAAATTGACAGGTGGTCTTCCGTATCCGGAAACTAGATATCCACCTCTAGCCACGTGATAGGTGATGGAATCACTATCTCACTTAGGTGGTTTAAATATGTTTTTAGATTCAATTGGTTGTATTTTGTTGCCAAATGTGTAAATCAAGTTGAAGAAATGACCAATTAAAAAGTCCAAGGATTTAGCAATAGTTGGAAGAAGAAGGGAACCAAAGATAAGTCCAAGACGAAGTTACCGTTGAAGAACCGTTCTCGCGGCAACTTCAGAATCTAGATGAACCCTGTCACCGCACCCGCGTAGACACTGTGCGACGCGCGTGGCGACTTCAAAGTCCAAAGGCACCCTGTTACAAAACCCACGACGACACTGTGCTGAATGCGCGGCGACTTTATGGTCCAGAAGAATTGTGTCCCTGCACCCGCTGCGGAACTAAGCCGCGCCGGCGGTGACTGCACATGAAGACCAATGCTAGCGCCCAAGCAATTGTGTCACCGCAACCACGGTGACATTGGGCCGCACCCGCGCCTAGACAACAAAAAGTCAAAAACTGAAGAGTCACAAGCGTTTCAAGAACTATGAAAAACCCACACCCACGATCCACCAAGCCGCACCCACGATCAGAATGAAGATGGAGCGTTTTCTCATTTTTCACCAAACAACACCCACGGCTCCCAAACACCGGGGCTGCGGTTATGCAACAATCGTAATAAGTTTGGTTGTTTAGAGTCTCGCTTTATGACATTTAAAGTGAAGGTTTAGGCTGCCTATTTACTGGAATTTAGTGTCGTAAGTAGTATAAATAGAGATGCTAGAATAATGTTAGAATCATATCAATTTCAGCTCATCACACCTCTCCCATAACTAAACCACTCTCTTCTTTTCTTTTGTTTTTTTTGTTTTGTTCTTTATGGAGGGCTAAGCACCTTTAGTTGTGCTTTACAATGGAAGCTCTCGACCTAGATCCGGTTGTAAGTTTTATAATTGAAGTTGTTATTCCATAATTATTTGTGTTATGTTCTTGTGGATAACTTCTTGATTGTATCTCACCCTTTTATCTAGTTTTGCCTTCTAGGTACTTGGGTCTTATCCAAAGTGCTAGGAATATTGCGGTTTTGGGTCATCGTTCTAGTTGCAACACGTTTGCATAAGCGGGTTGCAAGCATAATTCGTGAGTAGAGCATAACCACATGATTTTAGTAATGGGTTGTTTCTAATATATGTTATCGTTAAACTCTGATTTTGTAGGTTTACGAGTTAGGATTTGCAATAGGTAATATTGGGGTTGGTTGAATCGGTATTTAAATACGATAATTGATTGTTTTAGTCACTCAAACAATTACAAACCCTCCTTTGTTACGTATAATTGATAGTTTTAGTCACATTTGTGCCTAAAACTATCAATTATATGAAGCACAAATGTTACTAAAACTATCAATTATATGTAACACCCCAAGTACGGGTGATGGTCGGGAGTTCCGACCATATGAAGCACATTTGTGCTTCATATGCTCTTTGTGACTAAAACTATCAATTATATGTAACACCCCAAGTACGGGTGATGGTCGGGAATTCCGACCATATGAAGCACATTTGTGCTTCATATGCTCTTTGTGACTAAAACTATCAATTATATGTAACACCCCAAGTTTTAGGCACATTTGTTACTAAAACTATCAATTATATGTAAAGAGACAAAGGACTAGCCCAGCCAGTACGGGTGATGGTCGGGAGTTCCGACCATCACCCGTACTGGCTGGGCTAGTCCTTTGTCTCTTTTGTAACACCCCAAGTTCTGGGAACTCGAAGCGTTACGGGCTAGGATCTCATAATGGGTCTCGAACCTTAGATTAGCAACGACACAACGGATCTTACAACAAGGCACAAACGAATGAAAACCAAAACTCAATATAAAACCAAATCTTTAAACAAAAAGAAGCGTAAAAGACTCGTAGCCGAGTTCAAAACAAAAGGGAAAGCAACAACAGAAACATAAACCCGATCCCGTCCTATAATGTACGGAAACCCTAGCTGTCCACACCATCCGGATCACCCAGCAGCATCTTGAACCTGTGGAACATCTACAACATTGGTATAAATCGTTAGCTAACATTCTACATATGAGAAAGAACGTAAAGACACAAACACACATAAGGTAAAGCAAACACATAGCATGCTCACACAACAGCCGGTTATCATCTTTCATTAGGTTATCCAATTACTAATTCAACTTATAGTTGTTACACAAGTGTCGCTACGATCTCCCCTCTGTCTCCTTTCACCAACAAGAATATAACGTATGCATCCTTCTGTCACCTGCTGGACTGGTCGCGAGAGCACCTCCTAGTTTCCCCATTCTGAATTGGACAAGCAGTAACCACCCCGTTGTAATACACTTGGTCCAATTAAGGTATAACAAACGTCAATCCTATTCCAGTTATTAATTATAACAAGACAAACAATACAAACAAGTCAATGCAATCAAACAAATACGCGGAATGAAGCTAAGTAAGTCCAATGGAATTACCTCACTCAAAGGTAATCTCAACACTCAACAAACAATCAGGAAAGCCTCAGGAACGGGATACAAGAAAGCCTATTCAACAAGCATCACGAATCAAGAACTGAAACGAATGCTAGAAGTCTATAACTTCTAGTCTCCATGATTTCTAAGAGATCTACACAAGCTAAGGTCTCAACCTTAGTCTAAAAGAACACTCAGGGGTCAAGGAACATCCAGAAGGAACAAAGAAAGGAACGAGGAATGAAAGGAAGGAAGCAACTCACAAGAACGGGAGTTACTACAGAACAAACTGTGGGGGCGGCTAGACAGGCACAAGGGCGGGAATCCGCGGGGGCGGGACAACAGAGGCGCGGGGGCGGTTTCTGCAATAGAAATGAAGAGAGAAACGAAGAAGAAGTGAAACAAGGTGCAACAACACATGAACGTGGTGAAGAACATGGCAGGGAGAACTTACACGTTAAGCAAGGATGCAACGCTCTAGGGCTGAAGAAAACGTAAGCAAGAAACGGGAAAAAGAATAAAAGACGGGATTACATAGAAGAGGATGAAAACATAAAAAGGAAAGACGTTCTTGGATTTGGAAGATCCAGGAAAGTCGTCCAAAGATAAGAAAATCGGATCTTCTAAGATAGGAAACAAGATAGAACCGAAAAAGGAAAGAAGATCTACGCGATATGTGGCTATACCGCAGGGGCGGCACAACAGAGGCGTGGGGGCAGTTTCTGCAACAAAAACGACGACTTCTCCTTTGACGGCATGGAACTTCACCAAATGATAATGCTTGTCTTTCTCAAGACACAACAACGTCACAACTCAACCAAGGGAGCATGTGAACATCAAAGGATATTCAAAGGAACGCTCCACAAGAATCAAGGATCAAATTGATTCTTGGAAAAGAATAAAAGAAGAAACGAAGTAGAATTGAAACAATGTGCAGCAGCACATGAACGTGGTGAAGAACTGATAGCATGTATTATAGTCTATATTTTGGGATTGGTTTAGACATTTTATATTCATGAATCTGCATGTATGGATGTATATTCTTTGATTATATTGTTGTTTTGTCTACCTTTGCGGGAATCGGGGTCTACACTAGCTTGGTTGTAATTGTAGGGAAAATGGCACGTTTTGAACCGAAATGAAGCTAAGAAAGATAAGGAGTCATTGGAGATACATTATGGAGCATTGAGGAACTATAAGAAGATCTCTGGAAGCATGGAATTGATTAGGAAGATTGATTTTGGACTAGATTAGAGAGTTATACTTTCAGATGGGACTCACCTCGGTCTGCTACAGTGTCACTTCGACCGAGGTGATCTTCAGGAGCGTCTGGACCGAGGCGAAGTGATGACGGGACATGAGATCTTTATTTTTGGTTGAGATCTTCTATCTTTGGAAAGTGAATATCACATATTTTTTGCTGGATTTCTTGAAGGAAGATATCTTTTTCGCTGATATATTTTGGAAGATATGGAGACATATTATAAGGAAATTATCTTTTTAAGATATTTTATATTTAGAAGATAATTCTCCTATATAAAGGGTTGAATTTTCTGCAATTCAACCATCTTCGGATAACTTATTTTCTGGAGGATTTTCTGAAGAGTTTTGAAGGAAGTTCTGAAGGAAGTTTGAAGGTTGAAGATCAAGGAAGGAAGGAATCAAGTTGAAGTTTGCTTTGACGGAAGTTTGTAAGATTTCCTTAGTTGGTTTGGTTTTGTTGTCTTTTCTAATTTGTGATTAAGGAACGTTGATTGTTTGTTTGTTTGATTCATTTAGTTATTGAGGTCATTGCCTTAAGGTTTTCTTGTTTGAATATTGATTCCTTTCTTATATATTTGATTATTGTTATCATGATGGTTGTTAGATAAATTCTTTATGCGATTCTAGGGTGATTGGCTGAAAGTTGTAGAAAAGACGATGATAGAATGATCTTAACCCCAATGGACCCTGAAAGCTCGAGCCTTTACCTTAACCGACAAACACCTCGGTCAGTCATTGAACATCTCGGCCGGGATGGAATATAACTGAACGAGGTCAACCTTTCCTGAACCTTATCTTAGTTGAGAGTTTCTATTTGCCCAATCCTATCCTTGTTATACCTTTCCTGGTTCAACGCAAGCCTAGGATGAGACTTGATGGCACGATTTATGACGTTAGTTTAGGCATTCATTTAGATAGTTTTTCCCGTTATTCATGCATGGTTTGGCATTAGTTCGTGACGTTTACGCTTAATTAATGCATATTGTCGAGATAGACTCCTACATGGGCTTTTGTCGGTTTTGTAGGTATTTTGGGGAGCTCTTGGACTTAATCGACACAATCGAGGATCATTCCTCGTGATGGCACACTTCCGGACTCATTAAGGAGCAAGCTAGGAGCAAAGGAGAACACATAGGACCTTGTTGGTGCATGTCTTGCACCAATTCATGGCTTAATGATCCAAAGAGAGCTGAACAGGGAATTCCACGGTCCAGAGGCCAGAACCACGCCTGTAATTTTGGTTGTGGTTTTCTCTAGACAGCCTTGACACGTGTCCCACAATCTCTTTGCCCGACCCTTGCCCTTGGTGGAGAATAAAAGTTGTTCTGCAGGCTGTTGCTAGGATTCTCCGACATTCTCCCACATTCTCTCAGACATTATCATTATCCACATTGGGAATTCTTGGAGGAGAAGAAAAACACTATCATTTTGGAGGAAGAATAACACATCTAGATAGAGATTTAGTGCGAACTTTTTAGTGATTTTTGAGTGACTTTTGTTGAAAACATTTGAAAGCAGTGTAAGGAACGTTTTGGAGCTGTGTTTGAAGAGTTATAAGTCTTGTTTTTTTTGAAAGGTTGGTAAGTAACTCCCGGTTCGATTGGCTTCGCCGCTCTACATCCGGGACGGGAATAATTTGTGGCCCATTGCTGGGGGATACCCTCCCAATATCAGTTTTTCCATTCATGCCGCTAGGAGGATTCGAACTTGAATCTCCAAGCTAACCACTTAAGGAGTCTAGCACCACATCCCGCTAGACCAACTGAGTATTGGTAAGTCTTGTTTAATCTCATATTCAGCTAAGATTACTTGTTTCATTTCACTTTCATTTTATTTTCTTGCTATGGAAGCCATGAATGTTTGCTTGTTGAGTTTAAATCTTAAAATGCATGTTGTTGGCTAAATAGTTGTGATTCTAGGGTAATGGAATGATGGTTATGGCTTGAACTATGATAGAATAGACTCGAATGTACCTTTGGATGATTTGTTTGCTCGAACCTAACCTCTGATGAAAACCACGGTTTGTTCATGTAATTCCACGCCCGTGGTTCTGTATGATCTACCCGTGGTTTTCTCTGTTGTGCTTATATTGATGAATCTAAATGATCGGGTGTTAGATTGTTAAAATCCTAGTGTTTGTTAAGCCTAATCTAGACTAGGGTGACCTAATGCTAGCAAACTAATGAGAGAAGAGACTTACCCGATAATTCCCGACCTTATATCCAAAGATGATGAACTCTAGGTAGTAGTGAGCCTCACAAGCCGCTATTGGACTGCGTGTGCTAGGATTGTTGTTTAGGACTTGCCTTCCCGAGACTTACCCAGTAAGGAGAGGTTTGATCCTTAGGTAGTAATCCGGTTTGTGTAGAATTCCCAACTTTAGGTTCCTAGAGACTTAACCGGTAATAGGACCTTAGGTTCGCGATTAGTGGACCATGAGACCTATGTTCGCCACTTAGCGTCCGTGCAAATAAGCTATAAATTTATAAAACTAGAATCAAGCAAGCGAACCCGTAGTGTACGGATCGACGTAGTTAAGCAAGAATTCCAGAGTATCGAACACAGGGATTTGGGGGGAACAAATTCAATTGTAGGTTATCAAGCGAGTAAATATGAGAAGTTTTTCAAATATTGGGAAAACAGCAATCCTAAAGATCCAAGTATCTAGATGTGGCAATCGATTCAAGATATACTAAGGATGTAAGGACAGAGTTGAGATAAGCAAAGGTATACGAATGTAAGGTAATCGTACGGTGAAGTCCCAAAAACCTTATATGACTCACCTACAAGACACTCTCTATAAAGGTTGTTGAGGCTTCAGTATAGATAGGTTATAAAGGTAAGAATTAATGTCAAATACCCAAACTTATAATCCAAGGATCAAGACTAACTTAACTGATTAAGGTTGTGACACTCATAATCGAGGTAGAGGTTGTTGAGGCTTCACTACCACCTAGAAAAGGTAGGCCAAGACTAAGTTAAAGCAAATCTTTAACTTTGGATTAAAGTAAAAGCAAGTTCGTAAACTTAAGGGAAATCACGGTTAGTTCTTGAAATTCCACGGTCGTGGATTCAAGAACAGACCGTGATTTAGGGTTCGTCGGCGATTTTCTCTAACTCTCAAGGTCCAATCTAATTACGATCGATCTATCATCATCTAAGCCACAACTATTAACCCTTCACCTTAGAATTGCTAAACGGTTTTAGCCAACAATAGTCATATTGATATCAAATTCAAGGATTAAAAGAATGAAAGATGAAAACTTCCGAAAACCTTCAATAACTTTCAAGTCAATATCAAATACACAAATAAAGAACAATAACGTCAATAGATTTGGAATAATGCAAACAATCACAATCTTAGATAAGAACGAAGAACGGGATGTCAATCCGTCTTCTAAATCAAACCTAAAGATAAAGCGTAACCTTCTTGCGAATATTCTTCCAATCTTCAATCTTCCGTCAATCCAGAAATCTCAATCGCAATCTCCGCCAAAAATGCGAAATTAGGGCAACTCCAAGGATGAGCGCAAAGTACGTCTAAGCGTAAGCGAAGGTGACGGAATCTCTCTTCGTCTGTCCTTTTATAGTGTATGATAAAGTATCGGCCCGGCCCAAATCTTGTAAAAGATCGTGGCTTAAAGTGTGGCGAAAAAGATCGCCAAGATCACGGTCGTGGAAGTGTTCCACGACCGTAATTTAGAGCGTGGAAATCAACACGGTTTGACACAATGATTCCACGACCGTAGAAGTTACTGGAATGAACCACGCTTCACTTGCTATGGTTCCACGACCGTGGTTTAGGGCTTGGAAAGTAGTACGGCCGTAATTTAGAGCGTGGTTTAGGGCTAAAACGTGATTCTTCCTTAGTCTCGTGCATCCTTCAAGTTGGCACTCCCTTAGCTCCTAGGAATGTCCTCAATTCATGGACATGCTCAATCAACTCCATCCTTGCTCAATTCCGTTCGGAAATAGCTCTCAATTACCTATAATCAACATAAAGCTTGTGTAGATCTCTGTATCGACATTATAGACAAACTAGCTCACGAATGCATCAATGCTCAATCAATGACTATCAATATGGAACAAATACACTTAGAAAACGTGCCTAAAATATCACAATATTTCATGCTAACAAATAACCCCATACTTGCCACTTGCTTGTCCCTAAGCAAGGTCTTTCAAAAGCTTTAAAACAAGAGTTAGGATGAAATATGTGTACCTTCTCAAAGCAATACTTCTTTTGGATGGATGTGCCTTCTAATCGATAGATCATTCTCAAATCTTGCTTCATTCGTTTATAAGACTTTCATACACTTAATCAAAGAGTAAAGAGTAAAGAAAGGTCATGAATCAATTAAACTTCCATACAAGCATCATAACCTTCAAACATTATCAAAATCAATCATAAGAAACTTCAATTTAGATCACCAAGTCATATAACATTCTTTTGATCTTAAGGACTTTCAAAAAGGTCTAGAATGTGGAAAGGGAAGGAAAACCTTAAGGAATGTGGTGCATGAATCCGGGAAAGTGGATAACTATTTTTTTTTCTTCTTCTCTTGCGGTTTCCGCAACACTTTCAACTTAGAGCTTCGCTCTCTTCTTTTCATTTTTCGACTTTACTTTTGGAGTTATGGATAGAGGTGCACAAAAACCGAAGCCTAGGAGATCGGCGTTTCTCAATTTTTATGAGATGCCTCAAACCCTTAGCGCACATACCATAATCCGCTAGGAATATCGCTCAATCCGACTTTGGCAAGACACAAACACCCGGCTATGTGAATGGTGCCGAGTTACTCATCGTCATGATTGACTTCCCCAAACCTAAAATTTCTTTCTATTCTTTTGATTGCAATTAATTGCTTTCATGGCCCTCCCACATCAAATATGCCTTTTTCATTCACTTCTCCAAATTCCCGGATAGGTAAAGGAGGTCAATATTTCAATGAGGAGCTAAATGATATAAGAAAGAAGAAAGAAAAATCGAATTGCCTTAATCATCTCAACAAGAAGCATAAGAACTTATAGTGTGATTTCAACCTTGTTTTCTCTACATGATTTAAGTAACATTCTTCACATTATGAAACTTGCAAAAGAGGTATAATTACTTCATTCAATTTCTTTTCAATTTACTATTCGTTTAAGCATGCAATTGTCATCAAAACTCAATTCACAAGTGGTATTATCATAGAAATCATCTCTATTCTTAGAAGCACATAATTTTCAAAATTTTTCAATTTTTATGGGTTTTTCAAATTCTTTTTCATGCAATGCAATAATGAAACGTGCAACAATATAATGAACATGCAAGATAGTCTCGATAGAAGCAATCAAAGTGAGTAAGAGTTATTACAAACTTTTAGTCACACCCCACCCCATACTTGGAACAAACATTGTCCCTAATGTTCAATTAAAAGAAAAAGAAGAAAAGAAAGAAAGAAAAAGACTCACAAAATGACGGTGGAGCGGCTAAATCTGTCGGTCCTGCAAATCATCACTGCGGTGGAGGTGGAGGCGGGAATGGAGAGAAGCTAGCGTCCTAGTGCCGCCCGAACTGCTGGCGGTAGACGTCTCTCATCATATGATCAAGGTCATCCATGCGTCCATCTCTAGCATCGGCTCGAATCTCCAATGCTCCCACTCTATCAGAAAGGCTACCGGAGCCTGGATGTACCACCCCGGTGCATCTGACGGTGCTGGTGCTGGTGGTGCCTGTGCAGACCATGGTGGTGGAGCTCGATACCATGCAGGAGGTGTCTCCATCCAAGTGGGTCTCTTGCTCACGCTGGCGCGGCGAGAAGATGAACCTGAAGCTCTGGTTGGGCGTGGGGAACGTCTGGGCATGTCAGGGGCCGCATCCGGCTGATCCGGAAACGTACCAAACTCCTGCTCTGCTCCTCCTCCTCCCTCATACCAATATCTCATCTCCTCCTCCTCAACTACGGGCGGTGGTGGGACATATAAAGGAGCTGCAATCCTGTTCGCATGCATAGCAGTGAACGTCTCCTTCCAATTATGGCGTCCAGCCATAATGGAGTACTCCGGGAGTCACTCAATGCCCCTCCCCGTCCTGCTCTCCCAAGGCATGGCCGCATAAGGCGGACCTCTATGGGTGGGGAAGATGAGACCTCTAGTCATGAAGGCCTGAAGTCTTAGGGGTACGGCGGGAATGCGTGTACATGCAGAAAAATCTACTCCTAGCATCCTAGCAAGGTGGGTGACTATCCCACCATATCCAATGTTGCCCGCCCTCTTGTTCTTTAGCTTGCTCATGGTAGCAGCTAAGAGGGTGGCGCAATCAGCACGGCGCCCATAAAGCATAGAGTACAACAGAAAGAGCTCATCCGTCTTGATCTTCTAACGTGTCTCCGTCCTAGGGAAGAGACACTCAGAAAGAACACGGTGAGCAATCTTCAAGGCTAAGTGATACATCAACTTAGCCTGGGTGTCAGCTAGTTGCCAGCGGTCCTCGCTGGCGTAAACCATAGCTACCTCCTCCCAAAAATCTTTGGCATAAACGCCACTAGGAAAACGACCGTTGAAGGTCTCATGGAACCCAAAGAAGGCTCCGAACTCCCGGATGGAGAAATCATAGTTTCTTTCCATCAGACGGAAAGAAACTGTCCTATCCACGTGGCTGTGCTCGAAAGACGTCACAACCTCTCTCGTGATCTCCTCGTAAGCGTCTTCTCGGATAGACGAGAAGACAACTAATCCGGCTCTATCCAAGAGCCAAGTAAGGTCATCTATGATGTTTAGAGGAGCTAGATCCTCCAACAATAGGTACCTAGGTCCTATCACAGCCCTCTTGTGGATCCTCTCTAATGCATCGAGGTGATCCTCGTGAATGGTAGGTACGCTAGGGCTAGGAGGTGCGGGTGATGAAGGTAGTGGTGCTCTAGAGGATGAAGAGGAAGAGGGGTTACCCTTCCTCTTTTTGTTCTTCTCATTCTTCTTCTCCTTAATCCTCCCAAAAACTCTCCTCACGAAGTCCATTACTGTTCAAAACCACGGTCTGTTCTTGATATTCCACGGCCATGGAATTGACAAGGACCGTGATTCATCTCGCTTTTTCTCAAAACTCAACAAACAGCAGCCAATCTCAACAATCAAGCAGTCCTAGTCTAATTCCTTCCAATTTCAATCAGTCCTCCTATAATTTCTAGCAAAAACTAACCCGAATTGACAAAGATAAAGAAGAGTGGAAAAAACCTAGGTTTCGGATTTTAAAATCCGAATTCTGCGTTCCTTGGTGATTTGCCGCTCGATTCGTTGCTTGGATCTCGTTGGTGGTCGAATTTGCTTCAATTTGGAACGAAGAATCGTTGAAAACGATTAACGAACGGAGATTTGAGGTGAAGGGCGTGGAATCGGCGAAGAGGGTCGTGGAATTGGGTGTTTGTGAAGTGTTTTTGTGAAGAACGTGGTTTATATAGTGACCGGCAAAATTTTGAAAACCACGGTCTATCGGGGGTTTCCACGGCCGTGGAAATGTACAAAACCGTGGTTTTGGTGATTTTTCAGAGGCTTTTGGAAATTACGGTCACTGTAGCTATCACGACCGTGGTTTAGGCCGTGGAACTCTCTGTAATTCTCCAAAGTCCAAGTTTCGTCACTTTTCTTCAACATTACTCTTCCCTTTTCCTTTTCCATCGTTCCTACATCAAAAAACACGAACATACCGGAAGAAATCGAAGGCAAAACAAAGCAAAAAAACGTTCTAAACTAAGCTAAACTATGAATCGAAAATAAAAGCGAAAATGCAATACCTTGGGTTGCCTCCCAAGAAACGCTTTGTTTAAGGTCCGTAGCTAGACCAATCTCGCACTTATTCGAGTGCGGTAAGCGCGAACTCTTCAGCTTGGAGTTTCGGCGTATACTTCATGAGTCGTTGACCGTTCACCTTAAAGCTTCCGCCCGCTTCACCCCATACTTCAACTGCACCATGGGGGAAAATACGCTTAATTAGAAAAGGTCCGGTCCAACGAGATTTAAGCTTACTTGGAAAGAGGCGAAGTCTTGAACTGAAGAGGAGAACTTGATCTCCTTCTTTGAAGTCCTTTGGAATGATATGCTTATCATGCCAATGCTTTGCTCTCTCCTTATAGATCTTGGCGTTTTCATAAGCGTTCAAGCGGAGTTCTTCAAGCTCATTAAGGTCCAAGAGACGCTTCTCTCCCGCTTCCTTCATGCTTAAATTCAACCACTTGAAAGCCCAAAACGCCTTGTGCTCCAACTCTACCGGTAAGTGACAAGACTTCCCATACAAAAGGTTGTATGGTGTGGTTCCTATGGGAGCCTTGTATGCAGTCCGGTACGCCCACAATGCATCGTTAACCGTCAAGGACCAATCCTTCCTAGTCCTTGAAACCGTCTTCTCTAGAATTCCTTTGATCTCCCTATTTGAGATCTCAACTTGTCCACTAGTTTGTGGATGATAAGGGGTAGCGATCTTGTGAGTAACCCCATACTTAGCTAGAAGAGCTTCAAAGCGCCGGGCAATGAAGTGAGAACCTCCATCACTACTGATAGTCCTTGGTGTCCCAAATCGTGGGAAGATGGTCTTGTTAAAGAACTTGACCACTACCATGGCATCATTGGTGGGAGAGGCAATTGCTTCCACCCATCTAGAAAACATAAGCTACCGCCAAGAGTATGTATTGGTTTCCACAAGATGATGGGAACGGTCCCATAAAGTCAACTCCCCAAACATCGAAAATCTCCACCTCTTGGATGTTATTGAGAGGCATCTCATTCCTCCTAGAGATATTTCCTATTCTTTGACAAGCATCGCAGCAGGAAACATAGGATTGCACATCTCTAAATAAAGTAGGCCAAAAAAATCCAGATTGCAATACCTTAGCGCTAGTCTTGTTCGAACTAGCGTGTCCTCCACATGGTAGTGAATGACAATGGCGGATGACACTTTGAATCTCATCTTCCGGCACACATCGCCGAATAATGCCATCCGGACCTCTCTTAAAGAGGAGAGGTTCATTCCAAAAGTATTCCCGAACATCCTTAAAGAACTTCTATCTTTGTGCGTAGGATAGTCCGGGCGGTATCTCCTGACAAACCAAATAGTTAACAAAATCAGCAAACCATGGTTCGTTACCTTTGGAGATCACGTTGATGCACTCCTCTATAATGTGTAGGTGTTCGTCCGGGAAGGAGTCATCTATAGGTAAATGGTCGTCCTCTAGATGTGTTAGGCGACTCAAATGATCCGCAACAGAATTTTCTGAACCTTTCTTGTCGCGGATCTCTAGATCGAATTCTTGTAGGAGAAGAATCCATCTAATTAGCCTTGGCTTCGCGTCTTTCTTCACAAGGAGGTACCGGATCGCAGAATGATCCGTGTAGACAATCACCTTTGCACCTACAAGATAAGAGCAAAATTTGTCAGTAGCATAGACAATGGCTAAAAACTCTTTTTCGGTAGTGGCGTAATTGAGCTGCGCTTCATCTAGCGTCTTGCTAGCATAGTATATGGCATGGGTTCACCCTTCCTTTCTTTGTCCAAGAACAACTCCTATAGCTACGTCACTAGCATCACACATAACCTCAAAGGGAAGGTTCCAATCCGGAGGTTGGATAATAGGTGCTGAAATTAGAGCTTCCCGGATCATATTGAACGCATCTAAACATTCATGCGAAAACTCAAAAACCGCATCCTTCATCAATAGATTAGTAAGAGGTTTTGATATTTTAGAGAAGTCTTTTATGAAACGTCTATAGAATCCGGCATGTCCTAGAAAACTTCTTATCCCTTTCATCGAAGTTGGGGGAGGAAGCTTTTCTATGGTCTCTATCTTAGCTTTATTTACCTCAATCCCTCTACTAGAGATTAAGTGACCTAATACAATTCCTTCCTTAACCATAAATTGACACTTCTCCCAATTTAGAACTAAGTTAGTGTCTTCACACCTTTGTAAATCACGAGAAAGATTAGAGAGGCAATTGTTAAAAGAGGAACCGTATACGGAGAAGTCATCCATGAAGACCTCCATGATTTCCTCAATGTATTCGGAGAAGATGGCCATCATGCACCTTTGAAAGGTGGTTGGGGCGTTGCAAAGCCCGAACGGCATTCTCCTATAAGCGAACGTACCCCACGGGCACGTGAATGTGGTCTTCTCCTGATCATCCGGGTGTATCGGAATCTGAAAGAAACCACTATAACCGTCAAGATAGCAAAAGTGCGAATGTTGCGCTAACCTTTCATGGATTTGATCGATGAAGGGTAGTGGGAAGTGATCCTTCCTCGTCGCGTTGTTTAGCTTGCGGTAGTCTATGCACATCCTCCATCCCGTTACGGTTCGGGTAGGAATGAGTTCGTTGTTCTTATTGGTGATGACCGACATTCCTCCCTTCTTCGGAACTACTTGAACCGGACTCACCCACTTGCTATAGGAGATAGAGTAGATGATACCTGCATCAAGTAATTTAAGAATTTCCTTCTTGACAACCTCCTTCATGGTCGGATTCAACCGCCTTTGAGGTTGTCTTGAAGTCCTAAAGTCTTCCTCTATTAATATCTTATGCATGCATAGGGAGGGTTTGATTCCTACTAAATCTTCAATAGTATATCCTAAAGCTTTTCTATGTTTCCTAAGGACAACCATGAGCTTATTATGTTCATCTATGCTTAGATCGGAACTAACAATAACCGGAAAGGTAGAATTGGGTCCTAGAAAAGCGTACCTTAGATGAGTAGGAAGTGGCTTTAGTTCCATCACTTTCGGAGCTTCCAATGGATCTTGTGGAGCTTCCGATGTTTCCTTAGAAGTGTATAAGGGTGTAGAATGTGTGGGAGAAGAATCAAAAGAAGTTGAAGAAGTGGCTCGATCACCCTTTTCCACGGCCAGAATCACGGTCTCTCTGCATTCTCCACGGCCGTGGTTTAGGGCGTGGAATGGGAATACGGTTGCTCTGTTTTCTCCACGACCGTATAACTCTCTGGAGTGAGACACGGTTTGGTTGGTGAAATCCACGGCCGTGGAATATAGTGTATGGCCGTGGATCATTCCTCGTGATGGCACTGTTCTCGTCTTGATCATATATTTGTGTTGAGCCAACTGACATCAACACAACTTAACAAGTTAATGTTCCGTAAACCTACAAGAACAAGATACAAGTTAGCTTTCAAACAAAGACAGAGAGATATAAAGAGAAGAATAAAACCATTAAACTTTTCTTTATATTTGTATTCCTTCTCCATTAAGTAATTACAACCAGCTTTTTCCTAAAGGTTTTCTACTAGAACAAAGACCCTAACCCGGAATCTATTAATCCTAGTTCTTTGCATGCATTTAAACACTAAGGCGATCAAGCTAAGTAGTAAGAAACATGCAATTTGATAAGTAAAGCACAAGGAATACAAAAATATATTCTAAATAATACATATATAAAAGGACTTACAACCAAAGCAGCAATACAACTTCAAAACAACCCAATGTAGCAAGGAAATTAGAAGCTCGTGACACAAATGAAGCAATGGAAAAGAGAGAATAATATGGGAAATGGTGGATGATTCCAGCAATCAAACATGGACCTATTTATAATAGAATTGGCACTAAATGGGAGTAAATGGCCCGCCTAAACAATCACCTTTAATGCCATAAAGGTGGTGAAAACAGCCTGAGTAATGTCTTTGATGCTAAACCACAGGGGCGGGCTTCAGGGCCGTAGGGGCGGTTTAGGCTAAAACGCTTGGTGTTCTTCATTGCCATAGGGGCCCCATGGCAATTCCGCAGGGGCGGATCATTAATGTTCTTCAAACTTCTGACTCTTCATCTTTCTGTCGCTTCTGATGTCGAGCAGCAAGGGCGGCCCAATGTCACCACAGGGTAGGTGACACTGGCTCTTCGACTTCACAGTTCCGCAAGTTGGTCCGTAGGCAGAGGCGCAGGTGCGCCGGCTTCGCTTCTTCAAGGTAAGTCACCGCAGGGGCACCCAGGAGTGGCGCAGGGGCGGTGACAGTCTTTGTTCCGGGTGTTGGCGAAGGCGCAGGCTGCGTTCTAGAGTGCAGTGTCACCAGCAGGGGCGGTGAAACTGCTCCGCAGGGGCGGTGTGGCAACAAAAGCTTCTCTTTGTGAATATTCTTCAACTCCCAAGTGCTTCTAACTTCTTTTTTAGCTTCTTTTAGACTTCTACTTCTGGATTAAGAAGTTAGTAGCACAAACCGACTCTAATACAATAAAAAGATTCTAAAACTAAACTAAATGGTAGTGATTCCATCACCTATCATTACGCTAGGAAAATTACGATGGGACTCATACTCATTACTTACGCAATCTTCGCGAGTTATGGGTCAATTACTATCAATGATTAAGTTAATCAAAATTAATTAGAATTCGGAAAGCCTAGCTATTTCACTCTCAACATGTCCTAAAGGGTTTTTGTAGTCCTCTCGGACTGACCTTCCGTCTGATGATAGGCGGTTGTAAAATGAAGGCTCATACCTAAGGCGACGTGCACCTGCTGCTAGAACCTCGAAGTAAACTGTCCATCTCTATCTGAGACGATGGCCCTTGGTAATCCATGGAGTCTCACTATCTACCTAGTGAACTCCTCAATTAACCGACTCACCGGCCACATTTCCTTAAAAGGGGTGAAATGTGTGGTCTTCTTCAATCGATCTACCACAACCCAAATAGCGTCGAAGCTCCTACTCGGTCTCAGACTGGTGACCAATCAACGGAGATGTCCTTCCACTTCTAATGTAGTACTAGTAGTGGATGAAGCTCTCCTCCTGACCTATGGTGCTCGATATTGACATGCTGACATATCTCACACTAGGCTACGTACCTAGACACATCGGACTTAAGCCCGCCTCACCAGAAAAAAATGTGTGATGTCCTGATAGATCTTATTGGCACCTAGATGTACTAGTAAGTTGTAGTGTGAGCCTCACATCATATCCTAAATTCGCGTCAAAGCCGGGAAGCTCTTCTGCTTCAGTCAGATCTCTCCTAACACATGAGGTAACATCTCTAAAATTGACAGGTGGTCTTCCGTATCCGGAAACTAGATATCCACCTCTAGCCACATGATAGGTGATGGAATCACTATCTCATTTAGGTGGTTTAAATATGTTTTTAGATTCAATTGGTTGTATTTTGTTGCCAAATGTGTAAATCAAGTTGAAGAAATGACCAATTAAAAAGTCCAAGGATTTAGCAATAGTTGGAAGAAGAAGGGAACCAAAGATAAGTCCAAGACGAAGTTACCGTTGAAGAACCGTTCTCGCGGCAACTTCAGAATCTAGATGAACCCTGTCACCGCACCCGCGTAGACACTGTGCGACGCGCGTGGCGACTTCAAAGTCCAAAGGCACCCTGTTACAAAACCCACGACGACACTGTGCTGAATGCGCGGCGACTTTATGGTCCAGAAGAATTGTGTCCCTGCACCCGCTGCGGAACTAAGCCGTGCCGGCGGTGACTGCACGTGAAGACCAATGCTAGCGCCCCCGTGCCCTTGCCAACGGACCAGAGGAAGCCCAAGCAATTGTGTCACCGCAACCACGGTGACATTGGGCCGCACCCGCGCCTAGACAACAAAAAGTCAAAAACTGAAGAGTCACAAGCGTTTCAAGAACTATGAAGAACCCACACCCATGATCCACCAAGCCGCACCCACGATCAGAATGAAGATGGAGCGTTTTCTCATTTTTCACCAAACAACACCCACGGCTCCCAGACACCGGGGCTGCGGTTATGCAACAATCGTAATAAGTTTGGTTGTTTAGAGTCTCGCTTTATGACATTTAAAGTGAAGGTTTAGGCTGCCTATTTACTGGAATTTAGTGTCGTAAGTAGTATAAATAGAGATGCTAGAATAATGTTAGAATCATATCAATTTCAGCTCATCACACCTCTCCCATAACTAAACCACTCTCTTCTTTTCTTTGTTTTTTTTGTTTTGTTCTTTATGGAGGGCTAAGCACCTTTAGTTGTGCTTTACAATGGAAGCTCTCGACCTAGATCCGGTTGTAAGTTTTATAATTGAAGTTGTTATTCCATAATTATTTGTGTTATGTTCTTGTGGATAACTTCTTGATTGTATCTCACCCTTTTATCTAGTTTTGCCTTCTAGGTACTTGGGTCTTATCCAAAGTGCTAGGAATATTGCGGTTTTGGGTCATCGTTCTAGTTGCAACACGTTTGCATAAGCGGGTTGCAAGCATAATTCGTGAGTAGAGCATAACCACATGATTTTAGTAATGGGTTGTTTCTAATATATGTGTCTCTTTATCTTTATTTCAATGTTATCGTTAAACTCTGATTTTGTAGGTTTATGAGTTAGGATTTGCAATAGGTAATATTGGGGTTGGTTGAATCGGTATTTAAATACGATAATTGATTGTTTTAGTCACTCAAACAATCACAAACCCTCCGTTGTTACGTATAATTGATAGTTTTAGTCACATTTGTGCCTAACACTATCAATTATATGAAGCACAAATGTTACTAAAACTATCAATTATATGTAACACTCCAAGTACGGGTGATGGTCGGGAGTTCCGACCATATGAAGCACATTTGTGCTTCATATGCTCTTTGTGACTAAAACTATCAATTATATGTAATACCCCAAGTACGGGTGATGGTCGGGAGTTCCGACCATATGAAGCACATTTGTGCTTCATATGCTCTTTGTGACTAAAACTATCAATTATATGTAACACCCCAAGTTTTGGGCACATTTGTTACTAAAACTATCAATTATATGTAAAGAGAAAAAGGACTAGCCCAGCCAGTACGGGTGATGGTCGGGAGTTCCGACCATCACCCGCACTGGCTGGGCTAGTCCTTTGTCCAATACGGTTGCTCTGTTTTAGCAATGTTCTCGTCTTGATCATATATTTTTGTTGAGCCAACTGAAATCAACACAACTTAACAAGTTAATGTTCCGTAAACCTACAAGAACAAGATACAAGTTAGCTTTCAAACAAAGACAGAGAGATATAAAGAGAAGAATAAAACCATTAAACTTTTCTTTATATTTGTATTCCTTCTCCATTAAGTAATTACAACCAGCTTTTTCCTAAAGGTTTTCTACTAGAACAAAGACCCTAACCCGGAATCTATTAATCCTAGTTCTTTGCATGCATTTAAACACCCGGAATCTATTAATCCTAGTGTATGGCCGTGGATTCTCACGTTTTCTGCGTCATCGTGGAGTTTTTCAAACTCCACTTCACACATCTCTTCTTGTGCTTCTAAGGCTTCAATTGCCTCATTGCACTCCTCTTCTTCCCCTACATTCGTTAGACTCATAGTAATAACCTTTTGTAAAGGATCGTTGAAGAGAATAGCACTTACCTCCTCCCTAGACAACCCTTCTTCATCTTGGATATTGAATATATCCTTATCAAAGATTGGCTCCTTCACTAGAGTGGAAAGAACGAACTCTACCTTCTCTTCTCCTATATCAAAGGCGAGTCTACCATTCTTGCAATCGACTATGCAGCCGGAAGTTGCAAGAAACGGCCTTCCGAGTATGATTGGGACCGGACTATCTGCAGGAATGTCAAGCACAACAAAATCAATGGGAACAAAGAATTTACCTAGCTTGACCGGGACGTCTTCTACAATGCCGACGGGACGAGTGATGGATCGATCCGCCATGTACAACGTCATCTTCACCGGTTTAGGGTCGCCTAAACCGATCTTCCTACATAATGCAAGTGGTATGATGCTCACACTTGCTCCCAAGTCACATAATGCATCGTATGTGACATCTCTCACTTCTATGGGAATGCAAAATGACCCCGGATCCTTTAGCTTTGGGGGCATTTTCTCCTTCATGGTCTTGATGAGATCCGAAGAATCCGAACTCATCTTAACCTCTCGGAAATCCTCTAGCTTTCGCTTGTTAGAGAGGATTTCCTTCAAGAACTTGCCATGAGCCGACATACCTACAATAGCATTAATGAAAGGTATATTAATATGCAGCTTGCTCATGAGTTCTATAAACTTACCAAATTGTTTATCTAGGCGCGCTCTCGCTCTAGATTGAGGGAATGGTAGGGGAGGTTTGTAAGCCGGAGGAGGAACGTAGACATCTTCCTTCTCCTTCCCCTTCTCTTTGTCTTTCTCAACGGAGACTTCAACAATGTTAGCCTGCGGATCGGTGGTAGTCACTCCGCTCCTAGTTGTGATTGCCATCACCCTTCCCTTAGGGTTGTCCTCCGTTTTTCCTGGAAGTTTCCCTTCATTCCTAGGAACTTCCTCCGCTTGGCTGAACATTTGGTTTTCTAAAACCTTTTTGGGCTTTATCAACCTTAGAAATTTGATCATCAACCTTAATGATGCGGTTCTCCAAACCTTGAAGCTTTCCCAAAATCGTTTCCAACATGGGATCGGTCTTCTCCTTACCCGAAGTGCTTCCTCCATTAGATGTTTGCCCTTGGCTTTTCAAAGGAGTAGAGGAAGAGGAAGGTGGAGTTAGTGAATTAGAATTGGAAGGATAAGAGTTACCGAAATTTTGTTGATTGGAGCGCCAATTGTTGTTGTTTGAACCCCTATTGTTGGTCCGGTTGTTGTTGCTGTTGCGGTTTGTGTTCTCACCGCCATTGTTGTTGTTGCCCAAATAGCCAACATCCTTCCCTTGTTGCTTTGGAAAGTTGGTCTTGATAGCCTCCTTCAATTCTTTGATCTCATTGTTGAGGGAGAAAATCTGATTTTGAGCTTCATGTGTGAGCTTTGCTCCTTGCTCCACACGATTTCCCTCCACTTTCCGGTGGGAATACTTCTCTATGACCCTTGCTTGCTTCTCAATGAAGTCCCAAGCGTCATCTTCCCTCATGTCCATGAATGTGCCACATGAGAGGGATTGGAGCTTGAATTGTGTCTCCACATCCAGCCCCTTATAGTATATCTCCAACAAGGCAAGTTTGGATATGCCATGATGAGGGCAATCCAAAAGCAAATCCTGAAACCTTTCCCAAGATTGAAACAAACTGTCGTTAGATCTCATGGAAAATGCATTAATATTACCTCTAAGTTCCGCCGTTTTGGATGGCGGAAAGAATTTGGTGAGGAACTCCGCGGAAAGGTCTTCCCACGTGTCTAGTTTCCCATTAGGAAGAGCTTGGTACCAAGACAATGCTTTCCCTTTCAAGGAGAAGAAGAAAGGCTTGAGCTTATAGTTGTTGGTAGTAGCGTTCTTCGGCCTCATGGTCTCCATCATACACTCAAAGTTTTGCAAGTGTTGGTGTGGAGATTCAGCGCTTGTTCCGCCAAATTGATTTTGGCGAACAAGAGTAATAACTTGAGGGTTGAAGCTAAGCCCTTGTACATCGTCAGCATCAAAGTTCACACCCCGACGGCGTGGTTGCTGCGTTGGATCCATCCTTTGGCCAAGAGTTCTTGGCTCCTCATCCACACGTTCGATCCTTGCATTCCTAGGTGGAACACGGCGATTAGCAGCTGCCCGTGGATGGAATGGATTCACATTGATCGCGGGATCAATTTCCTCTAGCGGTGGCATGGAGGAGTCACTATTCTCATTGGATGAGTTAGCTCTAACCGATCTTCCCGGTCTCCTCCTTTTCTTTTTCTCCTTGAGGTTGTTTATCTCAATCCTCATTTGGAACATCATATCCGTTAGATCGTCAACTTTCATTTGATGACGATCCGTTTCTTCTCTACGTGTTTTCTCACTCCATTGGAGTTGAGCTTCTTTCTCCGCTAGTTCCGATTGAAGATCACGTTCGTGTTCTTCAGCCATCTTCTTTTCCTTACGCTTTTGCCTTAAAGTCCTCTCAAGCTCTTGATCAAGAGGTAAGAGGTCCTCGGTGTTCCTAGACCTGCGCATGCACTCAAAAAGATATCAAACAACAAGGGAGAAGCTCCCAAGCTTGACAACCGAAAACCAAATTCGGCCTAGACCAAATCCCCGGCAACGGCGCAAAAAACTTGTTCGCCACTTAGCGTGCGTGCAAAAAAGCTTTAAATTTATAAAACTAGAATCAAGCAAGCGAACCCGCAGTGTACGGATCGACGTAGTTAAGCAAGAATTCCAGAGTATCGAATACAGGGATTTGGGGGGAACAAATTCAATTGTCGGTTATCAAGGGAGTAAATATGAGAAGCTTTTCAAATATTGGGAAAACAGCAATCCTAAAGATCCAAGTATCCAGCTGTGGCAATCAATTCAAGATATACTAAGGATGTAAGGACAGAATTGAGATATGCAAAGGTATACGAATGTATGGTAATCATACGGTGAAGTTCCAAAAACCTTATATGACTCACCTACAAGACACTCTCTATAAAGGTTGTTGAGGCTTCAGTATAGAAAGGTTCTAAGGGTAAGAATTAATGTCAAATACCCAAACTTATAATCCAAGGATCAAGACTAACTTAACCGATTAAGGTTGTGACACTCATAATCGAGGTAGAGGTTGTTGAGGCTTCACTACCACCTAGAAAAGGCAGACCAAGACTAAGTTAAAGCAAATCTTTAACTTTGGATTAAAGTAAAAGCAAGTTCGTAAACTTAAGGGAAATCACGGTTAGTTCTTGAAGTTCCACGGTCGTGGACTCAAGAACAGACCGTGATTTAGGGTTCGTCGGCGATTTTCTCTAACTCTCAAGGTCCAATCTAATTACGATCGATCTATCATCATCTAAGCCACAACTACCAACCCTTCACCTTAGAATTGCTAAAGGATTTTAGCCAACAATAGTCATATTGATATCAAATTCAAGGATTAAAAGAATGAAAGATGAAAACTTCCGAAAACCTTCAATACCATTCAAGTCAATATCAAATCCACAAATGAAGAACAATAACGTCAATAGATTTGGAATAATGCAAACAATCACAATCTTAGATAAGAACGAAGAACGGGATGTCAATCCGTCTTCTAAATCAAACCTAAAGATAAAGCGTAACCTTCTTGCGAATATTCTTTCAATCTTCAATCTTCCGTCAATCCGGAAATCTCAATCGCAATCTCCGCCAAAAATGCGAAATTAGGGCAACTCCAAGGATGAGCGCAAAGTACGTCTAAGTGTAAGCGAAGGTGACGGAATCTCTCTTCGTCCGTCCTTTTATAGTGTATGATAAAGTATCGGCCCGGCCCAAATCTTGTAAAAGATCGTGGCTTAAAGCGTGGCGAAAAAGATCGCCAAGATCACGGTCGTGGAAGTGTTCCACGACCGTAATTTAGAGCGTGGAAATCAACACGGTTTGACACAATGATTCCACGACCATAGAAGTTACTGGAATGAACCACGCTTCACTTGCTATGGTTCCACGACCGTGGTTTAGGGCGTGGAAAGTAGTACGGCCGTAATTTAGAGCGTCGTTTAGGGCTAGAACGTGACTCTTCCTTAGTCTCGTGCATCCTTCAAGTTGGCACTCGCTTAGCTCCTAGGAATGTCCTCAATTCATGGACATGCTCAATCAACTCCATCCTTTCTCAATTCCGTTCGGAAATAGCTCTCAATTACCTATAATCAACATAAAGCTTGTGTAGATCTCTATATCGACATTATAGACAAACTAGCTCACGAATGCATCAATGCTCAATCAATGACTATCAATATCGATCAAATACACTTAGAAAACGTGCCTAAAATATCACAATATTTCATGCTAACAACCTACCCGGTGATTGATCCCAATCGAAAAACACCCATTCCTGACATACCGTAGCTTGTTCAAGGTTGATTAGAAACTTGAGTCCAATGCCATAACCGGAAGACCTAACCCCTAGAATCCGCTTTTCTCTCTTACAAAAACTTGTTACGCTAGAAACGTATAGCACAAAAGTCTTACAATTTATAACTCGATATATTTTCCTAACTCCTAGCGAACCCACAGTGTATGAGTCGTTTTGTAGCAAGGATAGTATTCCGAGGTCGAACACGAAGACTAAGGTGAAATCAAATCAAACAAGTGATTATGGATAGTGCAAATCTAGTCTAAGAAAAGAGAAACAAATAAAGAAATGAAAATCATGATATTTTCTATTGCGTTTTTGTGGTGATCAAGCAAAGATCACAAATAATGCAAGATTATGAATCAAACAAACAACTCAAGCTAGCAACACAAACACAAGATATGTGATCAAAGAGAGAAATGCGGATCCTAGGGGTTAGGACTTCCGGTTATGGCATTGGACTCAAGCTTCTAATCAACCTTGGACAAGCTGTGATATGTTGGGAATGGGTGTTTCTCGATTGGGATCAATCACCGGGTAGGTCTCATGGTCCACTAATCCTGCACCTAAGGTCCTATTAACGGGTTAGTCTCTTGGAACCTAAAGTTGGGAATTCTACACAAATCGGATTACTACCTAAGGATCAAACCTCTCCTTAACGGGTAAGTCTCGGGAAGGCAAGTCCTAAGCAACAATCCTAGCACATTCAGTCTAATAGCGGCTTGTGAGGCTCACTACTACCTAGAGTTCATCATCTTTGGTATCTAAGGTCGGGAATGACCGGGTAAGTCTCTTCCCTCATTTAGTTTGCTAGCATTAGGTTACACTAGGCTAGATTAGGCTTAACAAACACTAGGATTTCAACAATCTAACATCCTAACATTCAGATTCATCAATATAAGCACAATAGAGAAAACCACGGGTAGATCATACAGAACCACGGGCGTGGAATTACATGAACAGACCGTGGTTTTCATCATAGGTTAGGTTCCAGCAAACAAATCATCCAAAGGTACATTCGAGTCTATTCTATCATAGTCCAAGCCATAACCATCATTACATTACCCTAGCATCATAACTATTTAGCCAACAACATGCATTTTAAGATTTAAACTCAACAAGCAAACATTCATGGCTTCCATAGCAAGAAAATGAAATGAAAGTGAAGAGAAACAAGTAATCTAGCTGCATATGAGATTAAACAAGACTTACAACCCTTCAAACACACCTCCAAAATGTTCCTTATAATGCTTTCAAATGTTCTCAACAAAAGTCACTCAAAAATCACTCAAAAGTTCACACTAAATCTCTATCTAGATGTGTTGTTCTTACTCCAAAATGAGAGTATTTTTCTTCTCCTCCATGAATTCCCATGGTGGATAATGATAATGTTTGAGAGAATGTGAGAGAATGTGGAAGAATGTGGGAGAATGTGGGAGAACGTCAGAGAATGTCTGAGAATCCTAGCAACAGCCTACAGGACCACTTATATTCTCAGCCAAGAGCAAGGGTCGGGCAAAGAGATCGTGGGACACTTGTCAAGACTGTCCAGAGAAAACCACGGCCAAAATTACTGGAGTGGTTCTGGCCTCTGGACCGTGGAATTCCCTGTTCAGCTCTCTTTGGGTCATTAAGCCATGAGATGGGGCAAGGCATGCACCAACAAGGTCCTATGTGTTCTCCTTTGTTCATAGCTTGCTCCTTAATGAGTCCGGAAGTGTGCCATCACGAGGAATGATCCTCGAATGTGTCGATTAAGTCCAAGAGCTCCCCAAAATACCTACAAAACCGATAAAAGCCCGTGTAGACGTCAATCTCGACAATATGCGTGAATTAAGCGTAAACGTCACGAACTAATGTCAAACCATGCATGAATAACGGGAAAAACTATCTAAATGAATGCCTAAACTAACGTCATAAATCGTGTCATCAAAATACCCCATACTTGTCGCTTGCTCTTCCCCAAGCAAGGTCCAACTATAGGCTAAGAGATGGCATGATTTATGATTGAGTAAAAACAAAAAATCTTTTTGGCATTGTGCTTCTAAAGATGGATCACCTTCATAGTCATGTTTCATGGAAATGGACATGCAATCATGTATTAAATGGATGAAGGCACGGAAAGACAATCATACTTAACTCGAAGAGATGCTTGAAAAGTAAAAATGATGAAGTCAGGATGATCATGAGAATATCCAATCTAGATCACTAAGTCATACACATATGCAAATAGGTCACAAGGACTTAGGAAAGAAGAGACCAAGAAACCTTGTTATAGGAGGGAACTTTTTTAGGTCATGTGATGCTAATCCGGGAAAAGAACTAACTCCACAATTTCATTTTTGATCAACTTCCCCACAAAGTGTATATTTTTCTCCATCGTTTCTTTCTTTTTTTTTTCTTTTTCATTTTCCTTTTCTTTCACTTATTTTTGATACAATCGAATTGGTGTACAAAAGCCAAAACCTTGGTGATTAGCAAGCCTCGGAATTTTTCAGAGGTGCCTCACACCGGGCACACATACCAAGGCTCGTTAGGAGATTCGGTTTATCCGACTTTGGCAAGGCACAAACACCCGATTATGTGAATGGTGCCGAGTTACTCGTCATCAAAACCAATGTCCCCAAACCTATATTTTTTCTACACTTTCACAACAATTTCGGCACTACATTCACAACATTCATTCATCAACAACTTCACCCAACACTTGCCTTTTCACACACTCAACACACTAGCATGCTCCTATTCTCGGATGGGTCAAAAGAGGTCAAATTTTTTAATTATGTGAGGTGCTCAAACAACATGATCAAGATGAGAAGAAGAGAGATGAATTGCCTTAATCATTCCTAGATGATGTGCAAGAACTAGCATGTAATTTCGACTATCAATCCTCAATCCAATCAAGGCAAACGTCATAATCAAAATTCATATATAGGATTCAAGAGAAGTATTTCAAGTTCACATATGCATAAATCCATTCAAAACACAAGGCCATCCATAGCCAATTCACAAAACAATCTCATTGTAAGACCCGAGGTCTTAGGGACGCTGTCCACATGCCAACCATGCTCGCGCAAAAAACTTCCCAGGAGGTCACCCATCCTGAAATTGCTCCCGCACGAGCACGCTTAACTCCAGAGTTATTTGTCCTCACTCTACCACTGGAAAAGAAGAATTCTTGTTGACATGGGTAGCAACCTAGCCTTATAAGTGAAACATAAATCCCCATTCATATGATGCGGGATGACAATTTTACGGGGTGTTACAATCTCCCCCACTTAAACTCCTGACGTCCACGTCACGCCGAAGAACTGTCCACCGAGTCGAGTGACCGCCTAGTAGGGCGAGCACACTCGTAACTCAGGGTTAGCTCTGATACCATCTGTAAGACCCGAGGTCTTAGGGACGATGTCCCCATGCCATTCATGCTCGCGCAGAAAACTTCCAAGCAGGTCACCCATCCTGAAATTGCTCCGGCACGAGCACGCTTAACTTCAGAGTTATTTGTCCTCACTCTACCACTAGAAAAGAAGAATTCTTGTTGATATGGGTAGCAACCCAGCCTTATAAGTGAACCATAAATCCCCATTCATATGATGCGGGATGACAATTTTAAGGGGTGTTACACTCATCCTAAGGGTCATATCCAATCAAGGAAGAACAAAATTTTTTCAATTTGCTGATTTTTTTTGAATTTTTGAGATAAATATGTACAATGCAAAAACTTATGAAACATGTGACAATAATATGAAACTATCCTAGATGCAATCATGCAAATGATCATGAAAACCCCACCCTATACTTAAAACCACATTGTCCCCAATGTGCAAATTAAATAAGGAAGTGAAAGATAGTCCTCACAATGTAAAAATGGTGTTTTCGGTATTTTGGTTCACTCATGTTGAGTGATGGTGGATGATCAATCAAAGGTGGTAGAGAGCTCTTGATGTTCATTATGGCGTCAAGACCCGCGCTAAGCACCGCAAGCCGTCCAAGTCCCACATATGCTCCACCCACATTTGATATGGAATCATCATCATCACCTCCATGCCTTGCAAGACTCCTTTGTCATCTAGACTCTATCACACAAGCACAAGACACACAAACACACCAAAACAAAAACAAAAGCAAAAAGCGAAAACGAAAACAAAAATGAAAAGGGAAAGATATGTACCAATGGGTTGCCTCCCATTAAGCGCTTCTTTAAGGTCATTAGCTTGACCAAATTCGGGAGCGTTTCACTCAAGGTGAAGTGGGGCAATCATATCCACCGGATCTTCTGGGATATACTTCTTCAACCGGTGCCCATTTACCTTAAAATCTCCATAATGCTCCCAACCTATCTCAACCGCTCCATGGGGGAAGATCTTCTTCACCACATAAGGACCCGTCCATCTTGACTTTAGCATTCTGGGGAAGAGCCGCAGCCTTGAATTGAAGAGAAGGACTAGGTCACCTTCACTCAACTCATTTGGGATTAGACGTTTGCCATTCCAAAGCTTGGTCATTTCCTTGTAAATCCGGGCATTTTCATAAGCATCTAACTGGATCTCCTCAAGAGCACAACTCGATGCTTTAATTGTCTTTCCATACCTTCATTCATTTGATGCATGATTGCTTGTCCATTTGCCATAAAACATGACTATGAAGGTGATTCAATATTAGAAGCACAACTCGAAAAAGATTTTGTTGTTTTTCTGCATGCATAAATCATGTCATTTCTTAGTCTATAGTTGGGACTTGCTCGGGGACGAACAAACCTTAAGTATGGGGTATTTTGATAACACGATTTATGACGTTAGTCTAGGTATTCATTTAGATAGTTTTTCCCGCTATTCATGCATAGTTTAGCATCAGTTCGTGGCGTTTACATTCAATACATGTATATTTGTCGAGATAGACGCCTACACATACTTTTGCATGTTTTGTAGGTATTTTGGGAGCTTTTGGAGCCTAATTGATACATCCGAGGATCGTTCCTCGTGATGACACGTATCCGAGCTCATTGGGAAGCAAATTAGGAGCAAAGGAGAACACATGGGACCATGTTGGTGCATGCCTTGCATCAAATCATGGCTCAACGATCAAAAGAAGGCTGAAGCACAAGAATCACGGTCACTAGGAGATCCACGGCCGTGGCAACTGCCCGTGATTCCCTCTGCACAGCTGGGACATCTGTCCCACGGTCTCCATAACCGACTCTTGCAAATGGTGAACGCTATAAGTACCCTTGCAGGCTAATTCTAAAGGACATCCTCCACACACCACACCACACATACATTCTCTCCCATACTCTCTCACTTTGATTTGGATTGGAGCTACTCTTGGAGGAGAAGAAAAGACTCTCATTGTGGAGAAAAGGAGAAGAACACACCATTCTTAGAGTTTCATAGTTTTTAGAGTGAAGTTTGTTGGAAACATTTTCTAGGGTTGTAAGAACGATTCGAACCTTCTTTTGATGGGTTGTAAGTCTCTCTTTTAACATTTATTCAACTCATGTTACTTGTTCTACTTGTTTCATCTCTCTTTCATTTCATCCTCTTGATATGGACTCCATGATTGTATGCTTGATGAGTTTGATTGTTGAGATGCATGTGGTTGGCTAAATAGATGTGATTCTAGGGTTAGGAAATGATGGTTATGGCTTGGACTATGATAGGATAGACTTAAACGTACCCTTGGATGATTTGTTTGCTCGAACCTAGCCTCTGTTGTAAATCACGGCCTATTCTAGTAGGTTCCACGGCCGTGGAAGTGATGAACTGCCCGTGATTTTGTCTGACTTGCTTGTATTGATAAATCAAAGTGTTAGGTTGTTAGATTGTTGAAATACTAGTGTTTGTTGTGCTAGATCTATCCTAGGGTGACCTAGTGTTAGAATTAAGTGTTACAAGAGATCTACCCGGTGATTCTTGCTCTTAGGTACCGAAGATGATGAACTCTAGGTAGTAGTGAGCCTCACAAGCCGCTATTGGACAGAGTGTGCTAGGATTTAGGTTTAGGACTTGCCTTCCCGAGACCTACCCGGTAAGGAGAGGATAGATCCCTAGATAGCAATCCGGTTTGTGTAGAATTCCTAACCTTAGCTTCTTTGAGAGTAACCCGGTGATGAGACCTTAGGAACGGACTAGTGGACTGTGAGACCTACACGGTGATTGATCCCAATCTAGAAACACCCACTCCCAACATACTATCGTTAATCCAAGGAATGACTACATAGCTTGAGTCTTATGCCATAACCGGAATTTCTAACCCCTAGAATCCTCTTCTCTCTCATTGATTACCTATCTTGTGTTTGTGTTTGTTCATTTGTGTTACTAGCTTAGTTGTTTGTTAATCTTGTATGAATTGTGATCCTTGATTGATCACCACAAAACCAAACAAAAACATTGAGATTTTCTTTTCTTTATTTCTTTCTCTTTTTTTAGCTTAGATTTACACTATCCTTAGTCACTCTTGATTCAATTTCACCTTAGTCTTTGTGTTCGACCTCGAAATACTATACAACAAAACAACCCATACACTGAGGGCTCACTAGGAGTTACGAAAAATATATCTAGTAATAAATTAAAGACTTTTGCGTGTCACGATTCTAGCATAACATGTTTTTGGCGCCATTGCCCGGGACTAGGTCTAGATTGAGTCATTTTTGTGATTGTTTATAGTGTAGGTCTTTCTTGTTGTTTTTGATCTTGTTTGGTTTGTGTCTTTGCATTTTAAGGACATCTCTCCTCTTTAGGTGTATGCGAAGATCTCGTGGAAAGGATTTAGCTTCATTCGATCCCGAACCGGAGAAAACTCTTAAGGCTAGATCCAAGAGCATCAAGAAGGGAAAAGAGATGGCCGGAAGAGATCTCCAAACTGAGTTAGATGAAGCTTTAGAGAAAATTAAGCTAAGGGATGAAGCTTTGGAGAATGAGAGGAGACTTGCCAATGAGAGGCAAGAAGCAATTAGGAGGGAGATTGAAGAGATTAGGCAAGCTCTTGTGCCAAGAGAACCAAATCCTCAACAACCTCCACCTCCACCACAACCGCAGCCGGCAGTTAATATTCGGGTTGTGCCCATTGCTATTGAGGAGCCACAAACGTTAGGGCAACATATGGATCCGGCCCAAACAGTACACCGTCCGGGTGTGAATTTAGGAGATCCCGCAGCCCATGATTATGAGCTCCGCCCTCAAGTGCTACAATAGATTCTAAATGCACATAAATAATTTCCACAGAAATTAAATACAATAAATCCCAAGTAATTTGTAAATTTCTCAATCTAAATACTTTACTGAAACAGACGAAATTAATGTTGACGTGGCGCTCCCACAATTTTTCTCGGATTATATCTTTTACTAAATAACAAATTAAGTCAATAAACTTTTTTACTAAAGCATATAAATCTTTATCGTGAAAGTAGAATCTAGATCCAAATTTTTTTTTATAACTTTTTTTTAGTAATAAGTTATTATAAATATTTTAAAACTATATTTCTAATTAAATTGATTTCTGACTTTTAATTAAACTGATTTCCGATTTTGCTTTAATCTTTTTTACTAAAGCATATAAATCTTTTACTGATTTTTGTAAGCACCACTTATAATCTAACAAAATTTTATTTTTTAGTAAAAATCTATATCTCTATATCTATAAACTTTACTAAACCAGACGACACTAATGTTGACATGGCGCCCAAACAATTTTTCTCGGATTAAATCTTTTACTAAATAAAAAATTAAGCCAATAAACATTTTTATATGTGGCCTTTATGCATATATTCTTATATATCTATCCATCTAGAAGATGTCGCGTACTAGGCTATATCTGCTATGGGGCGAGGATGGGGTCGACCACCACTTCCACCTGCCGTCCATGGACGAGGACGTGCAGGGAGACCTCCACTGGCTAGAGGTCGGGGTCAGGCCCCAGTTGCTGATCCGCCGATCGCTGAGACGTTTGTTGAGGAGGTTGTTGAGATTATTGTCCCTGAGGCTTGGAACGGGACCGCTGCTAGGTTCGGAGCACAAAGAACACCATCGACAGAGTCCGCACGGTGTCCATCAGAGTTTCTGCATATCGCGACTATGTGTATAGAGTTAAAGAGGCTATCAAGACTATAGGACCCGCACCAGCACCATCAGTTCCTACGAGATCAACTGAGGTTTTGCAGAATGTTACACATATCGTTAGCCCGCCTACTAGAGTTGCTCATGTTGTTAGAGCACCGGTTGAGGCAAGAGAGCCAAAGCCCGACAATTGATTGAAGGCTTTCTTTTAGTTGAAGGTTACCACTTTCATGGGAAACACTAGATTAGAAGTGAAACAGTGGCTAGGACAGATGGATTCTGCTATGGAGCCTATCGGTTGCTTAGAGGGACGTCAAGTCAACATAGCACAAACGCTGCTGAAGGATCAGGCTCATTCTTGGTGTAGGATTGCTCGCAGTAAGGTCACTAATTATGGGCAGATGAAGACGGTGATTAGGGATCACTACTGCCCTATAACTATGAGGAGGGACCATCTTCAGGATTTCCTCGAGGCTGGATTTCAGGATTAGCCTATTGTTGAGAACATCAACAAGTTTCAGGATGAGATATCTTTGTTGGGTCGGTCTGTGTAAGAGCCTTACTCTGGAGGAGTTGAGAGTGAGTGTTGAGGGTGCAGGAATGGCCTAAACCGCCCCTATGGTTTGTAGAGGCCACCCCTGCGCCATTCATGATCCGCCCCTACGGTCATCTGATCTGCCGCTACGGATTAGGGTGTGCTACAGCCGGCTTTGTTGACCTCGACCCGTGCTTTTGGATGGCTTCCTATATAAGCCTCTTCTTTGCTTCATGTGGAGGGTTTCTCATCTCTCTCGAGCTTCATCTGCTCCCTCACGTTCTCTTCCTTCTTCTTCCAACTTTGGATATCCTTCTTGATCTTCTTTGATCTTGTT
The DNA here is from genome assembly GCA_033239045.1 of Fagopyrum esculentum. Classification (NCBI taxonomy): domain Eukaryota; kingdom Viridiplantae; phylum Streptophyta; class Magnoliopsida; order Caryophyllales; family Polygonaceae; genus Fagopyrum; species Fagopyrum esculentum. The sequence continues at coordinate 20,658,163 of BSUD01000008.1, read as the reverse complement.
TGAGTTTGTGATAGTTTAGAAGAGTGTTTGATGTTGGTTTGTCGTTGATGATGATTGAGGACGTTGTTGTGCTCGTGTTGAGCCAGCCTAGAGCTTGTGGAGTGTGATCTTCCTCTGTTAGGTTTAACTTGGTGAGATCCTTCTTCCTTTCTTCCTTTCTTCCTTTCTTTTCTTCTTTCTTCTTTCTTCTTTTCTTCCTTCCTAGCTTAGATTCCACAAGATTGATCTTCCGGCAGCCTTCATAAGCTTGGTTTGATGTATATATGTATATATATGTATATGTATTTATGCGGTTGCTGGCTGAAGAAGGTGTGAAGAGGTTCGAGTGAAGGAACAAAGAGAAGCTGAAAGTGTGCATTTTGTACACCAGCCGCCCCTACGCCACCTTCGGACCGCCCCAGCGCTGGCTAGTCACCGCCCCTGTGCCTCCCTGTACCAGCCTTTGCTTTGCTCTTTGTTTGCAGGTGTGTTTTGATTCCGGGTTTGCCTATGGTTGCAATTTCCCTTTCCTTTCCTAGTGTGAGTATGTAGTATCATGCTAGGTATAGTTGGGAGTATGTTGATGATGTTATGATCATGTGATGCCTTGTACGGCTTTGAGGAGCAGTATGTTGCGAGGCTTAGGTTGAGGATGATCATATGGATTCCTTGGATCTAGGTGTGACCCCTTTGATTGATAGGAGATTGATATATCTCTATGTCTTGTTATTAGGCATAGAGATATACCAAGACCGGGCCTCAGCTTCTGAGCGTGAGAGGGCAAGTCAAAAGAGGGCTTCTCAAACGGAACGATCTGAGAAGAGGCAGCGTACTGGAAAGACTAGTGGCATTGGAGGAGCTTCTGGTTTGGGCGGAGCCAGAGACGTTAGGATTACCCCTCATCTCATTGACTACAAAGAAGGGACGACAGTGCTTCAAGTATGATGATCCTGGACATATACGACTACAGTGTACGAGACCACTAGTGACTTGCTACAATTGTGGTAGACCAGGCCATAAAGCTACCTTCTATAGGCAGGGGGTGGTGCGTTACAGCAGGGTTCTTCTCCTAGTGTGACGTGAGGTGGTTAGAGGACACCTCAACAGCAGACACAAGGACAACAGGGAATCCCAAATCGTCCTTCTACTCAGGGATCTGCTCCCGGGCCGAGTAGAGGTAGAGGTTGTGGTGGGAGTACCACTAACACTAGAGGAGCTCAGGGGATAGTCTTTGAGCTGAGGAGTGCAGAGGAGCCGCCTGCACCGGCTGCTATAGGTAGCATTCTGCTTCATGGTTTACATGTTAGAGTTTTATTTGATATAGGTGCTACGCATTCCTTTATTTCTGATGTTTGTGTTGATCGTCTGGGTTTAGCTACTTTAGAGAGGATACCCTTTACTATAGGGTTACGTGATGGTAGTAGGGTCAGAGGTACCTGCGAAATACGTAGTTGTCTCCTTCGTTTAGGGAATCGTGTGTTGCTTGTGGACTTCTTTGTCATGCCATTGATGCAAGAAGATGTCATTTTAGGTATGGATTGGATGGGTAGATACCGTGCGGTGATGGATGTAGGTTGGAGGACCATGATAGTTATAACACCCCGAATCCGCGGGACTCGGAGTGCCACATTGGGTTAGGATCTCACAATGGATCCTGACCCTAGCCTGACAACAAGTTCACTGGACCTTACAACATGTCACTGACAGATATGAAAACAAATACATAAAACTGTATAAAATTTGTACATCCCAAAAGGTAAGACAACATAGCCGAGTACAAACATCACACCTAACGCAGGAGGTAACAAAAGACCAACCTCACACAAGAGGAACAACATAGCCTATGGACAAGGCATCAAGAGATGTCACATCTCTTATCAAGCAAAGGATCACACCTAGACCCAAAGGGATCCATAAGGATCATAATCATCCAAAGCCTCGAATAACATGCTAAACCTTAAGGCCACATCAGGGCATAAATCCAACTCATGATATCATCAACAAACTAAAAATCCCATAATTACCAGAATAATGCAATGAGCATAATGGAATTTCCAATTATCCATTTTAACAAACTTAAGGTCAAATTATACTAACACGCAATACGGAAAACGAATAAATCCATAACTTATTCGTTACTAACCCGATACACGATCCGGAAGAAGATACGGACTCCTGGCGATACGGGGAGTAAGAGCACGATATGAAGCCTTACATTTGATGACTTGCGGTGGTCCGTCGGCGTTCCGATCGCAATATACGGAAGCTTAACCAAAAATCTATCAAACGGGAAATATTTTTGTATCACGTTGAAGAGAACAAGATAAGGGACTCGATGGTACAAACATATTTGAAATTGGATCGAAGATGAAAGATTTGTGAAGGATGAAAGATGGATTTGTACGTTCGTATTACTCTCTATCGGTTTCACTGTAAGTAGGAATCTAAAATGAAAAGAAAGAGATACATGTTGATGAGGTTCCTTAGCCACCATTCTCATTCTGTACATGTATATATATAAAATGAAAATGAAGTTTAGATGGCTCACTTACAGCCGCCACCTCATTTGTTTTATATTATAATATATATAAAAGTGTCAATTGTAAGTTTGCAAATTTCTAAATGAAATTGTGAAGATGAGGATGCATGCCCAGCCGCCTTTCTCGTGAGATTTCAATTTATATATAAGTTACATATATATATATATATGTATATATATATATATATATATATATATATCATATAAATAATATCTTGATATTTATTTGAAACGTGGTTATAAATTTTGATCTTCAAACTTTATGAAATTGGAATATAAAATCCAGAATATTATCGGGATAATTTATCCATAACTATCTCGTAAAATGGACATACCTAAGCCACCTTTCTTAACCGCTAAGAATCGGAATAGCGACTCTTTTGTCCGTTTCGTCTTTTTATATTATTTTACATCTAAGACATATCCGATGTCCTGATCATTTCTCTCCTCTGTAACTTTATCTATCGGAGCTCTCAAATACTCCAAATAACACCGGTTGTTACATCATAGCCCCCTAATAACAAGTTTCGTCCCGAAACTTGAACAAACCCAATTCCTCTCGGACCCATATGCCGAGGTATAACTCAATCTCTCTATCGGAGGTATCATATCTCCGCTCAGAAGGTCAAAACCTATAACAAATCTATAACCTCAAACATCAACATGGAGGAATCATCCACTCCAGAAAACAGGGCCATAACGCTACCCAAGGCAGAGAAGAATCACATCTCTCGCTATATCACATCACAGGGCATAAAGGATGCACATCTCTAGCCAACCATAAATATGTACATCGTATGGAGGAATCACATCTCCACTGAACTATGCCATCAAAGTAGCATGGAGGAAAGAACTATCTCCAACTGAATCATAATCCACTCAGATAGCATGGAGAAAGAACCATCTCCAGCTATAAACATAAGTCATAGACAAATAGCATGGAGGAAATATTCATCTCCAGCTATACATACATCACGCTAGTATAGCAAGATCAAATAAGATCATAAGGCATAACATCACTAGCATGGAATAACACATCAAGTCATGAAAGCACATAAGCACATAATCACATACTCACCAAGATAGCACTAAGATCTACTCATCGACCCTAGGTGCATCTATCTCTGCATAAAACTCTGGATAGTTCCTCTCGATACTATCTTCAGTCTCCCATGTAGCCTCCTCGCGTCCACGTCTCGACCACTGTATCCTCATCATGTGAATATCCTTCGAACGCATGCGTCTAACACCTCGTTCTAGGACTGCAATAGGATGCTCAGCAAAGGTGTGGTCTGGCTCTACAACCAAATTATCATAACTCACGATGTGCCTCAGATCTGGTATGTACTCTCTCAGCTGAGACACATGGAACACGGGGTGAACACCCTCTAATCTCGGAGGCAAAGCTAATCTGTAGGCTGCTCTCCCAACATCGTCCAGAATCTCAAAAGGACCGACATATTGGGGACTCAACTTCCCCTTTATGCCAAAACGTCTAACGCCACGCGTCGGGGATACTTTCAACCAGACATGAGCTCCTACTCTGAACTTTAGAGGCCGACACCTCTTGTTTGCATATGACTTCTGGCGACTCTGTGCAACCAACATCCTCTATCTAATCAGTGCTACCCGATCCATATCATCACGAATCTGCTCTGGCGCTATCCCGCTGACACTACTAGGCTCATCCCAACATAAAGGTATACGGCACCTACAGGTGGAAGGTAATCAAACCATCCGTGACCCCAATCCAACACACAAGCTCTTAGCATATCCTCCAAAGTCTGAATGGTCTTCTTTGATTGTCCGTCATTCTAGGGGTGAAACGCAGACGTGAAATGTAGACTTGTCCCCAAAGCATTCTGAATCTGCTCCCAAAACCTCGAGGTGAATCGTTCATCTTGATCAGAGATGATCGTCCTCGGTATACCATGAAGTCTCACTATATGTCTAGTGTACTCCTCAGCCAATCTACTCACCGGCCACATCTCTCTGATAGGGATGAAATGTGCCGTCTTCGTCAGTCTATCAACAATAACCCAAATGGCATCAAAACTCCTATTGGGTCTCAAACCAGTCACGAAATCCATGGAGAGGTCCTCCCACTTCCACTACTGGCAGTGGATGGATCTCACCTCCAGGTCTGCAATGCTCTATCTTGACTTGCAAACAGGTCGCACACTGAGCCACGAATCGAGCTACATCGGGCTTCAGCCCTCCCCACCAATATGAACGTCTCACATCATGGTACATCTTACTTATACCGGGATGTACAGAGTAAGGTGTACAGTGAGCCTCTAGTAAGATCCTCTGTCTCAACTCTGCATCAGTAGGGACACAAATGCGATCATGTCGTCTCATCACTCCATCAGCTCCAATGGAAAATTGTGGTGCCTCTCCACGAGACATCCTCTCTCAAATCCTCATCAAGGTCGGGTAGGTCCCCTACTTTTGTTGAATTTCATCCAACAGACGAGGTAAAAACTCTAAGCCATACAACTGGGCATCCTCATCAGGAAACTGGATGTCCATCTCTAGCCAAGCTAGATTCCTCTGAAGCTGAGGCTGCACAGTCAATCTCGCAATCGCCTTCTCTCGAGGCGTCTTCCTGCTCAAGGTGTCAACAACCACGTTCGCCTTTCCACGATGATACAAAATCTCAAGGTCAAAGTCCTTGATCAAGTCAAGCCATCGGCGCTGGCGGTTGTTCAACTCTTTCTGCGTGAAAATATACTTCAGACTCTTATTGTCTGTGAAGATCTGACATGTAGCACCATACAATTAATATCTCTAGATCTTCAAAGCATAAACTACCGCTGCTAACTCCAAATCATGAGTCGGGTAGTTCTCCTCATACGTCTTCAACTGTCGAGACGCATATGCAATCACTCTACCTCTCTGCATCAACACACATCCCAAGCCTAGCTTGGATGTATCACTGTAGACCACAAAATCATCAGATCCCTCTAGTTGTGCCAGGACAAGAGCAGAAGTCAAACGCCTCTTCAACTCCTCAAAGCTCTAAGCACATTGGTCGGTCCACGCAAACCGGGTAGTCTTCCTCAAAAGACTCGTCAGTGGACGGGCAATCACAGAAAAACCCTCCACAAAGCGTCTATAGTAACCGGCTAAGCCAAGAAAGCTACAGACTTCCTTGACGTTCGTCGGTGTCGTCCATGCAGCAACAGATTCGATCTTTGCCGGGTCAACCATAACCCCATCGGCAGAGATGATGTGCCCAAGGAAAGCAACCTTAGACATCCAAAACTCACAATTTGAGAGCTTAGCATACAACTCTCTATCCCTCAAAATCTGCAAAACCGTCCTCAAATGACCGACATGCTCCTCTATACTACGAGAGTACACTAAAATATCATCAATGAAGACCACCACAAACTGATCAAGGAAGTCGATGAATATGATGTTCATCAACTCCATAGAGACTGCTAGGGCATTCGTCAGCCCGAATGGCATCACTACAAACTCGTAGTGTCCATAGCGGGTACGAAATGCCGTCTTGTGTATGTCCTGCTCTCTCACCCTCAACTGGTGATATCCTAAGCGCAAATCAATCCGGGAGAAAACTGTAGCTCCTTGAAGTTGATCAAGTAGATCGTCAATACGAGGCAATGGATACCTGTTCTGGACGGTCACCTTGTTCAACTCTTTGTAATCTATGCATAACCTCAATGGTCCGTCCTTCTTCTACACGAAGAGGACAGGTGCACCCCATGGTCAAACACTAGGGCGTATGAAGCCCTTGTCAGCCAACTCCTCGAGTTGCTTCTTCACCTCTAACATCTCGACAGGTGTTCGAGATGGGTCGCGTGCCAGGCTCTAACTCTATGCTGAAGTCCACACTCCGTTGAGGCGGCAAACTTGACGGCTCAACAAACACATCTGTAAACTCGCAGACTATTGGAATATCCTCCATAGCTGGACTCTCTCCATCCTTCATGGCGTAGCACTAGAAGGCGTCACAACCCTGTGCAATCAACCTAGCTGCTCGGACGGCACTAATAACCGAACCTGTCTTCCTAAGGTCCCAACCCCTGAAGACCTCAATCTGTCCAACCTCGGTAGAGACTGTAACAGTCCGCCTACCAACATCCAAAACTGCATGGTGTCTACGCATCCATTCCATACCTAATATGACTTTTTCAAGCATCAATGGCAGGACTAAGAAGTCAACAAGTAAAAGACGAGTTCCTAAACGAAGGGGACAACTACGTATCTCACGAGTACCTCTAACCCGACTACCATCAGGTAACCCTATGGTAAAGGGTATCCCCTCTATGATAGCTAATCTTAGATGCTCAACACAAGTATCAAAAATGAAGGAATGCGTAACACCAGTATCAAACAAAACTCTAATAGGTAAACCATGAAGTAAAATGGTACATGTAGCAGCCGGTGGAGGTGGATCCTCTGCACTCCTCAACTCAAAAGCTCGCCCTCGGGCTCCTCTGGCATCACTGGTGCCAACATCTCTACCTCTACCTCTACTCAGTCCAGGAGTAGAACCCTGAGTAGATGGACGCTTTGGGACCCTTTGTTGTCCCTGTATTTGTTGCTGAGGTGTCCTCTGACCACCTCCTGCTACAGTGGAAGGGGAAGAACCCTGCTGAGATACTACTCCTCCCTGCCTACAAAAGGCAGCTCGATGTCCCTGTCGGCCACAAGTAAAACAAGTCACAACTAGTCTGGGACAAGCTGGCTTCAGATGGCCAGGGTCTCCACAGTTGTAACACTGACGCCCCTTATCTGTAGTCTGTGCAGATGAGGGGTAACGCTGACGCCTCTGGTCTTGTCTAAACCTAGATGATCCTCTAGCTCCACTGTTCTGCCTAGTGCGTTGCCTCTTCTCAGACCGTCCCGTCTGAGAAGCTCTTCTCTGACTGGCTCGCTCTCGCTCAAAAGTTGAAGCCCGGTCTGGGTAATCAGCTAGGGACTCACAATGGAATCCTGCCATGTATGAAAGGGTGCTCTCTCTCAGACGACAAGAGAACAGATACACATGCTGGTCCTCAGAAGGTGCAGCTGGACGCAATAAAGCTAACTCGGTCTGGAAACGGCGGATGGCGTCAGTAATAGGCACATCCTCAAAGTCGGCCTCCACAAAATCCTGCACCTTCTCCCACCTCAATGAGGCAGGGCAGAATTGCTCTCTAATCATGCGTCTCATGTGGTCATAATTGGTAACTCTAGTCCGGACAGTCCTCCACCACTAGTGTGCGAGGTCACGGAATAGAGACTGAACTAGCTCTATCCGTCTGTCCTCATGACATCTAATAAACTCCAAGGCTGAGTCTACATGCCCAATCCACACCTCAATCTCTAACCCTATCTCTCCTGAGAAGTGTGGCACTCCCTACTGGTGAAATGGCTTCTACCAGGCATCTGGTTGAGGCCCTCTGGTCTCCACTGGGGCTTGAACTGGATCTACCACACGTGCAGGTGAAGCTGGCACCTGGGTCGCTCCCTAAAATCTCTCAGAATATCCCTCAGGTACTTGTAAATATGGGGCTCGCCTAGCAGCCCTAATATCCTCCTCAAAATGTCAGAGGTACTCTCTGAACTCCGGTCCTCCCATGGAGACACGGTCAGCGTCATCAGACTGAGCTCGATGTGAATGATGTCTCACAAATACACTGCTCCTCGTCTCTGGGACGACGCTCTCTGCAACCTCCTCATGTATCTCCTCCACCACTGGTAGGTCAGCAGCGGCAACTAGTCCCTCACCTACCATACCCGGAGGACGGGGTGATCTACCTCTACCTCTGCCCAAAGCGGTAATAGCTGTAGTCTGAGCCATCTGCGGGGTATGCACACCTAACTTATAAGGCTCTATATAGGCCATAGGTATAGATATATATATATATACTCAACACAACGCATACATAATCCATCATACATATATACATATCATATCGTATCCATACTGCAGAGATCCATAGTAGGAGTGGCGACTTCTCGTACATCTAACCCAAAACCACATTTAAACCAAAACCTTTAAAACGTCAGATCCCATATGGGTTTTGTTTATTTTACCTATCAGACCTCATTGCAGGTAGCAAGTGCCATTGTTGTCAACCTAGGCACTAATACCAACTCTGTAACACCCCGAATCCGCGGGACTCGGGGTGTCCGAGTCATGTGCGGGGTATTGTTCGCTCCAAACGGTGTGTGCAAGCTTTAAATTTATAACCCTAGACTTAAGCTTAAAACAAGGATGTGAACCCGCAGTGTACGGGTCAATCGTAGTGAAAAGCAAGAAATTCCAGGGGTCGATCACAGGGACTTGGTGAAACAAAGTCAATAACGGTATGCTTATGTCAATACTAACCACAAAGAGCAATTAAGACAATCAAAGATGAATAAGAAGTCAATAAAGCAAGTATGCAATTCTAGGGATTAAAGCATCTAGTTGTGGTTCCAACTCAAGATCTATAGATAAGCGGACAAAGCTGAGATTTTTGCATAGGGAAGGTGTTACTAAAGTGGAATAGATCACCGGGTAAGTCTCACTATTCACTAATCCTAAACCGTAACTCCTATTACCGGGTAAGTCTCAAAGAATCAAGATAAAGAACTATAACCTCAAACTAACACACCATCTAAGGGAATAGAATCAACCTTTACCGGGTAAGTCTCAGGCTAACTCACAAAGATGGGATGGAAGCACACTCAAACCCCAATAAAGGATAAACCTTTATTACCTACACTTATGATCATTGGTACACAAACTAAGGAATTACCGGGTAAGTCTCATCCTAAGCTTGTATTGGATCAGAAAGGTGTAATAAGAATAGGATTTGGCAAACTATAACACTTAACTTTCTGGTTAAGAATCGGATAAGTCACCTCGGTCAGACGAATTCCACCCCGGCCGAGATGTTCATCGACTGAACGAGATGCTTAGGGTTAAGGTCAAAGACTCAAACTTTCAGGATCCTACTGGAATCTAAGAATATTCTATCATTGTTTTTCCCACAACCTTCAGCCAATCACCCTAGAATCACACAAGGAAATTAGCCACTCATCATCATTATGAAAGTATTAAATGTATGGGAAGAAGGTGAATATTGGGACAAGAAGAATTTAATGAAAAAGACTTCAATAACTGAATCAAATATCACAACAAAAGCGTTCCTTGGATAGCAATCCAACAAGACAAGACAACAAGTGAGGGAATTAAGACAATCTTACAAAACCCTCCAATAAGCTATAAAAGCTATAGACTTCAATCTTCCTTCAACCTTCAAAAAGGTTCTTCGAATCTCCCCAATTGGAGTATGCTGCTGCTGCTGCGTGCTATAAATCCTGATCGACGGTATAGCGTGATGTCGGAATTGTGGAAATCCAACCCCTTTTTATAGGAAAATAACCCTCCAAAGATAATAAATCTTAAAAAGATATTTTCCCATAAATATAGGTAAAATATATGATTCTGCACATCTCCTTCCTTCTAGGAGCCAATCCCAAAAATATAAGATCACTTTCCAATTTTAAAAGATCTCATCCAAGAATAAAATATTCTCGCTGGGTCCTAGGTGTTCGCCTCGGTCGAGTCGGCGTCTCTGGATCACCTCGGTCGAGGTGAATCAATGGTCAACCGAGGTGAGTCGCAACAGAACGTGAAATCTCTCGAATCTGCTCCAAAGTAAATCTTTAATCCATGGCTATGCTCCCTGGATGTAGCTCCAAATGACTCATGACTCCTTTTGCTCCTTTTTGATGCAAAACGTGCTATTTTACCTATGATTACAACAAAACTAGGTGTAGACCTCGATTCTCGCAAAGGTAGATGAAATGGTAGTAAAATCACATAATGTACATACAAACATGCAGATTATGAAAGATAAAACGTCCAAACAAACCCCAAAATATAGACTATAATTCATGCTATCAGGTATGCACACCTAACTTATATGGGTTTTGTTTATTTGACCTAGGATCTCACAATGGATCCTGACCCTAGCCTGACAATAAGTTCACTGGACCTTACAACATGGCACTGACAGATATGAAAACAAATACATAAAACTGTATAAAACTGTACATCCCAAAAGGTAAGACAACATAGCCAAGTACAAACATCACATCTCACGCAGGAGGTAACAAAAGACCAACCTCACACAAGAGGAACAACACAACCTATGGACAAGGCATAAAGAGATGTCACATCTCTTATCAAGCAAAGGGTCACACCTAGACCCAAAGGGATCCATAAGGATCATAATCATCCTAAGCCTCGAATAACATGCTAAACCTTAAAGCCACATCAGGGCATAAATCCAACTCATGATATCATCATCAAACTAAAAATCCCATAATTACCAGAATAATGCAACGAGCATAATGGAAATTCCAATTATCCACTTTAACAAACTTAAGGTCAAATTATACTAACACGCAATACGGAAAACGAATAAATCCATAACTTACTCGTTACTAACCCGATACACGATCCGGAAGAAGATACGGACTCCTGGCGAGACGGGGAGTAAGAGCACGATATGAAGCCTTACGTTTGATGATTTGCGGTGGTCCGTCGGCGTTCCGATAGCACTAAACGGATGCTTAACTAAAAATCTATCAAACGGGAAATAACTTTGTATCACGTTGAAGAGAACAAGATCAGGGACTCGATGGTACAAACGGATTTGAAATTGAATCGAAGATCAAAGATTTGTGAAGGATGGAAGATGGATTTGTACGTTCGTATTACTCTCTATCGGTTTCACTGTAAGTTGGAATCTAAAATGAAAAGAAAGAGATACATGTTGATGAGGTTCCCTAGCCGCCATTCTCATTCTGTACATGTATATATATAAAATGAAAATGAAGTTTAGATGGCTCACTTACAGCCACCACTTCATTTGTTTTATATTATAATATATATAAACGTGTCAACTGTAACTTTGCAAATTTCTAAATGAAATTGTGAAGATGAGGATGCATGCCCAACCGCCTTTTTCGTGAGATTTCAATTTATATATAAGTTACATAAATAGGTCATATTGCAATTAACCACCCGCTCTATCACTATTTACCGAAAACCACCCGTTAAACATACTCCGTTACCAAAAAACCACCAACTGTGAGTATCCCGTCAAATATCCGTCTTGTGGACCTTACTTTATAATAAAATAATATTTTTCTTTCTTTTTTGTTTTTTCTATTTTAAAGTTATATTTGTTTCTTTTTTTTCTTTCATTAATAATATTTAAAAAAACAAATAATAAATATCATACTTACCAATTAACATTAATGACTGCCTTAAATCCTAATTCTAACCCTAATCTTACCTTTCCCCATTTTTTTCTTCTCCCTCTCCTGATCTGTTTCTCTCTCGCCATTAATACCTTCCCTGCTTCACCATGTTCCCTGCAGCAACCCCCATTGGAAGAAGAGGAGGAGCGTTCCGGCAGCCAACCGCCACTGAACAGAGAGCGTGCGACGACTGGTTCCGGTGCCAGAGAAGGAGTGCCGCCAGAGTCTCGCCGCCAGGAGCGTACGCCGGCATGGTCTCGCTGCTCGTCATGGTGGTAACCGCTGCCGCCGGATTTTCCTTCCCTGAGACACCAGTAGGCTTCCTGTGCGGATTTTGGTTCGATTTTTGTGAGAATTTTGGATCTACAATATCCTAGTTTTCAATTTGGAGATATAAACATTAACTGGTAAGTAATATATTCATTATTTGATTTTATAAATATTATTAATGAAAGAAAAAAAAAATAAATACAACTTTAAAATAGAAAAACAGAAAAAGAAAGAAAAATATTATTTTATTATAAAATGGGGCCCACAAGACGGATATTTGACGGAATAGTGACACTTGGTGGTTTTTTGGTAACGGAGTATGTTTAACGGGTGGTTTCCGGTAAATAGTGATAGAGCGGGTGGTTATTTGCAATATGACCTATTTAACGGGTGGTTTCCGGTAATTTCCTCTATAAATTTTAAACTGATTATTTATTTGGAACGTGGTTATAAATTTCGGTCTTCAAACTTTATGAAATTGGAATATAAAATCAAGAATATTATCGGGATAATTAATCCATAACTATCTCGTAAAATGGACATACCTAAGCCGCCTTTCTTAACTGCTAACAATCGGAATATCGACTCTTTTATCCATTTCGTCTTTTTATATTATTTCACATCTAAGACATATCCGATGTCCTGATCATTTCTCTCAACTGTAACTTTATCTATTGGAGCTCTCAAATACTCCAAATAACACCGGTTGTTACAACAGTCTCTACCGAGGTAGGTCAGATAGAGGTCTTCCGAAGTTTGGACCTTGGGAAGACGGGTTCTATTATCAGTGTCGTACAAGTAGCGAGGATGATAGCACAATGATGTGACGCCCTCTAGTGTTATGCCATGAAGGATGGAGAGAGTCCAACATTGAAGGATATCCCAATGGAGTATGAGTTTACAGAAGTGTTTGTTGAGCCGTCTAGCTTGCCGCCTCAGAGGAGTGTGGACTTCAGTATCGAGTTGGAGCCTAGTACGGGACCTATCTCGAAGCCCCCTATAGTATGGCGCCTGTCGAGAAGTTGGAGCTGAAGAAGAAACTCGAGGAGTTAGCTGAGAAGGGCTTCATTTGCCCTAGTGTATCCCCGTGGGGACCACCTATCCTCTTTGTACAAAATGACGGATTTTTGAGACTATGCATTGACTATAGAGAGCTGGACAAGGTGACTATCAAGAACAAGTATCCAATACCTCGTATTGATGATCTACTTGATGAGCTAGAGGGAGCGACAATGTTCTCCCGGATCGACCTACGATCAGGGTATCACTAGTTGAGCGTGAGGGAGCAGGATATACACACGACGGCAATTTGTACCCGTTATAGACACTACAAGTTTGTAGTGATTCAATTTGCGCTTACGAATGCCCCAACAATCTTCATGGAGTCTAAGAACAATATTTTCATCGACTTCCTTGATCAGTTTGTGGTGGTCTTCATTGACGACATTTTTGTGTACTCTCGTAGTAGAGAGGAGCATGCCGGTCATCTGAGGACGGTTTTACAAATTATGCGGGATAGAGATATGTATAGCAAGCTCTCTAAGTGTGAGTTCTGGATGTCAAAGGTAGCCTTCCTGGGGCATATTGTCTCCGCCGATGAGATCATGGTTGATCTGGCGAAGATCGAGTCTGTTGCAGCATGGACGACACCGACGAAAGTCAAGGAAGTGCGTAGCATTCTGGGCCTAGCCGTCTATTACCGACGCTTCGTGGAGGGATTTTTTGGGATTGGTCGTCCACTGACGAGTTTGTTGAGGGAGACTACCAGATTTGTGTTGTTTGAGAAGTGTGCCTAGAGTTTTGAGGAGTTGAAGAGACATTTGACTTTTGATCCTTTATTGGCACATCTTGAGGGCATAAAAGATTTTGTGGTTTACAGGGATGAATCCAAGCTAGGCTTTGGATGTGTGTTGATGCAGCGTGGCAGAGTGATTGCATATGCATCTGGACAATTGAAGACGTATGAGGAGAACTACCCGACTCATGTTCGGGAGTTGGCAGCGGTAGTTCTTGCTTTGAAGATCTGGATACATTACATGTATAGTGCTTCATGTCAGATCTTCACACACCATAAGAGTCTGAAGTACATTTTCACGTAGCGGGAGTTGAATAATTGCCAACATTGATGGCTTGAGTTGATCAAGGACTTTGACTGATAGCATGTGTTATAGAATATATTTTGTGATTGGTTTAGACGTTTTATCTTCATAAATCTGCATGCTATCAGTCAAAGTCCTTGATCAACTCAAGCCACGGGCGTGGCAGAGTGATTCTAGCAAGTTACACGGTCGTGGAAGTTGTGACAAACCGTGATGAATTTTCACGCTCTAAACCACGCTCTAAACCACGGGCGTGGAATCTTAGGAAACTGTGATTCTGACGATCTTTTAACGTACAATTTGAAGCCATGATCTTTTACGCAATGGGCTGGGCTCATATTTTATCTTGCCCTATAAAAGGACGGAAAGAGAGAGATTCCGTCACCTTCGCTTACACCTCCATTGAGAGATTGCGCTTTGCCCTTTTGAGATTTCCGAATTGACGGAAAGGCTTACGAAAAGAGTGAATATTTGGAAGATTGTTCATACGGAGATTGCATCTTTGTCCTTAGGTTTGATTAGAAGACGGATTGACATCCCGTTCTTCGTTCTTATCAAGGATTGTGATTGTTTGTGTTATTCTGAATCTACTTACACCATTGTTCTTGTTTGTGGATTAGAGATTGATTTGAGATTTATTCAAGGTTTTCAAAGGTTTTCATCTTTCATTCTTTTAAATCTTGAATTTGATATCAATATGACTGTTGTTGGCTAAAACCCATTAGCAATTCTAAGGTGACGGGTTGATAGTTGTGGCTTAAATGATGATAGATAAATCGTAAACAGATTGGACCCTGAGAGTTAGAGAGATTTTGCCGACACCCCAAACCACGGTTTGTTCTTGAGGTTCCACGGCCGTGGAACTCAAGATCCACCTGTAATTTGTGTTAGTTTACGAACCTTGCTTTTACTTTAATCCAAAGTTAAAGATTTGCTTTAACTTATTCTTGGCTTGCCCTTTTCTAGGTGGTAGTGAAGCCTCAACAACCTCTACCTCGATTCCGAGTGTCACAACCTTAATCGGTTTAGTTGGTCTTGATCCTTGGATTACAAGTTTGGGTATTTGACATTAATTCATACCTTTAAATCCTTTCTATATTGAAGCATCAACAACCTTTATAGAGAGTGTTTTTAGTTGAGCCATATAAAGTCTTGGAACTTCACCGTACATTGCTTTACATTTGTATACCTTTGCAAACCTCATCTCTGTTCTTATATCTTTAGTATATCTTGAATCGATTGCCACAGCCGGATTCCTGGATCTTTAGGATTGTTGTTTTCCCACTATTTACAAAAGCTCATACATTTACTTGCTTGACGATTTATAACTGGATTTAACCCCCCAAATCCCTGTGTTCGATACTCTGGAATTCTTGCTTAACTACGTCGATCCGTACACTGCGGGTTCGCTTGCTTGATTTCTAGTTTTATAAATTTAAGACTTATTTGCACGCACACTAAGTGGCGAACATAGACCCTTGAGGATATGCTATGAGCTTATGTGTTGGATTGGGGACATGGATGGTCAGATTACCTCCCTTTGGTTGAGTTCTCATACATCAACATCTTGCATGCATCGATTGGGATGGTTCCATATGAGGCACTTTACGGGCGTAGATGCCGTACAACTTTATGTTGGGATGAGCCTAGCAATATTAGTGGTATAACGCCAAAGCAGATTCAGGATGATATGGATCGAGTAGAGCTGATTAGAGAGAGGATGCTGGCTGCACAGAGTTGCCAGAAGTCATATGCAGACAGGAGGCATCGACCTCTAGAGTTCATAGTGGGATCTCATGTCTGGCTGAGAGTATCTCCGACGCGAGGCATCAGACGTTTTGGCATAAAGGGGATGTTGAGTCCCCGATTTTTCGGTCCTTTTGAGATATTGGATAGAGTTAGGGGGCAACCTACATATTAGCATTGCCTCCGAGGTTAGAGGGTGTTCACCTTGTATTTCATGTGTCTCCGTTGACGGAGTACATACCAGATCCGAGACACATTGTGAGGTATGATGATTTGGTGGTTAAGTCGGAGCACACCTTTACTGAGCTTCCGATTACAGTCCTAGAGCGAGGTATGAGATGCTTGGGCTTGAAGGACATTTCTATGTTTAAGAGACAGTGGTCTAGACGAGGACCTGAGGAGGCTACATGGGAGATTGAGGATAGTATCCTGAGGAACTATCAACAGTTTTATGCTGAGATAGATGCACCTATAGAATCACCGAGTAGATCTTAGTGTTATCTTGGTGAGTATGTGATTATATGCTTATGTGCTTATATGCCTCGATGTGTTTATCCCATGCTAGCTATGTTGTGATGTATGATCTTATTAGATCTTGACGTGCTAGCGTGATTTATGATTATAGCTAGAGATGGTTCTTTCCTCCATGCTATCTCAGAGCGATTAGGATTCAGCTGAAGATGGTTCTTTCCTCCATGCTACTTTGATGGACATAGTTCGTTGGAGATGTTATTCCTCCATGCGTTGTGTATGCGTATGATCAGGCTAGAGATGTGATTCCTCTATGCCTTTCGGATAGCGTTATGGCCTTGATTTCTAGAGTTGATGATTCCTCCATGTTTGTGTTTGAGGTTATAGATTATTATAGGTTAAGACTTGTTGAACGGAGATGTGATGCCTCCGAAAGAGAGGGTTATACCTCGACATATGGGTCCGAGAGGATTTGGGAGTTTGCAAGTTTCGGGACAAAATTTTTTTAGGGGGGTGAGATGAAAGAGCCTTAGTCTAGAGGAGTTGAGAGTGAGTGCTGAGGGTGTAGGAATGGCCTAACCGCCCCTGCGGTTTGCAGAGGCCACCCATGCACCATTCATGATCCGCTCATGCGGCCATCTGATCCGCCCTTGTGGATTAGGGTGTGTTGCAACCGGATTTGTTGACCTTGTCCCGTTCTTTTGGATGGCTTCCTATATAAGCCTCTTCTTTGCTTCATGTAAAGGGCTTCTCATCTCTCTCCAGCTTCATCTTCTCCCTCACGCTCTCTTCCTTCTTCTTCCATCTTTGGATCTCCTTGATCTTCTTTCATCTTGTTTGAGAGAGTTTGGAAGAGTGTTTGATGTTGGTTTGCCATTGATGATGATTGAGGACGTTACTGTGCTTGTGGAGTTTGATCTTCCTCTATTAGGTTCAGCTTGGCGGGATCCTTCTTCCTTTCTTCCTTTCTTTTCTTCTTTTTCTTTTCATCCTTCCTAGCTTAGATTCCACAAGATTGATCTTGTGGTAGCTTTCATAGGCTTGGTTTAATTTATATATGTATGTATATATATGATTGGTGTTGCTGGCTAATGAAGGTGTGAATAGGATCGAGTGAAGAAGCAAAGAGAAGTTAGAAGTGTGCATTCTGAACACCAGCCGTCCCTGCGCCACCTTGGGACCGCCCCTGCGCCGGCCAGTCACCGCCCCTGCGCCTTCATGCACCAGCCTTTGCTTTGCTCTTGGTTTGCAGGTGTGTCTTGATTTCGGGCTTGAGTATGGGTGGCATTGCCCTTTCTTTTCCTTGTGTGAGTATGTAGTATCATGCTAGGTATCATTGGGAGTGTGTTGATGATGTTATTATCATGTGATGCCTTGTACCGCTTTGAGGAGTAGTAGGTTGTGAGGTTGAGGATGATCCTATGGATCCCTTGGGTCTAGGTGTGACCCTTTTGATTGATAGGAGATTGATATATCTTTATGCCTTGTCATTAGGCAGTGTCCCTCTCAAGATTGGAGGTTGATCGTGGTTTTGATTGTACGAGGTTGAGGAAAGTCCGTAGGACTTACTTAGCTATCATCCTTATATTGGGTGTTTGCATGAGTGGTGTGTGCGTTATATGATTGATATAATAGCATGCGATGTCGATGATTATTGACCTATGTTTTATTGATAGCCCCATTGTGTGGCAATGATAACCCTTCCCTTCATCTTGTAAGGAGCTGGGGGGTTCTTTGTGCTCATGCCATCCGGTATACAGGAAGGGCGCAATCCACTCTCATAG
Organism: Fagopyrum esculentum; assembly: GCA_033239045.1. Classification (NCBI taxonomy): domain Eukaryota; kingdom Viridiplantae; phylum Streptophyta; class Magnoliopsida; order Caryophyllales; family Polygonaceae; genus Fagopyrum; species Fagopyrum esculentum. The sequence continues at coordinate 20,639,999 of BSUD01000008.1, read as the reverse complement.
GGAACACGGGTTGTGTGACTTACAATACTTCTAGATGGACGTTAGGCCTAGAGGCGGGGATCTATCAGTCCTCGAGTCACTTAGTTTCATCTATCTATATATATACAATTTGACTGAATGGCTATTATATGAAGATTATAAATTGGGTAAATGTGTGACAACATGATTATGTGTTTATCTTTCATGACTTGTGTTTGTGCTTATACATTACCTTATATATGTATGTTAGTAATGGTTTCATTCCATGTTGTAGATGCCTTATAAGATAGGCGAGTTGTTGAGTGATCTGGCAGGGTGACAGGCTGAGGACTCTCGTATGTTAGAGGGTTATGGTTTTGGGGATGTTTATGTTGTGAGGATGATGTTTTGTATACCTCCTGTGTGAGGAGGTTGTTGTATACTTGGCTATGATCTTGTATACCTTTTGGTTGTACAGTTTATACAGCTTTATGTATTTGTTTTATATTTGTCAGTGCCATGTTTTAAGGTCCAGTGAACTTGTTGTCTGGCTAGGGTCAGAACCCACTTTGAGATCCTAGCTCAATGTGACATCGCGAGTCCCGCGGATTCGGGGTGTTACCTTTTCTCTCAAAGGTTGAAAGAGTCGACACACTCTTATCTTGTTGGTTTCCGTTGTGATTCTTTGATGGACTATCATGATAGAGCATCTCCTTATGAGGGAGACCGACCGGGTCATTAAAAAGCTTCTCAGTCACGAGGTCCTAAGAAGAGAAAGAAGACTTGACCAGGCAGTTCTAGAGCTGAAGCAACAGGTTTTGGGCGTAGTCAAACGCCGGGACGTTCTGGTATCTAGTAGTCTGTACAGGGTTCCGACAAAGGACGGTAGTGCTTTAACTACGGAGGTGTCGGACACATGAGAGGTCATTGTAAGATGGTTGTGCTGACTTTCTTTTCTTGTGGCAAGCCAAGACACAGAGTTGCGTTTTGCCATCAGGGCAAGTTGCCATCGCAGCAGGGTTCTTCACTTGCTAGTGTTGTAGGGGGAGGACAGAGGTCTTAGTATCAGCAGCAACAGTAGGGATTTCCGGGTTCTACCGCTCCTCAAGGTTCCACTTTAGGACAATGAAGTGGTAGAGGACGCGTTGGTGGTTTCGTAGACACCAGAGATATATCAGCCATAGTTTTTAAGCCGAGGAGTGTTGTGGAGCCGACAACGCCAACGACCACAAGTACCATTCCTATTAAAGGTGTTCTTGTCAAAGTTCTTTTCGATACCGGTGCTATGCATTCTTTTATATCCGATGCTTGCGTAGATAGATTGGTCTTAGTTACCGTAGAAGGTAGACCCTTCTTTATAGGATTACCCGATGGGGTAAGATTAGAGGTATCCAAGAGCTTCGCAATTGCCTTATTTGATTGGGAGGTTGCGACTGGTCAGATGACTTCTTCGTCATGTACTTAGTACATGAAGAAGTTATTTTGGGCATGGATTGGATGGATCGACATAGAGCAGTTCTGGACATCAAAAATAGGATAGTAACAATAACTACAAATGCAGGCCATGTTGAGATCTTTAGAGGATGGGATCTCGGGAAAATTGGTACAGTCATCATTGCAGTGCGAGCCGCAAGACTTATTAGTTAGGGATGCAAGGCTTTTTGGTGCTATGACATGTACGAGTCCAGCTTTGGAGGAGATTCCAGTAGCTTGCGAGTTTGCTAACGTCTTTGGAGAGCCATCAGGTTTACTCCTCAGAGGAGTGTAGACTTTGGCATTGATCTAGAGCCCGGTACGAGACCAGTTCTTATAGGCTCCTTATCGTATGAAGCCTATCGAGATGCTTGAGTTGAAGAAGCAGCTTGAGGAGTTAGCAGAGAAGGGCTTCATCCCCCCTAGTGTATCTCCTTGGGGCACACCAGTTCTCTTCGTCGGGAAGAAAGACGGGTCAATGAGGTTATATATCGACTACCGAGAGCTTAACAAGGTGACGATCAAGAATAAGTACCCATTGCCCCGTATCGACGATCTTTTGGATTAGTTGCATGGTGCTTCAGTATTTTCAAGGATCGACCTGAGATCTGGATATAACCAGTGAGGGTGAGATAGCAAGACATAGCCAAGATTGAATTTCGGACCAGATACGGACACTACAAGTTCGTAATGGTGCCATTCGGACTCACAAATGCGCCCGTAGTCTTGATGGAGTTGATGAACAACATCTTCATCAACTTCCTTGACCAGTTTGTAGTTGTCTTCATAGATGACATTTTGGTTTACTCTCGTAGAAGAGAGGAGCATGCAGGACACTTAAGGATCGTACTCCAAGTCCTACAGGATAGAGAGCTTTATGTTAAGCTCTCTAAGTGCGAGTTTTGGATGTCCGAGGTAGCATTCCTTGGTCATATCGTTTCAGCTGAAGGGATCAAGGTAGATCCGGCGAAGATCGAGTCAGTAGCATCATGGCCTCCTCCTAAGAATGTCAAGGAAGTACGCAACTTCTTAGGATTGACGGGCTACTACCGGCGTTTTGTTGAGGGCTTTTCTGTTATCGCCCGACCGCTCACTTTCTTGCTAGGAAGTATACGAGGTTCGTATGGTCCGAGCCGTGATTGTAAAGCTTTGAAGAGCCGAAGAAGAGGATGACATTTGCTCCTATCCTAGCTCAACCAGAGGGTATTGAGGATTTTGTGGTCTATAGCGATGCATCCAAGCTAGGCTTGGGATGTGTTCTGATGCAGAGGGGTAAGGTGATTGCTTACACGTCTCAACATCTAAAAATGTACGAGGAGAATTACCCTACCCACGATCTAGAGTTAGCTGCTGTTGTTCATGATTTGAAGATTTGAAGGCATTATATGTACGGAGCATTGTATCAGATTTTCATAGACCAAAACAATCTGAAGTATATATTTACTCAATGAGAGTTGAATAACCTCCGCAGGAGATGGCTGGAGTTGATCAAGGACTTCGACCTTGAGATCTTATACCACCCGGGGAAGACTAATGTGGTAGCAGATGCCCTCAGTAGGAAGACTCCCCGGAAGATGGAGATCGCTAGGCTGACAACTCAGCCACAGTTACAGCGAGAGCTTGCATTACTGGAGCTGGATATCCACTTCTAAGATTCTGATATCCAGTTGTACACCTTGGAGATAGTACCTGATCTATTGGCCAAAATCCGACAGAAGATGGCGAGTTGTCTAGCTTTGACACAGATCCGAGACCGGATGTATCGAGGAGAGGTGCCATAGTTTGAAGTAGGTGTTGATGGGATCTTGAGACGCAAAGAGCCTGTTTGTGTGCCTTCAGATCTAGAGTTGAGACAGAGGATCCTACAAAAGGCCCACACTTCACCTTACTCAGTGCACCCTGGTGCGAGTAAAATGAATCAAGATATCAGATGCTCAGGTTTGAAGCTAGACATCACAAGATATGTAGCTTAGTGTGCGACCTGTCAGCAGATCAAGATCAAGCATCATCGGCCAAGAAGCGAGCTACACCCACTTATTGTTCCTCAATGGAAGTGGGAGGACATCTCTATGGATTTTGTTACCGGTTTGAGACCGAGTCGTGGTTTGATGCCATCTTGGTGATAGTAGATCGATTGACAAAGACCGCACGTTTCATCATAATCAAGGAGATGCGGCCGGTGAGTCGATTGGCAAAGGAGTTCACTAGAAAGATAGTGAGACTTCATGGAGTACTTAGTACTATAGTCTTTGATAGAGACGGATGGTTCACCTCGAGGTTCTGGCAGCAGTTTCATGCTGCCCTACGTACGAGCCTGCAGTTCACGACTGCTTATCATCCTCAGACCGATGGTCAGTCCGAGCGGACAATCCAGACTCTAGAGGACATATTGAGAGCTTGTGCGTTAGATTGGGGACAGGTGTGGCCAAATCAGCTTCCCTTAGTGGAGTTTTCGTATAACAACAGTTGGCTCGCATCGATCAACATAGATCCTTATGAGGCTTTATACGGACAGAGATGTCATACACCGTTGTACTTGGACGAGCCGAGTAGTGCTAGCGGTGGAGCACTTGAGCAGATACAGGATGACATGGCTCGAGTAGCGGTGATCAGTGAGCGGATGTCAGCGGCACAGAGTCGACAAAAGTCTTATGTAGATAAGAGGCGCATACCTCTAGAGTTCAAATTTGGAGCTCAGGTTTGGTTGAGAGTATCTCCGACACGAGGAGTCAGACGTTTCGGTGTCAAGGGGAAGTTGATTCCCAGATATGTCGGACCATTTGAGATTCTTGAGCGAGTTGGAGAGGTAGCATACCGACTTGCTTTTCCACCGAGACTCAAGCGTGTTCACCTATCTTCCATCTCCTAGTTACGGGAGTACATACCGGACACAAGGCGCATCGTTAGTCATGAGGATCTAGTGATCTAGCCACACCACACGTTTGTTGAGCACCCGTGGCTGTCCTAGAGCGTACAATGAGACGCTTGCTTTCGAAGACATACCGATGATGAAGATTCAGTGGTTGATGCGAGCAACTGATGAGGTGACTTGGGAGACAAAAGATAGTATAAAGAGGAACTCTCCGGAGTTTTACGCGGAGTTGGATACACCTGTAACGTAGTTGTTTCAGTTTTTCCTTTGTTGCGTTGCGTACGCTTTTGTGACGTTTTGAGTTACGTGCCCTGAGTGGGAATATATTATTTCATTTCAATTTTCTGTGTTGTTGTTACGTGATCGTTCGGGTTGTTGGAAGTTTCGGGACGAAACTTCTTTTTAGGCGGATTTGATGTAAGATCCTAGTTTGGACCTTCACCGCCCCAACGGTGAAGGAGGCCGCCCCTGCGGCCTTGATGTTTGGGCTGGCCGCCCCTGGGGCTGAGGCAATCCGCCCGTGCGGATTTGCCGCAGATCGCGCCCGATCTGTTTTCGTTCGTTTTATCTTCCTTCCAAAGATAGAATATTCCATCTGTTGTCTATGGGCCGGATTCCTTATCTTTTTCCTAACCCTAGACGTCCTTCCTTTTATCTTTTCTTCCTCTCTTATATATTCCCGTCTTTTTTCCTTTTTCCCATTTCTTGCATTCGTTCTTCAACCCTGAGAGCTGCAGCCGTTTCCCTTGCTTCCCCTGCGATCTTGCTGAACGTGTAAAATCCTTTTTATCTGTTTCTTCCTCACGTTCATGTGATGTTGCAGTATGCTTTCCTTTTGCTTCGTTCACTTTTGGTTTCCTCTTTTCTTCTTCTCCAAGAATCAAGTTTGATCCTTGATTCTTGTGGAGCATTCCGTTGATGATCCTTTGATGTTCAGAGGCTCCCTTGGTTGAGTTGTGAAGTCTGAAGAGTAGTTAAAGAGCAAGCTTTGGCCTTGTCGTCGTTCTGTTGTCATCGAGAAGCCGATAGTACCTTTTGTCGAAGATCCGCCCCACGCTGCATGTTCGCTCCTGAGTGTGCGTGCAAATAAGGTTTAAATTTATAAATCTAGAATCAAAGCAAGCGAATCCGCAGTGTACTGTTAGCATGAAATATTGTGATATTTTAGGCACGTTTTCTAGATGTATTTCATCCATTATAGTGTTCATTGATAAAGCATTGAAGCAATTGTGAGCTAGTTTGTCTATATTGTCGATATAGAGGTCTACATAAGCTTTGTGTTGATTGTAGGCGAATAAGAGCTAAAACCGAACGAATTATGAGAGGATGGAGATGGATTGAGCATATCCAAGGATTGAGGACACCACAAAGAAGCCAATGAAGATGCTAGGATGAGGAATGACACGAAACAAAGGGGATTACGAGCAACCTATGCTTCCACGCTCTAAAATACGGCCGTAATGAAGTCCATGCTCTAAACCACGGCCGTGGAACTTGGCAACATGAGCGTGGAGCATTCAAGAGAGTTACACGGTATAAAGTACGGTCGTGGAAGTTGTGAAGAACCGTAATCCAATTCCACGCTCTAAACCACGGGCGTGGAATTCCATAAAACCGTGATTTAGACAATCTTTTGACGAATAAAATATAGACACATTGTCTACACACATGGGCCGGACACTTATTCTATCTTTCCCTATAAAAGGACTGAAGGAGGGAGATTTCGGCACCTTCGCTTACGCTTGCTTGCACGTTCCTAGGGTTCCAGTTGGACGTGCGGAGATTGCCATTTTGCAACGGAGATTTGCAAAGGCTTGAAGGTTTGGAAGTTGCGCTTTGTCCTTAGGTTTGATTAGAAGACGGATTGACATCCCGCTCTTCGTTCTTATCAAGGATTGTGATTGGTTTGTGTTATTCCAAATCTGATATACATCATTACCTTTGTTTGTGGATTTGAGATTGATTTGAAGTTTATTGAAGGTTTTCGAAGGTTTTCATCTTTCATTCTTCTTAATCTTGAATTTGATATCATAATGACTGTTGTTGGGTAAAACCCTTTAGCAATTCTAAGGTGAAGGGTTGATAGTTGTGGCTTAGATGATGATAGATCGATCGTAAAAAGATTTGACCTTGAGAGTTAGAGAGATTTTGCCGACGAGTCAGAATCACGGCCTGTTCTTGAGGTTCCACGGTCGTGGAACTCAAGATCCACCCGTAATTTACCCTAGTTTACGAACTTTGCTTTTACTTTGATCCAAGGTTAGAGATTAGCTTTAATCTAGTCTTGACTTGTCTTTTCTAGGTAGTAGTGAAGCCTCAACAACCTCTACTTCGATTTCGAGTGTCACAACCTTAATCGGTTTAGTTAGTCTTGATCCTTGGGTTACAAGTTTGGGTATTTGAGATTAATTCTTGTCCATAAATCCTTTCTATACTAAAGCCTCAACAACCTTTATAGAGAGTGTCTTTAGATAAGTCATATAAAGCCTTGGAACTTCACCGTACATTGCTTTACCTTAGCATACATTTGCAACTCTTAACTCTGTCCTTAGTTCTTTAGTATATCTTGAATCGATTGCCACAATTATATACCTGGATCTTTAGGGTTGCTGTTTTCCCAATATATTTGCAAAGCTCATACATTTACTTGCTTGACGATTCATAACTGGATTTAACCCCCAAAATCCCTGTGTTCGATACTCTGGAATACTTGCTAATCTACACCGATCTGTACACTGCGGGTTCGCTTGCTTTTATTCTAGTTTAATAAATTTAAAGCTTGATTGCTCGCACGCTAAGTGGCGAACGAGTTTTTGGCGCCGTTGCCGGGGATTTGGTCTAGGCCGAATTCGGTTGCCGGTTGTCAAGCTTGGGAGCTTAGCTCTTGTTATTTGATATCTCTTGTGAGTGATATTTGCAAGTTACTTTAGGTTTATGCGCAGGTCTAGGAACAACACGGACCTTTTACCTCTTGATCAAGAACTTGAGAAGACTTTGAGGAAGAAGCTCAAGGAAAGAAAGATGGCTGAAGAAAGAGAACGAGATTACCTAACGGAGTTAGCGGAATCCGAAGCTCAACTTAGATGGAGCGAGAGGACTCGCAAGGAGGAATCGGAGCGTCATCAATCGAAAGTTGACGATCTTACGGATATGATATTTCAAATGAGGGTGGAATTAAGCGATCTGAAGAAGAAGAAGAGCAGGAAATCGTCAAGATCGATTAGAGCCCATTCATCCGATGAGGATAGCGACTCTTCCATGCCACCACTAGAAGACATTGATCCGACGATCAATGCGAACCCATTTGCTCCACGCGCAGCCGCCAATCGTCGTGCTCTAGCTGGGAATGTGAGAGCTGCTCTTGTATATGGAGAGCCAAGGACTCTTGGCCAAAAGATGGATCCTATTCAGCAACCACGCCGCTTAGGTGTGAACTTTGATGCTGATGATATGCAAGGGTTTGGGTTCAACCCACAAGTTATCACCATCGTTCGCCAAAATCAGTTTGGAGGAACTAGTACTGAATCTCCACATCAACATTTACAAAATTTTAAGGTCATGATGGAGACAATGAAGCCAAAGAATGCAACCACCAACAACTACAAGATCAAGCCATTCTTCTTCTCTTTGAAAGGGAAAGCTTTATCTTGGTATCAAGCTCTTCCAAATGGGAGACTTAACACATGGGAGGATCTTTCCGCGGGATTCCTCACCAAATTCTTTCTGCCATCCAAGACGGTGGAGTTGAGAGGTAAGATTACTGCATTTTCTATGAGATCTAACGAAAGTTTGTTTCAATCTTGGGAAAGATCTCAGGACTTATTATTAGATTGCCCACACCATGGCATTTCAAAGTTGGGTTTATTGGAGATATACTATAAGGAGCTGGATGTGGAAACACAATTCAAGCTGCAATCCCTTTCATGTGGTACATTCATGGACATGAGGGAAGATGACGCTTGGGACTTCATTGAGAAGCAAGCCCGAGTCATAGAAAAGTATTCTCACCGGAAAGTAGAAGCAAATCAAGTGGAGCAAGGAGCAAAATTATCACAAGCCGCTCAAACTCAAATCTTTTCTCTCAATACCGAGATTAAAGAGTTGAAGGAAGCCATTGAAACAAACTTCTCAAAGCAAAAGGGACAAGATGTGGGTTATTTGGGAAACAACAATAACCACAATGGGAATGAGAATACAAATCGCAACAACCCGAACAACAACCGGAATAATTGGAACAACAACAACAACAACCGGAATAATGGCTGGAACAACAATAGGGGTTCAAACAACAACAATTGGCGGTCCAACAAACAACATAATTCCGGTAATTCTTATCCCAATTCAGGAAATTCACTAACTCCACCTTCTTCTTCTTCCATTCCCTTGAAAAGCCAGGAACAAGCATCTAATAGCGGAAGCACTTCGGGGAAAGAAAAGTTCCATCCCATGTTGGAAACAATCTTGGGAAATCTTCAAGGATTGGAGACTCGCATCATCAAGGTCGATGATCACATTACTAAGGTTGATAAAGGGCAAAAGGTTTTAGAAAACCAAATGTTTAGTCAAGCTGAAGAAGTTCCTAGGAATCAAGGAAAACTTCCAAGAAAGACGGAGGATAACCCAAAGGGAAGGGTGATGGCAATCGCAACTAGGAGCGGAGCAACAACCATCGACCCGCAGTCTAAGTTTGTAGAAGTCCCCGCCGAAAAGGAGAAAGAAAAGGGAAAGGAGAAGGAAGATGTCTACCTTCCTCCTCCAGCTTTCAAACCTCCCCTACCGTTTCAGCAATCTAGAGCAAGAGCACGTCTAGACAAGCAATTCGGTAAGTTTATTGAACTCATGAGCAAACTACATATTAGTATACCTTTCATTGATGCAATTGTAGGTATGCCAGCTTATGGAAAGTTCCTAAATGAGATCCTCTCTAACAAAAGAAAATTAGAGGATTTTGGAGAGGTCAAGATGAGTTCGGATTCATCGGATCTCATCAAGACAATGAAGGAGAAGATGCCCCCAAAGCTGAAGGATCCGGGGTCATTTTGTATTCCCATAGGAGTGGGAGATGTCACATATGATGCATTATGTGATTTAGGAGCAAGCGTGAGCATCATTCCGCTTTCCTTATGCCGGAAGATCGGTTTAGGCGAACCTAAGCCGGTAAAAATGACGTTGTACATGGCGGATCAATCCATAACTCGTCCCGTCGGTATAGTTGAAGACGTCCCAGTCAAGCTTGGTAAGTTCTATGTTCCTATAGACTTTGTTGTGCTAGACATTCATGCAGATAGTCCGGTCCCGATCATACTCGGAAGACCGTTTCTTGCAACATCCGGCTGTATAGTTGATTGCAAGAATGCCAGACTCGCCTTCGACATAGGAGAAGAAAAGGTAGAATCCGTTCTCTCCACATTGGTGAAGGAACCAGTTTTCGATGAGGATATATTCAACATCCATGACGAAGAGCTATCTAGAGAGGAGGTAAGTTCGATTCTCTTCAAAGATCCCTTACAGAAAGTTATTTCTATGAGCATTATGGATATAGGGGAAGAAGAGGAATGCAATGAAGAAATTGAAGCCTTAGAGAAGCAAAAATAAGTGTATGAAGAAGAATTTGAGAAACTCTATGATGGGTCAGAAAACGTACGAAATCACGGCCAATCGTGCTATTCCACGGCCGTGGAACCTACCAATATGACCGTAATCAGCTATTCAGAGGACTCCAATAAGTTACACGGCCAAAACCACGGCCGTGGAACAAACAGAGGCACCGTAATTGACTTCCACGCCCAAAACCACGGCCGTGGAGGGAATAGGGGAGCCGTAAATTTGGGTGAATCTGAAGGAGATTGTATCTTCTCCACCACTTCTCTTGACTCTTCTCCAGCACCTTCTACATCCTTAGACACTTCTAAGGAAGCATCGGATACTCCTCAAGAGACATTAGAGACTCCTATAGTGATGGAATTGAAGCCATATCCTACACATCTAAGGTACGCATTTCTAGGACCTAATTCTACCTTTCCGGTAATTGTTAGTTCCGATTTGAGTATTGATGAACATAGTAAGCTCATGGTTGTTCTTAAGAAACATAGGAAAGCCTTAGGGTATACTATAGAGGATCTAGTAGGAATCAAAACTTCACTATGTATGCATAAGATCCTAATGGAAGAAGACTTTAGAACTTCGCGACAACCTCAAAAGCGGTTAAATCCGACCATGAAGGAGGTTGTCAAGCAGGAAATTCTTAAACTACTTGATGCAGATATCATCTACCCTATCTCCGATAGCAAGTGGGTGAGTCCCGTACAGGTGGTTCCAAAGAAGGGAGGAATGACGGTCATCACCAATAAAAACAATGAACTCATACCCACACGAACCGTAACTGGATGGAGGATGTGCATAGATTACCGGAAGCTAAACAATGCAACGAGGAAGGATCACTTCCCACTACCCTTCATCGATCAAATGCTTGAGAGGTTAGTACAACACTCACACTTTTGCTATCTTGAGGTTATAGTGGTTTCTTTCAGATCCCGATACATCTGGACGGTCAAGAGAAGACCACATTCACGTGTCCGTGGGGAACGTTTGCGTATAGGAGGATGCCGTTTGGGCTTTGCAACGCCCCAGCCACCTTTCAAAGATGCATGATGGCTATCTTTTCGGAGTACATAGAGGATATCATGGAGGTCTTTATTGATGATTTCTCCGTTTATGGCTCTTCTTTTGATAATTGTCTTTCTAACCTTGCTCTTGTATTACAAAGGTGTGAAGACACTAACCTAGTTCTTAATTGGGAGAAGTGTCAATTTATGGTGAAAGAAGGCATTGTATTAGGACACTTAATCTCTAGTAGAGGGATTGAGGTGGATAAAGCTGAGATAGAGACAATAGAAAAGCTTCCTCCCCCAAATTCGGTGAAACGGATAAGAAGTTTTCTAGGACATGCTGGATTCTATAGGCGTTTCATAAAGGATTTTTCCAAGATATCAAAACCGCTCACTAATTTATTAATGAAGGATACAGATTTTGATTTCTCGCAGGAATGCTTAGATGCGTTTAAAATGATTCGGGGAGTTCTAATCTCAGCCCCGATTATCCAACCTTAGGATTGGAATCTTCCCTTTGAGGTTATGTGTGACGCAAGTGACGTAGCCATAGGGGCGGTGCTTGGGCAAAGAAAGGAAGGACGAACCCATGCTATCTACTACGCTAGCAAGACGCTAGATGAAGCGCAGCTCAACTACGCCACTACCGAAAAGGAATATTTAGCAATCGTGTATGCATTTGAAAAGTTTCGCTCTTATCTTGTAGGTGCTAAGGTGATTGTGTACACGGATCATGCTGCGATCCGGTATTTGCTTGCGAAGAAGGATGCGAAACCAAGGATGATTAGATGGATTCTTCTCCTACAAGAATTCGATCTAGAGATCCGTGACAAGAAGGGTTCGGAAAATTCTGTTGCGGATCATTTGAGTCGTCTACCACATCTAGAAGACGACCATCTACCTATAGATGACTCCTTTCCGGACGAGAATTTACACATCATAGAGGAGTGCATCGACGTGATCACCAAAGGTAACGAATCATGGTTTGCTGATTTTGTTAACTATTTGGTTTGCCAGGAATTACCACCCGGATTATCCTACGCACAAAGAAAGAAGTTCTTTAAGGATGTTCGGGAATACTTTTGGAACGAACCTCTCCTCTTTAAGAGAGGTCCGGACGGCATCATTCGGCGATGTGTACCGGAAGATGAGATGCAAAGTGTCATCCATCATTGTCATTCACTACCTTGTGGAGGACACGCTAGTTCGAACAAGACTAGCGCTAAGGTATTGCAATCTGGATTCTTTTGGCCTACTTTGTTTAAAGATGTGCAAACCTTTGTTTCCTGCTGCGATGCTTGTCAAAGAACAAGGAACATATCTAGGAGGAACGAGATGCCTCTTAACAACATCCAAGAGGTGGAGATCTTTGACGTTTGGGGAGTAGACTTCATGGGACCTTTCCCATCATCTTGTGGAAACCAATACATACTTTTAGCAGTGGATTATGTTTCGAGATGGGTTGAAGCAATTGCCTCTCCCACTAATGATGCCATGGTAGTGGTTAAGTTCTTTAACAAGACCATCTTCCCACGATTTGGGACACCACGGACTATCATTAGTGATGGAGGTTCTCACTTCATTGCCCGACGTTTCGAAGCTCTTTTAGCTATGTATGGGGTGACTCACAAGATCTCCACCCCTTATCTTCCACAAACTAGTGGACAAGTGGAGATCTCAAACCGGGAGATTAAAGGGATCCTAGAGAAGACGGTTTCAAGGACAAGGAAGGATTGGTCTTTGAAGCTAGATGACGCATTATGGGCATACCGGACTGCATATAAGACTCCCATCGGAACAACACCATACAACCTAGTGTATGGGAAGTCTTGTCACTTGCCGGTAGAATTGGAGCATAAGGCGTATTGGGCAATAAAGTGGTTGAACTTCAGCATGAAGGAGGCGGGAGAAAAGCATCTCTTGGACCTTAACGAGCTTGAAGAACTTCGCTTGAATGCCTAGGAAAACGCCAAGATCTATAAAGATAGAGCGTAGCGTTGGCATGATAAGCATATCATCCCAAAGGACCTCAAAGAAGGAGATCAAGTTCTTCTCTTCAATTCAAGGCTTCGTCTCTTTTCAGGTAAGCTTAAATCTCGTTGGACTGGACCTTATCTAATCAAACGTGTTTTTTCCCATGGTGCAGTTGAAGTATGGGGTGTTGAAGGGCGGAAGCTTCAAGGTGAACGGTCAACAACTCAAGAAGTATTCACTGGAACTCCAAGCTAAAGAGTTCGCGCCCACCGCACTCGAATAATTGCGAATATGGTCTAGCTACGGACCTTAAACAAGCGCTTCTTGGGAGGCAACCCAAGGTATTGCACTTACGTTTTTGTTTTAGATTCATAGATTAGAATAGTTTAGACGTTTTGTTTCGTTTTGCCTTCGATACCTTCCGGGATGTTCGTGTTTTTGGATGTAGGATCACTGGAAGAGAAAGGGAGAAGGAAAGGTTTGAAGAAAATTGACGAAACTTGGACTTTAGCACATTATAGAGAGTTCCACGGCCAAAACCACGGCCGTGATAGCTACAGTGACCGTAATTTGCAAAAGCCTGAGAAAAATCACCAAAACCACAGTTCCGTACATTTCCACGGCCGTGGAAACCCCCGAGTGACCGTAATTTTCGAAAAAATTTACGGCCACTATAAAAAACCACGTTTCCTCACAAACACAACCAAAATCCCAAAATTCCACGCCCCAAAATCGCCGAAATCGTCCCCCTCTCTGAAATTCCCGTCCGTTAATCGTTTTGAACGATTCTTTGACAAAAAGTGAAGCAAATTCAATCACCTACAAGATCCAAGCAACGATTCGAGCGGCAAATCACCGGAGACGACAAAATTCGGATTTTAAAATTCAAAAACCTAGGTTTTTTATCTCTTCTCTCACTTTGTCGATTTGCCTAAGTTTTTGCAAGAATTTTTAGGAGAACTGATTGGAATTGGATTGAAATCAGTCTAGGGCTGCCATCTGTTGAATTTGGTGTGAATCTGTTGAGTTTTGAGAAATTTCGAACCGAATCACGGTCTTTGGACATTCCACGGCCGTGGTTTCTGAAGAACAGACCGTGGTTTAGAACAGAAACATGGACCTCGTTAGGAGAATTTCAAATAGGACAAAGAATAGGAAAGGCAATGCTTCCTCCTCCTCTCAGGCACCCCCTAGTGAGCCAACACCACCACCATCACCCCCACCTCCTAGAATTCCTACAATCCATGAGGATTACCTCGATGCCTTAGAGAGGATCGAGAAGAGAGCGGTCATAGGACCTCGTTATCTGTTACTTGAGGAGCTAGAGCCACTGAATGTGGTAGGTGACCTTACTTGGCTGTTGGATAGAGCAGCATTGATCATCTTCTCCGCTATTCGGGAAGATGCATACGAGGAGATCACTAGAAAGTTTGTGATCTCATTTGAGCATAGTCATGTTGATAGGACTGTTTCTTTCCGGCTAATGGAGAGAAACTATGAGTTCTCTATTCGGGAGTTTGGAGTCTTCTTTGGGTTCCAAGAGACCTTCAATGGTCGATTCCCTAGTGGCGTGTATACCAAAGATTTTTGGGAGGACATTGCTATGGTATACGCCAGCGAGGACCGCTGGCAACCTTCTGATACCAAGGCTAAGTTGATTTATCACTTAGCCTTGAAGATTGCCCACCTAGTGCTTTCTGAGTGTCTCTTCCCTAGCCTTGAAGTTGATTTATCACTTAGCCTTGAGTGTCTATTCCCTAGTGGCGTGTATACCAAAGATTTTTGGGAGGACATTGTTATGGTATACGTCAGCGAGGACCGCTGGCAACCTGCTGATACCAAGGCTAAGTTCATTTATCACTTAGCCTTGAAGATTGCCCACCGAGTGCTTTCTGAGTGTCTCTTCCCTAGGACGGAGACTCCTTAGAAAATCAAGACTGACAAGCTGTTTTTACTTTATTGTATGTTGCATGGTAGGCCGGCTGACTGTGCCACCCTCTTAGCTTCTACTATGAGTAAGCTAAAGAATAAGAGGGCTGGCAATATTGGATACGGTGGGATGGTTACCCACCTTGCTAGGCAGCTTGGTATCGACTTCTCCGCATTCACCAGGATAGCTGCTAGACCTCTAGGACTCGAGAGCCTGATGACTAGAGGCATTCTCTTTCCTAGACATAGAGGTCCACCTACCCCTGCCATGCCTTGGGAGGGTAGAGGAGGTAGAGGGGTTATATGGCTTCCCGAGTATTCCATTAGGGTTGGACGTCATAATTGGAAGGAGACATTCGCTGCTATGCATGCAAATAGACTAGTAGCACCCCCTTACGTTCCCCCTGAGCCACCCGTTGTAGAGGAGGAGGAGATGAGAGGAGATGATGAGTTTGAGGGAGGAGGTGAGGAGCACAATTATGGTACCTTCCCGGATCAGCCGGATGTAGTTCCCGACCTCCCTAGACACTCTCCCCGCCCCGCTAGAGCTTCTAGTTCTTCCTCTCGCCGCGCCAGCGTGAGTGAGAGGCCGACATGGATGGCGACCCCTCCTCAGTGGTATGTTAGCATGAAATATTGTGACACTTTAGGCACGTTTTCTAATCATAATTGATTCATATTGATAGTCTTTGATTGATCTTTGTACATATGTGAGCTAGTATTGCCTATGTTGTCGATATGGATGTCTACACGAGTTCTATGTTGATTATAGGTGATTTGGAGCTATTTCCGAACGGAATCGAGCAAAGGAGAGTTGATTTGATATGTCCATAGGTCGAGGACACTTTTTGGAAGCAATTTGGAGTCTTAGATTGAGGAATGCACGAAGTATAGGGAAGAATCACGTTCTGACCCTAAATTACGCCCTAAGATACGGCCGTACCACAAACCACGTTCAGAATTACGGCCGTGGATTCTGAGTCAGAATTCGATGTTCATTCCAGGGGATTCTACGGCCGTGGAACTAACCGTAATTGTTTCCACGCCCTAGAATTACGGTCGTGGAATCTTCCACGACCGTGATCTTGGCGAATCTTTTCGCCATGGTTCGAAGCCATGATCTTTTGAAGATTGGGCCGGGCCGACACTTTGCCCTGCATTATAAAAAGACGGAAGAAAGGAGATTCCGTCATCCTCGCTTACGTCCTCGCACAGGCTCCTTACAATCGACGTTTAGCAACGCACAAACCCTCGTTTTGGGGTAATTTTGGAGATCTCATTGGAGATCGAAGTTCTTGGAAGATTTTGCAAGAAGATCGCTCTTCTTGTTTAGGTTTGATTTTGAAACGGATTGACATCCCGTTTCTCTTCTTTCCTAAGGTTGTGATTGTTTACTCCGTTTTGAATCTTTTGATAAACACTTGTTCTTGATTGTGATCTTGAGATTCTATTGAAGATTATTGATAGTTCTTGAAAGTTTTCATCTTTTATCTTTTAAATTCTTGAATTAATATCAATATGACAGTTATTGGCTAAAAACCCTTAACAATTCTAGGGTGAAGGGTTGATAGTTGTGGCATAGGTGATGATAGATCGATCGCAAACAGATTAGACCCTGAGAGTTAGAGAGAATCGTCGACAACCTAAAATTACGGGCTGTTCTTGAGTTCCACGACCGTGGAATCTCAAGATCCAACCGTAATTCCCCTCTAGTTTACGAGCTTGCTTTTACTTAAATCCAAAGTTAAAGATTGGCTTTAGCTTAGTTTAGACTTGTCTTTTCTAGGTGGTAGTGAAGCCTCAACAACCTCTACCTCGACTGTGAGCCTCAACAACCTCAATCGGATAAGTTAGTCTTGATCTTTAGATTATAAGTTTGGGTGTTTGATGTTAATCCTCGTCTTTAGAATCTTTCTATATTGAGCCTCAACAACCTGTATAGGGAGTGTCTTTTAGATGAGTTACATAAGGTTTTTGGAACCTCAACCGTACGATTACCTTACATTAGTATACCTTTGCATATCTCAACTCTGTCTTAATATCATTAAGTATATCTTGAATCGATTGCCACAGCTGGATACTTGGATCTTTAGGATTGTTGTTTTCCCAATATTTGCAAAACTCCCATATTCACTTGCTTGATAACCTGCAATCGAGTTCGTTCCACCCAAATCCCTGTGTTCGATACTCTGGAATACTTGCTAATCTACGCCGATCCGTACACTGCGGGTTCGCTTACTTGATTCTAGTTTTATAAATTTAAAGCTTATTTGCACACACCTCTAGGGGCGAACAAGTTTTTGGCGCCGTTGCCGGGGATTTGGCTTCGTCCGAATCCGGTAGCCGGTTGTCAAGCTTGGGAGCTTGCTCTCGTTATTTGATTTTTCCTTGAGTGCATGCGCAGGTCTAGGAACACCGAAGATCTCTTACCTCTTGATCAAGAGCTAGAGAAAACCTTGAGACAAAGACGCAAGGAAAAGAAGATGGCCGAAGAAAACGAACGCAATTTTTAAACAGAATTGGCGGAGAAGGAAGCTCAACTCCGATGGAATGAGACTCTCCGCCAGGATGAGATAGATCGTCATCAATCTCAAGTTAACGGTCTACAAGACATGCTCTTTCAAATGAGGATAAAGATGAGCGACCTTGAAGATAAGGTGGGCAAGAAGTCCTCAAGAAGGAGATCAAGGTCTAGAAGAAAAAGCCACTCATCCGCAGATGATAGCGATTCTTCCATGCCACCGTTAGAAGAGATTGATCCCACGATCAATATAAATCCCTTCAATCCACAAGGAGCCGCTAATCGCCGCATTCCACCAAGGAATGCGAGAGTCGAACGTGTGGATAATGAACCGAGAACTCTTGGCCAGCGAATGGATCCAACACAACAACCACGCCGCTTGGGTGTGAATTTTGATGCTGAAGATGTACAAGGGTTTAGCTTCAACCCTCAAGTTATCACTCTTGTTCGCCAAAGCCAGTTTGGCGGTACAAGCGCTGAATCTCCACACCAACACTTGCAAAACTTTGAGTGCATGATGGAGACGATGAGACCGAAGAGTGCTACTACCAACAGCTATAAGCTCAAACCTTTCTTTTTCTCCTTGAAAGGGAAAGCGTTATCTTGGTACCAAGCTCTTCCTAATGGGAAACTAGACACGTGGGAAGACCTTTCCGCAGAGTTTCTCACCAAATTCTTTCCGCCTTCCAAAACGGCGGAATTAAGAGGTAAGATCAATGCTTTTTCTATGAGACCTAACGAAAGTTTGTTTCAATCTTGGGAAAGGTTTCAGGATTTGCTCTTGGATTGCCCTCATCATGGCATATCCAAGCTTGCCTTGCTGGAAATTTACTACAAAGGGCTGGATGCGGGAACGCAATTCAACCTCCAATCCCTCTCATGTGGAACGTTCATGGACATGAGAGAAGATGACGCTTGGGACTTCATTGAGAAGCAAGCAAGAGTCATAGAGAAGTATTCCCACCGGAAAGTGGAGGGAAGTCGTGTAGAGCAAGGAGCGAAGCTCACACATGAAGCTCAAAATCAGATTTTCTCCCTCAACAATGAGATCAAAGAATTGAAGGAGACTATCAAGACCAACTTCCCAAAGCAACAAGAGAAGGATGTTGGCTATTTGGGCAACAACAACAGCGGTGATAACACCAACCGCAACAACAATAACCGAAACAATAACCGGAATAACAATTGGAATGGAAACAACAACAACCGGAACAACAACAATTGGAACAACAATCGGGGTTCAAACAATAACAATTGGCGCTCCAATCAACAAAATTCCGGTAACTCCTATCCTTCCAACTCCAATTCACTAACTCCACCCTCCTCTTCCTCTACTCCTTTGAAAAGCCAGGGGCAATCATCTAATGGAGAAAACAACACGGGAAAGGAGAAGCCGGATCCCATGTTGGAAACGATCTTGGGAAAGCTTCAAGGGATGGAGAACCGCCTCATTAAGGTTGATGATCGAGTCTCTAAGATTGACAAAGCTCAAAAGGTTTTAGAAAACCAAATGTTCGATCATGCGGAGGAAGTTCCTAGAAATCAAGGGAAACTTCCAGGAAAGACGGAGGACAACCCTAAGGGAAGGGTAACGGCGATCACAACTAGGAGCGGAGTGACTACCACCGATCCGCAGCCTACGTTCGTTGAAGTCCCCGTAGAGAAAGACAAAGGAAAGGGGAAGGAGAAGGAAGACGTCTATGTTCCTCCTCCAGCTTACAAACCTCCCCTACCATTCCCTCAATCTAGAGCGCGAGCGCGCCTAGACAAGCAATTCGGTAAGTTCATAGAACTCATGAGCAAACTGCATATTAATATACCTTTCATTGATGCTATTGTAGGTATGCCGGCTTATGGCAAGTTCTTGAAGGAGCTTCTCTCTAACAAGAGGAAGCTAGAAGACTTCGGAGAATTCAAGATGAGTTCGGATTCCTCGGATCTCATCAAGACTATAAAGGAGAAAATGCCCCCAAAGTTGAAAGATCCGGGGTCATTTTGCATTCCCATTGGAGTGGGAGAGGTCACATATGACGCTTTATGTGACTTGGGAGCAAGTGTGAGCATCATACCACTTGCATTGTGCAGGAAGATCGGTTTAGGCGACACTAAACCGGTGAAGATGACGTTATACATGGCGGATCGATCCATTACTCGTCCCGTCGGCATTGTAGAAGACGTCCCGGTCAAGCTAGGCAAGTTCTTTGTCCCCATTGATTTTGTCGTGCTTGACATTCCTGCAGATAGTCCGGTCCCGATCATACTCGGAAGACCGTTTCTTGCAACTTCCGGCTGCATGGTCGATTGCAAGAATGGGAGACTCGCTTTTGATATTGGGGAAGACAAAGTAGAGTTCGTTCTTTCCACTCTAGTGAAGGAGCCAATCTTTGATGAGGATATCTACGATATCCAAGACGAAGAAGGTTTGTCTAGGGAGGAGGTAAGTGCGATTCTCTTTAACGATCCTTTACAAAAGGTTATTACTATGAGTCTAACCAATGTAGGAGAAGAAGAAGAGTGCAAAGAAGAAATTGAAGCCTTAGAAGCACAAGAAGAGATGCATGAAGTGGAGTTTGAGAAACTCCACGATGAGGCTGAGAATACTAGAATCCACGGTCATACTCTGTATTCCACGACCGTGGATTCCACGACCAAAATCGACCTCCATTCCAGAAGATATTACGGCCGTGGAACACCAGAGGAGACCGTAATTTTGACCGTGGAAGAGGATGATCGGCATACTTCTTCAACTTCTTCAAATTCTTCTCCACACCATTCAACATCCTTAGAAACTTCTAAGGAAACATCGGAGGCTCCTCAAGGATCATTGGAAGCTCCGAAAGCAATGGAACTCAAACCACTTCCTACTCATCTAAGGTACGCTTTTCTTGGATCTAATTCCACCTTCCCGGTTATCGTTAGTTCCGAATTAAGCATAGATGAACATGAACAGCTCATGATTGTCCTTAGGAAACATAGAAAAGCCATAGGCTATACTATTGAGGACTTAGTAGGAATTAAACCCTCCCTATGCATGCATAAGATACTAATGGAGGAGGACTTTAGAACTTCAAGACAACCTCAAAGGCGGTTGAATCCGACCATGAAGGAGGTTGTCAAGAAGGAAATTCTTAAACTTCTTGATGCAGGTATCATCTATCCTATCTCCGATAGCAAGTGGGTGAGCCTAGTTCAAGTAGTTCCGAAGAAGGGAGGAATGACGGTCATCACCAATAAGAACAACGAACTCATTCCTACCCGAACCGTAACTGGATGGCGAATGTGCATAGACTACCGGAAGCTCAACAACGCAACGCGGAAGGATCACTTTCCATTGCCATTCATCGATCAAATGCTTGAAAGGTTAGCGCAACATTCATACTTTTGCTACCTTGACGGTTATAGTGGCTTCTTTCAGATTCCGATACATCCGGATGATCAAGAGAAGACCACATTCACATGCCCTTGGGGAACGTTCGCTTATAGGAGAATGCCGTTCGGGCTTTGCAACGCCCCAGCCACCTTTCAACGGTGCATGATGGCTATCTTCTCCGAATACGTGGAGGAAATCATGGAAGTCTTCATGGACGACTTCTCCGTTTACGGTTCCTCTTTTAACGATTGTCTTTCTAACCTTTCTCTTGTTCTGCAAAGATGTGAAGACACTAACCTAGTTCTTAATTGGGAGAAGTGTCAATTCATGGTCAAGGAAGGAATCGTGTTAGGTCACTTAGTCTCTAGTAGAGGGATAGAAGTAGACAAGGCTAAAATAGAGACCATAGAGAAACTTCCTCCCCCAATTTCGGTGAAGGGAGTAAGAAGTTTCCTAGGACATGCTGGATTTTATAGACGTTTCATTCAGGACTTTTCTAAGATATCAAAACCTCTCACTAATCTATTGATGAAGGATGCAGTTTTTGAGTTTTCACAGGAATGTCTAAATGCGTTCAACACCATTCGGCAAGCTCTGATTTCAGCACCCATTATCCAACCCCCGGATTGGACTCTCCCTTTCGAGATTATGTGTGACGCTAGTGACGTAGCCATTGGAGCTGTTCTTGGACAACGAAAGGAAGGACGAACCCACGCCATATATTACGCTAGCAAGACGCTAGACGAAGCTCAGCTCAACTACGCCACTACGGAAAAAGAGTTTCTAGCCATTGTCTACGCTATTGACAAGTTTCGCTCTTATCTTGTAGGTGCAAAGGTGATTGTCTACACGGATCATGCTGCGATCCGATACCTCCTCGCAAAGAAAGACGCGAAGCCAAGGCTGATTAGATGGATTCTTCTCCTACAAGAATTCGATCTTGAGATCCGCGACAAGAAAGGCTCGGAAAATTCTGTTGCGGATCATTTGAGTCGTCTAACACATCTAGAGGACGACCATTTACCCATTGATGACTCCTTTCCGGACGAACACCTACATATCATAGAGGAGTGTATCAAGGTAGTCTCCAAAGGTAACGAACCATGGTTTGCTGATTTTGTTAACTATTTGGTTTGCCAGGAGATGCCACCCGGACTGTCATACGTACAAAGGAAGAAGTTCTTCAAGGACGTCCGAGAATACTATTGGAACGAGCCTCTCCTCTTTAAGAGAGGTCCGGATGGCGTCATTCGGCGATGTGTGCCGGAAGATGAGATGCAAAGTGTCATCCGTCATTGTCATTCACTACCTTGTGGAGGACACGCTAGTTCGAACAAAACTAGTGCAAAGGTATTGCAATCTGGATTCTATTAGCCTACTTTATTTAAAGATGTGCAATCCTTTGTTTCTTGCTGCGATGCTTGTCAAAGAACAGACAATATCTCTAGAAGGAACGAGATGCCCCTCAACAACATCCAAGAGGTGGAGATTTTCGACGTTTGGGGAGTCGATTTCATGGGACCATTCCCTTCTTCTTGTGGAAACCAATACATACTATTGGCGGTAGACTACGTTTCTAGATGGGTCGAAGCAATTGCCTCTCCCACAAATGATGCCATGGTGGTGGTTAAGTTCTTCAACAAGACCATCTTTCCGCGATTCGGGACGCCAAGGACGATCATTAGTGATGGAGGTTCTCACTTCATAGCCCGTCGCTTTGAAGCTCTTCTAACCAAGTATGGGGTTACTCACAAGATCGCCACCCCTTACCATCCACAAACGAGTGGACAAGTTGAGATCTCAAATAGGGAGATCAAGGGAATTCTAGAGAAGACGGTTTCAAGGACTAGGAAGGATTGGTCCTTGAAACTAGATGATGCATTATGGGCATACCGGACTGCGTACAAGACTCCCATAGGAACCACACCATACAACCTTGTGTATGGGAAGTCTTGTCATTTGCCGGTAGAGCTAGAGCACAAAGCGTTTTGGGCTATCAAATGGCTGAATTTCAGCATGAAGGAAGCGGGAGAGAAGCGTCTCCTAGAAATCAACGAGCTGGATGAACTCCGTTTGAACGCCTACGAAAACGCTAAGATCTACAAGGAAAGAGCAAAGCGTTGGCATGATAAGCATATCATTCCAAAGGACTTCAAAGAAGGAGATCAAGTTCTCCTCTTCAATTCGAGACTTCGCCTCTTTCCAGGTAAGTTAAAATCTCGTTGGACTGGACCTTTTCTAATTAAGCGTATTTTCCCCCATGGTGCAGTTGAAGTATGGGGTGAAGCTAGCGGAAGTTTCAAGGTGAACGGCCAACGACTCAAGAAGTACTCACCGGAACTCCAAGCTGAGGAATTTGCACCTACCGCACTCGAATAAGTGCAAGATTGGTCTAGCTACGGACCTTAAACAAAGCGCTTCTTAGGAGGCAACCCAAGGTATTGCATTTTCGTTTTTGTTTTCGATTCATAGTTTAGCTTAGAATAGAAGTTTTTGCTTTGTTTTGCCTCGATTTCATCCGGTATGTTCATGTTTTTGGTTGTAGGATCGATGGAAAGGGAGAAAGGGAGGATAATGTCGAAGAGAAGTGACGAAATTTGGACTTTGAAGCTTTACAGAAGGTTCCACGGTCTAAATTACGGTCGTCATAGCTACAGTGGCCGTAATTCTCAAAAGCCTGTGAAAAATCATCAAAACCACGGGTCCGTACACTTCCACGGCCGTGGAATGCCCCGATAGACCGTGATTTTTGAAATTTTGCCTGCGAGTATAAAAGCCACACTTCATCACAAAACCACCACAATTCTTCCCCAAATTCCACGACCTAGATACCGAAAACCCGCAGCCTCTCCCAATTCTTCATTCTTTAATCGTTTTCAACGATTCTTCGCTCTAAACTGCAGCAAATCCAACCAAGAACAGGATCCAAGCAACAAATCGAGTGGAAATCGATCGACAAACGCACATTTTGGATTTTTCAATCCGAAAAAGAGGTTATTTCTTTCTCTTCGATTCTCGCGGATTTGGTTCGTTTTTGCTATAGATTTTTAGGAAGAACTGACAAGGATTGGAAGGAATTAGATTAGGACTGCTTGTTGTGGTGATATTTGGTGAAATTGCTGAGATTCACAAGATTCTGTGACGAATCACGGTCTCTGGAGGTTCCACGGCCGTGGTTTCTGAAGAACAGCCCGTAATTCTGAACAGAATGGACTTTGTGAGGAGAATGTCGGGAAGGATAAAGGAGAAGAAAGGGGAACAAAGTAAGAAAAGGAAAGGGAACCCTTCCACCTCTAGGGCACCACCACCCTCATCCCCCTCACCACCATCCTCACCTTCACCTCCATCTTCACCCCCTCACCCTAGCATCCCAACCATACACGAAAACCACCTAGCTGCATTTGAAAGAATAGAGAAAAGGGCAGTGATTGGCCCTAGGTACTTGTTGTTGGAGGATCTACATCCTCTCAACATAGTAGATGACCTCACATGGCTCTTGGATAGAGCCGGTTTGCTTGTCTTCACGAACATTCGTGAAGACGCTTATGAGGAGATTACCCGAGAGGTTGTGACATCTTTCGAGCACAGCCATGTTGATAGGACCGTCTCCTTCCGTCTCATGAATAGAGACTACCATTTGAGCATTGTTGAGTTCGGGACCATTTTTGGGTTCCATGAGACCTACAACGGTCGACTCCCTAGAGGCGTTTCCGCCAAGGATTTTTGGGAGGAAGTGGCTATGATCTACGCCGACGAGGACCGTTGGCATCCAGCTGATACCAAGGCTAGATTGATGTACCATCTAGCCTTGAAGATAGCTCACCGTGTTCTTTCGGAGTGTCTCTTTCCTAGGACGGAGATGCCCCAAAAGATCAAGACGGATGAGCTATTCCTTCTTTACGCTATGCTTCATGGATGCCGCGCAGATTGTGCTACTCTTTTGGTGGCGACAATGAGTAAACTCAAGAACAAATCGAGAGGGAACATTGGATATGGTGGGATAGTGACCCACATTGCTAGGTCGTTTGGTGTAGATTTTTCAGCCTGCACCCGCATACCCGCCGTACCTCTAGGATTACATGCATTCATGGTTAGGGGACTCATCTTCCCCACACATAGAGGTCCGCCTTATGCGGGCATGCCCTGGGAGAGTAGGACAGGCAGGGGTATTGAGTGGCTGCCAGAGTATTCCATTGTGGCGGGTTGCCACAATTGGAAGGAGACGTTCGCTGCGATGCATGCGAACAGGCTTGTAGCTCCCCCTTACGTTCCACCACCGGCTGAGGATGAGGAGGACATGGGAGAGCAGTACGAGAGTGGTGGAGGAGCGGAGCAGGAGTTCGGCACGTTTCCGGATCAGCCGGAAGCGGCCCCGGATGTACCTAGGCGCTCTCCACGCCCAGCTAGAGCTTCAGGCTCGTCATCTCGCCGCGCCAGCGTGAGCGAGAGGCCCACGTGGATGACTACACCTCCCACTTGGTACAGCACACCTCCTCCTTGGTCCACGACGCAGCCAGCAGCACCACCACCACCACCACCACCAGCACCAGCCGATGCACCCACATGGTATGATCACGCCCCGGGATGGTATGAGAGGATGCCGGATTGGGCTACCGGACTTTCAGAGAGAGTCGGAGCACTAGAGATCCGGGCGGATGCTAGAGACGGACGCTTAGACGACCTTGACCACATGATGAGGGACGTCTACCGCCAGCAGTTTGGGCGGTTCTATGATCCGAGTTTCTCTCCATTCCCACCTCCACCGGCGCCGCAGTGATTGATGACCGGACCGCTCGTTTTTAGACATTCCCACCACCACTTGTGAGTTTCTTTTTCTTTTCTTTCTTTTGTTCTTTCTTGTGAACATTAGGGACAATGTTCGTCCTAAGTATGGGGTGGGATGTACTAAATGTTTGTAATAACTCTACTCTATATGTTGCTTTCATTCCGAGACTATCATTGCATACTCATTATGTGCTACACGTTCCATTCTTGCATTGCATGAAAAAGAACTTTAAAAACCCATAAAAATTGAAAAATTTTGTGCTTCTAATGAATTGAGATGATTTCCATGGTAATCACTACTTGTGAATTGAGTTTGATGACGATTACATGCTTAAAAGGATTGTGAGTCAAAAAGGATTTGAATGAATAAATTTTACCTCCTTTGCAAGTTTTATAATGTGAAAATGTTACCTAAATCATGTAGGAAATTGAAGTTGAAATCACATTATAAGTTCCTATACTTCTTGTTGAAATGATTAAGGCAATTCGATACTTTCTTTCTTCTTTCTTTGATCATCTAGCTCCTCATTAAAATGTTAGCCTCCCTTACCTATCCGGGAATTTGGAGAAGTGAATGAGAAAAAGGCATGTTTGATGTGGGAGGGCCATGAGAGCAATTATTTTGCAATCAATTGAATAGAAAGAAATTATAGGTTTGGGGAAGTCAATCATGACGATGAGTAACTCGGCACCATTCACATAGCCGGGTGTTTGTGTCTTGCCAAAGTCGGATTGAGCGATATTCCTAGCGGATTATGGTATGTGCGCTAAAGGTTTGAGGCATCTCTTGCAATTTTGAGAAACGCCGATCTCCTAGGCTTCGGTTTTTGTGCACCTCTATCCATAACTCCAAAAGTAAAGTCGAAAAAGAAGAGAGCGAAGCTCTAAGTTGAAGTGTTGCGGGAACCGCATAAGAAGAAGAAAGTAGTTGTCCACTTTCCCGGATTTATGCACCACTTTCCCTTAAAGTTTTCCCTTTCCTTCCATATTCTTGACCTTTTCTTTGGAAATCCTTAATCAAAAGAATGTTATATGGCTTGGTGATCTAAATTGAAGTTTCTTATGATTGATTTTGATAATGATTGAAGGTTATAATGCTTGTTTTGAAGTTAAATTAATTCATGAATTTTCCTTGCCTTTTACTCTTTGATTAAGTGTGTGAAAGTTTGAAAAACGATTGAAACAAGGTTTGAGAATGATCTATTCTTTAGAAGTCACATTCATCCAAAAGAAGGTACACATATTTCATCCTAACTCTTGTTTAAAGCTTTTTGAAAGACCTTGCTTAGGGACAAGCAAGTACTAAGTATGGGGTTATTTGTTAGCATGAAATATTGTGACATTTTAGGCACGTTTTCTAATCATAATTGATTCATATTGATAGTCTTTGATTGATCTTTGTACATATGTGAGCTAGTATTGCCTATATTGTCGATATGGATGTCTACACGAGTTCTATGTTGATTATAAGTGATTTGGAGCTATTTCCGAACGGAATCGAGCAAAGGAGAGTTGAGTTGATATGTCCATAGGTCGAGGACACTTTTTGGAAGCAATTTGGAGTCTTAGATTGAGGAATGCACGAAGTATAGGGAAGAATCACGTTCTGACCCTAAATTACGCCCTAAGATACGGCCGTACCACAAACCACGTTCAGAATTACGGCCGTGGATTCTGAGTCAGAATTCGATGTTCATTCCAAGGGATTCTACGGCCGTGGAACTAACCGTAATTGTTTCCACGCCCTAGAATTACGGTCGTGGAATCTTCCACGACCGTGATCTTGGCGAATCTTTTCGCCATGGTTCGAAGCCATGATCTTTTGAAGATTGGGCCGGGCCGACACTTTGCCCTGCATTATAAAAAGACGGAAGAAAGGAGATTCCGTCATCCTCGATTACGTCCTCGCACAGGCTCCTTACAATCGACGTTTAGCAACGCACAAACCCTCGTTTTGGGGTAATTTTGGAGATCTCATTGGAGATCGAAGTTCTTGGAAGATTTTGCAAGAAGATCGCTCTTCTTGTTTAGGTTTGATTTTGAAACGGATTGACATCCCGTTTCTCTTCTTTCCTAAGGTTGTGATTGTTTACTCCGTTTTGAATCTTTTGATAAACACTTGTTCTTGATTGTGATCTTGAGATTCTATTGAAGATTATTGATAGTTCTTGAAAGTTTTCATCTTTTATCTTTTAAATTCTTGAATTAATATCAATATGACAGTTATTGGCTAAAAACCCTTAACAATTCTAGGGTGAAGGGTTGATAGTTGTGGCATAGGTGATGATAGATCGATCGCAAACAGATTAGACCCTGAGAGTTAGAGAGAATCGTCGACAACCTAAAATTACGGGCTGTTCTTGAGTTCCACGACCGTGGAATCTCAAGATCCAACCGTAATTCCCCTCTAGTTTACGAGCTTGCTTTTACTTAAATCCAAAGTTAAAGATTGGCTTTAGCTTAGTTTAGATTTGTCTTTTCTAGGTGGTAGTGAAGCCTCAACAACCTCTACCTCGACTGTGAGCCTCAACAACCTCAATCGGATAAGTTAGTCTTGATCTTTAGATTATAAGTTTGGGTGTTTGATGTTAATCCTCGTCTTTAGAATCTTTCTATATTGAGCCTCAACAACCTGTATAGGGAGTGTCTTTTAGATGAGTTACATAAGGTTTTTGGAACCTCAACCGTACGATTACCTTACATTAGTATACCTTTGCATATCTCAACTCTGTCTTAATATCATTAAGTATATCTTGAATCGATTGCCACAGCTGGATACTTGGATCTTTAGGATTGTTGTTTTCCCAATATTTGCAAAATTCCCATATTCACTTGCTTGATAACCTGCAATCGAGTTCGTTCCACCCAAATCCCTGTGTTCGATACTCTGGAATACTTGCTAATCTACGCCGATCCGTACACTGCGGGTTCGCTTGCTTGATTCTAGTTTTATAAATTTAAAGCTTATTTGCACACACCTCTAGGGGCGAACATGGTACAACACTCAGCCGGATTGGATGGGAGCTCCACCAGCTTGGCATGCCCAGCCGCCACCCGCACCAGCACCGTTAGATGCACTAGCGTGGTATAGCCAGCCGCCGGGATGGTACGAGCAGCTGCCGGATTGGGCCACCGATCTTTCCAGTAGGGTCGGAGCCTTGGAGATCCGCGCGGATGCTAGGGATGCACGAGCCGATGCGCATGACCGGATGATGAGAGACATTTACCGCCAGCAGTTTGGGCGGAACTATGATCCCGGCTTCTTCCCGTTTCCACCACCACCGGCACCCCAGTGAGGATGATGATGATCTACCACTTTAGCCACTCCACCACCGTCTTGTGGGTTCTTTTTCTTTCTTTCTTTTCTTTATTTTCTTTTTGAACATTAGGGACAATGTTTGTCTCAAGTATGGGGTGGGGTGTGACTATTCGTTTGTAATAACTCTACTCACTTTGCTTCCTTTGATTGAGAACACCTTGCATGTTTCATTCCATTGTTACACGTTTCATTATCGCATTGCATGAAAAAGCTTTTGAAAAACCCATAAAAATCGAAAAAAATTGAAAATTTTGTGCTTCTAAGGATTGAGATGATTTCTATGATAATCACTACTTGTGAATTGAGTTTTGATGACAATCGCATGCTTAAACAAATAGTGAATTGAAAAGAAATTGAATGAGTTAATTATTCCTCTTTTGCAAGTTTCATAATGTGAAGAATGTTACCTAAATCATATTGAGAAATCAAGGTTGAAATCACATGATAAGTTCTTATACTTCTTGTTGAAATGATTAAGGCAATTCGATTTTCTTTTTTCTTTCTTTGATCATTTAGCCCCTCAATGAAATAATGGCCTCCTTTACCTATCCGGGAATTTGGAGGAGTTGATATTTGACATGTTTGATGTGGGAGGGCCATGAAAGCAAAATTTTTGCATTCAAAGAATAGAAAGAACTTATAGGTTTGGGGAAGTCAATCATGACGATGAGTAACTCGGCACCATTCAAATAGCCGGGTGTTTGTGTCTTGCCAAAGTCAGATTGAGCGATATTCCTAACGGATTATGGTATGTGCATCAAGGGTTTGAGGCATCTCGCAAAATTGAGAACCGTCAATCTCCTAGGCTTCGGTTTTTGTGCAGCTCTATCCATAACTCCAAAAGTAAAGTCGAAAAATTATGAACAAAAGAAGAGAGCAAAGCTCTAAGTTGAAAGTGTTGCAAGACCGCAAGAGAAAAAGAAAAGAGTTAGTTATCTACTTTCCCGGATTCATGCACCACATTCCTTATAATCTCCTCTCCCTTTTCGCATTCTAGACCCTACTTGAAAGTCCTTAAGATCAAGAGGATGTTATATGACTTGGTGATCTAAATTGAAGTTTCTTATGATTGATTTTGATAATGTTTGAAGGTTATGATGCTTACATAGAAGTTTGATCAATTCATGAGTTTTCTTTACTATTTATTCTTTGGTTATGTATATGAGAGTCTTATGAACGAAAGAAGCAAGGTTTGAGAATGATCTATCGACTAGAAGCACATTTACTTAAAATATGTTTTGTTTTTGAGAGTGCATCCATATTTCATCCTAACTTGAGTTTTAAAGCTTTTGAAAGACCTTGCTTGGGGACAAGGAAGTGGAAAGTATGGGGTATTTTGTTAGCATAAAATATTGTGATATTTTAGGCACGTTTTCTAGATGTATTTCATCCATTATAGTGTTCATTGATAAAGCATTGAAGCAATTGTGAGCTAGTTTGTCTATATTGTCGATATAGAGGTCTACATAAGCTTTTTGTTGATTGTAGGCGAATAAGAGCTAAAACTGAACGAATTATGAGAGGATGGAGTTGGATTGAGCATATCCAAGGATTGAGGACACCACAAAGAAGCCAATGAAGATGCTAGGATGAGGAATGACACGAAACAAAGGGGATTACGAGCAACCTATGCTTCCACGCTCTAAAATACGGCCGTAATGAAGTCCACGCTCTAAACCACGGCCGTGGAACTTGGCAACATGAGCGTGGAGCATTCAAGAGAGTTACACGGTATAAAGTACGGTCGTGGAAGTTGTGAAGAACTGTAATCCAATTCCACGCTCTAAACCACGGGCGTGGAATTCAATAAAACCGTGATTTAGGCGATCTTTTGACGAATAAAATATAGAGACATTGTCTACACACATGGACCGGACACTTATTCTATCTTTCCCTATAAAAGGACCGAAGGAGGGAGATTTCGGCACCTTCGCTTACGCTTGCTTGCACGTGCCTAGGGTTCTAGTTGGACATGCGGAGATTTCCATTTTGCAACGGAGATTTGCAAAGACTTGAAGGTTTGGAAGTTGTGCTTTGTCCTTAGGTTTCATTAGAAGACGGATTGATATCCCACTCTTCGTTCTTATCAAGGATTGTGATTGGTTTGTGTTATTCCAAATCTGATATACATCATTACCTTTGTTTGTGGATTTGAGATTGATTTGAAGTTTATTGAAGGTTTTCGAAGGTTTTCATCTTTCATTCTTCTTAATTTTGAATTTGATATCATAATGACTGTTGTTGGCTAAATCCCTTTAGCAATTCTAAGGTGAAGGGTTGATAGTTGTGGCTTAGATGATGATAGATCGATCGTAAACAGATTGGACCATGAGAGTTATAGAGATTTCGCCGACGAGTCAGAATCACGGCCTGTTCTTGAGGGTCCACGGCCGTGGAACTCAAGATCCACCCGTAATTTACCCTAGTTTACGAACTTTGCTTTTACTTTGATCCAAGGTTAGAGATTAGCTTTAATCTAGTCTTGACTTGTCTTTTCTAGGTAGTAGTGAAGCCTCAACAACCTCTACTTCGATTTCGAGTGTCACAACCTTAATCGGTTTAGTTAGTCTTGATCCTTGGGTTACAAGTTTGGGTATTTGAGATTAATTCTTGTCCATAGATCCTTTCTATACTGAAGCCTCAACAACCTTTATAGAGATTGTCTTTAGATAAGTCATATAAAGCCTTGGAACTTCACCGTACATTGCTTTACCTTAGCATACCTTTGCAACTCTTAACTCTGTCCTTAGTTCTTTAGTATATCTTGAATCGATTGCCACAATTAGATACCTGGATCTTTAGGGTTGCTGTTTTCCCAATATATTTGCAAAGCTCATACATTTACTTGCTTGACAATTCATAACTGGATTTAACCCCCCAAAATCCCTGTGTTCGATACTCTGGAATACTTGCTAATCTACGCCGATCCGTACACTGCGGGTTCACTTGCTTTTATTCTAGTTTTATAAATTTAAAGCTTGATTGCACGCACGCTAAGTGGCGAACATGTACGGATCGGCGTAGTAAAGCAAGAATTTCAGAGTGTCGAACTCAGGGATTTGGGTGGAACAAATTCACTTCGCAAATCGTCAAGCAAGTAAAGGTAAAACTTTGCAAATATTGGGAGAACAGCAACCCTAAAGATCCAAGTATCTAATTTTGGCAATCGATTCAAGATATACTAAAGAACTAAGGACAGAGTTAAGAGCTGCAAAGGTATGCTAAAGTAAAGCAATGTACGGTGAAGTTCCAGAACTTTATATGACTTATCTAAGGAAACTATCTATAAAGGTTGTTGAGGCTTCAGTATAGAAAGAATCTATAGATAAGAATTAATCTCAAATACTGATGACATGAATTATGTATCATCATATTCATGCATATTGCAGCACATTATCTCTATTCACCTTGCATTTAGAGGGATTTTGCATACCTTTTATGCTCTATTCAATCAATTGTCGGAAATAGAGGTCTACACGAGATTTTGATGAATTACAGGTAAATAGAGTTGAATTGGAAGCAAAAATGGAGCAAGAAGCATCCAAGGATGTTAAGGAAGCTAAAGGAGTCTTAGGAGAATCACAAAGAACTAAGGAATTGCAAAGGAGAAGCATAGAAGACGAAGCAAAGGAAAAGCACTTTCTGTTGAAGAAAATCGACCCAGTCGATTTAGGTGCAAAACCGTTCGATTTCAGGGTATGAAAATCGTCCGATTAATATATATATTGGCACGATTTTCTTCAACAGAAAGTGCTTTTCCTTTGCTTCGTCTTCTATGCTTCTCCTTTGCAATTCCTTAGCTCTTTGTGATTCTCCTAAGACTCCTTTAGCTTCCTTAACATCCTTAGATGCTTCTTGCTCCATTTTTGCTTCCAATTCAACTCTATTTACCTGTAATTCATCAAAATCTCGTGTAGACCTCTATTTCCGACAATTGATTGAATAGAATATAAAAGGTATGCAAAATCCCTCTAAATGCAAGGTAAATAGAGATAATGTGCTGCAATATGCATGAATATGATGATACATAATTCATGTCATCAAAATACCCCATACTTGCCTCTTGCTTGTCCCTAAGCAAGACTCAAATTCAGAATATAAGATGTCATGGATTATGCATGTATGAAACTCAAAAACGTTTCTTTTGGTAGTGCTCCTTTTCATTGGATCGCTCTCAAAGTGATATTTCAAGGCATAAAAGGGGCAAAGCATGTATCAATGATGACTATAAGATGAACAAACTCCCTTTTCTTTCTTGAAGGCATAAATAAAGAACATGATAAAGGTGTAGAGGCAATCAAATTCAAACAAATCTAAGCCATTAAGTCTTAAACACATGCATAAAAGTCTCAAGGTCTTCAAATCAAAGGAAAGGTTCAAGAAACGTATTAAGGGAAGGAGTTCTTTTCGGCTATTGTGGTGCTAATCCGGGAAAGAGGAACACATAACACCTTCAAGAGTTTTCTTCACCGCACATGCTTCGCATGTAGAAAGCTTTGCTTTCATTATACTTTACTTTTTGAGAGTATGGATAGCGGTGCACAAAAACCGAAGCCTAGGAGATCGGCGTTTCTCAATTTTGAGATGCCTCAAACCCTTGATGCACATACCATATCCCGTTAGGACTTGTCGTTCAATCGGACTTTGGCAAGACACAAACACCCGGCTATGTGAATGGTGCCGAGTTACTCATCCTCATGTTCAACGTCCCCCAACTTATGAAATTTTGCACTTTTTCAATACATTTTCCTTGGCCCTCCCACATCAAACATGCCTTTTTTCAATCACCTATCCTAATTCCCGTATGGTAAGAGGAGGGTTACATATTTCATTGAGGAGCTAGCATGATCAAGATATGAGAAAAGAAAAGAAGTGAATTGCCTTAGTCATCCTTAAATGGTGTAAAAGAACTTGCAATATAGCTTCGACTATTATTTCATTCTCTCATCAAAACAACTAAATCATATAACTTATTCATGTATTCAAGTAACAAAAGCAATTTCATTCATGCTATAATCAAATTCTCAACATAACTAAGCATCTTTTTGCCTATCCATATACACAATTTTCATCATAGAGGTCATTTCCATATAAGAAGCACTTAAAAAATTTTTTTGAAAATTCATAGTTTTGAGAAAGGTCATGCGAATGCAAGTGTCATAATAGAAAGCAAGTAGTACAAGAGTTATTACAAACCAAGTTGTCAAGAGTAGTGGAAAGTACATAGAGTGCTAGAATGAAACATAAGGTATTGTAAGTACCCCCACCCCATACTTGACATCCACATTGTCCCCAATGTGAAAATCAAGCATAAGAAGGAGAAAAATACTTACAATGTAAAAGAAGTGGACGCTCAATCCTCTGTCGGTGGTGGAGGTGGTGGATATGGATACATCGGTGCGGAGGGATCGTAGAAGTAGCCGAACTGGTGGTAGTACATGTCCCTCATCTAGCCATCATAGGATGAATGCCTAGCGTCCGTGGCCTCCCTGTAGTTCCTGAACTGAGTGTTCAGGGTGTCATAATCGGTGCGGAGGGTACGGTAGTCGGTACTGAGGCTCTGGAAGCTAGTGACTAGCTCCCTGAAATGGCGTGGAGCTCGGCGTCCTCGTCTAGGGCCTGGAGCATGTGCATAAGAGTGTCGAGGTGGCTGTATGTCATCCTCCGTCGCCTCATCCTGCCTACTAGTCCTGCTCGGTCCGGCTCCATGAGTGTCCGTGTCCATGACATCCGTAGCGTGCCGGCTATGAGTATCACTCTCAAACTCGAGCATGGTCTCCTGTCCGCCATCCTCGTCCTCCTCCTCTGAGTCACCTGCATCATCATCATAATAAGTAGGGGGTGAAAACTTCTCAAGCATCGCCTCAAAGGTCTCCTTCCAGTTCCTCTTATTCCGAATGGTGTATTCGGATTTCCATATGATCTCGGATGGCTTCTTCTTCGGATCCCTGTGCCATGGCATCGGTACATGAAGAGTTCCTCTCCCACGAGGAATCAAGACCTGTTGAACCACCAACCTCTGCGAGCCTAAAGGAAGGGCACTCTCAGCTAGAGTGCATCCCGAGAAGTCATAACCTAGAGTCCTAGCCACATGAGTGACCAAGCCTCCTGCGCAGATGTCACCCTTGGCTTTGTTGGCTATCTTTCCTAGATAGTCAGCAAGCATGGTGGAGATGTCGGGAGTGGTGGTGGATGTCATGCAGTAGAGGATAAAAAGCTCATCAGCCTTGAGCTTCTGCGGAGTCTCAGTCCGGGCAAACAAACTCTTACTGAGTATCCTATGCACTACCTTGAAGGAAAGGTTGTACATACTTGTTTCCTTAGAGTTTCCGGGTCTCCACTTATCCCCTCCGTATTCTCCTACGGAAATAGCTTCCCAAAAATCACTAGCATTGAGGCCTCTAGCAAATGTGCCTGCATCTGAATAAGAAAAGCCAAACAAGTCGCCAAAAGCATCAATAGACAAAGTGTGGTCTTGGCTCATGAGGCGGAAAGTGACCATCCTTTCCCTAGGATCGTGCTCAAACGTGCTAAGGAATTCTAGGGTGATCTCCCTATAAGCATCTTTCCTTATCGTAGCAAACTGTCTCAACCCTGCTCTATCAAGCATCATATCAACATCCTCTCGAACATATAACGAATCTAAGTCATCAAGTACTATGTAGCGAGGAGGGGTGAATGGGCGATCTATAATGCGTTCATAGCGTTTCTTATGCTTGGATAGGGGAGGAGGAAGCTTAGGGATGTTGGTAGGTGGTGGTGGAGGTGGGGCAGGGGCTTTTAAAGAAGATCCCTTCTTCTTCCCCGTGTTTCTAGTTATCCTCTTGACAAGATCCATTCTAAGTCCTAAAAATCGACCCGTTCTTCACAAAAATCGGCCGATTTTTCTGGGCTGGGTCGATTTTTATCTCGATTTCAACGATTCTCACAATTCTGTAAAGTTCTGTTCAATCTATCACCACACACAGTTCTCTACAATGAATTCTAAGCAAATTCCTCTATCAATTCCAACAACAAAGCACTTCCTAAGCAAACTCAATTTCAAGTGAGAAACTTAGGTTTTGGGAAGAAAAACCTGAATTCCTTATGGAGTAGTCGATTGCCGTGCGTGTTGTTGTTAGATCCGTGTTCCTTGTTGAAAATGCTTCAGTTTGGAGCCAAGAATCTCTTGAAATGGTTAAGGAATGAGGATTTGAGGGTGTGGCGATTTTTCGGCGTTCTTGAGAGAGGGAAATCGAGAGTTGGAGATGTGGGAATGAAGAAGATCGAGTGTGAAGTCCTTATATAGAGTCGACGATTTCTGAAGAAAATCGGCCGATTTTTCTGGTCGATTTATTTGTCGGGGCGATTTTTCTTTCTGACTGAAAAAATCGGACGTTAATTTTGGCAGGTCGATCTCTGGGTCGATTTTTGTTTCTGTTGCGAAAAATCGACTTGCTCTATTACTGAATCGGACGATCTTCTTATGGTAGGTCGATTTCCTTCCTTGTTTTTCTTGAATCTCGAAGATATAACTCAATTGTGCTCCTATCTCCGTGAATCTCTCACATTTGAACCTAGTTTCCTGCGATTAATGACACGACAAACCAAGAGTGCATCGAGGAACATATAAAAACGAAAAACGAAGAAACAAAGCAATTAATCTATTCTAACTAAGTGAGGGAAAACTATACTATCATTGGGTTGCCTCCCAAGAAACGCTTTATTTATCGTCTTTAGCTGGACGGTGTATTATGTTGTGTTCAATGGAGGAGGATAGGAGCTATCTCCTCGACCGGAGCTTCCGGTGTATATTTCTTCAACCGTTGGCCATTAATCTTAAAACTTCCGTTTTGTTCACCCCATACTTCAACTGCACCATGGGGGAAAATTCTTTTAATCACAAAAGGTCCTGTCCAACGGGATTTGAGCTTACCTAGAAATAGACGCAACCTTGAGTTGAATAGGAGGACTTGGTCTCCCTCCTTCAAGTCTTTCGGGATGATGTGCTTGTCATGCCAGCGCTTTGTCCGCTCCTTGTAAATCTTTGCGTTCTCATACGCATTTAGTCGGAGCTCATCTAGCTCATTGATATCTAGGAGTCGCTTCTCTCCGGCTTCTTTCATGTCGAAGTTGAGCCACTTGATAGCCCAATAAGCCTTATGCTCTAACTCTATAGGAAGATGACATGATTTTCCATAAACGAGATTATAGGGAGTCGTACCTATTGGTGTTTTGAAGGCTGTCCTGTATGACCATAGTGCATCGTCAAGCTTCATTGACCAATCTTTCCTCGTTTTAGAGACGGTCTTCTCTAAAATCCCTTTAATCTCTCTATTGGATATCTCGACTTGTCCGCTGGTTTGCGGATGGTAAGGTGTAGCTATCTTATGGGTTACCCCATACTTAGCTAATAGAGTCTCGAATCGACGGGCTGTGAAATGCGTTCCTCCGTCACTAATGATGGTTCGGGGAGTTCCGAACCTTGGGAAGATCGTTTTGTTGAGGAACTTCACCACTACCATTGCATCATTAGTAGGAGAAGCGATTGCCTCCACCCACCTTGATACATAGTCTACGGCAAGAGGTATATACTAGTTGCCGCATGAAGATGGGAAAGGTCCCATAAAGTCGATGCCCCATACATCAAAGATCTCTACTTCTTGTATGTTGTTGAGAGGCATCTCATTCCTCCTAGATATATTACCTGTCCTTTGACAAGCATCACAAGAAACAACAAACTTTTGCACATCTTTGAAAAGTGTAGGCCAATAAAAGCCGGAGCGAAGTACCTTAGCACAAGTCTTGTGGGAACTAGCATGTCCGCCACATGGTAGAGAATGGCAGTGTCGGATGACACTATCTATCTCATCTTCGGGAATACATCTCCTATAGATGCCATCTGGACCTCTTTTGAATAGAAGAGGTTCGTTCCAATAGAATGGCCGGACGTCTCTAAAGAATTTCTTCTTTTGAGCATATGAAAGTCCGGGTGGAACTTCCTGACAAACAAGGTAATTTACAATGTCAGCAAACCATGGATCATTACCTTGCGATATGTGTTGAAGACACTCTTCAATCTCGTGCAGCTGCTCGTAAGGGAAGGAGTCGTCTATCGGAAGTCCATCCGACTCGCCGGTGAGTTGTGGAAGGCGACTAAGGTGATCGGCGACGGAGTTCTCCGATCCTTTCTTATCACGGATCTCTAAATCAAACTCTTGCAAGAGTAAGATCCATCTTAGAAGCCTTGGCTTCACATCCTTCTTCGTGAATAAGTATCGAATTGCTGAATGGTCCGTGTAGACTATCACCTTCGCACCTACAAGATAGGAACGAAATTTCTCAAATGCGTATACTACGGCTAAAAGTTCTTTTTCCGTAGTTGCATAATTGTATTGAGCCTCATCTAGCGTTTTGCTAGCGTAGTAGATGGCATGAGTGCGACCATCTTTCTTCTGTCCAAGAACGGCTCCTATAGTGACATCGCTTGCGTCGCACATGACCTCGAAAGGAAGAGTCCAATCGGGTGGTTGGATGATTGGTGCCGAGATCAATGCTTCTTTGATTCTGCAAAAAGCATCTAAATAATCTTTCGAGAATTCGAAAGTCGCATCTTTCATCAAAAGATTAGTCAAAGGTTTTGAAATCTTAGAAAAATCTTTTATGAATCTCCTATAGAAGTCTGCATGTCCTAAGAAGCTTCTAATTCCTTTTACTGATGAAGGGGGAGGTAACTTCTCAATGGTTTCTATCTTTGATCGATCTACCTCTATTCCCCTTTGTGACACTAAGTGACCTAACACAATTCCTTCGGTGACCATGAAATGACACTTTTCCCAGTTTAAGACTAAGTTAGTGTCCTCACATCTCTTAAGAACTAGTGAAAGGTTATAGAGACAGTTATCAAAGGAAGAACCATATACCGAAAAGTCGTCCATGAAGACTTCCATGATATTCTCTACATATTCGGAGAAGATTGCCATCATACACCTTTGGAAGGTGGCTGGAGCGTTGCATAAGCCGAATGGCATTCTTCTGTAAGCGAACGTACCGCATGGGCACGTAAAGGTTGTCTTCTCTTGATCATCCGGATGAATTGGTATCTGAAAGAAACCGCTATATCCATCTAAATAACAAAAGTAGGCATGTTGGGCTAACCTTTCCAACATTTGATCGATGAAAGGAAGGGGAAAGTGGTCCTTCCTTGTGGCCACGTTCAATTTGCGGTAGTCGATGCACATTCGCCACCCTGTAACTGTCCGTGTAGGGATGAGTTCGTTGTTCTTGTTGGCAACAACGGTAATGCCTCCTTTCTTGGGTACTACATGTATCGGACTCACCCATTTGCTATCAGAAATAGGGAAGATGATACCTGCATCAAGTAGCTTAAGGATTTCTTTCTTCACGACCTCTTTCATTGCCGGGTTTAACCGTCTTTGAGGTTGGCGTGAAGGTTTGTAATCCTCTTCCATTAAAATTTTGTGCATACATAGAGAAGGCTTTATTCCTACTAAATCATCAATGGTGTATCCTAGTGCTCTCCTATGTTGCTTCAGAACATGCATGAGTTTCTCTAATTCGTCACCATTCAAGTTTGCATTGACTATAACCGGATATGTGGAGTTAGTGCCAAGGAATGCGTACCTTAAATGTGTGGGAAGTTGCTTCAATTCTAGTGATGGAGGTACCTTGGTTGGTGATGAATTGTGGCTTTCGGGTGCTGTGGAAGAGGTCTCTATAGGTGTGGGTTCTTCATCAATAGATTCGGAGGCGGCTGCGGTGAAGTCCGGAGAATCCATAGAATTACTCATTGAATCGACCTCCCTTGTAATAAATCGGTCGATCTTCTGCACGATTTTTGTTTCTGTCGGAAAAAATCGTGCTACCTCTTCATGAATCGGGCGATTTATTTTCGTCAGGTCGATTTTAGTTTCTGTCGGAAAAAATCGTGCTACCTCTTCATGAATCGGGCGATTTATTGTCGTCAGGTCGATTTTAGTTTCTGTCGAAAAAAATCGGATTGAATCTTCAGAAATCGGACGATTTATTTCTGGCAGGTCGATTTTCTTTACAGTTTCTGGAGTCCACTCTAGTTCTTCAATTTTTGCTTCTAGTTCTTCCTCCACATCATTTAATGCTTTCACATCCTCATTGCAGTCATGCTCCACCCCTTTCTCCATGATGCTCATGCTAAGAACCTTTTGAAGAGGGTCTTTCATCAATATCGAACTTACTATCTCTCTAGACTCTTCTTCCTCAACAATTTCAAAAACGTCATCTTTCAAGGCTGGCTCCTTGATTAAGGAAGATAGTATGAATTCTATCTTTTCTTCACCGATATGGAAGGATAGCTGGCCGTTCTTGCAATCTACCATGCATCCAGACGTGGCGAGGAATGGTCTCCCAAGGATGATGGGAACCGGGTAATCTGCAGGTATGTCAAGAACGACAAAATCTATAGGTATGTAAAACTTACCTAGCTTTACCGGAATGTCTTCTAATATTCCCACCGGCTTAGTGGTAGAACGATCAGCCATGTAGAGTGTGATCTTCACCGGTCTAGGCTCTCCTAGACCAACTGCCTTGCATAGAGCGAGAGGTATGATACTCACACTTGCTCCAAGGTCACAAAGAGCATCATAGGTGGCTTCTCCCAAAGTGATGGGTATGCAAAAAGATCCTGGATCGCGGAGCTTGGGTGGCATATTCTCCGTCATAGTCTTGATGAGTTCGGATGACTCCATACTCATCTTGACTTCTCCTATATCTTCCAACTTCCTCTTGTTAGAGAGGATGTCCTTGAGGAATTTCCCGTAAGTCGGCATACCTAAAATCGCATCCATAAAAAGTATGTTAATATGGAGCTTACTCATAAGTTCAACAAACTTACCGAAATGTTTATCTAGACGTGCACGCGCTCTAGATTGAGGAAAAGGTAGAGGTGGTTTATAAGCGGGAGGAGGAACATAGACTTCTTCCTTCTCTTTTGCCTCTCCTTCTTTTGTGGAGGCATCAACTACTTGGGGTTGAGGGTCGGCGGTCGTCTTCCCGCTCCTAGTAGTTATTGCCATAACCCTTCCCTTTGGGTTATCTTCTGTCTTTCCGGGAAGCTTCCCTTGATCTCTTGGGACTTCTCCGGCCTTGTTGAATACTTGGTTTTCTAAAGCTTTATGAGCTTTGTCAACCGAAGTTATGTAACTCTCCAATCCTTATAGCTTGCCTAGAATCGTTTCTAGCATGGGATCGGGTTTGCTTGATCCGCTTGATTGTCCCTGGCTTGTAGAAGGAGTAGAAGAAGATGGAGGTGTTAGAGCCTTTTCAGCATAAGAGTAAGGATTACCTGGATTTTGCTGATTTGACCTCCAATTGTTGTTATTCGAGTTCCTATTGTTGTTGTTATTCCAATTGGAATTTCTATTGTTATTGTTGTTGTTATTCCAATTGGAATTCCTGTTATCATTCCTTTGATTGTTGTCCCGCCCCATGTAGTTGGCTTCTTGCTCCATAGTCTTTTGAAGACTCGTTTTGAGCACTTCCCTCAATTCTTTGATGTCATCTTTGAGGGAGAATATTTGTGTTTGAGCCGCTTGATTCAACTTGGCTCCCGGATCGCCTTGATTTCGGCTATTTGATTCCACCTTCCGGTGGGAGTACTTCTCAATCACTTGGGCTTGCTTCTCAATGAAGTCCCAAGCATCATCCTCTCTCATATCCATGAAGGTGCCGCAAGATAGAGATTGGAGGTTGAATTGTGTCTCTACATCCAACCCTTTGTAGCAGATCTCCAATAATTCCAGCTTGGAAATGCCATGGTGTGGGCAATCCAACAAGAGATCTTGAAACCTTTCCCAAGATTGAAACAAGCTTTCGTTAGGTTTCATGGAAAAAGCATTTATTTTACCTCTTAATTCCGCCGTTTTGGATGGCGGAAAGAACTTGGTGAGGAATTCCGATGACAATTCCTCCCATGTAGCTAACTTCGCAGCCGGAAGTGTTTGGTACCAAGCTAGAGCCTTGTCCTTCAAAGAAAAGTAGAACGGCTTGATTTTGTAATTGCTTGTAGTAGCCTTCTTTGGCTTCATAGTCTCCATGAGAATCTCAAAATTCTGCAAGTGTTGATGCGGAGATTCAGTACTTGCTCTGCCATATTGACTTTGGCGAACCATAGTGATGACTTGTGGTGAGAAGCTAAACTCTTGGATGTCTTCAGCTCCGAAATCCACACCTAGACGGCGTGATTGCTGAATTGGATCCATCCGTTGCCCCAAAGTTCGAGGTCTATCTTCGTTATTGACAGCTCTAACGTTTCTAGTCGTAATGCGAGGGACGACCTTAGGTGTTGGAGTGTTTCGGGTAGGACGAAGTGATGGATCAATCTCTTCAAGTTCCGGCATATCCGGATCAATCTCGTCATCATCGGATGAGTCATTTCGAATGGACTTAGTTGGTGTCTTGACTTTCTTCTTCTTCTTGGAGTCGTTCAACTCCAACTTCATGTCCAACATCATAGCTCTCAGTTCATCAATCTGAAATTGATGACTTATTTCAGCTTCCTTTCGAGCCTTCTCACTCAACTGGAGTTGGCGTTGAGCTTCGTTCAGTTCAGCCTTGTAGTTTCTCTCATCGTTTTCAGCCATTTTCTTCTCCTTCAGCTTTCTCCTCAAAGTTCTTTCTAGTTCGGGATCGAAAGGAATTAGATCTTTAGTGGATCTAGTCTTTCGCATATACCTAAAGAACCTGCAAAGATCACTCAAGTAGACTAATCAAATCACAAGAGCAAGAGCTCTCAAGCTAGACAACCGAAAACCGGATTTGATCTAGACCAAATCCCCGGCAACGGCGCCAAAAACTTGTTCGCTCAAAAGGGTGTGCGTCAAAGTCTTAAATTTATATCTAGAACTCAAAAGCAAAGCGAACCCGCAGTGTACGGATCGGCTGTAGAAAGGTAAGAATTCCAGAGTCGAACTCAGGGATTTGGTGAGAAAATTTCCAATTTCAGTTATCTAGCAAAAAGTGCGAAAAGCATTTGTGATCAAATAAGAGTGAAATGATTCCAAGGATTCAAGTATCCGATTTAGGCTTTCGATTCAAGACACTTCTATAGATGTAGGACAAAATTTATATTGTCAAGATTTAATGTTCAAAGGTAGGATTCGTACGATGAAGTTCCGAAACCTATATGACTAATCTATAGGTTCTCTCTATAAGGGTTGTTGAGGTTGCAATATAGAAAGATCTAAAGACAAGAATTATATTCAAACTAACTATCT
This sequence comes from Fagopyrum esculentum, assembly GCA_033239045.1. Lineage (NCBI taxonomy): Eukaryota > Viridiplantae > Streptophyta > Magnoliopsida > Caryophyllales > Polygonaceae > Fagopyrum > Fagopyrum esculentum. The sequence continues at coordinate 20,596,941 of BSUD01000008.1, read as the reverse complement.
AAAACTCCGGGATATGACTCTCCAAAGTAAGAACAGAAAGCACACTTAGAATCTTAATAAAGGATGTTGAGTCTCTTTATTACCCAAATCTTGATTTCTTAATCTATTAAATGTAGAAACAGGTTTAAAGTGCATTCATACATTCAATTAGAGGTTAAAAAGGTAAATTAAGATTGGGATTTAGACAAAGATTGGTTTTGGTTAATGATTGATTCAATTAAAGTTCGTCAGAAGGATAAATCGCCTTGTTCATAAGAAAAATCGGCCGATTTTCCTCAAGAACAACCCGATTTTCCTGTTTGTCGCAAAACTAAAATCTAAATTCTCAGGATCCTAATGTTTGAATGAGTTCTGTCTATCATCATCTAAGCCTTAATCATCAACTATTCTCCCCAGAATCACAAGGTTTTTAGCCAACCATTTTCAAAATCGAATCAAATTAATTATTGAAGAAGATATCGCAAAGAAACCAATTCTTGAAACGAAAAATTCTATAACTTTCAAATCTGTAAAACAATCGTCAAATATGTTCAAAGTATCTCTCAACAACTCAATTTCGTGTTCACAAACCACAAACAAGACAATGGAATGAAGAAATCTCACAATCAAAGATCAAGAATGACTTTCCGGCAAAAGCTCTTCAATACCTTATGTTTCATTCTAGCACTCTATGTACTTTCCACTACTCTTGACAACTTGGTTTGTAATAACTCTTGTACTACTTGCTTTCTATTATGACACTTGCATTCGCATGACCTTTCTCAAAACTATGAAATTTCAAAAAAAAAAAATTTTAAGTGCTTCTTATATGGAAATGACCTCTATGATGAAAATTGTGTATATGGATAGGCAAAAAGATGCTTAGTTATGTTGAGAATTTGATTATAGCATGAATGAAATTGCTTTTGTTACTTGAATACATGAATAAGTTATATGATTTAGTTGTTTTGATGAGAGAATGAAAATCGTGCCAATATATATATAAATCGGACGATTTTCATACCCTGAAATCGAACGGTTTTGCACCTAAATCGACTAGGTCGATTTTCTTCACGATTCGGCCAAATGAAAAGACGACATAAAGCCCAATTAATTTGGGCTGCAGGAGAGTTTTGCCAAACAGCCCATCTGCAAGAAACTATAGAAGAGAACCCTACGAACGAAGACGAAGAGGTCGCACCAGATAATCTTTACACGTTTTAGAGAAATCAACGATTCTTGGAGAGAGATTGAAGAGCTTTTGCCAGAAAGTCATTCTTGATCTTTGATTGTGAGATTTCTTCATTCCATTGTCTTGTTTGTGGTTTGTGAACACGAAATTGAGTTGTTGAGAGATACTTTGAACAGATTTGACGATTGTTTTACAGATTTGAAAGTTATAGAATTTTTCGTTTCAAGAATTGGTTTCTTTGCGATATCTTCTTCAATAATTAATTTGATTCGATTTTGAAAATGGTTGGCTAAAAACCTTGTGATTCTGGGGAGAATAGTTGATGATTAAGGCTTAGATGATGATAGACTGAACTCATTCAAACATTAGGATCCTGAGAATTTAGATTTTAGTTTTGCGACAAACAGGAAAATCGGGCTGTTCTTGAGGAAAATCGGCCGATTTTTCTTATGAACAGGGCGATTTATCCTTCTGACGAACTTTAATTGAATCAATCTTTAACCAAAACCAATCTTTGTCTAAATCCCAATCTTGATTTACCTTTTTACCCTCTAATTGAATGTATGAATGCACTTTAAACCTGTTTCTACATTTAATAGATTAAGAATTCAAGATTTGGGTAATAAAGAGACTCAACATCCTTTATTAAGATTCTAAGTGTGCTTTCTGTTCTTACTTTGGAGAGTCATATCCCGGAGTTTTAGATAGTTAGTTTGAATATAATTCTTGTCTTTAGATCTTTCTATATTGCAGCCTCAACAACCCTTATAGAGAGAACCTATAGATTAGTCATATAGGTTTCGGAACTTCATCGTACGAATCCTACCTTTGAACATTAAATCTTGACAATATAAATTCTGTCCTACATCTATAGAAGTGTCTTGAATCGAAAGCCTAAATCGGATACTTGAATCCTTGGAATCATTTCACTCTTATTTGATCACAAATGCTTTTCGCACTTTTTGCTAGATAACTGAAATTGGAAATTTTCTCACCAAATCCCTGAGTTGGACTCTGGAATTCTTACCTTTCTACAGCCGATCCGTACACTGCGGGTTCGCTTTGCTTTTGAGTTCTAGATATAAATTTAAGACTTTGACGCACACCCTTTTGAGCGAACAAATACCCAAACTTGCAACCCAAGGATCAAAACTAACTAAAACGATTAAGGTTATGACACTCGAAATCGAAATAGAGGGTGATGAGTCTCACTACTACCTAGAAAAGGATAAACCAAGACTAGATTAAAGCTAATCTTTAACCTTGGATCAAAGTAAAAGCAAGGTTCGTAAACTAGGGTAAATCATGGGCAGATCTTGAGTTCCACGGCCGTGGAAGTTCAAGAACAGACCGTGATCTTGGTTCGTCGACGAGATCTCTCTAACTCTCAGGGTCCAATCAATTTACGATCGATCTATCATCATCTATGCCACAACTATCAACCCTTCACCTTAGAATTGCTAAAGGGTTTTAGCCAATAATCATTGTCATGATATCAATATTCAAATTAAAGACAATAAAAGATGAAAACCCTCGGAAACTCAAATATAACTCAAAGTCAATCTCAAATCCAAAACACAAATTGGAATACTCAATGGATTCGGAATATAACACAAAACCTCACAATGATCTTAGACGAACATGAAGAACGGGATGTCAATTTGTCTTCAATATCAAAACCTAAGAAAAGGCGCAACTTCCGCCACACACAATCTTCGGGAATCCAAATTGCCGGCGCTTCCGCAAAGTTCCTCGCAAAAGCCTAAGGCTAACTCTCCCAAAGCGAGGTTTTCCTAAGCCTAAAGCGAGTCCCCGAAAACTCTCCCCTCCCGTCATTTTATATGATGGGGATAAACTCAAAAACAAAACATCTTTTAGGTAGGTGTGCTTCTAGTCAAAAGACCATTCTCAAACCTAGCTTCATTCACTCTTGAAACGTTTATATACATAGCCAAATAATGTAGAGGAAAGAAACATCATGAATTGGTCAAAACTTTAAAGTGAACATCATAACCTTCAAGGATAAGAAACTTCAATTTAGATCACCAAGTCAAATAACATTCTTTTGATCTTAAGGACTTCCAAGTAAGGTCTAGAATGCGGAAGGGAGGGAAACTTATAAGGGATGTGGTGCATGAATCCGGGAAAGTGGACAACTAACTCTTTTTCGTTTTAATTTGAATTGCAACACCATCAACTTTGAGCTTTGCTCTCTTCTTCTTCACATTACTTTTTCGACTTTACTTTTGGAGTTATGGACAGCAGTGCACAAAAATCGAAGCCTAGGAGATTGGCGTTTCTCAATTTCGAGATGCCTCAAACCCTTGATGCACATACCATAATCCGCTAGGAATATCGCTCAATCCGACTTTGGCAAGACACAAACACCCGGCTATGTGAATGGTGCCGAGTTACTGATCGTCATGATTGACTTCTTTTAGCATGAAATATTGTGATACTTTAGGCACGTTTTCTAAGTGTATTTTATCCATATTGGTGTTCAATGATAAAGCATTGAGACAATTGTGAGTTAGTTTATCTATACTGTCGATATAGAGGTCTACATAAGCTTTGTGTTGATTGTAGGCAAATAAAAGCTAAAACCGGACGAATCAAGGGAGAATGGAGATGGATTGAGCATGTCAAAGGATTGAGGACACCACAAAGGAGCTAAGGAAGATGCTAGGATGAAGAATGGCACAATACAAAGGAGAATTACGAGCAATTTACGTTCCACGCTCTAAAATACGGCCGTAATGAAGTCCACGCTCTAAACCACGGCCGTGGAACTTTGGCAACCCAAGCGTGGAGCATTCCAGAGGGTTACACGGCCGTGGAAGTTGTGAAGCACCGTGATGAATTTCCACGCTCTAAACCACGCTCTAAACCACGGGCATGGAATCCTATGGAACAGTGATTTAGGTGATCTTTTAACGTACAAATTAAAGCCACGATCTTTTACACAATGGGTTGTGATAACACGATTTATTTTTTAGTTTTAGGTAATCATTTAGATAGATTTCTCACTCATTCATGCATGGTTTAGCACTAGTTCACGACGTTTGCACGTAATTCACGTACTTTGTCAAGATAGACGTCTACACGGACTTGTGTGTTGCTTTGTAGGTATTTTGGGAGATTTAGGAGCTAAAACGATACGTTTGAGGATCATTCGTCAAGATGACACATCCTCGGACACATTAGGATGCAAATTAAGGGCTAAGAAGGACTCATGGAACCTTGCCCACACTAGCCATGCACCAAATCACAGCTTAATGATCCAAGGCGAAGTTTCTGCACAGAATCACGGTTCTTTGACACTCCACGGCTGTGGAATCACCCGTGGATTTTGCCAGATTCTTGTGACAGCTGTGCCACGACTCTCATGGCCAGCTCATGCAAGTTTGTTATAAAAGTGGTCCTTCATGGGTTGTGAGAGGCATCTTGGAGTAGCTCTCCATTATCCATGACCCTCTAACAAAAATATTATCTCAACAAGAAGTCTTTCTAGGAAGGAAAGTGTCAAAAAGGAAGAAGAAGAGCTCCATTGAAGAGGAGAAGAAGCACACACACCATTGCCACACTTTGCTAGTTTTTGTAGTGAAGAATTTATGATTCTATTTCTAAAGTTGTATGAACCAATTGAACCTTCTTTTGGAATGATTGTGAGTTACTCTAATTTTATTTTCAGCTTGTTTTGATTTTAGTTCACTTGTTCATCTCTTTTCCTTCATCATCTTGCAAATGAATGCTATGATTTTGTGTTTGCTTGTTTCGATTTCTATTATGAATGTTGTAGGCTAAATAGATGTGGTTCTAGGGTAAGGAAAGGATGGTTATGGCTAGGGCTATGATAGGACGGACTTAAATTTATCTTTGGATGACTTGTGTGCATAAACGTAGCCTCTGTTAGAAATCACGGGTGGATCTTGTCAAACCACGGCCGTGGTTTAGGTAGAACAAGCCGTGATTTTCCCTGGTTCGGTGGATCTAGTCTTAGATTGTTAAAATGTTGAAATCCTAAGTGTTTGTCGAGTTAAATCTATCCTAGGGTGACCTAGTGTTAGCAACTAAGTGTTAGGAGAGACTTACCCGGTAATCCATACTCTTAGATTCCAAAGATAACAAACCTTAGGTAGTGGTGAGCCTAATAAGCCGCCATTGGATTAAGTGTGCTAGGATAGTTGTTTAGGACTTCCCTTTCCAAGACTTACCCGGTAAGGATAGGTTAAGATCTCTAGGTAACAATCCGGTTTGAGTAGAATTCCGTCCCTTAGGTTCTTAGAGACTTACCCGGTAATGAGACCTAGGGAATGGACTAGTGGATCATGAGACTTACCCGGTGATTGATCCCAATCTAGAAACACTTAACCCCAACATAGTTAATCCAAGGAATGAATAGATAGCTTGAGTCCTATGCCATAACCGGAATTTCCAACCCCTAGAATCCGTCTTTTCTTTCTTTCATCTATATCTTGTTAGCTTGTTTATTTGCGTTGATTCATAGTTTAGTTGATTAATTACCTTGCATGAATTGTGATCTTTGATTGATAACCAAAAAAAACCAACCAAAAACATTTGAGATTTTCACTTCTTTATTTCTCCCCCTCTTCTTAACATAGATCTTCACTAGACTTAATCTTAAATTGAATCAATCTCACCTTAGTCTTTGTGTTCGACCTTGGAATACTATCCCTACTACGAACGTCCCGTACACTGCGGGTTCGCTAGGAGTTAGGAGAAATATAACGAGTATAAATTTAAAACCCAATTGCGCATCACACGATCTTAGCGTAACAAGTTTTTGGCGCCGTTGCCGGGGACTAGGTCTAGATTGAGTCTATTTTGTGATTGTTTATAGTGTAGATCTTTCTTGTTGCTTTTGATCTCTCTTTGGTGTGTGTTTTTTCTTTTCAGGACATCTTTTACTCTTTAGGTGTATGCGAAGATCTCGTGGCAAGGATTTAGCTCCATTCGATCCCGAACCGGAGAAAACCCTTAGATCTAGATCCAAGAGCATTAAAAAGGGGAAAGAGATGGCCTGAAGAGATCTCCAAGCTGAATTGGATGAAGCCTTAGAGCAAGTAAGGCTAAGAGATGAGCTCTTGGAGGAAGAGAGGAGACTTGTCAATGAGAGGCAAGAAGCAACTAGGAGGGAGATTGATGAGATTAGGCAAACCCTTGTACGAGGGGAGCTTAATCGTCAACAACCTCCACCTCCTCCACCACCACAACCGCAGCCGGCGGCTAATGTTAGGGTTGTACCCATTGCTATTGAGGAGCCACAAACCCTAGGGAGAGGTATGGATCCGGCACAAAGAGCACACCGTCCGGGTGTGAACTTAGGAGATCCCGCAACCCACAACTATGAGCTCCGCCCTCAAGTTCTACAAATGATCCGGCATAATCAATTTGGAGGGATGGAAAGAGAGTCTCCTCATCAACATTTGATGAATTATGAGATCTTGATGGAGACTCTTAGACCGCCAAGATTGGAGAGCAACAACCATAAGCTTAGGGCTTTTTCCTTCTCTCTTAAGGATAAAGCCTTAGCTTGGTATCAATCTATTCTGCAAGGGCGAGTTGGTACTTGGGAGGAAATGATAACCGAGTTTTTGACTAAGTTCTTCCCACCTTCCAAGACTACCAAATTAAGAGGGAAGATCAATGCCTTCGTAATGAAGGATAGAGAGAGTTTATTCAAGTCTTGGGAGAGGTTCAAAGATCTTCTCCTTGATTGTCCACACCATGGCATACCGAAAATTGAGCTATTGGAGATCTACTTCAAGGGACTTGATGAAGATAGCCAATTTAATCTCCAATCTCTTTCCGGTGGGACTTTTATGGAGAAGCATGTAGATGAAGCTTGGGAGTTTGTGGAGAAGCAAGCTCTAGTGATTGAGAAGTACTCCCATAGGAAGAGTGAAGGGAGAAAGGCGGGAGCATATGAGGTGAGTGAAGTCACCATGAACAATTTCAAGCTTGACGCCATCGACAACGAGTTGAAGTCCTTGAGGGAGTTGTGTGCTACAACTTTGAAGAACCAAGCAACTCCTCAAGTACTTCCACAAGCCAACTTGTCTTCCAAGGAGGAGGATGTGAATTACATGGGAAGGGGCAACTTCAACAATTACCAAGGCCCAAGGAGCTTCAACAACAACCGGCAATTCAATAATTACCGGCCCAACCACAACCATCCCGGGTTTTCCTACTCTAACCCGGATGGAGCCTTGAACCCTTCCTCCTCCACAAGCACAACTCCACCACCAAGAGCTTCACAAGAACCTCCACCCGGATTTACTCAACCTCCCAAGGATAGAACCGAAATAATGTTTGAGCAATTACTAGGAAGGTTGAGTGGTCTTGAGAGCACCGTGACTTTAATCTCTAAAGCTCAAAAGGTTTTGGAAGCATAAGTGTTCCAAAAGGCGGGTGAAGCCCATAGAGACCCGGGAAAGCTTCCCGGAAGAACCGAAGACAACCCAAGAGGCCAAGTGTTGGCTATCACAACAAGGAGTGGGTTGAGTATGAAAGATCCTTTGCCTAAGGACAATGCTAAGGGAAAACAAGTAGTGGTAGAAGAGGGAAAGTTGCAAGAAGATGGAGGCAAGAGCAAAGATGTAGAGCCAACCTATGTGGCACCGCCTCCATACAAGCCACCACTACCATTCCCACAATCAAGAGCAAGAGCTCATTTGGACAATCACTTTGGTAAGTTCCTTGAATTAATGTCCAAATTACATATTAACATTCCGTTCATGGATGCCATTTTAGGAATGCCGGCATACGGCAAATTTTTGAAGGAAATACTCTCCAACAAAAAGAAGTTGGAGGAGTATGGGGAGATAAGAATGACCAAGAGATCCTAGGAATTAATCCAAACAATGAAGGAGGATATGCCTCCAAAGCTAAGAGATCCGGGCTCTTTTTGTGTTCCAATTGGAGTGGGAGATGTGAAGTACGAGGCCCTTTGTGATCTTGGAGCGAGTGTAAGTATCATACCGCTTGCACTTTGCAACAAGGTGGGGCTAGGAGAGCCAAAACCGGTCAAGATGACCCTCTATATGGCGGACCGTTCTATCACTCATCCGGTTGGGATCTTAGAGGACATTCCGGTGCAACTAGGAGGATTCTATGTGCCAATTGACTTTGTCGTCTTGGATATTCCGGCGGACTATCCGGTTCCCATCATCTTAGGAAGACCCTTCCTCGCCACTTCTGGATGCCTAGTGGATTGCAAGAACGGGACTCTCTCCTTCAACATCGGAGAAGAGAAGATCAAGTTCAAGTTGTTCACAATAATGAAAGGGCCAACCTTTGATGAAGATGTCTTCAACATAGTCGAGCAAGAGGAATCTAGAGAAATTGTGAGCTCGATCTTGATCAAGGATCCCTTGGAGAAGGTTCCTACCTTAAGTATGATGGAGGAAGGTGTTGAGGAGGCTTGCAATGAAGAAATCAAGGCCTTGGAAGCATTAGAAGAGGAGCCAAGAGTTGGATTTGGAGGCCACGAAGAGGAGTTGAACAGCTGCAAGTTCCACGGTCGAGATTTAACTTCCACGGCCGTCAAACTCTTTGGACAACTCCGGGAAGCAAGCTTGGCAAGAACCACGGCCGTGGAAGTTGAGCAAACTGTGGTTCCAACCGTGATTTTCCCTGAATCAGCTCTTGATGATGATCAAGCTTCTAGGAGCCATGGGGAGTCTTCATTTGCTTTGGATTCATCTCATCCAAGCTTATTTGGATCGTCTTCAACCGATAAAGGTCCTCCTTCACTTGAACTCAAACCCCTCCCCTCTCATTTGAAGTATGCTTTTCTTGGTGAAAATTCTTCATATCCGGTGATTGTTAATGCATGCTTAAGTGATGATGAACTTGCTAAGTTGTTGCATGAACTAAGATTGCATAGGAAAGCCATTGGTTATACTATTGATGATTTGGTTGGCATTAAGCCTTCTTTGTGCATGCATAAGATAATGATGGAAGATAATCATAAACCCTCTATTGAACATCAAAGGAGATTGAATCCTATAATGAAAGAGGTAGTCAAAAAGGAAATCATTAAGTTGCTAGATGCGGGAATTATCTACCCTATCTCGGATAGTAAGTGGGTTAGTCCCGTTCATGTAGTACCTAAAAAGGGTGGGATGACCGCAGTGACTAATGAGAACAATGAACTAATCCCGACTAGGACGGTTACGGGGTGGAGGATGTGCATTGATTATAGGAAGTTGAACATGGCCTCTAGGAAAGATCACTTCCCTCTCCCCTTCATTGACCAAATGCTAGAAAGGTTAGCTCAACACTCTCATTTTTGCTATCTAAATGGCTATAGTGGATTCTTCCAAATCCCTATCCACCCCAATGACCAAGAGAAAACCACCTTTACATGTCCATGGGGTACTTTTGCATATAGGAGAATGCCATTTGGGTTGTGTAATGCACCCGCCACCTTCCAAAGGTGTATGATGGCTATCTTTTCGGAATACATAGAAAATATCATGGAAGTGTTCATGGATGATTTCTCTGTTTATGGTTCGTCCTTTGATAATTGATTGGCTAACTTGTCATTAGTATTGCAAAGATGTGAGGAGACAAATCTTGTCTTAAATTGGGAAAAATGTCACTTCATGGTAAGTGAAGGTATTGTGTTAGGACACTTGGTGTCTAACCGAGGCATTGAGGTTGATAGGGCCAAGATTGAAACAATAGAGAAGTTGCCACCACCTACCTCGGTGAAGGGGGTAAGGAGTTTCTTAGGGCATGCCGGTTTCTACCGGAGGTTTATTCAAGATTTCTCTAAAATCTCTAAGCCCCTCACTAACCTACTAATGAAGGATGTTGATTTTGTCTTTTCCAAAGATTGTCTTGAAGCCTTTTGTAGGTTGAAGAACGCCTTGATCTCCGCACCTATCATGCAACCTCCGGATTGGAGTCTACCATTTGAGATCATGTGTGATGCAAGCGATGTAGCCGTTGGGGCCGTTTTAGGGCAAAGGAAAGAAGGGCGTACTCATGCTATTTATTATGCTAGCAAGACGATAGATGATGCCCAACGCAATTATGCTACCACTGAGAAGGAGTTGCTAGCGGTGGTGTATGCATTTGAGAAGTTCCGCTCATACCTTGTTGGAGCGAAGGTCATAGTTTATACGGATCATGCTGCGATCCGTTATCTACTTACAAAGAAGGATGCCAAACCAAGGTTGATTCGGTGGATCCTCCTTCTTCAAGAGTTTGATTTAGAAATACGGGACAAGAAGGGATCCGAGAAGTCCGTGGCAGATCACCTTAGTAGACTCCCACCATTGGAGCTTGAAAAGGATGACATCCCGATAGATGACTCATTCTGGGATGAGCAATTGCAAATGGTGGAGGAATGCTTGTTCCAAGTGTCTAGAGGAAGTGAGCCATGGTATGCCGACATCGTGAACTACTTAGTATGTGAGGAAGTTCCTCCCGGATTGACATATGCACAAAGAAAGAAGTTCTTCAACGATGTGAGGCACTACTATTGGAGTGAACCACTTCTATTCAAAAGAGGGCCGGATGGGATGTTTAGAAGATGCATACCGGAAGATGAAGTAGAGAGTATGATCCGGCATTGTCACTCCTTACCATGTGGAGGCCATGCTAGCTCACACAAAACGTGTGAAAAGGTATTGCAATCCGGTTTTTATTGGCCTAACTTGTTTAGAGATGTGCAAGGTTTTGTAGTGGCATGTGATTCTTGCCAAAGGACGGGCAACATCTCAAGGAGGAATGAGATGCCCTTGAACAACATTCAAGAAGTAGAGATTTTTGATGTGTGGGGTGTGGACTTCATGGGACCATTCCCTTCTTCATGTGGCAATCTCTACATCCTATTGGCGGTGGACTATGTCTCAAGATGGGTGGAGGCAATCGCCTCTCCCACAAACGATGCCAAGGTGGTGGTGTGGTTCTTCAACCGGATGATCTTCCCTAGGTTTGGAACACCAAGGGTGATCATAAGCGATGGAGGAAAGCACTTCACCAATAGGAACTTTGGGGCGCTTTTGGCCAAGTATGGGGTGACTCATAAGGTGGCAACACCTTACCATCCCCAAACTAGTGGCCAAGTGGAGATCTCCAACCGGGAGATCAAGGCCATCCTTGAGAAGACGGTGTCTAGAACTAGAAAGGATTGGGCTATGAAGCTCAATGACGCATTGTGGGCATATAGAACCGCCTTCAAGACACCAATTGGAACCACTCCTTACAAGTTAGTCTATGGCAAGTCTTGCCATCTTCCGGTGGAAATGGAGCATAGAGCTTATTGGGCCATTAAGTGGCTAAATTTTGACCTCAAGGAAGCGGGAGAGAAGAGGTTGCTTGATATAAACGCCCTTGAGGAGATCCGGTTGGAAGCTTATGAGAATGCCCGGATCTACAAGGAGAGGACCAAAAGATGGCATGACAAGCGCCTCATCCCGAAGGAGTTGAGTGAAGGCGACCTTGTCCTCCTCTTCAACTCAAGGCTAAGGCTCTTTCCCGGAAAGCTCAAATCAAGATGGACCGGGCCATATGTGGTGAAGAAGATCTTTCCCCATGGAGCTATTGAGATAGGAGGGGAGCATTGTGGAAATTTCAAAGTGAATGGGCACCGTTTGAAGAAGTATATTCCGGTAGCTCCGGTAGACATGATAGCCCCACTTCACCTTGAATAGACGCTCCCGAGTTTGGTCAAGCTAATGACCTTAAAGAAGCGCTTGGTGGGAGGCAACCCATTGGTAACATTTTTCCTTTATCGTTTTGTTTTCGTTTTTAGATTTTTCTATCTTTGTGTGTGTTTTGTCTACTTCGTATGTGTACTAGAGCATTAGTGGCATTGGAAGCCTTTCCTGGCATGTGAATGATGATGATGAACCCCTCACCAATTATGGGTGGAGCGGACGCGGAACTTGGACGGCTAGCGGTGCCTAGCGCGGGTCCCGAAGCTTTGATGGATGCTTAGAGCTCTCTACCATGGTTGATAGGATCATCCGACATCAATTCACTTGAGAAACCCCAAATACCATAGCAAACCACTTTTACATTGTGAGAACCTTCTTTCACTCTCTTTACTTCATTTACACATTGGGGACAATGTGTTTCTTAGTATGGGGTGAGGTTTGCATGATCCTTTGCGTAATGAGCATCTAGGATAGTTTAATATTTGCACATGTCTTGCATTGTAGATACATATTTTGAAAATCCCATAAAAATCCAGAAAATTAAAAAATTTTTGTGCTTTCTAGGCTTGGATATGATCCTAATGATGAATCTTGTCTTGTGAATTGGCTATGGATGGCCTTATGTGTTGAATTGATAAATGCATATGTGGACTTGAACTACTTCTCTTAAATTCTATGAATGATTTGTGATCATGATGTTTGCCTAGAATGGATTGAGTATTGAAAGTCGAAATTACATGATAGTTCTTGCATACCATCTAGGAATGAATGAGGCATTTCATCTTTCTCTACTTCTCATCTTGATCATGATTGCTTGAGCACCTCAATTGATATAAAATTGACCTCTTTTAACCCATCCGGGAATAGGAGCATGCTAGTGTGTTGAAGTGTGTGAAAAGCAAGTATGGAGTAAAGTTGTTGATGAAAGGAATGTCATGAATGAAATGGTGAAATTATTGTGGAAGTGTAGCCAAAAATATAGGTTTGGGGGCGTTGGTTTAAATGACAAGTAACTCGGTACACTTCACATAATCGGGTGTTGGTGCTTTGCCAAAGTCAAATGAACCAATAGCCCTAACGAGCTTTGGTATGTGTGCCCGGTGTGGATGCACCTCGAAAAATAGAAAAAGCCCGAGGATGGCTAATCACCGAGGTTTCGGCTATTGTACACCAATGCCATTGTCTCAAAAATAAGTAAAAGAAAAAGAAAAGGAAGCAAGATAGGAAAAAATATACACTTGAGGGAAGTTGATCGAGGACAAGGATGTGGAGTTAGTTCCATTCCCGGATTAGCATCACATAACCTAGAAAAATTCCCCACCTAATCACAACGTTTCTTGGCCTTTTATGTCACAAGACCTTATGACCTACTTGCATGTTTGTAAGACTTAGTAATCTAGATTTGATATACTCTTGATCTTCTTGACCTCTTCATCCTTACATCTCATGCATGCTTTTGTGTTAAGTACAATTGTCTTTCCATGCCTTCATTCGTTTGATACATAATTGCTTGTCCATTGCCATAAAACATGACTATGAAGGTGATCCAATAGTAGAAGCACAAACCCAAAAAGATTTTGCCATTTTTCTGCATACATAAATCATGTCATCTCTTAGTCTATAGTTGGGAATTTGCTCGGGGACGAGCAAACCTTAAGTATGGGGTATTTTGATAACACGATTTATTCCTTAGTTTTAGGTAATCATTTAGATAGATTTCTCACTCATTCATGCATGGTTTAGCACTAGTTCATGACGTTTGCACGTAATTCACGTACTTTGTCGAGATAGACGTCTACACGGACTTGTGCGTTGCTTTGTAGGTATTTTGGGAGATTTAGGAGCTAAAACGATACATTTGAGGATCATTCGTCAAGATGACACATCCTCGGACACATTAGGATGCAAATTAAGGGCTAAGAAGGACTCGTGGAACCTTGCCAACACTAGCCATGCACCAAATCACAGCTTAATGATCCAAGGCGAAGTTTCTGCACAGAATCACGGTTCTCTGACACTCCACGGCCGTGGAATCACCCGTGGATTTTTCTAGATTCTTGTGACAGCTGTGCCACGACTCTCATGGCCACCTCATGCAAGTTTGTTATAAAAGTGGTCCTTCATGGGCTGTGAGAGGCATCTTGGAGCAGCTCTCCATTATCCATGACCTTCTAACAAAAATATTCTCTCAACAAGAAGTCTTTCTAGGAAGGAAAGTGTCAAAAAGGAAGAAGAAGAGCTCCATTGAAGAGGAGAAGAAGCACACACACCATTGCCACACTTTGCCGGCGCTTCCGCAAAGTTCCTCGCAAAAGCCTAAGGCTAACTCTCCCAAAGCGAGGTTTTCCTAAGCCTAAAGCGAGTCCCCGAAAACTCTCCCCTCCCATCATTTTATATGATGGGGATAAATAGCCGTCCCGGCCCATTACGTAAATGATGTGGCAATAATTGATTCGTCAAAAGATCACCTAAATCACGGTCTCAAGGGATTCCACGACCGTGGTTTAGGGCGTGAAATTGGGTTACGGTGTATGTCATCTTCCACGACCGTACTTTAGTCCGTGTAACTCTCTGGAGTGCTCCATGCTCATGATGCCAAGATCCACGGCCGTGGTTTAGGGCGTGGACTCTTCTACGGCCGTATTTTAGGGCGTGGAAGTGTAGATTGCTTGTGGTTTCCTTTGTGTCGTGCCATTCTTCATCCTAGCTCCTTCTTTAGCTTCCTTGTTATGTTCCTAATCCTTGGATATGCTTAAACCCTCTCTTATCTCTCTCAAATGGTCCGGTTTTCAGCTCTTATTCACCTATAATCAACACAAAGCTAATGTAGGCCTCCATATCGAAAATATAGATAAACAAGCTAACAAATGCTTCAATGCCTTATATATGAACACAACAATGAATGAAAAACAACTATAATAAGTGCTTAGAATATCGCCATATTTCATGCTAACAAAATACCCCATACTTGCCACTTGCTTGTCCCCAAGCAAGGTCTTTGAAATCTTAGAACACAAGTTAGGATGAAATATGCATACAAACTCAAAAACAAAACATCTTTTAGGTAGGTGTGCTTCTAGTCAAAAGACCATTCTCAAACCTAGCTTCATTCACTCTTGAAACGCTTATATACATAACCAAATAATTTAGAGGAAAGAAACATCATGAATTGGTCAAACTTTAAAGTGAACATCATAACCTTCAAGCATAAGAATCTTCAATTTAGATCACCAAGTCAAATAACATTCTTTTGATCTTAAGGACTTCCAAGTAAGGTCTAGAATGCGGAAGGGAGGGAAACTTATAAGGGATGTGGTGCATGAATCTAGGAAAGTGGACAACTAACTCTTTTTCGTTTTAATTTGAACTGCAACACCATCAACTTTGAGCTTTGCTCTCTTCTTCTTCACATTACTTTTTCAACTTTACTTTTGGAGTTATAGACAACAGTGCACAAAAACCGAAGCCTAGGAGATTGGAATTTCTCAATTTCGAGATGCCTCAAACCCTTGATGCACATACCATAATCCGCTAGGAATATCGCTCAATCCGACTTTGGCAAGACACAAACACCCGGCTATGTGAATGGTGCCGAGTTACTCATCGTCATGATTGACTTCTTTTAGCATGAAATATTGTGATATTTTAGGCACGTTTTCTAAGTGTATTTCATCCATATTGGTGTTCAATGATAAAGCATTGAGACAATTGTGAGTTAGTTTATCTATATTGTCGATATAGAGGTCTACATAAGCTTTGTGTTGATTGTAGGCAAATAAAAGCTAAAACCGGACGAATCAAGGGAGAATGTTGATGGATTGAGCATGTCAAAGGATTGAGGACACCACAAAGGAGCTAAGGAAGATGCTAAAATGAAGAATGGCACAATACAAAGGAGAATTACGAGCAATTTACGTTCCACGCTCTAAAATATGGCCGTAATGAAGTCCACGCTCTAAACCACGGCCGTGGAACTTTGGCAACACAAGCGTGGAGCATTCCAGAGGGTTACACGGCCGTGGAAGTTGTGAAGCACCTTGATGAATTTCCACGCTCTAAACCACGCTCTAAACCACGGGCGTGGAATCCTTTGGAACCGTGATTTAGGTGATCTTTTAACGTAAAAATTAAAGCCACGATCTTTTACACGATGGGCTGTGATAACACGATTTATTGCTTAGTTTTAGGTAATCATTTAGATAGATTTCTCACTCATTCATGCATGGTTTAGCACTAGTTCACGACGTTTGCACATAATTCACGTACTTTGTCGAGATAGACGTCTACACGGACTTGTGCGTTGCTTTGTAGGTATTTTGGGAGATTTAGGAGCTAAAACGATACGTTTGAGGATCATTCGTCAAGATGACACATCCTCGGACACATTAGGATGCAAATTAAGGGCTAAGAAGGACTCATGGAACCTTGCCAACACTAGCCATGCACCAAATCACAACTTAATGATCCAAGGCGAAGTTTCTGCACAGAATCACGGTTCTCTGACACTCCACGGCCGTGGAATCACCCGTGGATTTTGCCAGATTCTTGTGACAGCTGTGCCACGACTCTCATGGCCAGCTCATGCAAGTTTGTTATAAAAGTGGTCCTTCATGGGCTGTGAGAGGCATCTTGGAGCAGCTCTCCATTATCCATGACCCTCTAACAAAAATATTCTCTCAACAAGAAGTCTTTCTAGGAAGGAAAGTGTCAAAAAGGAAGAAGAAGAGCTCCATTGAAGAGGAGAAGAAGCACACACACCATTGCCACACTTTGCCGGCGCTTCCGCAAAGTTCCTCGCAAAAGCCTAAGGCTAACTCTCCCAAAGCGAGGTTTTCCTAAGCCTAAAACGAGTCCCCGAAAACTCTCCCCTCCCATCATTTTATATGATGGGGATAAATAGCCGTCCCGACCCATTACGTAAATGATGTGGCAATAATTGATTCGTCAAAAGATCACCTAAATCACGGTCTCAAGGGATTCCACGACCGTGGTTTAGGGCGTGAAATTGGGTTACGGTGTATGTCATCTTCCACGACCGTACTTTAGTCCGTGTAACTCTCTGGAGTGCTCCATGCTCATGATGCCAAGATCTACGGCCGTGGTTTAGGGCGTGGACTCTTCTACGGCCGTATTTTAGGGCGTGGAAGTGTAGATTGCTTGTGGTTTCCTTTGTGTCGTGCCATTCTTCATCCTAGCTCCTTCTTTAGCTTCCTTGTTATGTTCCTAATCCTTGGATATGCTTAAACCCTCTCTTATCTCTCTGAAATGGTCCGGTTTTCAGCTCTTATTCACCTATAATCAACACAAAGCTAATGTAGACCTCCATATCGAAAATATAGATAAACAAGCTAACAAATGCATCAATGCCTTATATATGAACACAAAATTGAATGAAAAACATCTATAATAAGTGCTTAGAATATCGCCATATTTCATGCTAACAAAATACCCCATACTTGCCACTTGCTTGTCCCTAAGCAAGGTCTTTGAAATCTTAGAACACAAGTTAGGATGAAATATGCATACAAACGAAAAAACAAAACATCTTTTAGGTAGGTGTGCTTCTGGTCAAAAGACCATTCTCAAACCTAGCTTCATTCACTCTTGAAACGCTTATATACATAACCAAATAATTTAGAGGAAAGAAACATCATGAATTGGTCAAACTTTAAAGTGAACATCATAACCTTCAAGCATAAGAATCTTCAATTTAGATCACCAAGTCAAATAACATTCTTTTGATCTTAAGGACTTCCAAGTAAGGTCTAGAATGCGGAAGGGAGGGAAACTTATAAGGGATGTGGTGCATGAATCCAGGAAAGTGGACAACTAACTCTTTTTCGTTTTAATTTGAATTGCAACACCATCAACTTTGAGCTTTGCTCTCTTCTTCTTCACATTACTTTTTCGACTTTACTTTTGGAGTTATAGACAGCAGTGCACAAAAAACCGAAGCCTAGGAGATTGGAATTTCTCAATTTCGAGATGCCTCAAACCCTTGATGCACATACCATAATCCGCTAGGAATATCGCTCAATCCGACTTTGGCAAGACACAAACACCCGGCTATGTGAATGGTGCCGAGTTACTCATCGTCATGATTAACTTCTTTTAGCATGAAATATTGTGATATTTTAGGCACGTTTTCTAAGTATATTTCATCCATATTGGTGTTCAATGATAAAGCATTGAGACAATTGTGAGTTAGTTTATCTATATTATCGATATAGAGGTCTACATAAGCTTTGTGTTGATTGTAGGCAAATAAAAGGTAAAACCGGACGAATCAAGGGAGAATGGAGATGGATTGAGCATGTCAAAGGATTGAGGACACCACAAAGGAGCTAAGGAAGATGCTAAGATGAAGAATGGCACAATACAAAGGAGAATTACGAGCAATTTACGTTCCACGCTCTAAAATACGGCCGTAATGAAGTCCACGCTCTAAACCACGGCCGTGGAACTTTGGCAACACAAGCGTGGAGCATTCCAGAGGGTTACACGGCCGTGGAAGTTGTGAAGCACCGTGATGAATCTCCACGCTCTAAACCACGCTCTAAACCACGGGCGTGGAATCCTTTGGAACCGTGATTTAGGTGATCTTTTAACGTAAAAATTAAAGCCACGATCTTTTACACAATGGGCTGTGATAACACGATTTATTGCTTAGTTTTAGGTAATCATTTAAATAGATTTCTCACTCATTCATGCATGGTTTAGTACTAGTTCACGACGTTTGCACATAATTCACGTACTTTGTCGAGATAGACGTCTACACGGACTTGTGCGTTGCTTTGTAGGTATTTTGGGAGATTTAGGAGCTAAAACGATACGTTTGAGGATCATTCGTCAAGATGACACATCCTCGGACACATTAGGATGCAAATTAAGGGCTAAGAAGGACTCATGGAACCTTGCCAACACTAGCCATGCACCAAATCACAGCTTAATGATCCAAGGCGAAGTTTCTGCACAAAATCACGGTTCTCTGACACTCCACGGCCGTGGAATCACCCGTGGATTTTGCCAGATTCTTGTGACAGCTGTGCCACGACTCTCATGGCCAGCTCATGCAAGTTTATTATTAAAGTGGTCCTTCATGGGCTGTGAGAGGCATCTTGGAGCAGCTGTCCATTATCCATGACCCTCTAACAAAAATATTCTCTCAACAAGAAGTCTTTCTAGGAAGGAAAGTGTCAAAAAGGAAGAAGAAGAGCTCCATTGAAGAGGAGAAGAAGCACACACACCATTGCCACACTTTGCTAGTTTTTATAGTGAAGAATTCCGGATTCTATTTCTAAAGTTGTATGAACCAATTGAACCGTCTTTTGGAAGGATTGTGAGTTACTCTAATTCTATTTTCAGCTTTTTTTTATTTTAGTTCACTTGTTCATCTCTTTTCCTTCATCATCTTGCAAATGAATGCTATGATTTTGTGTTTGCTTGTTTCGATTTCTATTATGAATGTTGTAGGCTAAATAGATGTGGTTCTAGGGTAAGGAAAGGATGGTTATGGCTAGGGCTATGATAGGACGGACTTAGATTTATCTTTGGATGACTTGTTTGCATAAACGTAGCCTCTGTTAGAAATCACGGGTGGATCTTGTCAAACCACGGCCGTGGTTTAGGTAGAACAAGCCGTGATTTTCCCTGGTTCGGTGGATCTAGTCTTAGATTGTTAAAATGTTAAAATCCTAAGTGTTTGTCGAGTTAAATCTATCCTAGGGTGACCTAGTGTTAGCAACTAAGTGTTAGGAGAGACTTACCCGGTAATCCATACTCTTAGATTCCAAAGATAACAAACCTTAGGTAGTGGTGAGCCTAATAAGCCGCCATTGGATTAAGTGTGCTAGGATAGTTGTTTAGGACTTCCCTTTCCAAGACTTACCCGGTAAGGATAGGTTAAGATCTCTAGGTAACAATCCGGTTTGAGTAGAATTCCGTCCCTTAGGTTCTTAGAGACTTACCCGGTAATGAGACCTAGGGAATGGACTAGTGGATCATGAGACTTACCCGGTGATTGATCCCAATCTTGAAACACTTAACCCCAACATAGTTAATCCAAGGAATGAATAGATAGCTTGAGTCCTATGCTATAACCGGAATTTCCAACCCCTAGAATCCGTCTTTTCTTTCTTTCATCTATATCTTGTTAGCTTGTTTATTTGCGTTGATTCATAGTTTAGTTGATTAATTACCTTGCATGAATTGTGATCTTTGATTGATCACCAAAAAAACCCAACCAAAAACATTTGAGATTTTCACTTCTTTATTTCTCCCCCTCTTCTTAACATAGATCTTCACTAGACTTAATCTTAAATTGAATCAATCTCACCTTAGTCTTTGTGTTCGACCTCGAAATACTATCCCTACTACGAACGTCCCGTACACTGCGGGTTCGCTAGGAGTTAGGAGAAATATAACGAGTATAAATTTAAAACCCAATTGCGCATCACACTATCTTAGCGTAACAGGCTGGACACTTATTCTATCTTGCCCTATAAAAGGACGGAAAGAGAGAGATTCTGTCACCTTCGCTTACGCCTCTGCTTAGACTTCGCTTACGCTTATTGCACGTGTCTAGGGTTTCAAGTTGGACGTTTGGAGATTGCTATTTCGCAACGGAGATTTGCGAAAGACTTGGAGATTTGGAAGTTACGCTTTGTCCTTAGGTTTGATTAGAAGACGGATTGATATCCCGTTCTTCGTTCTCATCAAGGATTGTGATTGGTTTGTGTTATTCCGAATCTGATATACATCATTACTTTGTTTGTGGATTTGAGGTTGATTTGAGATTTATTCAAGGTTTTCGAGGGTTTTCATCTTTCATTCTTTTAAATCTTGAATTTGATATCATAATGACTGTTGTTGGCTAAAACCCTTTAGCAGTTATAAGGTGAAGGGTTGATAGTTGTGGCTTAGATGATGAAAGATTGATCGTAAACAGATTGGACCGTGAGAGTTATAGAGAATTGTAGACGAACCAAAATCACGGTGTGTTCTTGAGTTCCACAGCCGTGGAATCTCAAGATCCAACCGTAATTTCCCTTAGGTTACGAACCTTGCTTTTACTTTAGTCCAAAGTTAAAGATTTGCTTTAACTTAGTCTTGGCTTGCCTTTTCTAGGTGGTAGTGAAGCCTCAACAACCTCTACCTCGATTCCGAGTGTCACAACCTTAATCGGTTTAGTTAGTCTTGATCCTTGAATTACAAGTTTGGGTATTTGATATTAATTCTTGACTTTAGATCCTTTCTATACTGAAGCCTCAACAACCTTTATAGAGAGCGTCTTTAGTTAAGTCAGATAAAGCCTTGGAACTTCACCGTACATTGCTTTGCATTAGTATACCTTTGCAGCTCTTAACTCTGTCCTTATATCTTTAGTATATCTTGAATCGATTGCCACAACTAGATTCCTGGATCTTTAGGATTGTTGTATTCCCAATATTTACAAAAGCTCATACACTTACTTGGTTGACAATTCTATAATTGGATTTAACCCCCCAAATCCCTGTGTTCGATACTCTGGAATTCGTGCTTAACTATATCGATCCGTACACTGCGGGTTCGCTTGCTTGATTCTAGTTTTATAAATTTAAAGCTTATTTGCACGCATGCTAAGTGGCGAACAAGTTTTTGGCGCCGTTGCCGGGGATTTGGTCTAGGCCGAATTCGGTAATCGGTTGTCAAGCTTGGGAGCTTTTCCCTTGTTATTTGATATCTTTTCGAGTGTATGCGCAGGTCTAGGAACAACGAAGACCTCTTACCTCTTGATCAAGAGCTTGAGAGGACTTTGAGGAGAAAGCTTAAGAAAAGAAAAATGGTTGAAGAAAGAGAACGTGATTACCAAACGGAGTTAGCGGAAAAGGAAGCTCAACTCCAATGGAGTGAGAAGACTCGTAGGGAAGAAATGGATCGTCATCAAACAAAGGTTGATGATCTATCGGACTTGATGTTTCAAATGAGGCTGGAAATAAACAACCTTAAGAAGACAAAGAGAAGAAGGAGGCCATCAAGATCGATTAGAAACAACTAATCCAATGAGGATAGCGACTCTTCCATGCCACCACTAGATGAAATTGATCCAATGATCAATGTGAACCCATTCTTTCCACACCCAGCTGCTAATCGCCGTGTTCCAGCTAGAGGTGCGAGAGTCGAACGTGTGGATCAGGAGCCAAGAACTCTTGGCCAAATGATGGATCCAACGCAGCAATCACGCCGTTTGGGTGTGAATTTTGATGCTGACGATGCACAAGGGTTTAGCTTCAACCCTCAAGTTATTACCATTGTCCGCCAAAATCAATTTGGGGGAACAAGCGCTGAATCTCCACATCAAAATCTACAAAATTTTGAGATCATGATGCAGACTATGAAGCCAAAGAATGCAACTACCAACAGCTATAAACTCAAGCCTTTCTTTTTCTCCTTGAAAGGGAAAGCATTGTATTGGTATCAAGCTCTCCCAAGTGGGAAACTAGAGACATAGGAGGATCTTTCTTCGGAATTCCTCACTAAGTTCTTTCTGTCATCTAAAACGGCGGAGTTGAGAGGTAAGATTAATGCATTTTCTATGAGATCTAACTAAAATTTGTTTCAATCTTGGGAAAGATTTCAGGATTTGCGATTGGATTGCCCACATCATGGCATATCCAAATTGGAGCTATTGGAGATATACTATAAGGGGCTGGATGTGGAGACATAATTCAAGCTCCAATCCCTTTCATGTGGTACATTCATGGACATGAGGGAAGATGACGCTTGGGACTTCATTGAGAAGAAAGCGCGTGTCATTGAGAAGTATTCTCATCGAAAAGTGGAGGCGAATCATGTGGAGCAAGGAGCAAAGCTATCACAAGCGGCTCAAACTCAAATCTTTTCTCTCAATACGGAGATTAAAGAGTTGAAAGAAGCGATCAAAACCAACTTTCCAAAGCACAAGGAACAAGATGTAGGTTATTTAGGCAACAACAACAATAACCACAACGGGAATGAGAATACAAACCGCAACAACCGGAACAACAACCGGAACAATTGGAACAACAACAACAACAACCAGAACAACAATTGGAACAACAATAGGGGTTCAAACAACAACAATTGGTGTCCCAACCAACAAAATTCTGGTAATTCTTATTCCAATTCAGGAAATTCAAATTCACTAACTCCACCTTCCTCTTCTTCCACTCCTTTGAAAAGCCAGGGGCAAACATCTAATGGTGGAAGTACTTCGGGGAAAGAGAAGCCCGATCCCATGTTGGAGACAATTTTGGGCAAGCTTCAAGGATTGGAGACTCGCATCATCAAGGTTGATGATCACATAACTAAGGCTGATAAAGCCTAAAAGGTTTTAGAAAACCAAATGTTTAGCCATGCGGAAGAAGTTCCTAGGAATCAAGGGAAACTTCCGGGAAAGACGGAGGACAACCCAAAAGGAAGGATGATGGCAATCACAACTAGGAGCGGAGTAACAACTACCGATCCACAGCCTAAGTTTGTAGAAGTCCCCGTTGAGAAGGACAAAGAAAAGGGGAAGGAGAAGGAAGATGTCTATGTTCCTCCTCCAGCTTACAAACCTCCCCTACCGTTCCCGCAATCTAGAGCAAGAGCGCGTCTAGACAAGCAATTCGGTAAGTTTATTGAACTCATGAGAAAACTGCATATTAATATACCTTTCATTGATGCAATTGTCGGTATGCCGGCTTATGGAAAGTTCCTAAAGGAGATCCTCTCTAACAAGAGAAAGCTAGAGGATTTTGGAGAGGTTAAGATGAGTTCGGATTCATTGGATCTCCTCAAAACCATGAAAGAGAAGATGCCCCCAAAGCTAAAGGATCCGGGGTCATTTTGTATTCCCATAGGAGTGGGAGATGTCACATATGATGCATTGTGTGATTTGGGAGCAAGCGTGAGCATCATCCCGCTAGCCTTATGCAGAAAGATCGGTTTAGGCGATCCTAAACCGGTAAAGATGACGTTGTACATGGCGGATCGTTCCATAACTCGTCCCGTCGGTATAGTTGAAGACGTCCCGGTCAAGCTTGGTAAGTTCTATGTTCCTATAGACTTTGTTGTGCTTGAGATTCCTGCAGATAGTCTGGTCCCGATCATTCTCGGAAGACCGTTTCTTGCAACATCCGGCTGTATAGTCGATTGCAAGAATGCTAGACTCTCCTTTGACATAGGAGAAGAGAAGGTAGAGTTCGTTCTTTCCACTTTGGTGAAGGAACCAGCCTTTGATGTGGATATATTCAATATCCAAGACGAAGAGTTATCTAAAGAGGAGGTAAGTTCTATTCTCTTAAAAGATCCCTTGCAAAAAGTTCTTTCTATGAGCATAATGGATATAGAAGAAGAAGAGGAGTGCAATGAGGCAATTGAAGCCTTATAGACACAAGAAGAAGTATGTGAAGAAGAGTTCGAGAAACTCCACGATGAGGCAGAAAACGTACGGATCCACGGTCAGACGGACTATTCCACGGCCGTGGATTTCACCAACAAAAGCGTGGAGCACTACAGAAAGTTACACGGCCGTGGAGGAAACAGAGCCACCGTATTTACTTTCCACGCCCAAAATCACGGCCGTGGAGAAGGCAGGGGTGCCGTAATTTTGGGTGAGTTCGAAGGAAATTGTGTTTCTTCCACAACTTCTCTTGATTCTTCTCCAACACCTTCTACTTCCTTAGACACTTCTAAGGTACCATCCGATATTCCTCAAGAGCCATTGGAGACTCCTATAGTGATGGAATTGAAACCACTTCCTACACATCTAAGGTATGCATTTCTTGGATCTAATTCTACCTTCCCGGTAATTGTTAGTTCCGATTTGAGCATAGTTGAACATAGTAAGCTTATGGTTGTCCTTAAGAAACATAGGAAAGCCGTAGGATATACTATATAGGATTTAGTTGGAATCAAACCTTCCCTATGCATGCATAAGATCTTAATGGAAGAGGACTTTAGAACTTCACGACAACCTCAAAGGCGGTTAAATCCGACCATGAAGGAGGTTGTCAAGAAGGAAATTCTTAAACTACTTGATGCAGGTATCATCTATCCTATCTCTGATAGCAAGTGGGTGAGTCCCGTACAAGTGGTTCCGAAGAAGGGAGGAATGACGGTCATCACCAACAAAAACAATGAACTCATTCCTACACGAACCGTAACAGGATGGCGGATGTGCATAGACTACCGCAAGCTAAACAACGCGACGAGGAAGGATCACTTCCCACTACCCTTCATCGATCAAATGCTTGAAAGGTTAGCACAACATTCACACTTTTGCTATCTTGACGGTTATAGTGGTTTCTTTCAGATCCCGATACACCCGGATGATCAAGAGAAGACCACGTTCACGTGCCCGTGGGGTACGTTTGCCTATAGGAGGATGCCGTTCGGGCTTTGCAACGCCCCAACCACCTTTCAAAGGTGCATGATGGCCATCTTCTAGGAATATATAGAGGAAATCATGGAGGTTTTTATGGATGACTTCTCCGTTTATGGTTCCTCTTTTGACAATTGTCTTTCTAACCTTGCTCTTGTATTACAAAGATACGAAGACACTAACCTAGTTCTTAATTGGGAAAAGTGTCAATTTATGGTGAAAGAAGGCATTGTATTAGGACACTTAATCTCTAGTAGAGGGATTGAGGTGGATAAAGCTAAGATATAGAAAATAGAAAAACTTCCTCCCCCAACTTCGGTGAAAGGGATAAGAATTTTTCTAGGACATGCTGGATTTTATAGGCGTTTCATAAAGGATTTCTCTAAAATATCAAAACCGCTTACTAATATATTGATGATGGATGCAAGTTTTGAGTTTTCGCAGGAATACTTAGATGCGTTTAATATGATTCGGGAAGCTCTAATCTCAGCCCCGATTATCCAACCTCCGGATTGGAATCTTCCCTTTGAGGTTATATGTGACGCAATTGACGTAGCTATAGGAGCTGTCCTTGGACAAAGAAAGGAAGGGCGAACCCATGCTATCTACTACGCTAGCAAGACGCTAGATGAAGCGCACCTCAACTACGCCACTACCGAAAAAGAATTCTTAGCTATTGTATATGCAATTGACAGATTTCGCTCTTATCTTGTAGGTGCAAAGGTGATTGTATACACGGATCATGCTGCGATCCGGTATCTACTTGCAAAGAAGGATGCGAAGCCAAGGCTAATTAGATCGATTCTTCTCCTACAAGAATTCGATCTAGAAATCCGCGACAAGAAGGGTTCAGAAAATTCTGTTGCGGATCATTTGAGTCGTCTAACACATCTAGAGGACGACCGTCTACCTATAGATGACTCCTTTCCGGACGAGCATTTACATAACATAGAGGAGTGCATCGATGTGATCACCAAAGGTAACGAACCATGGTTCGCTGATTTTGTTAACTATTTGGTTTGTCACGAATTACCGCCCGGATTATCCTACGCACAAAGAAAGAAGTTCTTTAAGGATGTTCGGGAATACTTTTGGAATGAACCTCTCCTCTTTAAGAGAGGTCCGGATGGCATTATTCGGCGATGTGTGCCGGAAGATGAGATGCAAAGTGTCATCCTCCATTGTCATTCACTACCTTGTGGAGGACACACTAGTTCGAACAAGACTAGCGCTAAGGTATTGCAATTTGGATTCTTTTGGCCTACTTTGTTTAAAGATGTGCAAACCTTTGTTTCCTGCTGCGATGCTTGTCAAAGAACAGGAAATATATCTAGGAGGAATGAGATGCCTCTCAACAACATCCAAGAGGTGGAGATCTTTGACATTTGGGGAGTAGACTTCATGGGACCTTTCCCATCATCTTGTGGAAACCAATACATACTTTTAGCGGTGGATTACGTTTCGAGATGGGTTGAAGCAATTGCCTCTCCCACCAATGATGCCATGGTAGTGGTTAAGTTCTTTAACAAGACCATTTTCCCACGATTTGGGACACCACGGACTATTATTAGTGATGGAAGTTCTCACTTCATTGCCCGACGCTTTGAAGCTCTTCTAGCTATGTATGGGGTGACTCACAAGATTGCCACCCCCTATCATCCACAAACTAGTGGACAAGTGGAGATCTCTAACCGGGGGATTAAAAGGATCTTAGAGAAGACGGTTTCAAGGACAAGGAAGGATTGGTCCTTGAAGCTAGATGACGCATTATGGGCGTACTGGACTGCATATAAGACTCCCATCGGAACTACGTCATACAACCTTGTGTATGGGAAGTCTTGCCACTTACCGGTAGAGTTGGAGCACAAGGCGTATTGGGCAATAAAGTGGTTGAATTTCAGGATGAAGGAAGCGGGAGAGAAGCGTCTCTTGGACTTCAATGAGCTTGAAGAACTCAGGAAGCCATAATGGAATACTCGGGAAGCCATGCATAACAGCGAATGTCTCCTTCTAATTATGGCGTCTGGCCATAATGGAATACTCAGGAAGCCATGAAATGCCTCTACCTCCTCTATCCTCCCAAGGCATAGCAGCAGTAGGTGGACCTCGGTGCCTAGGAAAGATCAAACCTCTAGTCATAAGGCTCTTGAGACCCAAAGGTCTCGCCGCTATCCTAGTACAAGCAGAGCAATCAATCCCAAGCTGCGTAGCTATGTGGGTAACTATCCCACCATATCCAATGTTCCCGGCCCTCTTATTCTTAAGCTTGCTAATGGTGGAGGCTAAGAGGGTGGCACAATCGGCGGGTCTACCGTGTAGCATAGCATAGAGAAGGAATAGCTCGTCGGTCTTAATCTTTTGTGAGGTCTCGGTCCTAGGGAATAGGCACGTGGAAAGAACCCTATGAGCTATCTTCAAGGCTAAGTGGTAGATGAGCTTAGCCTTGGTATCAGTTGGTTGCCAGCGGTCCTCGCTAGCGTAAATTATAGCAATCTCCTCACAAAAGTCCTTATCGTATACACCGCTAGGGAAACGACCGTTAAAGGTCTCATGGAACCCAAAGAAGGCTCCAAACTGCTGGATGGAGAACTAATAGTCCGTCTCCATCAATCGAAAGGATACCGTCCTATCGACGTGGCTATGCTCGAAGGATATAACAAACTCCCTCGTAATCTTCTCACAAGCATCCGCTCTAATAGCGGAGAAAACAATCAATCCGGCTCTATCCAAGAGCCATGTCAAAGCATTAACCACATTAAGTGGCTCCAACTCTTTAAGCAAGAGGTATCTAGGTCCTATGACCGGTCTTTCCTCGATCTTTTCTAAAGCATCGAGATAGTTAGGGTGAATGGTCGGGATTTTAGGGCGTGGAGGTGATGGTTCACTAGGAGGGTTATGGGAAGAGGAGGAATTATCACCCTTTCTCTTCTTTTTCTTTCCTGCACTTCATCTGAACATTTTCCCAAATACAGAAAAAACCACGGTCTGTTCTTAGTTTTGCACGGCCGTGGAAGTCCCAGAGACCGTGATTCGTCTCAGAAATGCTCAAATCTCAATCAAATCAACAACAAACTCAGCAGAACCTGTCCTAGACTATTTCTAATCTCAATCCTATACAAATTTTCTAAGTTCTTGCGGAAAATTAACCCGAATTGACAAAGAAGAGAACAATAGTAAAAACCTAGGTTTTTGGATCTTAGAATCCAAATTCCGCTTTCTTGATGGATTGTTCACTTGTTTTGTCGATTGGATCTTGTAGAGGAATGAATTTGCTCCAATTTTGCACCAAGAATCGATCAAAACGATTACCGAATGAAGAATTGCGAGAGGGGGAGAATTTTCGGAGTTTAGGGCATGGAAAGGGGCGTGGAAGAGGGGTTTTGTGGTGTTTTTGTTAAGGAAGGTGGTTTATATAGTGGCCGTAAAATTTTTTGAAAATCACGGTCACTCGGGGGTTTCCACGGCCGTGGTTTTGTACGGACCCATGATTTTTGGTGATTTTTCTCAGATTTTGAAGAATTACGGTCACTGTAGCCTCCATGACCGTGGTTTAGGGCATGGAACTCTCTGTAATGTGCCAAAATCCGTGGTTCAGGGCATGGATCTTGGGTTGCTTCCCAAGAAGCGCTTGTTTAAGTTCCGTAGCTAGACCGTACTTGCACCTATTCGAGTGCGGTGGGTGCGAATTCCTCAGTTTGGAGTTCCGGTGAGTATTTCTTGAGTCGTTGACCGTTCACCTTGAAGCTTCCGCCCTTTTCACCCCATACTTCAACTGCACCATGGGGAAAGACATGTTTGATTAGATAAGTTCCAGTCCAACGAGATTTAAGCTTACCTGGAAAGAGCCGAAGTCTCGAATTGAAGAGGAGAACTTGATCTCCTTCTTTGAGGTCCTTTGGAATCATATGCCTATCATGCCAACGCTTCACTCTCTCTTTGTAGATCTTGGCGTTTTCGTAGGCGTTTAAGCGAAGTTCTTCAAACTCGTTAAGGTCCAAAAGGCGCTTCTTGCCCGCTTCCTTCATGCTGAAGTTCAACCACTTTACCGCCCAATACACCTTATGTTCCAGCTCTACCGGTAAGTGACAAGACTTCCCATACACAAGGTTATATGGTTTCGTTCCTATGGGAGTCTTGTATGCAGTCCGGTATGCCCACAATGCGTCGTCTAGCTTCAAAGACCAATCTTTTCTTGTCTTCGAAACTGTTTTCTCTAGGATTCCTTTAATCTCCCGGTTTGAAATCTCCACTTGTCCACTCATTTGTGGATGGTAAGGGGTGGCGATCTTGTGAGTCACCCCATACTTAGCTAGTAGAGCTTCGAATCGTCGGGCAATGAAGTGAGAGCCTCCATCACTAATGATAGTACGTGGTGTCCCAAATCGTGGGAAAATAGTCTTGTTAAAGAACTTAACCACAACCATGGCATCATTAGTGGGAGAGGCGATTGCTTTAACCCATCTCGAAACATAATCTACAGCTAGAAGTATGTATTGGTTTCCACAAGATGATGGGAAAGGTCCCATGAAGTCTACTCCCCAAACGTCAAAGATCTCTACCTCCTGAATGTTGTTAAGAGGCATTTCGTTTCTCCTAGATATGTTCCCAGTTCTTTGACAAGCATCGCAGCAGGAAACAAAGGTTTGCACATCTTTAAATAAAGTAGGCCAAAAGAATCCAAATTGCAATACCTTTGCGCTACTGTTGCTCGAGCTAGCGTGTCCTCCACAAGGTAGTGAATGACAATGACGGATGACACTTTGCATCTCGTCTTCCGGCACACATCGTCGAATGATGCCGTCAGGACCTCTCTTAAAGAGGAGAGGTTCGTTCTAAAATTATTCCCGGACATCCTTAAAGAACTTCTTCCTTTGTGCATAGGATAATCCGGGTGGTATTTCCTGACAAACCAAATAGTTAACAAAATCAGCAAACCATGGTTCGTTACCTTTAGTAATCTTGTCGATGCACTCCTCTATGATGTGTAAATGCTCGTCCGGAAAGGAGTCATCTATAGGTAGATTTTCGTCCTCTAGATGTGGTAGACGACTTAAATGATCCGCAACAGAATTTTCCGAACACTTCTTGTCACGGATCTCTAGATCGAATTCTTGTAAGAGAAGAATCCATCTAATCAGCCTTGGTTTCACATCCTTCTTTGCAAGTAGATACCGGA
Source organism: Fagopyrum esculentum (assembly GCA_033239045.1). NCBI lineage: Eukaryota > Viridiplantae > Streptophyta > Magnoliopsida > Caryophyllales > Polygonaceae > Fagopyrum > Fagopyrum esculentum. The sequence goes on along the minus strand of BSUD01000008.1, from coordinate 20,566,516 downwards.
TCGCAGCATGATCCGTGTATACAATCACCTTAGCACCTACAAGATAAGAATGAAACTTTTCAAATGCATAAACAATAGCTAGAAATTCTTTTTCGGTAGTGGCGTAGTTAAGCTACGCTTCGACTTGCGTCTTGCTAGTATAGTAGATAGCATGGGTTCATCCTTCCTTCTTTTTCCCAAGCACATCTCCTATAGCTATGTCACTTGCATCACACATGACCTCGAATGGAAGATTCCAATCCGGAGGTTGAATGATCGGGGCTGAGATTAGAGCTTCCCGAATCTTATGAAACGCATCTAAGCACTCTTGCGAGAAATCAAAGACTGCATCCTTCATCAATAGATTAGTAAGCGGTTTTGATATCTTAGAGAAGTCCTTTATAAAATGTCTATAAAATCAAGCATGTCCTAGAAAGCTTCTTATCCCCTTCACCGAAGATGGAGGAGGGAGCTTTTCTATAGTTTCTATCTTAGCCTTATCTACTTCAATCCCTCTACTAGAGATCAAGTGTCCTAATACAATGCCCTCTTTCACCATAAATTGACACTTCTCCCAATTAAGAACTAAGTTAGTGTCTTCACACCTTTGTAGCACAAGAGAAAGGTTAGAAAGATAATTATCGAAAGAGGAACCATAAATAGAAAACTCATCCATGAAAACCTCCATGATCTCCTCTATGTACTCCGAGAATATAGCCATCATGCACCTTTGAAAGGTGCCTGGGGCGTTGCAAAGCCTGAAGGGCATTCTTCTATAAGCAAACGTACCCCACGGGCACGTGAACGTGGTCTTCTCTTGATCGTCCGGATGTATCAGGATCTGAAAGAAACCACTATAACCGTCAAGATAACAGAAATGTGAGTGTTGTGTTAACCTTTCAAGCATTTGATCGATGAATGGTAATGGGAAGTGGTCCTTCCTCGTTGTGTTGTTTAGCTTGCGGTAGTCTATACACATCGTCCATCCCGTCACGGTTCTTGTAGGAATGAGCTCATTGTTCTTATTGGTGATGACTATCATTCCTCCCTTCTTTGGAACAACTTGTACGGGACTCACCCACTTGCTATCGGAGATAGGGTAGATGATACCTGCATCAAGTAGTTTAAGAATTTCCTTCTTGACAACCTCCTTCATGGTCGGATTTAACCGCCTTTGAGGTTGTCGCGAAGTTCTAAAATCTTCTTCCATTAGGATCTTATGCATGCATAGTGAAAGCTTAATTCCTACTAGATCCTCTATAGTGTAACCTAAGGCTTTCCTATGTTTCTTTAGAACAACCATAAGCTTACTATGTTCGTCTTTACTTAGATCGGAACTAACTATTACCGGAAAGGTAGAATTAGATCCTAGAAATGCGTACCTTAGATGTGCGGCAAGTGGCTTCAATTCCATCACTATTGGAGTCTCTAATGGCTCTTGAGGAGTGTCCAATGTATCCTTAGAAGTCTCTAAGGTATTAGAAGTTGTTGGAGAAGAATCAAGAAAAGTGGTAGAAAGAACGTAATTGTCCTCAGATTTTCCCAAAATTACGGCACCTCTGTTTCCTCCACGGTCGTGGTTTAGGGCGTGGAAATAAATTACGGCACCTCTGATAGTTCCACGGCCGTGGTTTTGGCCATGTAACTTACTGGAGTCCTATGAATAGCTAATTACGGTCATACTGGTGGGAACTACGGCCGTGGAATAGCACGATTGGCCGTGATTCCTCATGTTTTCTGACCCATCGTCGAGTTTTTCAAACTCTTTTTCATGCACTTCCTTTTGCTCCTCTAAAGCTTCAATTTCCTCATTGTATTCTTCCTCTTCTCCTGTGTCCATAATGCTCATAGTGATCACCTTTTGCAAAGGATCTTTGAAGAGAATCGAACTTACTTCTTCTCTAGATAGCTCTTCGTCATGGATGTTAAATATGTCCTCTTCAAGAGCTGGTTCTTTCATCAAAGTGGAAAAAACGAACTCTACCTTTTCCTCTCCTATGTCGAAGGCCAGTCTAGCATTCTTGCAATCCACCATACAACCGGATGTTGCAAGAAATGGTCTTCCGAGTATAATCGGGACCGGACTATCTGCAGGAATGTCAAGCACAACAAAATCTATTGGAACATAGAACTTACCAAGCTTGACCGGGACGTCTTCAACGATACCGACGGGGCGAGTTATGGATCGATCCGCCATATATAACGTCATCTTCACCGGTTTAGATTCGCCTAGACCGATCTTCCTGCATAAGGCAAGCGGAATGATGCTAACGCTTGCTCCTAAATCACATAATGCATAATATGTGACATCTCCTACTCCTAATGGAACACAAAATGACCCCGGATCCTTCAGCTTTGGGGGCATCTTTTCCTTCATCGTCTTGATGAGATCCAACGAATCCGAACTCATCTTGACTTCTACAAAGTCTTCTAGTTTCCTCTTGTTGGAGAGTATCTCCTTTAAGAACTTCCCATATGCTGGCATACCTACAATTGCATCAATGAAAGGTATATTAATATGCAGTTTGCTCCTGAGTTCAATGAAATTACCGAATTGTTTGTCTAGACGCGCTCTTGCTCTAGATTGTGGAAATGGTAGGGGAGGTTTGTAAGCTGGAGGAGGAATGTAGATGTCTTCCTTCTCCTTCCCCTTTTCCTTCTCTTTTTCGGCTGAAACTTCTACAAACTTAGGCTGGATCGGTAGTTGTCGCTCCGCTCCTAGTTGTGATAGCCATCACCCTTCCTTTTGGGTTATGCTCCATCTTTCCTGGAAGTTTTCCTTGATTTCTAGGAACTTCCTCAGCATTGCTACACATTTGATTTTCTAAAACCTTTTGGGCTTTATCAACATTTGTGATGTGACTCTCCAATCCTTAAAGCTTTCCCAAGATCGTTTCCAACATGGGATTGGGCTTCTCTTTTCTCGAAGTGCTTCCACTATTAGATGTTTGCCCCTGGCTTTTCAAAGGAATGGAAGAAGAAGATGGTGGAGTTAGTGAATTTCCTAAATTGGGATAAGAATTACCGGAGTTTTGTTGTTGGTTGGAACGCCAATTGTTGTTGTTTGAACCCCTATTGTTGTTCCAATTGTTATTCCGGTTGTTGTTGTTCCAATTGTTCCGGTTGTTGTTCCGGCTGTTGCAATTGGTGTTCTCATTCCCATTGTGGTTATTTATGTTTCCTAAATAACAAAAATCTTGCGCCTTAGGCTTTGGAAAGCTAGCCTTGATGACTTCCTTCAATTCTTTAATCTCGGTGTTGAGAGAAAAGATTTGAGTTTGAGCAGTTTGTGTTAGCTTTGCTCCTTGCTCCACTCGATTAGCTTCTACTTTCCGGTGAGAATATTTCTCAATGACTCGGGCTTGCTTCTCAATGAAGTCCCAAGCGTCATCTTCTCTCATGTCCATGAATGTACCACATGAAAGGGATTGGAGCTTGAATTGTGTTTCCACATCCAGCCCCTTATAGTATATCTCCAATAACTCCAATTTGGAAATGCCATGGTGTGGGCAATCCAATAATAAATCTTTAAATCTTTCCCAAGACTGAAACAAACTTTCATTAGATCTCATAGAAAAAGCATTAATCTTACCTCTCAACTCCGCCGTCTTGGATGGCGGGAAGAACTTGGTTAGGAACCCCGAAGATAGATCCTCCCATGTTTTGAGTCTTCCATTTGGAAGAACTTGATACCAAGATAAAGCTTTCCCTTTCAAAGAGAAAAAAATGGCTTGATCTTGTAATTATTGATGGTTGCATTCTTTGGCTTCATTGTCTCCATCAAGATCTCAAAATTCTGTAAATGTTGATGTGGAGATTCGATACTCGTTCCTCCAAACTGGCTTTGGCGAACGATGGTGATAACTTGTGGGTTGAAGCTAAACCCCTGAATATCGTCAGCATCAAAGTTCACACCTAGTCGGCGTGGTTGCTGAATGGGATCCATTCTTTGGTCAACAGTTCTTGGCTCTTCATCTACGCGAGCGGCTCTCGCACCCCCAGCCGGGATACGAAAATAGGCGGCCGGCCTTTGATTATTCTGGTTCGCATTAATCGTTGGATCAATGTCCTCTAGCGATGGCATGGAGGAGTCGCTCTCTTCATTAGATGAGTCGGTTCTAACCGATCTTGTCGGTTTCCTTCTCTTCTTCTTCTTGGAATCACTCATCTCCAGCCTCATTTGAAGCATCATGACCTTGAGCTCATCAATTTGCAATTGATAACTGTCCGATTCTTCCTTGCGAGTCTTCTCGCTCCATCTAAGTCGAGCTTCAGAATCCTCCAACTCTGCTTGGATATCCCTCTCTTTATTTTCAGCCATCTTTCTTTCTTTGAGCTTCTTTCTCAAAGTCTTCTCAAGTTCTTGATCAAGAGGTAAGAGGTCTTTGTTGGTGTTAGACCTGCGCATATACCTAAGGTAACCTGCAATTATCACTCAAAAGAGATATCAAATGACAAGAGCAAAGCTCCCAAACTTGACAACCGATAACCGAATTTGGCCTAAACTAAATCCCCGGCAACGGCCCCAAAAAACTTGTTCGCTCCTAAGTATGCGTGCAAATAAGCTTTAAATTTATAAATCTAGAATCAAAGCAAGCGAACTCGTAGTGTACGGATCGGCGTAGTAAATCAAGAATTCCATAGTGTCGAACTCAAAGATTTGGGGGGAACAAATTCAGTTCGCATTTCATCAAGCAAGTATAGGTAAAACTTTGAAAATATTGGGAAAACAACAACCCTAAAGATCCAGGTATCTAATTGTGGCAATCGATTCAAGATATACTAAAGAACTAAGGACAGAGTTAAGAGCTGCAAAGGTATGCTAAAGTAAAGCAATGTACGGTGATGTTCTAGAACTTTATATGACTTATCTAAGGACACTCTCTATAAAGGTTGTTGAGGCTTCAGTATAGAAAGAATCTATGGATAAGAATTAATCTCAAATACCCAAACTTGCAACCCAAGGATAAAAACTAACTAAAACGATTAAGGTTATGACACTCGAAATCGAAATAGAGGGTGATGAGTCTCACTACTACCTAGAAAAGGATAAGCCAAGACTAGATTAAAGCTAATCTTTAACCTTGGATCAAAGTAAAAGCAAGGTTCGTAAACTAGGGTAAATCACGGGCAGATCTTGAGTTCCACGGCCGGTGAAGTTCAAGAACAGACCGTGATCTTGGTTCGTCGACGAGATCTCTCTAACTCTCAGGGTCCAATCAATTTACGATCGATCTATCATCATCTAAGCCACAACTATCAACCCTTCACCTTAGAATTGCTAAAGGGTTTTAGCCAACAATCATTGTCATGATATCAATATTCAAATCAAAGAGAATAAAAGATGAAAACCCTCGGAAACTCAAATATAACTCAAAGTCAAACTCAAATCCAAAACACAAACTAGAATACTCAATGGATTCGGAATATAACACAAAACCTCACAATGATCTTAGGCGAACACGAAGAACGGGATGTCAATCCGTCTTCAATATCAAAACCTAAGAAAAGGCGCAACTTCCGCCACACACAATCTTCGGGAATCCAAATTACCGACGCTTCCGCAAAGTTCCTCGCAAAACCCTAAGGCTAACTCTCCCAAAGCGAGGTTTTCCAAATCCTAAAGCGAGTCCCCGAAAACTCTCCCCTCCCGTCATTTTATAAGACGGGGAAAAATAGCCGTCCCGGTCCATTATGTAAATGATGTAGCAATAATTGATTCGTCAAAAGATCACCTAAATCACGGTCTCAAGGGATTCCACGACCGTGGTTTAGGGCGTGGAATTGGGTTACGGTGTCTGTCATCTTCCACGACCGTACTTTAGGCCGTGTAACTCTCTGGAGTGATCCACGCTCATGATGCCAAGATCCACGGCCGTGGTTTAGGGCGTGGACTCTTCTACGGCCGTATTTTAGAGCGTGGAAGTGTAGATTGCTTGTGGTTTCCTTTGTGTCGTGTCATTCTTCATCCTAGCTCCTTCTTTAGCTTCCTTGTTATGTTCCTAATACTTGGATATGCTCAAATCCTCTCTTATCTCTCTCAAATGGTCCGGTTTTCAGCTCTTATTCACCTATAATCAACACAAAGCTAATGTAGACCTCCATATCGAAAATATAGATAAATAAGCTAACAAATGCTTCAATGCCTTATTTATGAACACAACAATGAATGAAAAACAACTACAATAAGTGCTTAGAATATCGCAATATTTCATGCTAACACTGCATAGAGCCTCCCCTGCGCCTCTGTCACGTGCCGCCCCTACGCCTCTTTGCAACAGCCCCTACGGTTTCTTCTACAGTAACTCCCGTTATTGTGAGTTGCTTCCTTCCTTGCTTTCCTCGTTCCTTTTCTTGTTCCTTCTGGTTGTTCTTAGATCCTTGAGTGTTTTGTAGGACTAAGGTTGAGACCTTAGCTTTTGTAGATCTCTTAGAGATCTTGGAGACTAGAAGTTATAAACTTCTAGCATTCGTTTCGGTTCTTGATTCGTTATGCTTGCGTGAATAGGCTTCCTTGTGTCCCTTTCATAGGCTTTCCTGGGTTTTTGTTGAGTGTTGAGTTTACCTTCGAGTAAGGTAGGTCCCTTGGACTTACTTAGCTTCATTCCGTATATTGGTTTGATTGTATTGGCTTGATTGTGTTGTTTATCTTGTTATAATTGATAACCGGAATATGATTCACCTTTGTTATACCTTAATCTGCCCAAGTGTATTTTAACCGGACATTTATCGCTTGTCCAGTTCAGAATGGGAAAACTGGGAGGTGCTCTCGCGACCAGTCCAACAAATGACAGAAGGATGCATACATTCTATTCTTGTTGGTGAAAGGGGACGGAGGCAAGATCATAGCGATACTCGTGTAACAACCAAAAGTTGAATTAGTAATTGGATAACCTAATGAAAGATAATAACCGGTTGTTATGTGAGCAAGCTATGTGTTTACTTTACCTTATGTGTGTTTGTGCCTTTACTGTCTTTCCGATATCTTGAATGTTAGCTAAATGTTTAAACCCTTGTTATAGATGCCTTGCAATATATAGGTGATGCTAAGTGATTCAGATAGTGTCGTCAGCCGGGTTTCATGTACATTATAGGACGGGATCGGGTTTATATTTATGTTTGTTGTTTTTCCTTTGTTTTGAACTCGGCTGCGAATCTTTGACGCTTCCTTTGTTTAAACCTTTGGTTTTGTTATAATTTTGGTTTTCATTTGTTTGTGCCTTGTTGTAAGATCCATTCTGCTGTTGCTTCTTTGAGGGTCGGGACCCATTGTGAGGTCCTAGCCCGTAATTCTTCGAGTTCCCAGAACTTGGGGTGTTACACCCACCGTTATGAGGTTAGTCTTCCACGTAGACTAAGCAATTACATAAGCATGGTAATTTACATGAACGTAAGCATGATTAAGTACATATGACACAACATGACTTTAAGAGATACCAAAGGAAAGCACAAGGATGAATCATGATTTTAAACTTATAAGTCGAACTCAAATATCATAGAAGGATATGAATCAAGTATCTTATAGAAATCATGCTTAAAATCCAAATGTATAATGATATAAACCACAATTAGATATTCAAGTCCGAAAACGATATCCAAATTGAAGTTCATAAACCAAAATCATAGTCCACAAATCCAACTCAATATTCTCGTAAAACCAAAGTAATAACTCGTACATCCAAATCAGTATTCATGATCAAATCCAATCATTCTTGTAATCAAGTTCTCATAATTGAATCCAAATACTTACAATCAAATCTAAATGCACATAAATCATTTCCAAAGAAACTAAATACAATAAATCTCAAGTTTATATACTTTACTGAAACAGACGACACTAATGCTGACATGGCGCCCCAATAATTTTTCTCGGATTATATCTTTTACTAATTAACAAATTAAGCTAATAAACTTCTTTACTAAACAATATAATTTTTTTTAAAACTAAGTGGGGTCTTTATCGTGAAAGTAGAATGTGGATCCAAATTTTTTTAAAACTTGTTTTTTCATAATACGTTATTACAAATATTTTAAACCTTTATTTCTAATTAAATTGATTTCCTTTAATTAAACTAATTTCTGATTTTGTTTAAAACTTTTTTACTAAAGCATATAAATCTTTTACTGTTTTTTGTAAGTAGCACTTATAATCTAACAATCTTTTATTTTTTATTAAAAATCTATATATCTATATCTATAAACTTTACTAAAACAGACGACACTAATGCTGACGTGGCGTCCCCATAAGTTTTCTGGGATTAAATCTTTTACTAAATAACAAATTAAGCCAATAAACATTTTTACCAAAGCATATAATTTTTTTTAACTAACTAGCGTCTTTATCGTGCAAGCATAATCTGGATCCAAATTTTTAATAATTTATTTAATAATATGTTATTACGAATATTTTACAACTTTTATTTCTAATCTATCGACTTTACTATTCAAACAAAATTTTTAATAATATGTTATTACTAATATTTTATAACTTTTATTTCTAATCCATTAACTTTACTAAAACTGACGACAATAATGTTGATGTGGCGCCCCCACAATTTTTTTCGGATTAAATCTTTTACTAAATAACAAATTAAGCCAATATGTTTTTTTACTAAAGCATATAAACTTTTTAAAACTAACTGTGTCTTTATCGTGAAACTAGAATCTGGATCCAATTTTTTTTTAAACTTTTTTTTAATAATATGTTATTACAAAAATTTAAAACTTTTATTTCTAATTAAATGAATTTCCTATTTTTAATTAAAATGAGTTCCGATTTTTTTTCAACTTTGTTACTAAAGTATATAAATCTTTTAATGTTTTTTGTAAGTAGAACTTATAATATATCTATCTTTTTATTTTTTACTAAAAAAATTTATACTTTACTAAAACAGACGACACTAATCCTGACGTGGCGTGTAATATCCGGAATTTTTATTCCGATTAATTCCAAATCAATTCGGACTTCAAGCCGTTGACGGTTTCCCATTCTATCTAGTATTTCTTTCTTCACAAATTTTATCATTTCATGTAGAATTTAATTCACATAAAATGATAGAATTATATCAAATCCTAATTCTTATAATTATTTATTATTTTATGTAGAATTTAATTCACATAAAATCATAGAATTATATCAAACCCTAATTCTTATAATTAATCCTTAACGACGACTTTAGACGAGAATGTGACAAAGCTGTGACGAGATCATGACAGAGCTGAGACGAGGTCATGACGAAGCCCGACAACTCTGTGACGAAGTCATGCACGGGCTTGACAAAGCCATGACGAGTTTTTGACGAGTTTTGACAACTTAGCCCACCTTTGTTTTTACAACTTCAGCCCATCTCTTGTGCTTACCTTGTCCAGCCCATGGCTTTGTCCCTTGCTGGCGGATTGGAGCAGCCCAAGAAGCCAGCCAGAAGCAGCCCAATAGTGAAGCGTTGCAGCCGTTCAACCTTACCCTTGCAAACCCTTTCTTTCTCTCTCCCACGTAAATCGGCTCCTCTCTTCTAACCCTAGCCTTCATCTCCTCGTCATTCAGCACGCAACAGCAGCGGACCCTAGCTCTTCATCTCCTCGTCATTCAGCACGCAGCAACAGCGGACTCTAGCCCTTCATCTCCTCTTCTTTCAGCACGCAGCAACAGCGGAGATGGAGGATTGGTCTTGCGATTTCTCCCACGCGGTGATAGCAACGCAGCAGTAGGCTACGGCTTGCTTCCTTGCGACTCCGTCTACGCAGAAGCTACTCGAGACTCCATTTCCTTCAGCAAAAAATGCAGTAACCGTCCCCGCCCCTCCTTCAACTACACCGGACGTTCACATGACAACCTTCTGCAGGCGGTCACCCTTGCGAGTTTGGTTGTCGAGGAAGAAACCTTGTCCACCACGAGCAGCCGCCTGGAGTCAGCACCAGTCTTCCCCTTCGTCTTCAAACAGTAGCAGCAACGCCAAGGCTAATGGATGGTCCTCGCCGCTCTCATGGTTGCACTCAGGAGCTCACGCAGGCCTCATCATGTGAGCCTTGTAGATGAGTAAGACCTCACTCCTTCTTCCATGCTTTACGTCAGCCATATATGCGCTTATAACTGGTGCCAAACCCTCTAGGAATCCATATAATCTAGCCAAAGGAACAGCTGCAGAGGGGTTGTTACATCTTTCAATTTTCCAACTGTGACGAACAGCCAATTTTGGACTCCGATTTGGGTAAGCTAAACTCCTCATTTGTTGTTGCACTTTGGATATGTTACATTTGACCTTTCATAGTATAACATACTGAAATTTTAGAGTATTCCGAGTTATAGTTTAGGAGATATGGTTGCCCAAAGTTGGCTCCTCATGTAGTTTTATAAATGTCCTGAGTTGAGAAAAACAGCATGGGACGCTGTTTTGTGAGATAGTTCTGAATAGGCTTTTGATCTCTGTTGGGCTCGAATTTTTGATATGATATAGTTGAAATATTGTTGTAGAACATATTAAAATTTGAGAGGCATCCAGCGAGTGGTTTGGGATTTATGATTTTTCCTAGATTGAGTCGTAAGCAGTTTTTCTGTTGTGCTGAAATTCGGTTTCGTGAGATAGTTTTAAATAGGATTGTGATCTCCTTTGCGTCTAAATTTTGGATATATTAGAGATAAGATTTTATAGTAGAACAAATCAAAATTTTGGATAAATCCAGAGAGTAGTTTAGGAGTTTTGATTTTTCAAAGTTAAGACAGTGTGTTCCTTGTTAAGTGTTGTAACCAACTTTAGAAATTTTTGTAGAAGCGATGCTTTAACAGTTTTAAGAAATTCTTTCTCCTATGAGTAGATGGGATATCATAGATGATCTAGAGAATTATTTCGGAATTTTATAAGATTATTCGAATTTTATATTTGAAGTTGTAGTTGGACTTTATTGACTTTTCGGGAAATAGAAAATGGGTAGTTTTTCTAGTTGTTACCTAAAACCATCCTAGGGAGTAGAATATATTTAGTTAGCCTCAAATTATAATTTAAGTACATATTCCGAATTTTTGGAAGTTTCGGGACTAAGGGTAATATAGTCATTTTACCTTAAATAAACACTGTAATAACTTCTACACATAGAATCGTATATCTTAAGAGTTTTAGACTTATAAGTATCCAGGAAAATGTGTTGACCCACGTGCCTCCTCTGACAGGCAACTGAGTTCTGCACTTACGGATTTAGTGGTGGTTAAGAGAGAGTCGAGATTTGATTCTAGTAAGTCCACGGACTTACTTAGCTGGCTTCTTGTATGAGTGTAATGTGTATGAGTGGTGTTTGTTAGTTATGATAAACAACGAAACCGGATTAGGGCGACTTTATTAATTACGTAATTGACCCAAGTGTATGATAACGGGTTGTGACATCATCTGCCTAGCTTTTGCGAGAGTCTAGGAGGTTCCCTGCGACCAGCCCAGTCCGGTAGACGGTTAGATGCATTAGTACCATTCCGCGTTGGTAAACGGGGACAAGGGCAAGGTTTGGGAATCCCTCGTTTCACAAAATAAGTATCATTAGTAATGACCTATCACCTAGTTAAAGATAATAAAAGGATTGAGTGTTGCATGTTGATTGTGTATGATGTGTGATTGTGCTTCTACCTTTATACCTATGCATAGAATGTTAGCTAACGGTTTTATACCGCTTGTAGATGCCTTGCAAGTTAAGACAATTGTAGAGAGATCCGGAGGGAATGGTCTGCCGGGTCCACGTACTCATTTAGTTGGGGACGAGGTTGTCTTATATACTTCATATGCGTCGTTTTAGTACCTTTGATTTGTAAGGCTGATACATATTTTTCATGTATATATTGTTTAAAGTTTTCAAATGTCTTTAATATTTTTGTGCCTTGTTGTAAGATCCTAGTAAAATTGTTGTCAAACTAAGGTCGGGACCCATTGTGAGGTCCTAACCAGTAGCTCCCCGGGTTCTTAGAATTTGGGGTGTTACAATATGGTATCAGAGCTTTGGGTTGGCAACAATGGCACTTGAAATTTTCAAAACGGATTTATGTTTTCCCACGCGCGCATAGTCGGGTTGTTGGGTTAGTAGTACGTTGGACCACCATCGCTCTCCGTGGATCTCTACAACTTTGATCGATATGAGTTAACATATGGACTTATTATGATGAGTATTAATGTATGTTATATATATGTGTATGTGTAGTATGTTAGTATCCTAGAGGATATATTATATCCTTTAGTTGTGATATCATGAAGCGATTATCGCCTCATGATAAATCGGTAGCAGACTTGAAGAGTTTTCAACACGAGACAAAGGACTCAGACCTTGGATCAAGTATTTTACTCGGGTGGGCGTCCTAGTAACCCTTGTTAACCATCCAAAGAACTAATAGGCGAAGAAGTAAAGATGTGGAGATAATTTTGACCATAAGTACAATCAAATGAGGAAGAATTCCCGAGTCAACTCAGATAGAAGAAATAGAAGGTCATACAAGGAACTTGGTTGTATGAAGCCGAGAGATGAATTATAAGAACCATGCAAGAGACTACAAGAGTGTGGAGTAGAGATAACAATGTTGGAACGAGACAAGTAGAATTGAGAACAACCAAGATTGCGGAATCAAGGACATTACCATCGAGGCGGATGCCCCATAGACCATTATGGGCATGAGAAACCAGAAGAGACAAAGTGTCAATCCGGGTGCGAGAATCTAAGGTGCACGGAATGAAGACCTACAATTGAGTGTAAAAGCGAAAAGGCAGACCCCACAAGCGTGGGGAGGTTTTGACCTCCTCAAAGATATAAGTAGTTTGAAAGAAACCGCGATGCCAATATCCAAAGAATGGAAGCCTGTAGCAGGGTCAACGGAGTTTCATGAAGGCCATATTACCACTAACTCCAGTGAAGAAATCTGTATGGGAGAATGGCCATGCTAGACTCGAGAGTCCAGGGTAACCCGAATTATCACGGGACCTAAGCCATCAACACAGATGGTCCATGCAAAAGGAACTGCAAGAGGATGATCATTACGGCCATAAGAATTTCAAAGACGCTTGCAAGCTATCGTGAAAACTTGAAACGACTATTTATGCCAGATGAATGACACAATCGGACTAGAGAAATGGAGTTAGCCTATATGAAGCGGAACGGTGGGAGGTAGAACGAACTAAAGAAGTATAAAAGGATTGTTGTGAGCAACTGTTTACCTACTAGCAAAGGAAATTTTGACAGATCACAATTTACACGGAATGGAGAGATACAACTTAATGTAAGAGCGAAGGGTAGACTTCACAAGCGTGGAGACATTTTTTCTTCTTTAAAGATAAGAATTCTAAACGGAATCACAACGCCAGTATCGAAAGGATTGAAGCCATGTAACATAGTCAATAGAGATTTGGCGAAAATATTACAAACAACACCGATTAAGGAACCTTTGCTTGTGAGAATCGTGTGGTGGACTAAAGAGTCCAAGGTAACCCCCATTTATAACAGAACATAGGTCATCAACATAGACGGTCCCTGTAAAGGGACTACAATTTGGAGGTAATTAAAAGTCATCGGAACTACAAGACGCTTACCATCTATCGTGGAGTGTTACCTTTAACGTCAGTCGAATGTCACAGTGAGACTTGAGAAAGAAAGTTATCCCAAAGGAAGAAGAAGAGTGAAAGATAAGACAAACTAATGAAGGATAAAAGGATTAATCTAGTAGGTGATGTGCACCAAAAGTTTAATACTAGTAGGTGATGTGCACCGAAAGATAAGACGAACTAAAGAAGGATAAAGAGAAACGTTTTAAGGGTTACTTCTTGGGTGGTTAAGATCAAACTCCGGTCGAGTCTGGTAGTTTGGATCCGTGCTAAGAGAATTAAGAAAGTAAACAGAAGAAGTGTTCTCCAATCGTTATTTTGTTTCATTAAGGCAATTAAGGAAGGTACTTTGTACTTCATCCGGTTAGGACTTATGGTATAATTGGAAGAAAGAGTTTGAGGTTAATCACTTGGGACTCACAAAAAATGTCCTTATGATTAATGAGTGACAACAAAATTATCAGAGTAGCGCAGCGGAAACGTGGGGGGTCCTAACCCACAGAGTTGGAGTTTAAGATGATGATAATTGGTGAAATGCATTTCTCTTTGAAGGAACGTGAGAAATGCTATGCGGAGTGACTGAAAATATTGTACGGGAACTTATGTGCATGTAGACGTAATAGAAGGAGACTGGTACCCAATTATGGATCCGAATGAAGAGTGGTGACTTTGTTACATGTTGCCAGGCAAGTAGTTTTGGAATTTTATACCTAACGGAGTACGTTAGAGTGAGTTTTCTTGATAGATTGAGAGAAGAATTTACGATGTAATAAAAGTATTGTGCATGGTCTGCACTAGAAAGCTCAAAGTGAGTAACTACCATTCTGAGTCCAAGATCCATAAGAAAGAGATGCGACATGAGTATACTTACAACCTAGTAACCGTGCTTAAAGAAAGCATAATCTCGGAGTAGATTTTATGTGTAATGTTATATCGGAACATACCCGAGTTGTGTTTTGAGTTAGAGGGATACTATCGGGCTAGTAACAACGGTGGATGAAAGAGCGCACTGCTGATGGTATGTTAACATTTATTGAGTAGTTATTATCAAATAACGGTGATATGAGATCACTTTGTGCCTAATACCGTCACTCCGGACATATTCTATGTCACTTAAGATCTTGGGAAATGTGTGGGAAGCCTAGGTTAGAGCTAACGATATATTAGAGATCTATATATAATATAATAATGCCAAGTGAACAAAGAGGATGACCACTAGATTTGATTTTAGTTGTCTCGAGTGTTAGACATGAAAAGGGTAAAGGTGACGATTCCTGACCTGAGGAATAAGATGATTGAGTAATATTAAAAGACAAGACCAAGTGAATCGTGATACGAAGAGCATTGAGCACTTGGTAAGTGTTGGTGGATGTCCAAGACCTTTGACTTGAGTGTGTAGTCTGAACCTTTTCAGAAGGCTGGAAGCAAGTGGTCATAACGAAGAAAAAAAAATTGAATAGATTATTTTCCATAAGGTCATCAAAGGATCTGGAAGTGAGTTGTGTAAGGTAACCATTTGAAATTTTAAAGCGGTTTAGCGGTGACTGATGGACTAGTATTCCTCACCCTATTGGAGGGTGTAGCTTCAGTTTTCCACGGAGACTAAGTTTGGGAACTGAGTTTGAGAATTTCAGTTGGAGAGATACCTACCAGACACGAGTTAGGTTATCAGATTAGAGGATCAAACAGTTGAGCCGGATGACACCAGTGAGATATCCGGTAACCACTCTAGAACGTGGAAGCGGGCGCTTTTGAATTAAGTACTTGAAAAGATTTAAGATTTAGTGGTTTTATGAAAAGCCGATAAGGCTACCTAAGATATCGGGGATAGTAAACGACGTAACCTTTCAAAGACCTATGTAGCGATAGTTGTAACCTCGGGAGCGACTAGTTAGGGCTTGACCTTGTATGTGTGATATTGTTTGACTGCTTGTCTATTTCATGATTGAGTGTTTAGTCAGTGATATGTGCTTTTTGTAATCTTGATGTGCGGGAAACTTAGATGTGGAAACGACGAGACTTTTGTGTAGTGATAAAACACACCCATTTGGTGCCTTAAAGGCCGATCAGGATTATCTTACCCTAATTTTTGGGACGAAACTTATTTTGAGGGGGATCTGATGTAACGACCAGTTTTTTTTCCTTCCGCTTTGATAGGGTTAGAGAAGTTTAGGAAACAAATAAAAATTTAGTGAGACTAGGACATACCAGTTTATTTTTGGATGTCTTTTAATTAAGTACCTTGTTCTAAGTTTCGAGACGAAACTTATTTTAAGGGGGTACTGATGTAATATCCGGAATTTTTATTCCGTTTAATTCCAAATCAATTCGGACTTTGAGCCGTTGATGGTTTCCCATTCTATCTAGTATTTCTTTCTTCACAAATTTTATCATTTTATGTTGAATTTAGTTCACATAAAATAATAGAATTATATCAAATCCTAATTCTTATAATTATTTATTATTTTATGTAGAATTTAATTCACATAAAATGATAGAATTATATCAAACCCTAATTCTTATAATTAATCCTTAAGACGACTTTAGACGAGAATGTGACAAAGTTGTGACGATAATGTGACAAAGCTGTGACGAGAATGTGACAAAGCTGTGATGAGATCATGACAGAGCTGAGACGAGGTCATGACGAAGCCCGACAACTCTATGACGAAGTCACGCATGGGCCTGACAAAGCCATGACGAGTTTTTGACGAGTTTTGACAACTTAACCCACCTTTGTTTTTATAACTTCAGCCCATCTCTTGTGCTTACCTTGTCCAAGCCATGGCTTTGTCCCTTGCTGGCGGATTGGAGCAGGCCAAGAAGCCAGCCAGAAGCAGCCCAACAATGAAGCGTTGGAGCCGTTCAACCTTACCCTTGCAAACCCTTTCTTTCTCTCTCCCACGTAAATCGGCTCCTCTCTTCTAACCCTAGCCTTCATCTCCTCGCCATTCAGCACGCAACAGCAGCGGACCCTATCTCTTCATCTCCTCGTCATTCAGCACGCAGCAACAACGGACTCTAGCCCTTCATCTCCTCTTCTTTCAGCACGCAGCAATAGCGGAGATGGAGGATTGGTCTTGCGATTTCTCCCATGCGGTGACAGCAACGCAGCAGTAGGCTACGGCTTGCTTCCTTGTGACTCCGTCCATGCAAAAGCTACTCGTGACTCCATTGCCTTCAGCAAAAAATGCAGTAACCGTCCCCGCCCCTCCTTCAACTACACCGGACGTTCAGAGGACAGCCTTCTGCAGGTGGTCACCCTTGCGAGCTTGGTTGTCGAGGAAGAAACCTTGTCCACCACGAGCAGCCGCCTGGAGTCAGCACCAGTCTTCCCCTTCGTCTTCAAACAGTAGCAGCAACGCCAAGGCTAATGGATGGTCCTCGCCGCTCTCATGGTTGAACTCAGGAGCTCACGCGGGCCTCATCATGTGAGCCTTGTAGATGAGTAAGACCTCACTCCTTCTTCCTTGCTTTACTTCAGACATATATGCGCTTATAAATGGTTCCAAACCCTCTAGGAATCCATATACTCCAGCCAAAGGAACAACTGCAGAGGGGTTGTTACATCTTTCAATTTTCCAACTATGACGAACAGCCAATTTTGGACTCCGATTTGGGTAAGCTAAACTCCTCATTTGTTGCTGAACTTTGGATATGTTACAGTTGACCTTGCATAGTATAACATACTGAAATTTTAGAGTATTCCGAGTTATAGTTTAGGAGATATGGTTGCCCAAAGTTGGCTCCTCATGTAGTTTTATAAATGTGCTGAGTTGAGAAAAACAGCATGGGATGCTGTTTTGTGAGATAGTTTTGAATAGCCTTTTGATCTCTGTTGGGCTTGAATTTTTGATATGATATAGTTGACATATTTTTGTTGAACATATTAAAATTTGAGAGGCATTCAGCGAGTGGTTTGGGATTTATGATTTTTCCAAGATTGAGTCGTAAGCAGTTTTTCTGTTGTGCTGAAATTCGGTTTCGTGAGATAGTTTTAAATAGGATTTTGATCTCCTTTGCGTCTGAATTTTGGATATATTAGAGATAATATTTCATAGTAGAACATATCAAAATTTTGGATAAATCCAGCGAGTAGTTTAGGAGTTTTGATTTTTCAAAGTTAAGATAGTGTGCTGCTTGTTAAGTGTTGTAACCAACTTTAGAAATTTTTGTAGAAGCGATGCTTTAACAGTTTTAAGAAATTCTTTCTCCTATGAGTAGATGGGATAACATAGATGATCTAGGGAATTATTTTGGAATTTTTATAAGATTATTCGAATTTTATATTTGAAGCTATAGTTGGACTTTAGTGACTTTTCGGGAAATAGAAAATGGGTAGTTTTTCTAGTTGTTACCTAAAATCATCCTAGGGAGTAGAATATGGTTAGTTAGCCTCAAATTAAAATTTAAGTACATATTCCGAGTTTTTGGAAGTTCCGGGACTAAGGGTAAAATAGTCATTTTACCTTAAATTAACACTGTAATAACTTCTACACATAGAATCTTATATCTTAAGAGTTTTAGACTTATAAGTATCCAGGGAAATGTGTTGACCCACGTGCCTCCTCTGACAGGCATCTGAGTTCTGCACTTACGGATTTAGTGGTGGTTAAGAGAGTGTCGAGATTTGATTTTGGTAAGTCCACAGACTTACTTAGCTGGCTTCTTGTATGAGTGCAATGTGTATGAGTGGTGTTTGTTAGTTATGATAAACAACGAAACCGGATTAGGCCGACTTTATTAATTACGTAATTGACCCAAGTGTATGATAACGGGTCGTGACATCATCTGCCTTGCTCTTACGAGAGTGTAGGAGGTTCCCTGCGACCAGCCCAGTCCGGTAGACGGTCAGATGCATTACTACCATTCCGCGTTGGTAAACGGGGACAGGGGCGAGGTTTGGGAATCCCTCGTGTCACAAAATAAGTATAATTAGTTTTGACCTATCACCTAATTAAAGATAATAAAAGGATTGAGTGTTGCATGTTGATTGTGTATAATGTATGATTGTGCTTTTACCTTTATACCTATGCATAGAATGTTAGCTAACGGTTTTATACCGCTTGTTGATGCCTTGCAGGTTAAGACAGTTGTAGACAGATCCGGAGGGAATGGTCAGCCGGGTCCACATACTCATTTAGTTGGGGACGAGGTTGTCTTATATACTTCATATGCGTCGTTTTAGTACCTTTGATTTGTAAGGCTGATACATATTTTTCATGTATATATTGTTTAAAGTTTTCAAATGTCTTTAATACTTTTGTGCCTTGTTGTAAGATCCTAGTAAAATTGTTGTCAAACTAAGGTCAGGACCCATTGTGAGGTCCTAACCAGTAGCTCCCCGAGTTCTTAGAATTTGGGGTGTTACATGGCGCCCCATAATTTTTCTCAAATTAAATCTTTTAGTAAATGACAACTTAAGCCACTCAATGTTTTTACTAAAGCATATAATTATCATAAAACTAAGTTCCATCTTTATCGTGAAAGTAGAATCTCGATGTAGATTTTTTAAAACATTTTTTTAATAATATGTTATTAAAAATATTTTAAAATTTTTATTTATAATTAAATTGATTTTCCATTTTTAATTAAACTGATTTTCGATTTTTTTAAACTGTTTTAGTAAAGCATATAAATCTTTTACTATTTTTTGTAAGTAGCACTTATAATCTAACAATCTTTTTATTTTTTAGCGAAAATCTATATTCTATATACTTTACTAAAACAACGACGCTAATCTTTATGTGGCGTCCCCACAATTTTTCTTAGATTAAATATTTTAGTAAATAACAAATTAAGCTAATAAATGTTTTTACTAAAGTATATAAATTTTTTAATACCAATTGGCGTCTTTATCGTGAAAGCAGAATCTATGTTATTACAAATATTTTAAAACTTTTTACGTATTATTTCTAAAAATTTATTCAACAAATTAACAATATCTTCAACCGATTTATACATTGTTTTTTACAATTTAGCTAATAATTCGATAACTTCAGTACATGTAAATTTATGATTTTTTTTATTTTATTAAAACATCATAAATCTTTTTCTTACACTTCTTAGCTAATTTTCAGTATATAGGAACACCTGATTTTCATCTACCTCGCTTACGCTCAATTGAAATCAATGAGCCTTCGACGATACAAAACAAATGTTTCACTTACTCGACGCTCATAACCTCCATGATCTCCATTGACTATCCAATATCATTCTAACATCCTTCAAAGTAGTCTCTTCAACAATATATTACGAGGCCGCACAAAATTCGCATCGGCTACTTCAATCCCCCTTGAAGTAACCAAGAGAGCAAACGATGAAACAAATCTCCTACTGTAACGCCCTGTTTATTGGGTGCGTTTTCAATATTTATTCTCCTACTTCGATTGATATTTTTATTAGCTTAAATATATTTTAGTAAAAATATTTTACGATGTAAAATATCCTTTCCGAGTATATTTATATTTTGGATATGTCCGTGCATTTCCGCATTTTTTTTATTTTATTTTCGGAAAAGCCGGAAAAGTTTTTCTGTTCCAAACGCTTTTGGATCGAATTCTTTTTCCTTTTTCTTCCTCCTTTATTTGTTTTATTCTTACTCTCTTTCCTTGTCCAGCTGGTGATGCCAGCAGCGACCTTTCCTTCCCTTCCCCAACCCTTCGACCTGTGCAGCCCCGCCCACCTGGCCCTGCAACTCCCCCTCGACCCCTCGATGCCTTCACCCTCTCCCCAACCCTCTGTTTCCCTTCTGATCTCTTTTTTTCCCTTCTGCATCGCGAACAGGTCTTCTCCCCAACTCTCGACCAATCTAGTCTGATTAGGTCTCCGGATTAGTGAGCAAGATGTAGCCGTCTGGCCATCTCGGCGCAACCACTAGGGAGGAGAAATGAAGCTACCAACCTTGTCGTCGTACCCGGGTCTGCCATCTGAATATGCAAAGTTTTTCCCCTGATTATATATTTACAGATGTTGGCCATATTTATAATTATAGTTTATGACCCATTTTTCAGAAATTCGAAAATTTTACCGGAAAATGTTTAAGCGGTTTTTAACCTTGGTTTTGAAAACGGGTTTTACCTTAGATTATATATATATGTTATATATTCCGTTCAAATTTAGCGTATAAACTAAATTTTCTTAGCTTTGTTTTAGGTCCGGAAGCGCCCGATATAGACCAACGAACCCATTTTCGACATCCGTAGATTGTCTTTCGCCTTTGACTTCGTGTGAGTACCTTATCTCTCGTTCTAATTATGTTTAGTGGTAGTATATCATGTTAGGTTGGATCTAGCATAACTTAGAGTGAATGTCACTTAGTGGTTCTAGACTTTAGGTAGTTATGGATGGATGATGGATTCTTTTGCAATCTGGGAGGTTAGGAGTTGTATCATAACAAAATTGTGATGTATGTTCTGGTATGATAATGAGCTTATTTTGATACTCACGCATGTGTAGTTATGATCTTATTGAGATTGTGAAAACTAGGATGTGATTATCCTAGCCTAGCATTTATAATCGTGAAGATTATCCAGACTAGGAGTGTTTTGTCCTAGTGGGTGAGTTGAACGACCTTGTAGAGGTCATTTGGGCTAGAAATCTAAGGACTTCTAACATGAGAGATAGATGTTGATGTTGTCCCTCATTTTTTCTGGGTGAGAGTATCTTCCTACGGGAAGCGGGGTGCGATATATTTTTAGGTTGAGCGTTTGAGACAAGCAAGTCTCTAGACTTACTTAGCTCGTATTCTTCATATTAGTTTTGATGTGTGTTTGGTGGTCTGTGTTTATTGTTTATGTTATAACAATTAAACCGGAAATATGGCCACCAACCTTTATACTATTTGGCCCAAGTGTATGATAACGGGCGGTGACATCAGTGCCTAGCTCTTGCGAAAGCTAGGAGGTTCTCAGTGACTAACCCGGGCGGGTAGACGGTCAGATGTATCAGTACCATTCCTTGCTTTTAAGTAGGGACCGAGGCGAGATCGCGGTGATTCTCGTGTCACAAACCTAAGTTGAATTACAACAACATATGACTTAATAATAAAAAGATAATAAATGGATTTGCGTGCTTTGGAGTATGATGTGTCTTTATGATGATTTACTTGTGTTTGTGCCTCTCACCTTGATTTTAATGCCTTGAAAATTAGTTAAGGGTTTTAAACCGATTGTTTAGGTGCCCTGCAGGTTAGGGATGCCACCGAGTGAGGTATAGTAGTGGAAAGTCGGAGTCTTCGTACATTATAGGACGGGGACGTTTATGTCTTTTGTTGTTACGGGTTATGGTCGTATGTTGTATGTTATGGAATTACGTTATGGAGTTGTATCGTTTTGAGGACTCGGCTGAGTTTTCACCTTGTACCTTTTTTCAGTTTTCTCTCGCATACATTATAAACGCTTTGGGTATTTGCCTTTATTTGTGCCTTGTTGGAAAGGTCCGGTGAAATTGTTGTCAGGCTAAGGGTCGAGATCCATTGTGAGGTATCGCCCGTAGCATCCCGAGTCCCGCAGATTTGGGGTGTTACAAAGTGGTATCAGATCCCTAGGTTAACAACAATGGCACTCGCAATCTTCTAAAGGCCGAATGAGGAATAAACAAAAACCGCAAGAGTTATGAATATTTGTTTTCAAAATCATGTGCATGAGTCCGGTTTGGGATAGAATGTACGGGACCACTGTTCGCCCCTAGAGGTGTGTGCAAATAAGCTTTAAATTTATAAAACTAGAATCAAGCAAGCGAACCCGCAGTGTACGGATCGACTTAGCTAAGCAAGAATTCCAGAGTATCGAACACAGGGATTTGGGTGGGAACGAACTCGATTGCAGGTTATCAAGCAAGTAAATATGAAGAGTTTTGCAAATATTGGGAAAACAACAATCCTAAAGATCCAGGTATCCAGCTGTGGCAATCGATTCAAGATATACTTAATGATGTAAAGATAGAGTTGAGATATGCAAAGGTATACTAATGTAAGGTAATCGTACGGTCAAATTCCAAAAACCTTATATAACTCACCTACAAGGCACTCTCTATACAGGTTGTTGAGGCTCAATATAGAAAGATTCTAAAGATGAGGATTAGTGTCAAATACCCAAACTTATAACCTAAAGATCAAGACTAACTTAACCGATTGAGGTTGTTGAGGCTCACAATCGAGATAGAGGTTGTTGAGGCTCACTACCACCTAGAAAAGACAAGTCTAAGCTAAGCTAAAGCCAATCTTTAACTTTAGATTAAAGTAAAAGCAGGTTCGCAGACTTAAGGGAAATCACGGTTAGTTCTTGAGATTCCACGGCCGTGGACTCAAGAACAGCCCGTAATTTAGGGTTGTCGGCGATATTTCTCTAACTCTCAGGGTCTAATCTGTTTGCGATCGATCTATCATCATCTAAGCCACAACTATCAACCCTTCACCTTAGAATTGTTAAGGGTTTTTAGCCAATAACAGTCATGTTGATATCAATTCAAGAATTAAAAGATAAAAAGATGAAAACTTCCAAGAACTTTCAATAATCTTCAATTCAATCTTAAAGTCACAAAGAGAACAATTAATGTCAAAAGATTCAAAGTATAACAAACAATCACCACCTTAGGAAAGAAGAGAAAACGGGATGTCAATCCGTTTCCCAAATCAAACCTAATCAAGAAGAGAGATCTTCTTGCAAAATCTTCCAAAAACTTCGATCTTCCACAAATCCGGAGATCTCGACAGCAATCCCCACCTAAAGTATGAGATTTGAGAAATTCCAAACACGAACTTCGATCTCTCCAAGAGGCGTCAATTGCCTCTAACAAACTAAGTGAAGAGTCTTCGTCTAAGCGGTGATGAATGAGGGTAAACGAGGGTAAGAGAAGATGTGCGACGATTGTAAGCAGGCGTAAGCGAGGATGACGGAATCTCCTTTCTTCCGTCTTTTTATAATGTAGGGCAAAGTGTCGGCCCGGCCCAATCTTCAAAAGATCGTGGCTTCGAAGTGTGGCGAAAAGATTCGCCAAGATCACGGTCGTGAAAGTGTTACACGACCGTAATTTAGAGCGTGGAAACAAATACGGTTTGCAACATATGTTCCACGGCCGTGTAATCCCCTGGAATGAACATGAATTTCTGACTCCAAATCCACGGCCGTAATTCTGAACGTGGTTTGTGATACGACCGTATTTTAGGGCGTAATTTTGGGCAAGAACGTGATTCTTCCCTAAACTCGTGCATTCCTCAAGCTAAGACTCCAAATTGCTTCCAAAGAGTGTCCTCAATCTATGGACATATCAACTCAACTCTCCTTTGCTCGATTCTGTTCGGAAATAGCTCCAAATCACCTAAAATCAACATAGAACTAGTGTAGACATCCATATCGACAATATAGGTAATACTAGCTCACATATGCACCAAGATCAATCAAAGACTATCAATATGAATCAAATACGTTTAGAAAACGTGCCTAAAATATCACAATATTTCATGCTAACAAATAACCCCATACTTAACACTTGCTTGTCCCTAAGCAAGGTCTTTCAAAAAGCTTTAAACAAGAGTTAGGATGAAATATGTGTACCTTCTTTTGGATGAATGTGACTTCTAAGGAATAGATCATTCTCAAACCTTGCTTCAATCGTTTTTCAAACTTTCACACACTCAATTAAAGAGTAAAAGGCAAAGAAAATTCATGAACCAATTTAACTTCAAAACAAGCATTATAACCTTCAAATATTATCAAAATCAATCACAAGAAACTTCAATTTAGATCACTAAGTCATATAACATTCTTTTGATCTTAAGGACTTTCAAAGAAAAGGTCTAGAATATGGAAGGGAAGGGGAAACTTTAAGGGAAAGTGGTGCATAAATCCGGGAAAGTGGACAACTACCTTCTTCTTCTTATGCGGTTCCCGCAACACTTCAACTTAGAGCTTTGCTCTCTTCCTTTCATTTTTCGACTTTACTTTTGGAGTTACGGATAGAGGTGCACAAAAACCGAAGCCTAGGAGATCGGCATTTCTCAAATTTGCAAGAGATGCCTCAAACCCTTAGCGCACATACCATAATCCGCTAGGAATATCGCTCAATCCGACTTTGGCAAGACACAAACACCCGGCTATGTGAATGGTGCCGAGTTACTCATCGTCATGATTGACTTCCCCAAACCTACAATTTCTTTCTATTCGATTGATTGCAAATAACTGCTCTCATGGCCCTCCCACATCAAACATGCCTTTTTCATTCACTTCTCCAAATTCCCGAATAGGTAAAGGAGGCTAATATTTTAATGAGGAGCTAGATGATCAAAGAAAGAAGAAAGAAAGTATCGAATTGCCTTAATCATTTCAACAAGAAGCATAGGAACTTATAACGTGATTTCAACTTCAATTTCCTAGCATGACTTAGGTAACATTTTCACATTATAAAACTTGCAAAAGAGGTAAAATTCATTCATTCAAATTCTTTTCGATTCACTATTCTTTTGAGCATGCAATTGTTATCAAACTCAATTCACAAGTAGTGATTATCATGGAAATCATCTCAATTCATTAGGAGCACAAAATTTTTAAAATTTTTCAATTTTTATGGGTTTTTAAAGTTCTTTTTCATGCAATGCGAAAATGAAACGTGTAACACATAATGAACATGCAATGATAGTCTCGAAATGAAAGCAACATAGAGAGTAGAGTTATTACAAATTTTTAGTACATCCCACCCCATACTTAGGACGAACATTGTCCCTAATGTTCAAAAGAAAGAACAAAAGAAAGAAAAGAAAAAAAAGAAACTCACAAGTGGTGGCGGGAATGTCTAAAACAACGATCATGCATCAATCACTGCGGCGCCGGCGGAGGTGGGAATGGAGAGAAACTCGGATCATAGAACCGCCCAAACTGCTGGCGGTAGACGTCCCTCATCATGTGGTCAAGGTCGTCTAGGCGTCCGTCTCTAGCATCCGCCCGGATCTCTAGTGCTCCTACTCTCTCTGAAAGTCCGGTAGCCCAATCCGGCATCTGCTCGTACCATCCCGGGGCGTGACTGTACCATGATGGAGCATCGGATGGTGCTGGCGCTGGTGGTGGCGGTGGTGCTGCTGGCTGCGTCGTGGACCAAGGAGGGGGTGTGTCATACCAAGTGGGAGGTGTAGTCATCCACGTGGGCCTCTCACTCACGCTAGCGCGGCGAGATGACGAGCCTGAGGCTCTAGCTGGGCGCGGAGATCGTCTAGGTACACCTGGGGCCGCCTCCGGCTGGTCCGGAAACGTGCCGAACTCATGCTCCGCTCCTCCACCACTCTCGTACTGATCTCCCATGTCCTCCTCATCCACAACCGGTGGTGGAACGTAAGGGGGAGCTACTAGCCTGTTCGCATGCATCGCAGCGAACGTCTCCTTCCAATTGTGGCGTCCCGCCACAATGGAATACTCCGGCAGCCACTCAATACCCCTACCCGTCCTAGTCTCCCAAGGCATGCCCGCATAAGGCGGACCTCCATGTGTGGGGAAGATGAGTCCCCTAACCATAAAAGCATGTAGCCCTAAGGGAACCGCCGGTATGCGGGTGCAAGCGGAAAAATCTACACCAAACGTCCTAGCAATGTGGGTCACTATCCCACTATATCCAATGTTCCCCTTCTTCTTGTTTTTGAGTTTACTCATCGTAGCCGCTAAGAGAGTAGCACAATCTGCACGGCGTCCATAGAGCATGCAATAGAGCAAGAATAGCTCATCCGTCTTGATCTTTTGGGGCGTCTCCGTCCTAGGAAAGAGACACTCCGAAAGAATGCGGTGAGCTATCTTCAAGGCTAGATGGTACATCAATCTAGCCTTGGTATCGGCGGGTTGCCAATGGTCCTCGTCGGCGTATATCATCGCAACTTCCTCCCAAAAGTCCTTAGGGTAGATACCACTAGGGAATCGACCATTGTAGGTCTCATGGAACCCGAAAATGGTCCCAAACTCAACAATACTCAAATGATAGTCTCGTTCCATGAGACGGAAAGAGACGGTCCTATCAACGTGGCTGTGCTCGAAAGACGTCACAACCTCTCGGGTGATCTCCTCATAGGCGTCTTCACGAATGTTCGTGAAGACAAGCAATCCGGCTCTATCCAAGAGCCATGTAAGATCCTCAACTATGTTGAGAGGATGTAGATCCTCCAACAACAAACACCTAGGACCTATCACTGTCCTCTCCTTGATCCGGTCTAGTGCAACAAGGTGGTTCTCATGTATGGTGGGGATGCTAGGGTGAGGAGGTGAAGATGGAGGTGAAGGTGAGGATGGTAGTGAGGGAGATGAGGGTGGTGGTGCCCTAGAGGTGGAGGGATTGCCCTTTCTTTTCTTATTTTGCTCTCCCTTTTTGTCTTTTAACCTTCCCGACACTCTCCTTACAAAGTCCATTTTTCACCAAAATTACGGTCTGTTCTTCAGGTTCCACGGCCGTGGTTTACCCAGAGACCGTGATTCATCTCAGAATCTTACGAATCTCAGCAAATTCACCAACAATCACCACAACAAGCAGTCCTAATTTAATTCCTTCCAGTCTTTGTCAGTTCTTCCTAAAAATCTATAGCAAAAACGAACCAAATCCGCGAAATTCAAGAAGAAAGAATAAACCTCTTGTTCGGATTGAAAAACCCGAAATGCGCGTTTGTTGATGGATTTCCGCTCGGTTTGTTGCTTGGATCTTGTTCATGGTTAGATTTGCTGCAGTTTAGGATGAAGAATCGTTGATAACGATTAGAAAACGAAGAATTTGGAGGGGTGGAGGGTTTTCGCTATCTAGGTCGTGGAAAGGGGGAATTGTGTGAGTAGTTTTGTGAAGAATGTGGCTTAAATACTCGCAGGCAAAATTTTGAAAATCACGGTCTGTCGGGGTGTTCCACGGCCGTGGAAGTGTACGGAACCGTGGTTTTGGTGATTTTTCAAAGGCTTTTGAGAATTACGGCCACTGTAGCTATGACGACCGTAATTTAGACCGTAGAACCTTCTGTAAAGCTTCAAAGTCTAAATTTCGTCACTTTTCTTCGACATCATCTTCCCTTTCTCCTTTTCCATCGATCCTACAACCAAAAACACGAACATACCGGAAGAAATCGAGGCAAAACAAAACAAAAACGTCTATTCTAAACTAGTCTACGAATTGAAAACGAAAACGAAGATGCAATACCTTGGGTTGTCTCCCAAGAAGCGCTTTGTTTAAGGTCCGTAGCTAGACCATTCTCGCACTTATTCGAGTGCGGTTGGCGCAAACTCCTCAGCTTGGAGTTCCGGCGTATACTTTTTGAGTCGTTGGCCGTTCACCTTAAAACTTCCGCTAGCTTCACCCCATACTTCAACTGCACCATGGGGGAAAATACGCTTAATTAGAAAAGGTCCATTCCAACGAGATTTAAGCTTACCTGGAAAGAGGCGAAGTCTTGAATTGAAGAGGAGAACTTGATCCCCTTCTTTGAAGTCCTTTGGAATGATATGCTTATCATGCCAACGCTTTGCTCTTTCCTTATAGATCTTAGCGTTTTCATAAGCGTTCAAGCGAAGTTCATCCAGCTTGTTGATGTCTAGGAGCCGCTTCTCCCCCGCTTCCTTCATGCCGAAATTCAGCCACTTGATAGCCCAAAACGCTTTGTGCTCCAGCTCTACCGGTAAATGACAAGACTTTCCATACACAAGGTTGTATGGTGTGGTTCCTATGGAAGTCTTGTACGCAGTCCGGTACGCCCATAATGCATCATCTAGTTTCAAGGACCAATCCTTCCTAGTCCTTGAAACCGTCTTCTCTAGAATTCCCTTGATCTCCCTATTTGAGATCTCAACTTGTCCACTCGTTTGTGGATGGTAAGGGGTAACGATCTTGTGAGTAACCCCGTACTTAGCTAGAAAAGCTTCAAAGCGACGGGCTATGAAGTGAGAACCTCCATCAGTAATGATTGTCCTTGGTGTTCCAAATCGCGGAAAGATGGTCTTGTTGAAGAACTTAACCACCACCTTGGCATCATTTGTGGGAGAGGCAATTGCTTCCACCCATCTAGAAACGTAGTCTACCGCCAATAATATGTATTGGTTTCCACAAGAAGATGGGAATGGTCCCATGAAATCGACTCCCCAAACGTCGAAAATCTCCACCTCTTGGATGTTGTTGAGGGGCATCTCGTTCCTTCTAGAAATATTGCATGTTCTTTGACAAGCATCGCAACAAGAGACAAAGGATTGCACATCTCTAAATAAAGTAGGCCAATAGAATCCAGATTGCAATACTTTTGCGCTAGTCTTGTTCGAACTAGCGTGTCCTCCACAAGGTAGTGAATGACAATGGCGGATGACACTTTGTATCTCATCTTCCGGCACACATCGCCGGATGATGCCATCCGGACCTCTCTTAAAGAGGAGAGGCTCGTTCCAATAGTATTCCCGGACGTCCTTAAAGAACTTCTTCCTTTGTGCGTAGGATAGTCCGGGCGGTATCTCCTGGCAAACCAAATAGTTAACAAAATCAGCAAACCATGGTTCGTTACCTTTGGAGATCTCGTTGATGCACTCCTCTATGATGTGTAGGTGTTCGTCCGGAAATGAGTCATCAATGGGTAGATGGTCGTCCTCTAGATGTGTGAGGCGACTCAAATGATCCGCAACAGAATTTTCTGAACCTTTCTTGTCGCGGATCTCAAGATCGAATTCCTGTATGAGAAGAATCCATCTAATCAGCCTGGGTTTCGCATCCTTCTTTGCAAGGAGGTACCGGATCGCAGCATGATCCGTGTAGACAATCACCTTTGCACCTACAAGATAAGAGCGAAACTTGTCAATAGCGTAGACAATGGCTAAAAACTCTTTTTCTGTAGTGGCGTAGTTGAGCTGAGCTTCGTCTAGCGTCTTGCTAGCGTAGTATATGGCGTGGGTTCGTCCTTCCTTTCGTTGTCCAAGAACAGCTCCAATAGCTACGTCACTAGCATCGCACATAATCTCGAAGGGGAGAGTCCAGTCTGGAGGTTGGATAATAGGTGCTGAAATTAGAGCTTGCCGAATGGTGTTAAACGCATCCAAACATTCCTGCGAAAACTCAAAAACCGCATCCTTCATCAATAGATTAGTGAGAGGTTTTGATATCTTAGAAAAGTCCTTAATGAAACGTCTATAAAACCCAGCATGTCCTAGGAAGCTTCTTATCCCTTTCACCGAAATTGGGGGAGGAAGTTTCTCTATGGTCTCTATCTTAGCCTTGTCTACCTCTATCCCTCTACTAGAGACTAAGTGACCTAACACGATTCCTTCTTTAACCATGAATTGACACTTCTCCCAATTAAGAACTAGGTTAGTGTCTTCACAACGTTGTAAAATGAGAGAAAGGTTAGAAAGACAATCGTTAAAAGAGGAACCGTATACGGAGAAGTCGTCCATGAAGACTTCCGTGATTTCCTCTACGAATTCGGAGAAGATGGCCATCATGCATCGTTGAAAGGTGGCTGGGGCGTTGCAAAGCCCGAACGGCATTCTCCTATAGGCGAACGTACCCCAAGGGCACGTGAATGTGGTCTTCTCTTGATCATCCGGATGTATCGGAATCTGAAAGAAACCACTATAACCGTCAAGGTAGCAAAAATGTGAATGTTGTGCTAACCTTTCAAGCATTTGATCGATGAATGGCAATGGAAAGTGATCCTTCCGCGTTGCGTTGTTGAGCTTGCGGTAGTCTATGCACATCTGCCATCCAGTCACGGTTCGGGTAGGATTGAGTTCGTTGTTCTTGTTGGTGATGACCGTCATTCCTCCCTTCTTCGGAACTACTTGAACTGGACTCACCCATTTGCTATCGGAGATAGGATAGATGATACCTGCATCAAGAAGTTTAATAATTTCCTTCTTGACAACCTCCTTCATGGTCGGATTCAACCGCCTTTGAGGTTGTCTTGAAGTTCTAAAGTCCTCCTCCATTAGTATCTTATGCATGCATAAGGAGGGTTTAATTCCTACTAAGTCCTCAATAGTATAGCCTATGGCTTTTCTATGTTTCCTAAGGACAATCATGAGCTGTTCATGTTCATCTATGCTTAATTTGGAGCTAACGATAACTGGAAGGGTAGAATTAGATCCAAGAAAAGCGTACCTTAGATGAGTAGGAAGTGGTTTGAGTTCCATTACTTTCGGAGCCTCCAATGATCCTTGACGAGCATCCGACGTTTCCTTAGAAGTTTCTAAGGTTGTTGAGTGGTTTGGAGAAGAATTAGAAGAAGTTGAATAAGTAAGCCGATCACCCTCTTCCACGGTCAGAATTACGGCCTCCTCATGTGTTCCACGGCCGTGTAATCCCCTGGAATGGAGGTCGAATTTGGTTGTGAAATCCACGGTCGTGGAATACAGGGTGTGACCGTGGATTCTGACATTCTCAGCCTCATCGTGGAGTTTCTCAAACTCCAATTCATACATCTCTTCTTGTGCTTCCAAGGCTTCAATTTCCTCTTTGCACTCTTCTTCTTCCCCTACGTTGGTTAGACTCATAGTGATAACCTTTTGTAAAGGATCGTTAAAGAGAATCGCACTTACCTCCTCCCTAGACAAACCTTCTTCGTTTTGGATATCGTAGATATCCTCGTCAAAGATTGGCTCCTTCACTAGAGTGGAAAGAACGAACTCTACTTTCTCTTCTCCAATATCAAAAGCGAGTCTTCCATTCTTGCAATCGACAATGCAGCCGGAAGTTGCAAGAAACGGTCTTCTGAGTATAATCGGGACCGGACTATCTGCAGGAATGTCAAGCACGACAAAATCAATGGGAACAAAGAATTTACCTAGCTTGACCGGGACGTCTTCTACAATACCGACGGGGCGAGTGATGGATCGATCCGCCATGTATAACGTCATCTTTACCGGTTTAGGATCGCCTAAACCGATCTTCCTACATAATGCAAGTGGTATGATGCTCACACTTGCTCCCAAGTCACATAAAGCGTCGTATGTGACATCTCCCACTCCAATGGGAATGCAAAATGACCCCGGATCCTTCAACTTTGGGGGCATTTTCTCCTTCATAGTCTTGATGAGATCCGAAGAATCCGAACTCATCTTGACTTCACCGAAATCTTCTAACTTCCTCTTGTTAGAGAGAAGCTCCTTCAAGAACTTGACATAAGCTGGCATGCCTACAATAGCATCAATGAAGGGTATATTAATATGCAGCTTGCTCATGAGTTCTATGAACTTACCGAATTATTTGTCTAGGCGCGCTCGCGCTCTAGATTGAGGGAACGGTAGGGGAGGTTTGTAAGCTGGAGGAGGAACATAGACATCTTCCTTCTCCTTTCCGTTTCCTTTGTCCTTCTCTACGGGGACTTCAACGAACGTAGGCTGCGGATCGGTGGTAGTCACTCCGCTCCTAGTTGTAATCGCCATCACCCTTCCCTTAGGATTGTCTTCCGTCTTTCCTGGAAGTTTCCCTTGATTTCTAGGAACTTCCTCCGCATGGTTGAACATTTGGGTTTCCAAAACTTTTTGAGCTTTGTCAACCTTAGAAACTTGATCATCAACCTTGATGAGGCGGCTCTCCAACCCTTGAAGCTTTCCCAAGATCGTTTCCAATATGGGATCGGGCTTCTCCTTTCCCGTATTGTTTCCTCCATTAGATGATTGCCCCTGGCTTTTCAAAGGAGTAGAGGAAGAGGAAGGTGGAGTTAGCGAATTAGAATTGGAAGGATAGGAGTTACCGGAATTTTGTTGATTGGAGCGCCAATTGTTGTTGTTTGAACCCCGATTGTTGTTCCAATTGTTGTTGTTCCGGTTGTTGTTGTTTCCATTCCAATTGTTATTCCGGTTATTGTTCCGGTTATTGTTGTTGCGGTTGGTGTTATCACCGCCATTATTGTTGCCCAAGTAGCCAACATCCTTCTCTTGTTGCTTTGAGAAGTTGGTCTTGATAGTCTCCTTCAACTCTTTGATCTCATTGTTGAGGGAGAAAATCTGATTTTGAGCTTCATGTGTGAGCTTCGCTCCTTGCTCCACACGATTTCCCTCCACTTTCCGGTGGGAATACTTCTCTATGACTCTTGCTTGCTTCTCAATGAAGTCCCAAGCGTCATCTTCTCTCATGTCCATGAACGTTCCACATGAGAGGGATTGGAGGTTGAATTGCGTTCCCGCATCCGGCCATTTGTAGTAAATCTCCAGCAAGGCAAGCTTGGATATGCCATGATGAGGGCAATCCAAGAGTAAATCCTGAAACCTTTCCCAAGATTCAAACAAACTTTCGTTAGGTCTCATAGAAAAAGCATTTATCTTACCTCTAAGTTCCGCCGTTTTGGAAGGCGGAAAGAATTTGGTGAGAAACTCCGCGGAAAGGTCTTCCCACGTGTCTAGTTTCCCGTTAGGAAGAGCTTGGTACCAAGATAACGCTTTCCCCTTCAAGGAGAAAAAGAAAGGCTTGAGCTTATAGCTGTTGGTAGTAGCATTCTTTGGCCTCATCGTCTCCATCATACACTCAAAGTTTTGCAAGTGTTGGTGTGGAGATTCAGCACTTGTACCGCCAAATTGGCTTTGGCGAACAAGAGTGATAACTTGGGGGTTAAAGCTAAACCCTTGCACATCTTCAACATCAAAATTCACACCCAAGCGGCGTGGTTGTTGTGTTGGATCCATCCGCTGGCCAAGAGTTCTAGGCTCATTATCCACACGTTCGATCCTCGCATTCCTAGGTGGAATGCGGCGATTAGCAGCTCCTTGCGGATGGAAAGGATTCATATTGATCGTGGGATCAATCTCTTCTAATGGTGGCATGGAAGAGTCACTATCATCAGCGGATGAGTGACTTTTCCTTCTAGACCTTGATCTCCTTCTTGAGGACTTCTTGCTTCCCTTATTCTTAAGGTCGCTCATCTCTACCCTTATCTGGAAGATCATGTCTTGTAGACCGTTAACTTGAGATTGATGACGATCCATCTCATCTTGGCGGAGAGTCTCATTCCATCGGAGTTGAGCTTCTTTCTCTGCCAACTCCGTTTGAAGATTACGTTTGTTTTCTTCAGCCATTTTCCTTTCCTTGCGCTTTTGCCTCAAGGTCTTCTCTAGCTCTTGATCAAGAGGTAAGAGATCTTCGGTGTTCCTAGACCTGCGCATGCACTCAAAACAAAATCAAACAACGAGAGCAAGCTCCCAAGCTTGACAACCGGCTACCGGATTCGGCCGAAACCAAATCCCCGGCAACGGCGCCAAAAACTTGTTCGCCCCTAGAGGTGTGTGCAAATAAGCTTTAAATTTATAAAACTAGAATCAAGCAAGCGAACCCGCAGTGTACGGATCGACTTAGCTAAGCAAGAATTCCAGAGTATCGAACACAGGGATTTGGGTGGGAACGAACTCGATTGCAGGTTATCAAGCAAGTAAATATGAAGAGTTTTGCAAATATTGGGAAAACAACAATCCTAAAGATCCAGGTATCCAGCTGTGGCAATCGATTCAAGATATACTTAATGATGTAAAGACAGAGTTGAGATATGCAAAGGTATACTAATGTAAGGTAATCGTACGGTGAAATTCCAAAAACCTTATATAACTCACCTACAAGGCACTCTCTATACAGGTTGTTGAGGCTCAATATAGAAAGATTCTAAAGATGAGGATTAGTGTCAAATACCCAAACTTATAACCTAAAGATCAAGACTAACTTAACCGATTGAGGTTGTTGAGGCTCACAATCGAGATAAAGGTTGTTGAGGCTCACTACCACCTAGAAAATACAAGTCTAAGCTAAGCTAAAGCCAATCTTTAACTTTAGATTAAAGTAAAAGCAGGTTCGCAGACTTAAGGGAAATCACGGTTAGTTCTTGAGATTCCACGGCCGTGGACTCAAGAACAGCCCGTAATTTAGGGTTGTCGGCGATATTTCTCTAACTCTCAGGGTCTAATCTGTTTGCGATCGATCTATCATCATCTAAGCCACAACTATCAACCCTTCACCTTAGAATTGTTAAGGGTTTTTAGCCAATAACAGTCATGTTGATATCAATTCAAGAATTAAAAGATAAAAAGATGAAAACTTCCACGAACTTTCAATAATCTTCAATTCAATCTCAAAGTCACAAAGAGAACAATTAATGTCAAAAGATTCAAAGTATAACAAACAATCACCACCTTAGGAAAGAAGAGAAAACGGGATGTCAATCCGTTTCCCAAATCAAACCTAATCAAGAAGAGAGATCTTCTTGCAAAATCTTCCAAAAACTTCGATCTTCCGCAAATCCGGAGATCTCGACAGCAATCCCCACCTAAAGTATGAGATTAGAGAAATTCCAAACACGAACTTCGATCTCTCCAAGAGGCGTCAATTGCCTCTAACAAACTAAGTGAAGAGTCTTCGTCTAAGCGGTGATGAATGAGGGTAAACGAGGGTAAGCGAAGATGTGCGACGATTGTAAGCAGGCGTAAGCGAGGATGACAGAATCTCCTTTCTTCCGTCTTTTTATAATGTAGGGCAAAGTGTCGGCCCGGCCCAATCTTCAAAAGATTGTGGCTTCGAAGTGTGGCGAAAAGATTCGCCAAGATCACGGTCGTGGAAGTGTTCCACGACCGTAATTTAGAGCGTGGAAACAAATACGGTTTGCAACATATGTTCCACGGCCGTGTAATCCTTTGGAATGAACATGAATTTCTGACTCCAAATCCACGGCCGTAATTCTGAACGTGGTTTGTGATACGACCGTATTTTAGGGCGTAATTTTGGGCAAGAACGTGATTCTTCCCTAAACTCGTGCATTCCTCAAGCTAAGACTCCAAATTGCTTCCAAAGAGTGTCCTCAATCTATGGACATATCAACTCAACTCTCCTTTGCTCGATTCCGTTCGGAAATAGCTCCAAATCACCTAAAATCAACATAGAACTAGTGTAGACATCCATATCGACAATATAGGTAATAGTAGCTCACATATGCACCAAGATCAATCAAAGACTATCAATATGAATCAAATACGTTTAGAAAACGTGCCTAAAATATCACAATATTTCATGCTAACAACCACCACTCCTTCCAAGGACCTCGGTGACGCAGTTTATTGGATTATTGATATATGCATATATATATATATATATATATATATATATATATATATATATATATATATATATATATATATATATATGGGGTGTGGTTCCCATGAGAACATGAGAACAATCGTACACCGTTGGATGGTGAGTATTAAGGGTTGAGATTTAGAGTAGATATCATAATTAATAATAACTACGAATAATAATAATTAGGAATCCAACAAAACTACGAATAATCCACTCAACTAACAATAACTACGAATAATACATTAAACGATATGACACCTTTGTAACAAAACTAATAATAATTACGAATTTGTTCTCATGTTCTCACGTTAGGGGTGTTCTCATTGGATCTATACCCTCTCTCTCTCTCTCTCTCTCTCTCTCTCTCTATATATATATATATATATATATATATATATATATATATATATATATATATATATATATATAAATTTATATGTGGAATTAGAATGTTTTTGGACTTGATGTACCTCGGTTATGTTTCCGAACCATGTATTATTGTAGTGGATTCATGGATTTGATATGTTCGTAGTAATGTGAACATAGGAATTATATATAGTTATATATACATAAAGATATGATATGCTAGTCTCATATGAGTAATAATGGACCTTATAGTTAGGATGATAGAAAGCTATCATCGCACCTTGGACAACGCCGTTTGGCTTAGGATAATGTCAACACGAAGATGAATATGCTCAAGTATCGAGTTCAGCATCACATTTTAGCGAGCACCCCAGTGATTTCTTGGACTCCTTAGAGAATGTCTAAGCAACCATATGAAGACTAGAGATGATGTTAACCACAAGGATAAATAAAGAGAAGAGAACCTCGAGTCAACTTAAGCAAAACCGAGATGGAAGCTATACAAATAGGGAAGCGACATGAAGACATGAGAGTGGTTCCGAGAAAGTAATGTTGGAGCGTCAATGAAGCAACTAGAGAGAACGAACTTAAGGTTCTTCCAAGTGCAGTGCCGATAAAATGAAGACGCAAATCAAGTAGAGAGGACTACAGTCTCGCTTGAGGATAAAAGGTGGCGTTCCAATTAAGACAAGTTTTTCCCTAGGCACTCCTAAGTATGGGAGTCAAGATGAGAAGTGTTGTCAAACAAATTACAAAAGATTTAAGAGACCATAAGTTAAGATTACAAAGATAACAAAAGATGAAGTGTCAATGATACGGGATTCTAGGGGGGTGACTTATTCAGACATACGAGAGTTACAAGAAGAATCACATGGTGAAAGTTCACATAATAGAATTTCCTTAACGGAACCAACCGATTTCCGTTACGGCGATAAGGCTAAGAAACGCCAAGAAGAAAGAAGTGTGTGCAAATGATGGTCTCAAGAAGATGAGTGATGCAACAAGGAGCTTTAGGTATGAAAATACTTAGCAAACCAACCAATAGAAAGCGGGTGGATGCTAACTAAGGTCAGAATATTTGGGAAGTGTAAAAACATCATTGAACAGTCTTATGCCTATGAGAGTGGTAGTGTTACCTTACAAAAGAAGAAGGAAGCGTGGAGTGTAGATCGAGCTAGCAGAGTTGAAGTAGAATACACCGAAAGGGTAGTCTTCTTGAGAATGGTAACATAGAAGTATACAAGAATGGTGAGCCGTTGAACTTGGAGAAGGTCATGTATAAGCTAACCGACGACAACAGAGAACGCGCTTGTGCGGGTTGTCTATGGATGAGTGTGGATGGGAAGAGTAAACCAGGTTGTGGTATTATAAAAGAACGGTAACAAGAACTTGGAATATATCCGGTTGCTTCAATGACAACAATAAGGAGTTATATCAACGGAAGTGGAAATGTTATAATCAAGTAGCATTGACGGGTTCAAGCATATAACTGTAACCGACCTCCCGGGGAATGATTGTAATGACCCTATGTGACCTTCTTAGGTCACGGGATTGGCATATGGGGGATGTCACGGTTCAAAACTTTTAAAGTTTGATTAGGGTGAATAGAACTAGAAGAACCAAGAGGAAAGTGAGGCTTCTATTGTTGTTGTGCGTAAAGGGGATGCATGATATGCTTGTTCTAATTAAATGGATCGTATGTTTTCGTGAGTAAAAGCCGAGTCAAAGTTTCC
Source organism: Fagopyrum esculentum (assembly GCA_033239045.1). Classification (NCBI taxonomy): domain Eukaryota; kingdom Viridiplantae; phylum Streptophyta; class Magnoliopsida; order Caryophyllales; family Polygonaceae; genus Fagopyrum; species Fagopyrum esculentum. The sequence continues at coordinate 20,528,841 of BSUD01000008.1, read as the reverse complement.
CTGACTCACACGGAGAATCATGGTCGTGACGGCATGAGAGGGGGAACCTGAATTATAGTAACACTGCTAGCTTTGAGCTTATGATGTTAGTACTTGGTGAAGTAATGAGTGAATCTTTTAGTGATTGTAGTTGGGGAATTTCGCCTAGCGTTCTGCATGGGACATAGTAGTACGATTGTGAAGATTATTCATGGAATTCCAAGAGATGCTTAAGGTGGCCAACAACAGTAAGAGAAGACCGAAGTTTTGAAGTTTGACGTCATTATGAGATGTACAAGAAGTACATGACATATTGGGGTTAGAGTCTCTACAGTCAGTTTGACGTTATATAAGAAAATGAAGTATAAATTTATATGCCTACTTGAAGAAAGGATGTCTATAGTGAAAGCTTATGTAGAATACGAAGAGCTCCTCCCACATGTTGGGATGTCAAGGAAAGCGAAGAAGATAAGATCGATTTGTTATAAAGCATGATTACGTCTTGTAGTTAGAACCTTCGTGACTGAACATATTTGCGTGATCAAGAAATATTATTATCGTCATTCCTTCGAAGTGAAAAGGGGGATTAAGTTGAAATATTTCATAACCAAGGCTTCAAGAGTCAGAAGACTCGAGCAAGTCCCTCGAGTTCAGGAGACGAAGGATCTTTGAAAGAGGATGGTCGACATTGTAGCTACAAATGGAGCAATGCACGTGTTTAAAGGACGTCACCCCAACAAATCAGGGTTGATCCTTAGTACCATGACCACTTGTCAATTTGTAAGACAAGGTTGTGTCGGTCTTATTTAATGGGGTGAGAGATGAAAAGAAGGAACCGAGACATCACGGATTCCCAATTTTGGTGAAATTCCCGACGTCTTCTTGATAACGTATATAGAATTCCACTACGTCGGAATGTGGATTTGCCATTAAGGTTGAGCTTGGTGAACCTCCGATATCCAAGGCGTCGTATAGGTTGACACATGTGAAGATACGTGAGTCGAAGAAGCATTTGAATGACCAGTTGTAAGGAATTGTTGATAAAGATTCGATGAAACCAATGCACTACCATAGAGAACACCAAACGTTATCTTGAACTCTTGATTTGAAATTCATATTGGAATATATCTTAAACTTTTGATTTGAAGGTCATATTGGAATATATCTTAAAACTCTTGATTTGAAGTTGTTATGGAGAAAGCTAGTTTGTGAAAAGAGAGACGGTTATCTCCGTTTGTACATCGATTACAGTGAGCTGAACAAGATATCAATGAACAACAAGTATCCCTTACCACGTATACATGATCTACTCGACCGGTTTCAAGGGTCGGTTGTCTCTTCTAAAATTGATTTAAGGTCTGAATGTCACCAATTGAGAAGTCGAGACTGAGATATTGCAAACCCGGCATTCCGGACAAACCATGGTCACTACGAGTTGTAGTGATTCAATATTGGCTTACTAATGTCCCGAATAAGATATTTTTGGTCAACTCTCGAAGAAGAGAGAAGTTGTATGACAAGTTGTCTCGGGACAACAACCCCCGAAGGATGTTAAAGAAGCTACAAGTTTTCTCGGATGTGCTGGTCATTACCGGATTTGTGGAGAGATTCTCTAAAGTAAAACCGTCTATGACTCTCCGGATGACCATGAAGTATTGAATGGGACAAAAATTGACAATGGAGTTGTTGAGAGTTAAGAGGGGATTCATGGGTGCAACTGTTTTGAAATTGCCTCGAGGTATGATCGGTTTAAAGTGTACAAGTGCTTCTTCAAGACATGGTCTTGATTGAGTATTGAGGAACGATGTAAAAGTTATAGCATATGTGTCTCGTTAGTAGAAGTAGTGTAAAGTAAGGTACTTCCTTCATAACTTGGAACTTGCAACAAGAATTGAGGAACCGTAACATCAAATTTTTGTTTGATTAGAACCAAAGTCAACGGTGTAAATTGGGAGTTCGAGCTTCTTTGCTAGAGATAAGCAAAGAAGAAACATAATGGAAATGCTGCATTGAGAAAGACCTGAGAAGGAAGTTGAGTTTCCGATATATCGGACCTTTTTGAGATCTTAACGTGAGTTGGAGAAGTTGCTTACAAATTGTTGTTGCGACCAAGAGTAGAGGGTGTTCACCCGGTGTTTCATGTGTATCAATCGAGAGAGTACATACATGACTCGAGATTTGTTGTCAGTCATGAGGATCTAGTGGCAGACGAGGAACCAATGAGGCTAATTGGAAGACGGAGGATAGTATCTTTTGCCGAGTTTTGCGCTGAGCTAGTAGCAAGTTTAAGATAGAATCGACGGGTTAGACCTAGTTCTTCTCTTGGTTAAGTAATGTGCATGTGTGATGTGCGGGAACGACGGCTAATTAGAAGACGGATGATAATATCTTTGGTCGAGTTTTTAGTAAAATATTTTACGACGTAAAATATCCTTTCCGAGTATATTTATATTTTAGATATGTCCGTGCATTTCCGTATTTTTTTATATTTTATTTTTGCAAAAGTCGGGAAAGTTTTTCCGTTACAAAAATTCGGTTCCGAAAGCTTTTGGATCAGATTCTTTTTCCTTTTTCTTCCTCCTTTTGTTTTTTATTCTCTCTTCTTGCCCGGCTGGTGACGCCATCCCCGACCTTTCCTTCCCTTCCCAAACCCTTCGACCTATGCCGCCCCACCCACCTAGCCCTACAAATCCCCCTCGACCCCTCGACGCCTTCACCCTCTCCCCAACTTTCTATTTCTCTTCTGGTCTCTTTTGTTTCCCTTCTGTATCAGGAACAGGTCTTCTCCCCAACTCTCGACCAACCTCGTCTGATTAGGTCTCCGGATCCGTGAGCCAGATGCAGCCGTCTGGCCATCCTCGCCGCAACCACTAGGGAGGAAAACTTAAGCCGCCAACCTTGCCGTCGTACCCGGGTCCGCCGCCCTCACATCGGATGGAATAGGGCCGCCACAGTTGATCCATTTTGCTCCACCTCGAGCAAAATCGAACCAGCTCCACCGGATCTGGAGCAATTGGCGCCGCTCTCCTCCCACCGTGCTGAACCTGTTGTATGCGGTCGGCTGTTGTTGTTGCCTCGCCGCTACCGGAGCCCCTGCGCAGATGGAGCCGCCCTTGCGAATGATTCCTCACCGGCCACCATCGCCCTACGTCTTCAATGGGTTCCAAAACCGGTGTATTTACAATTGGGACTCCCCGAAATTTGGTTTAATTACACAAAACCACCCTAACTTCTGAATTTGCAGATTTGTCACTGATTATATATATTCACAGATTTTGGCCATATAAATATTTATAATCTATGACCCATATTTCTGAAATTCTATAATTGCACCGGAAAATGTTTAAGCGGTTTTTCACCTTGGTTTTGAAATTGGGTTTTACCTTAGAATTTATATATGTTATATATTTCGTTCAAATTTAGCGTATAAGAAAAAATTTCTTAGCTTTAGTTTAGGTCCGGAAGCGTCCGATATAGACCAGCAAATCGATTCTCGATATCCGTAAATTGTCTTCCGCCTTTGACCTCGTGTGAGTACCTTCTCCCTCGTTCTAGTTATGTTTAGTGGTAGTATATCATGTTAGGTTGGATCTAACATATCTTAGAGTGAATGCCACTTAGTGGTTGTGGACATTAGGGAGTTATGGATGGTTGATGGATTGTTTTATTGAGGAATGATCTTTTGGAATCTTCTAGGTTAGGAGTTGTATCATAGTATAGTTGTGATGTATGTTCTACTAAGACAATAAGCTTATGTTGATATTCACGCATGTGTAGCTATGAGCTTATTGAGATTGTGGAGACTAGGACGTGAGTATCCTAGCCTAGCGTTAATGATCGTGGAGATTATCAAGACTAGGAGTGTTTTGTCCTAGTGGGTGTGTTGCACGACCTTGTAGAGGTTATTTGGGCTAGAAGTCTAAGGACTTCTAGAATGATTGATAGATGTTGATGTTGTCCCTCGTTTGGTAAGGCTGAGAGTATCTTCCTGCGGAAAGCGGAGTGCGGTATATTTTCGGGTTGAGTGTTTGAGACAAGTAAGTCTCCGGACTTACTTAGATCATATTCTTCGTATTAGTTTCGATGTGTGTTTGGTGGTCTGTGTTTACTGTTCATGTTACAACAATGAAAACGGAAATAGGACCACCGACCTTTATATTATTTGGCCCAAGTGTATGATAACGGGTGGTGACATCACTGCCTAGCTCTTGCGAGAGGTAGGAGGTTCTCGGTGACTAGCCCGGGCGGGTAGACAGTCGGATGCATCAGTACCATTCCTTGCCGGTAAGTAGGGACATACGCGAGATCACGGTGATTCTCGTGTCACAAACCTAAGTTGAATTAGAACGGGATATGACTTAATAATAAAAAGATAATAAACGGATTTGTGTGCTTTGGAGTATGATGTGTGTTTATGATGATTTACTTGTGTTTGTGCCTTTCACCTTGGTTCTAATGCCTTGAAAATTAGCTAACGGTTTTAAACCGATTGTGTAGATGCCCTGCACGTTAGGGATGCCGCCGAGTGAGGTGGAGGAGTTGACAACCAAGGTCTCCGTACATTATAGGACGGGAATGTTAATGCCTTTTGTTGTTACGGGTTAGGGTCATATGTTGTATGTTATAGATTTACGACATGGAGTTGTTCCGTTTTGAGGACTCGGCTGAGTTTCCACCTTGTACATTTCTTTCAGTTTTCTCTCGCATACATTATAAACGCTTTGAGTATTTGCCCTAATTTGTTCCTTGTTGGAAAGGTCCGGTGAATTTGTTGTCAAGCTAAGGGTCGGGACGGATTATGAGGTATCGCCCGTAGAATCCCGAGTCCTGCGGATTCGGGTGTTACACCTACCTCCTCTATCGTACTGCTATTTGAAATTTTTTGATCGACTCCAGCCTGCTAAACTTACTTTATACCATCTATTGTTTCATGTACGCGTCCATGTGCCTGCTTGTCGATCCTTTGTTGTTTGGAGAGATTTGAAACTATCTGTATACAAAATGGTAAGAGAGAGAGAGAGGGTGCCAAATGCATTGAGAGGTGATCCAACTTTGAGATACAAATATCATGGGGTGAATTTGGCAGAGATTGGATTGTATTTTTATACGTGCTTTTTGTTTTTGTATATATATATATATATATATATATATATATTGTTGTTGATTTTTTTCCTAATTTTGTGTGATCTTATGCTAATCTTGTGGGTTCTCTTTGTGGCGCTATTACTTTTTAATCACGACGGCTACAAATTTTCTAAATTGGCTGTTATAGGTATTAGTTTAGGATTGCTACATACGGTCTATTGGTATGTATTTTCTTTGCTAAGATTAAATTCACGTTGAACATGAACGCTTTAGATTAGAGTCTCCAAATTTTTTATGTTATCTAGGTTCTTAATATTAAGGTCCTAGCTTAATTTTTCAAGAAAAAATATTAACACACTACCACTTTGTTAGGAAAATTATCCAAGCTTGACAAAGATACGGGAAGAAGACATAATTGGTGTAAAAAAGTTCAAAGAAGAGCCATCCCAGATCTTGAAAACAACGATGAAGAAGAAGATCAACTTGCAACATCGACAAATCACGGTGATGAGAATGGGGACGGGAAAGAAGATCAACCTTAAACCTCACAAGATCATGGTTGCTGTCAAATTAGGATTTTTGAGATACTCCATGGGAGCGGTGAGCGGGATCGAAATTAAGAAGGATGCAACTTTGATACTTTCCATTATCCTCTATTGTAGATGAATATTTTTTTTGTCAAAATAATTGTAACAGCCGGTGTTTGGCTGTCACCGCCCCTGCGGTGACAGTCGCCACCCCAGCGGCAACTGTGACTGTCACCACCCCTGTGGTGGCAATGGCCGCCCCAGCGGTAACTGTGCCTATCACCGCCCCCGCAGTGATAGTGAGCCGCCCCTGCGGCTAGCCACGGTCGCGGCAGGGCGAACCGCCCCTGCGGTTTTGCCCCATATCGCGAGGATCTTCTTTCCTTTTCGTTTCTATCTTGTTTCCTTTCACATAAGACCGGATTTTATATCTTTGGGACGGCTTTCCTTGGATCTTCTAAGCCTAGAACGTCTTTCCTTTCTTCTAATCCTTCTCTATAATTTTCTGTCTTTTCCCCTTTTTCCCGTTTCTTGCATACAGTTTTTCTTCAACCCCGAGAGGTGCAGCCGTTTCCCTCCTTCCCGTTCTGAACGTGTAAGTCTCCTTCTGTGTGATTTTCTCTCATGTTCTTAAACTTGCCGCATGCCCTTTCCCTTTTTCTTCTCTTGCTTTCTCTTTTCTTCTTTTCTTCTTCACCAAGGATCAAGATCGAGTCTTGATTCTTGTTGAGCGTTCCGTTGTTGACTCGATGTTATTCTAAGGCTCGGTTGGTTTAGTCTTGACGTGTTTGGATCAAGTAATCGAGACTTGGTGTACTTACTGTGAGTTGTTATCGAAAGAAGGGAGACACAGTTTCTGTCATAGAAACTGCCCCCACGCCCTGTCCCTCGCCCCTACAGATCGCCGCCCCTGCGGTATCCGTCTTTGGTGAGCTGCTTCATTCCTTTCTTCCATCTTTCGTTTCCTTGGCTTTGTTGATGTTGTTACCCCCCGGAGTGTAGTAAGACTAAGGTTGAGACCTTAGCTTGTGAAGATCTCTTACAGATCATTGAGACTAGAAGTTTTAGACTTCTAGCAACATTTTCATTCCTGATTCGTGATGCCTTGTGTGAACATGCTTTCCTTGCTCCTTTCTTGAGGGAAATTGAGTTGTTCGTTAATCTTTGAGTTACCTACGAGTGAGGTAAGTCCCCTGGACTTACTTAGCTTTTTTCCGTATATTGGATTGAGTGTATTGGCTTGATTGTGTTGTTATTATTGTACAACGGATAACCGGAATAGGAATCACCTTTTATACCGTAATTGGCTCAAGTGTATGATAATCAGGCGGTGACCACTTGTCTAGTTCTCCAGAGACTAGAATATGCTCTTGTAACCCATGCCTAGAGGTAACGGATAGTACTGATCTATTCCTGCTGGTAGACGGAAGCGGAGGCGAGTTTCGGGAGATTCTCCTGTGACAAAAGAAGTTGAATTAGTAATTGATAAGTTAATGAAAGATAATAACCGGTTGAGTATGAGCATGCTATATGTTTATGTTACCTTATGTGTGTTTGTTCCTTTACTGTCTTTCTGATATCTAGAATCTTAGCTAACGGTTTATACCGAAGCTATAGATGCCTTGCAATATATAGGTGGTGTTGAGTGATTCGGATAGTGTGATCGGCTAGGGTTCTTGTATATTTTAGGACGGGATCGGGTTTATATTTGTGTTTGTTGTTTTTCCTTTGTTTTGAACTCGGCTGTGAGTCTTTGACGCTTCCTTTGTTTAAACCTTTGATTTTAATATAAGTTTTGGATTTCATTTGTTTGTGCCTTGTTGTGAAATTCGTTCTGCCGTTGCTTCTTTGAGGGTCGGGACCCATTATGAGGTCCTAGCCCGTAACGCTTCGTGTTCCAAGAATTTTGGGTGTTACAATATGGTATCATAGCTTTAGGTTGGCAACAATGGCACTCGAAATCTTTTAAAGTTCGTATAGATAAATAAACAAAACACGTAAGGGGTCTATGTTTTCAAAAAAAGGTTTTTGTTTTAAACTTGTCGGTCTGGGATAGATGTACGGGCGACCACAACTATCTCCGCGGATCTTAGCAGTTAGTTTTTTCTTTTATGTTGCCCTTTACGTGGTTTTTCTGGATTTCTACTTTAGTTACTTTATAGCGTGGCCTTATGTATCTATATATCCCTACCGCAGATGGCGCGTACTAGAGCTACATCTGCTATGGGGCGAGAAAGGGGTCAACCACCTCTTCCACCTGCCATCCGTGGACGAGGATGTGTAGGGAGATCTCCACTAGCTTGAGGTCGGGGATAAGCCCAGTTGCTGATCCGCCTATCACTGAGGCGTTCGTTGAAGAAGTCGCTAAGAGTGTTGTTCCGGAGGGTGCGAACGTGACCGCCGCTAGGTTCGCAGCTGAGAGAGCACAGTCCGGTCGAGTATCCATCGGAGCTTCTGCATACCGCGACTACGTGAAGATATTCGAGGGGGCTATTAGGACTGGAGAACTTGCACCAACACTGTCAGTACCCGCGATATCAGCTGAGGTTTCGCATAGAGTTTCGCAGGTTGTCGTTGCACCTGCTAGAGTTGTTGACGTTGTTAGAGCACCGGATGAAGCGAGAGAGCCGAGGCCTGACTATTGGTTGAAGGGTTTCAACCAAGTGAGGTTCTTTCTTCCATGAGAAAGACTGGATTAGAGATAGAGGTGTGGCTAGGAAAGCTGGAGTCAGCTATGGAGGCAATCAGTTGCCCAGAGAGACGTGGAGTCGACATAGCGGAGATGTGGCTGAAGGATCAAGCTCATTCCTAGTGGAGGACTTCTTGTAGAAAGGTTACAAGTTATGAGAAAATGAAGACAGTGATCAAGGATCGCTATTTCCTTGTAGCAATGAGGAGAGATCGACTTCAGGATTTCCTAGAGGCAGGATTTGACGATCTTCCTATTGTTGAGATTGTTAGTAAGTTTCAGGAGGAGTTCTCTTTGTTGGGTATGTCTGCACAACCTGAGGATCAACACATTTACATTTTCTCTCGGAGGTTGAGAGAGTCTACCCGCTCTTATCTTGTTGGTTTCCGATGTGACTCCTTGTCCGACTATCAGGATAGAGCTTCTACATATGAGAGAGACCGTCTAGGTCACATGAGAGCTTCTCAAACAGGAGGCCCTGAGAAGAGACAAAGGGTTGGACCAACTAGTTCGGGAGTTAGAGCAGCTAGATTCGGGCGTAGTCAAACACCGGGACACTCGGGTTTCCAACACTATATGTAGAGTTTTGATAGAGGATGGTAGTATCATAAGTGAGGACTGTAAGAAGACCACAATGACTTGCTTTTTGTTTGGCAAGCCAGGCTTAGGTTGCGTTCTGCCGTCATGGCAAGGCATCATCGTAGCGGGGTTCCTCACCTGTTAGCGTTGCCAGGGGTGGGTAGAGGCCGCCTCAGTATCAGCAACAGCAGCGAGCACCTGGTTTTACCGCTCCTCAACGTTCTACATAGGGTCGAGGACGAGGTGGTGGTACTTCCGACACTAGAGGCACTTCAGCGAGAGTCTTTGAGCTACGGAGTGCAGTGGAGCTAACAACTCCTTCCACCATAGGTACCATTCATATTAATGGTTTTCCTGTCAGAGTTCTTTTTGATACCGGTGCTACGCATTCTTTTATATCTGATGCATGCGTATATAGATTGGCCTTAGTTACCGTAGAGGGGAAACCCTTCTTTATAGGATTACCAAATGGGGGTAAGATCAAGGGTACACGAAAGGTTCGCGATTGCGCTATTAGATTGGGAGGTCGCGATTGGTCAGCTGACTTCTTCATCATGTACCTAGTACATGAAGAAGTTATTCTGAACATCGATTGGATGGATCGACATCAGGCAGTTCTTGACATCGGCAAGAGGACAATGACAGTGACTATAGAGTCAGGCCATGCAGAGATTTTTAAGGATGAGATCTCAGAAAGACTGATACAGTCATCAGCATAGTCCGAGCTGTGAGACTTATCGGTCAGGGTTGTGAGGCTTTCTAGTGCTATGCCATGAACGATCATACGAGTCCAGTGTTAGAAAATATTCCGGTAACTTGCGAGTTTACCGACGTTTTTGGAGAGCCATCAAGTTTACCTCCACAGAGGAGTGTTGACTTTGGCATTGAGCTAGATCCCGGTACGTGACTAATCTCTAAGGCTCCTTACTGCATGGCGCCTATCGAGATGCTTGAGTTTAAGAAGCATCTCGAGAAGCTACCTTAGAAGGGCTTCATCCGCCCTACTGTTTCTCCTCAGGGCACACCATTACTCTTCGTCGGGAAAAAGACGGGTCGATGAGGTTATGTATTGATTACCTAGAGCTTAACAAGGTGACAATCAAGAATAAGTACTCATTGCACCGTATCGACCATCTTTTGGATCAGCTGCATGGAGCTTCAATGTTTTCACGGATCAATTTAAGATCCGGATATCACCAACTAAGGGTGAGGAAGCAGGACATAACCAAGACGGAATTTCGGACTAGATACGGCCACTACGAGTTTATAGTGATGCCTTTCGGGCTCACGAATGCACCCGCAAGTGTTCATGGTCTTAATGAACATCATCTTCATTGATTTCCTAGACCAGTTCATAGTTGTCTTCATCGATGACATTTTGGTATACACTCGCAACAGAGAGGAGCATGCAAGACACTTGAGGATCGTACTCCAACTCCTCTAGGATAGAGAGCTTTATGCTAAGCTCTTTAAGTGTGAGTTTTGTATGCCCGAGGTAGCATTCCTTGGTCACATAATTTCAGTTGAAGCGATTATGGTAGATCTGGCAAAGATCAAGTCAGTAGCATCATGGCCGCCTCCTAGGAACGTCAAAGAGGTACGCAGCTTCCTAGGATTGGTGGGCTACTACCGTCGCTTTGTGGAGGGATTTTAAGTTTGACCAATTACTTCCTTGCTTAGGAAGTCTACAAGGTTCGTGTGGTCCGAGTCGTGCGTGCAGAGCTTCGAGGAGATGGAGAAGAGGTTGACATCTGCTCCTATCTTAGCTCAGCCAGGGTCCATTGAGGATTTTGTGGTTTACAACGATGCATCCAAGCTAGGGTTGGGATGTGTTTTGATGTAGAGGGGTAAGGTGATTGCTTACGCGTCGAGGCAGCTGAAGACCTATGAGGAAAATTACCCTACCCATGATCTGTAGTTTGTTGTTGTTGTTCATGCTTTGAAGATTTGGCGGCATAATTTGTACGGAGCTACGTGTTAGATTTTCATAGACCATAAAAGTTTTAAGTACATATTCACTTAATGGGAATTGAATAACCACCAGAGGAGATGGTTGGAGTTGATCAAGGATTTCGATCTAGAGATCTTATACCACCTAGGGAAGGAGAATGTGGTAGTTGATGCCCTTAGTAGGAAGACTCCTCGCGAGATGGCGATCGCTCGGCTGACAATTCAACCTCAGGTTCAACGAGAATTGGCATGGCTAGAGATGGATATCAATTTCCTGGATTCCGACAACCATTTATCCACCTTGGAGGTGTTACTTGATCTGTTGGTAGAAATCCGGAAGAAGCAGAAAAGTTTCCAAACTTTGACACGGATCCGTGACAGGATGTCTCGAGGAGAGGCGCCACATTTTGCAATCGGTGCTGATGGAGTCTTGAGACGCTAAGAGCACATATGTGTACCCTCGGATCGAGATTTGAGACAACGGATCCTATAGGAGGCTCATGCCACACCTTACTCAGTGCATCCCGGTGCTAAGGTAAGATGCACAAGAATATCAGACGCTCGTTTTGGTCGGGAGGACTGAAGTCAGACGTGAAGAGATATGTAGCTCAGTGTACGACCTATCAACAGGTCAAGCTCGAGCTTCATCGACCAGGAGGAGAGCTACACCAACTTCCTGTCACTCAGTGGAAGTGGGAGGACATCTCTATGGATTTTGTTACCGGTTTGAGACTGAGCCGGAGTTTTGATGCTATTTGGGTTGTGGTATATCGATTGACAAAGACCCCACGTTTCATCCCGATCAAGGAAACGTGGCTAGTAAGTCGATTAGCAGAGGAGTTCACGAGGCAGATAGTACGGCTTCATGGAGTACCTAGGACTATAGTCTCTGATAAAGACGGATGATTCAATTCGAGGTTTTGGCAGCAAGTGCATGCCGCCCTAGGTACAAATCTGCCATTCACGACTACTTATCATCCTCAGACCGATGGTTTGTCAGAGAGGACCATCCAGACTCTAGAGGATATGTTGAGAGCCTACGTGTTAGACTGGGGGCAGGTGTGGCCAGATCACCTTCACTTAGTGGAGTTTTCATATAACAACAGTTGGAACGCTTCTCCTTATGAGGCTTTATACGAATAGAGATGTCGTACACCGTAGTGTTGGGATGAGCCGAGCAGTGCTACCGGTGTAGCACTTGAGCAAATACATGACGACATGGCCCGAGTGGCAATGATCCGTGAGCGGATGTTAGCAGCACATAGTCGACATAAGTCTTATGCGAATAAGAGGTGCAGACCTCTAGAGTTCAAAGTTGGAGCTCAGGGTATGGCTGAGTGTATCTCCGACACGAGGTATCAGACGTTTTGGCATCAAGGGGAAGGTCAGTCCCAAATATGTCAAACCTTTCAAGATTTTTAAGCGAGTTGGAGAGGCAACAAACAGACTTGCCTTGCCACCTAGACTAGAGGGTGTTCACCCAGTCTTCCATGTGTCTCAGTTACGGGAGTACGTATGAGACCCGAGACACATCGTTAGTCATGAGGATCTAGTGTTCGAGCCAAACTACACATTCTTAGAGCATTCGGTAGTTTTCTTAGAGCGTAGTACGAGACACTTGCGCTCGAAGGGCATACTGATGATGAAGATTCAGTGGTCGATGCTAGGAGCTGATGAGGCGACTTGGGAGACAAAGGATAGTATTCGACGGAACTATCCAGAGTTTTATGCAGACTTGGATGTACATATAGCATAGACGTTGAGTTTGAGTTTCTTTGTTGAGTTGTGTATGCTTTTGTGACGTTTTGAGTATGTGCCCCGAGTGGGAATATATGAGTTGAGTTCCGTGTTTTAGCGTTGTTGTTGTGTGATCTTATTGGTTGTTGCAAGTTACGGGACGAAACTTCTTTTTTGAAGGATCTGATGTAACAACTGGTTTTTGGTTGTCACCACCCTTGCAGTGACAGTGAGCCGCCCGTGCGGCTAGCCGCGGTCGCGGCAGGGCAAACCGCCCTTGTAGTTTTGCCCTAGATCGCGAAGATCTTCTTTCCTTTTTAGTTTCTATCTTGTCTCCTTTCATAGAAGATCAGATTTTATATCTTTTGGACATCTTTCCTTGGATCTTCTAACCCAAAATGTCTTTCCTTCTTCTTCTTCCAATCCTTTTCTATAAAATCCCGCCTTCTCCCCTTTTTTCTATTTCTTGCATAAGTTTTTCTTCAACCCTAAGAGTTGCAGCCGTTTCCCTCCTTCCCTTGCTGAACGTGTAAGTCCCCTTCTCTGTGATTCTCTCTCACGTTCTTGAGCTTGCTACATGCCCTTTCCCTTCTGCTTCTCTTGCTTTCTCTTTTCTTCTTCTCCAAGGATCAAGATCGAGTCTTGATTCTCTTTGAGTGTTCCGTTGTTGATTAATTGATGTTCTCGAGCTCCGTTGGTTGAGTCTTGATGTGTTTGGATCAAGGAATCGAGACTTGGAGTACTTGTTCTGAGTTGTTGTCGAAAGAAGGCTGATGCAGTTTCTGTCAGAGAAATCGCCCCCGTGGCCTGTCCCTCTGCCCCTGGAGATCTCCTCTCCTATAGTGCTGTCCATCCGCCCCTACGGTTCTTCCTGTAGTATCTCCGTCTTTGGTGAGTTGTTTCCTCCCTTGCTTCCATCTTTCGTTTCCTTGGTTTTGTGGATGTTGTTACCCCTTGGGACTGTTGTAAGACTAAGGGTGAGACCTTAGCTTGTGGAGATCTCTTAGAGATCATTGAGATTAGAAGTTATAGACTTCTAGCAACTGTTTCGTTCCTGATTCATGATACCTTGTGTGAAAAGGCTTTCCTTGCTCCTTTCCAAAGTTAAACTGGGTCGTCGTTGATCTTTGAGTTACCTACGAGTGAGGTAAGTTCCCTGTACTTACTTAGCCTCTTTCCGTATATTGGATTGAGTGCATTGGCTTGATTGTGTTGGCTTGATTGTGTTGTTATGATTGTATAACGGATAACCGAAATAGAAATAACCTTTTATACCATAATTGGCCCAAGTGTATGATAACCGGGCGGTGATCACTTGTCTAGTTCTTCAGGAGAATAGAATGAGCTCTTGCAACCCAAGCCTACAAGTAACGGATAGTAATGATCTATTCCTGTTGGTAAACGGAAGCGGAAGGGAGTTCTGAGATTCCCGTACGACAAAAGAATTTAAATTAGTAATGGATAACTTAATGAATGATGATAACTGGATGAGTATGAGCATGTTATATGTTTATGTTACCTTATGTGTGTTTGTGCCTTTAATGTCATTTTAATATCTAGAATGTTAGCTAACGGTTTATACTGATGTTATAGATGTCTTGTAGGAAATAGGTGCCGCTGAGTGATCTGGATGGTGTGGTCAGCCAAGGTTCTTGTACATTATGGGATGGGATCGGGTTTATATTTCTGTTTCTTGTTTTTCTTTCGTTTTTGAACTTGGTTGCAAGTCTTTGACGCTTCCTTTGTTTAAACCTTTGGTTTTATTATAAGTTTTGGTTTTCATTTGTCTATGCTTTGTTGTAAGATCCGTTGTGTCGTTGCTACTCTGAGGGTCGGGACTGTTTTGGTTTTTTAGGATGTGAGAATTAAGCAAATTCGAGGGAAGAGTGTCAAGAACATATTCGCCAAAATCATGCACACAAAGTCTTAAATTTATAAACTCGAACTAAAATCTTAAACTCCTAACCAACCCGCATTTTACGGATCGTAAAGTAGAGAGGAAAGCATTCCGAGGTCGAACACAAAGACCGGGGTGAGACTAAATCATGCAATGAACAAAGATAGTAAAGGTGTAAGATGAGAAAAGTGATGGAAACAAAGAAATGAAAATCATATGTTTTTTATGGGTTTTGTGGTTAACAAGCAAATATCACAATCAAGCAACACTGTCAACCAAACAACAAAGCAAACACAAGATACAAGATCAACGTATAGAAAGCGGATTTTAGAGATTCGGATGTCCGGTAATGGCATGGACTCAACCTTCAAATCAATCTAGGACAAGTTGCGTATGTTGGGAAAGAATATTTCTCTAATGGGATCAATCACCGGGTAGGTCTCATGGTCCACTAATCCCGCATCCAAGGTCTTATTACCGGGTAAGTCTCTAGGAACCTAAGGTTGAGAAGTCTACACAAACCAGATTACTACCTAGGGGTCAAACCTTTCCTTACCGGGTAAGTTTCTAAAAATCAAGTCCTAAGCAACAACCCTAGCACACTCAATCCAAAGGTTGTTGAGACTCACTACTACCTAATGTTTGCCATCTATTATACCGAAGAGCGGGATTTACTGGGTATTTCTCATCCCTCACCTTGTTTACTAACATAGGTCACCCTAATGCTAGATTGGGCTCAACAAACACTAGGATTGCAACTCTCAAACTCCATAACATGAAGATATAACACTATAAGAACAACAACTCACACGCCTCGGGTGGATCAAGAACACCTCGGCCGAAATGGTTGAAGAACAGGCCGAGATTGTAAGCTGATCTAGGTATTTCAAGCAAGAAACTATCCTAAGATACATCTAAGTCCAATCTATCGTTATCCTATCCATAACCTTTCATCCATTCCCTGATCACATGCTACTTAGCCAACAACAAGCATCTCAAGTTCATTCATCATCAAAACAACAAACATGCATGCCATAACTAGATAAAGAAATAGGAAGAAATATATACCAAGACCAAGATGCATATTAAGTTTAGAATGAGCTTACAACCATCCAAAGGTAGCTTCAAAACGAGCTCAACAATCTCTACAACTTTCCTCACTACAAGTCTCTCAAAAACTAACTCAAAAGCTATGAAAATGGTGTTCTTCTCTTCTCTTCAATGGAGTCTCCTCTCTTCTCTTATCCACACTTGGGATTTCAAAACTAAGGAATGTTAGAGAATGGAATGAATTGAAAGAATCCCTGCAACATATGTGTAGGCTGTAACAAGACACTTCTCCTCCATCATGGGAGAGAAAATTGTGGGCTGGAAGAGGAGTGTGCCAAGGGTCATGGGGGACTAGCGAACAATCTCGGATGGCCAAGAAATCATCTCGGTTTAAATGGGTGAGGTCTGGACCGAGATCAATCCCAGAAATCATCATGGCTAAACACAAGCCGGTGCATGGATCGAAACAAATAGGGTCAATTTCTACTTCTTTTCTTCATGCTTGCTCCATTAGAACCTTGAATCCGGGCCGTCACGAGGCTTGATCCTCGGATATGATCAATAATGCATGAAATCTCCCCAAAATACTTCAAAACCGAAAAATGATCGTGTAGACGTCTATTGTGACAGAATAACTCGATAAAGCATAAAACGTCTCGAACATGTGAAAAACCATGCATGAATGAATGTCAAAACTACCTAAAAGAGTGCCTAATCTTATGTCTTAAATCACGTCATCAAAATACCCCATACTTTTCGCTTGCTTGTCCCCGAGCAAAGTCCAAATGTAGGATACGAGATGGCGTGAGTTATGAATGCAGAAAAACAGAAAATGTTTTTGGAATTGTGCTTCAAGTCTAGATAATCTTCATAGTTATGTTTCATGCCAATGGATGAGCAATCATGCATTAGAAGAATAGAGACACGGAAAGACAATCACACTTAACTCAAAAACATACATGAAAGGAAAAACGAGAATGTCAAGATGATCATGAGAATATCCAATCTAGATCACTAAGTCATACACATATGCAAATAGGTCACAAGGACTTACGAAAGAAGAGGCCAAGAAACGTGATGATAGGGTAGGAATTTCCAAGGTGATGTGGTGCTAATCCGGGAAAGGAACTAAACACTACTTCATTTTTGTTCTTCATCCACCAAAGTGTATTTTTCTCCTTCTTTTCTTTCTTTTCTTTTTCTTTTCATTTTTATTCACTTATTTTTGAGATAATGACATTGGTGTACAAAAGCCGAAACCTTGGAGATTAGGTCCTCGGAATTTTTTTCGAGGAGCCTCACACCGGGCATACAGACCAAGGCTCGTTAGGACATTCGTTTTATCCGACATTGGCAAGACACAAACACCCGATTATGTGAATGGTGCCGAGTACTCATCATCGAAACCAAAGTCCCCAAACCTATATTTTTTCTACACTTTTCACAACACATTCAACTTTTTCATTCACCACATTCATTCACTTCACATCACCCCATGATAGCATGTATTATAGTCTATATTTAGGGGCTAGTTTAGACGTTTTATCTTCATGAATCTACATGTATGGATGTATATTATGTGATTATATTTTCGTTTTGTCTACCTTTGCGGGAATCGAGGTCTATCCCTAGTTTCGTGGTAATTGTAGGTAAAATGGCACGTTTTGCATCAAAATGGAGTTAAGGGAGCTAAGGAGTCATTGGAGCTACATTCTAGAGCTTAAGAAAGATCTCAGGAAGCAGGGAAATGATTAAGAAGATTGACTTTGGACCAAATTCCAGAGATTTCACATTCAGTTGAGATTCACCTCAGTCAGCTACAGTACGACCTCAACCGAGGGGATCTTGAGGAGCGTCCCGACCGAGGCGAATACCCTGTCGCCGGCGAGATCTATATTTTTGGCTAAGATCTTTTATTTTTGGAAAGAAGATATCTTATATTTTTGGGTTGGATATGTGGAAGGAAGATATGATTTCTGTTTGATTTATTTAGAGAAAGAGATATATATTTTTATAGGAAATTATCTTTTTAAGATATTTTATCTTTGGAAGATAATTCTCCTATATAAAGGGTTGGATTTTTCACAAGTTCAACCATGCTTAGGGCATCCAGCAATTGAGGGATTTTCTGGAGTTTTGAAGGAAGTTGAAGGAAGTATTGAAGGATTGAAGTTCAAGGAAGGAAGGAGTCATAAATGGAATTGCTTTTTGAAGGAGTTTGTAAGACTTTCTTAGATTGTCTTTTTGGTTTATTGTCTTTGCTGATTTGTGACTTGAGGACTGCAGTTTGTTTGTTGTTTGATTCAGTTATTGAGATCTTTTTTTTAAGGTTTACTTGTTCGAAAATTGATTCTTTTTCATTAATTTGATTATTGTTATCATGATGATTGTTGGCTAAGTTCTTTATGCGATTCTAGGGTAATTGACTGAAAGTTGTGGGAAACACGATGATAGAATGATCTTAATCACAGCAGGACATTGAAAGCTCGAGTCTTTAACCTTAACCCTAGAACACCTCGCTCACTCGTTGAACATCTTGGCGGGGATGGAATACGACTGAATGAGGTGACCTTTCCTGAACCTATTCTGAAGATAAGTGTTCTAGTTTGCCAAATCTTATCCTTATTACACCTTTTCTGGTTCAATTCAAGCCTAGGATGAGACTTACCCGGTGATTCCTTTTTTTGTTTACCTAAGATCATAAGTGTAGGTAATAAAGGTTTATCCTTTATTGGGGTTTGAGTGTGCCTTCATCCCATCCTTGTGAGTTAGCCTGAGACTTACCCGGTAAAGGTTGATTCTATTCCCTTGGGCAGTGTGTTGGTTTGAGATTATAGTTCCTTTCCTTAGTACATTGAGACTTACCCGGTGATAGGAGCTTTGATTTGGGATAGTGAGTAGTGAGACTTACCCGGTAATCTATTCCCACCTTAAAAACACCTTCCGTTTGCAAACCTCAGCTTTGTCCGCTTTATCCTTTGAGATCTTGAGTCGGAACCACAACTAGATGCTTTAATCCCTAGAATCCGCATTTCCCCTTACTTGATTGTATATCATCTTTGATTGTTTTAATTGCTTTTCGTTAATTGCAATATTTGACAACCTGATAGGTGCTTTCTTTCACCTAAGTCCCTGAGATCGACCCCTAGAATTCTTGATTTTTATTACAATTGACCCGTACACTGTGGGTTCGCATATTTTTTCAAGCATATTTCTTGGGTTATAAATATTAAAGCTTGCACACACCGTTTGGAGCGAACAAGTTTTTGGCACCGTTGCCGGGGACCTGGTCTAGATATTTTTTTTTCAAGCATATTTCTTGGGTTATAAATATTAAAGCTTGCACACACCGGTTTCAAGCATATTTCTTGGGTTATAAATATTTTTTCAAGCATATTTCTTGGGTTATAAATATTAAAGCTTGCACACACCGGTTTCAAGCATATTTCTTGGGTTATAAATATTTTTTCAAGCATATTTCTTGGGTTATAAATATTAAAGCTTGCACACACCGGTTTCGGTTGTCTTTCAGGGCAATTTACCTTGTTTCCATTAACCACTCTACTTGAGTGTTTTCACAAGATCTTTTTAGGTTTATGCGAAGAACTCGGGCTGGAAAGGAAATCGTTCCTTACGATCCCGAACCAGAAAAGACATACAAGCGACGATTAAGAGAAGCTAAGATGGCCAATCAAGACGACCGTGATCTTGAAGCCGAATTGTAGGAGGCGCTGGAACAACTACAACTCAATAGAGAAGAACTACAGCGAGAGAGAGAAGAGACTCGCGCAAGAACTGAAGGAATTGAAGCAGATATGGCCGCTCTAAGGGCCCAATTTCTGCGTCGACCGATCCCAGATCCTCGACCGAGGCAGGACCCAATCCTAGTTGCCGCGGCCGAGATGCACCTACCACCTCGGATGCCTATCCGAGATAATCTTTTTGCTAGAGTTCCACAAACCCTAGGACAGAGGATGGACCCCAATCAGCAAGTCAGGCATCTAGGAGTCAACTTAGGTGATCTAGTTGACCATGATTACGAAATTCGACCGCAAGTTCTATCAATGATCCGACAATGTCAATTTAGAGGACTAGAGAAGGAGTCTCCGCATCAGAATTTGCAAAACTATGAGATTCTGATGGAGACCTTGAGACCTTTAAGACTAGAGAACAACAACTACAAGTTAAGGCCTTTCTATTTCTCCTTGAAAGACAAGGCGCTTGCTTTGTATCAATCTCTTCCGCCCGGAAAGATCAACACTTGGGAAGAGATGACGACGGAGTTTCTTACAAAGATCTATCCTCCCTCTATGACCGTTGAAATGAGAGGGAAGATCAGTGCATTTATCATGAAGGACAAGGAGAGTTTGTCCAAGTCATCGGAGAGATTCAAGGATATTCTATTGGATTGCCCACATCATGGGATTCCAAAGATCGAGTTGCTGGAGATTTACTTCAAGGGATTGGATGGAGCTACTCAATTCAATCTCCAACTACTTTCCGCCGGGACATTCATGGACATGCCGCAAGATGAAGCTTGGGATTTCATTGAAAAGCAAGCTTTACATATGGAGAAGTATTCCCATCAAGGAACCGATAATGGAGTAAGGAAAGTTAGCTTCCAAAGACACTTCATCAAATGGAGCTCAACTCACCTCACTTATCAATGATGTGAAAGAATTGAAGGAGCATTTAGTAGCTCAAACAAAGAAGGAGCAAGATGGAGGATATCAAGGAAGAAAAAACTACCAAGGGTCACGGAAAAACAATTACAACAACAATAGAAACTCCAACAGCAACAATTGGAGATCTAATCAACAAAATCCGGGTAACCCTTATTCTCATGCTAATAATGCTTTTAACTCCCTCCTCCTTCTTCTTCTTCTACTCCATTGAAGAGTCAGGAGCCTGGATCGAGTTCGTCTCAGCCAGAGAAGAAAGATGCAGTGCTAGAGGCAATTTTGATCAAGCTCAACGCTATGGAGACATCAATGACTTCATTTTCAAAAGCACAAAAATCCTTAGAGCAACAATTCTTTAACAAGGCGAATGAAGCGCCAAGAGATCCAGGGAAGCACCCAGCAAGGACAGAGAGCAACCATAAGGGACAGATTATGGCAATAACCACAATAAGTGGACTGAAAACTAAAGATGTAGTACTTCGGTCGGTGTCAGTCAAGACGAAGAACACCTCGGTCCAGGATCAGACGAGGAACACTTCGGTCGAGGTGTCAACTAAGGTGGAGCCCCAGAAAGCGATGGATAAATCTGAAGTTTATGTTCCACCTCCTGCTTATAAATCACCACTTCTATTCCCCCAGTCAAGGGCTAGAGCACATCTAGACAAGCATTTTTTATAAGTTTCTAGACCTAATGAATAAACTACACATTAGCATCCCTTTCCTTGATGCTATTCTAGGGATGTCCGCCTATGGGAAGTTTGTGAAAAAGATTCTTTCATGGAAGAGGAAGCTGGAAGATTTTGGAGAAGTAAGGATGACATCTAAGTCATCGGAACTCATTCAAATTGTTCGCTCCAAATGGTGTGTGCAATCTTTAAATTTATAACCCAAGAAGTATGCTTGAACAAAGATGCGAACCCGCAGTGTATGGGTCAACTGTAATAAAAAGCAAGAATTCCAAGGGTCGATCACAAGGACTTAGGTGAAACAAAGCACATAATAGGTTGTCAAGTATTGCAATTAACCAAAAGCAATTAACGTAATCAAAGATGATGTAAAAGTCAATTAAGGGGAAAATGCGGATTCTAGGGATTAAAGCATCTAGTTGTGGTTCCGACTCAAGATCTCAAAGGATAACGTGGACAAAGCCGAGGTTTGCAAAGGGAAGGTGTTTCTAAGGTTGGAATAGATTACCGGGTAAGTCTCACTACTCACTATCCCAAACCAAAGCTCCTATTACCGGGTAAGTCTCAAGGTACCAAGGAAAGGAACTATAATCTCAAACCAACATACTACCCAAGGGGATAGAATCATCCTTTACCGGGTAAGTCTCAGGCTTACTCACAAAGATGGGATGAAGGCACACTCAAACCCCGATAAAGGATAAACCTTTATTACCTACACTTATGATCTTGGGTAAACAAACAAAGGAATCACCGGGTAAGTCTCATCCTATACTTGCATTGAACCAGGACAGATGTAATAAGGATAGGATTTGGCAAAATAGATCACTTAACTCTCAATTTCGGATCAGAAAAGATTCACCTCGTTCAGTCAAGTTCCACCCCGGCCGAAATGTTCATCGACTGAGCGAGATGTGTTAGGGTTAAGGTTAACGACTCGAGCTTTCAGGGTCCTGCTGGGATTAAGGTCATTCTATCATCGTCTTTCCCACAACTTTCAATCAATCACCCTAGAATCGCATAAGAAACTAAGCCAACAATCATCATGATGATAATAATCAAATATATGGGAAATGAATCAATATTCGAACAAGAAAACCTCAAGAAAAAGGTCTCAATAACTGAATCAAATAACAACAAATCAGTGTTCCTTAAATCACAATTAAACTAAGACAACAAACCAAAAGGAAATTTGAGAAAGTCTTACAAACTCCCTCAAAATCTAACTCCAAACTATGAATCCTTCCTTCGTTGATCTTCAATCCTTCCTTCAAACCTTCAGAAAATACTCCAGAAATCTCCCTAATTGGGTGTGTAGAAGATTGCTGAATTGTGAAAAACCAACCCTTTATATAGGAGAATTATCTTCCAAAGATAATAATATCTTAAAAAGATAATTTCCTATAAAATATATCCATATCTCTAAAATAGATCTCACAAAAATAATATCTTCCTTCCAGAAATCCAGCCCAAAAATATAAGATAACTTCTTTCCAAAAATAAAAGATCTCAGCCAAAAATATGGATCTCGCCGGCAGCAGGGTGTTTGCCTCGGTCGGGATGCTCCTCAAGATCACCTTGGTCGAGCTGACACTGTAGCTGACCGAGGTGAATCTCAACTGAATGTGAAATCTCTCAAATCTGATCCAAAATAAATCTTCTTAATCATTTCCATGCTTACTGAGTTCTTCCTTAAACTCCAGAATGTAGCTCCAATGACTCCTTAGCTCCTTAGCTCCATTTCAGTCCAAAAGGTGCCATTTTACCTACAATTAAAAGAAACTAGGTGTAGACCTCGATTCCCGTAAAGGTAGATGAAACAACAATATAATCACATAATATACATCCATACATGCATATTATTGAAGATAAAACGTCTAATCAAGTCCCAAATTATAGACTATAATACATGCTATCAAAATACCCCATACTTGTCCCCAAGCAAGTTCCAAATCTTAAATACAAGATAGAATGTATTATAAGTCATAAAGATCAATGAAAAAATATTTTAAAAAATTTTTGGTGGTGTGCTCCACTCATAGATCACTCTAAGAGAGTGCTTCATGGCAAATAAAATCAAAATATGATCAAAACATTTTATAGATATAAGAAAGTTGTTCATCTTTGCATAAAATCATAGAATGCATAATAAATCATAATTATCGAAATCAATCATGTATAATCCAGTTTAAATCACCAAGTCAATCAACAAGCTCGAGGTCTCAAGAGCTTCCAAAAGAGGTCAAGAAACGTGTGGAGGTGGGATGTATATAGGGTATATGGTGCTTAGAATCCGGGAAAAGGCTCGTACTTCACTTTCTTTGAAACTCAACATCTTTCACCAATAAGCTTTGCTTATTTTACTTTACTTTTTGTGATGCATGGACAGAGGTGCACAATAACCGAAGCCTCGGAGATCAGCAATCATCAATTTCTCGAGATGCCTCAAACCCTTGATGCACATACCATGACCCGTTAGGAATATCGCTCAATCCGACTTTGGCAAGACACAAACACCCGACTATGTGAATGGTGCCGAGTTACTCATCATCATGATTGACTTCCCCAAACCTATTTGTTTCTTTCTAAAACTTTCAGCCAACATCTCAACTTCACTTTCACTTGCTTTTCTTTTGCTTGCTTCCAAATTCTCGGATAGGTAAAAGGGAGGCAAATATGTATATGAGGGGCTAAAGCATGGTCAAGAAGAAGAAGAGAAGAGAATGAATTGCCTTAATCCTCCCAGAAAGAATGTGATAGAACCCATCATGTGGCATCAACCTTCAAATTCAACATAATTTTGATAAAGACAAAGTATTAAACATGCTAAACTTTCAAACAAAGCATTTTGCAACTTAAATATATCATAAAACCTTTCAAGCATATAAGGATTTCAAAACCAATCTGCAAACAGAATCATCACTGAGGTCATATCCAGAAAAGAAGCACAAAATTCGTTTCGAAAACTTCTCCGTTAACCCACCTCGGTCGAGGCGTTCTAGGTCATCCGAGGTGTTCAACTTTGTTTGGCCAGAACCATCCTGGTCGAGGTCATAAAATGTTTTTTTTCTTAAACTAGTTTTTGACGTTTTTCTCTAACAAAAAACCTGTATGCATGCATATAATGGCAAATAATCACATGAAGCATAAATAAGATCATAAATATATAAATAGAGTCATACAATCATACACACATAGTCAAAAGTACATCCACATACCCCATACTTGGGACACATTGTCCCAATGGGTCAAACAAGAGTCAAGTAAAACATACCGGACCTAGCCGAACTGCATAATAAATAAAGAAAAGAAATCCATGCAAGCTCTAGTCCTGATCCGCTGTTGGTGGTGAATATGGGATGAAGGGATGCTGAGATGGGTCAAATGGATAACCCATCCTGTGTGAAACTGGATCTCCATCATCCTCTGCTGGTAGTGCTGGCTCTCTCTAAGCTCCTTAACCTCCACTGTCAGGGCTGCGTAACAGTCGATCATCTGGTCTGTCAGCTCATCAATCCGTCAGTGGGCTACTGATCTCTTTGTGTGCGGACTCTACGCCAAGCAGGTCGTGATGGTGCTGCTGCCTCCTCCTCTGTAGTCTCTTCATCTAGATCGACAACAGGCACACTAGGACCGGCGGTATCAGTACCGGTCTCCATGGCAGCTCCGCCATCATCATACTCCTCCTTATCATCCGCCGGTATAACATCTCTAGCATCTTGTAAGTAGGGAAGCCAAGGAGAAGACTAGTATTGCGAATCGAAAACTGTGAACTGTGCTGACCAAAGAATGCTCTGAGGAGCAGTCTGCTCCCAAGGCATAGCAACGTATGGTGTAGTAAGGCCACAAGGAACCAGAATCCGTCTCGTGATAATCTCTTGAAGTCCTAGCGGCTTTGCAGCCGCTACCAATGTACATGCTCTCAAATCAAGTCCCATGGCTGTAGCAATATGGGTCACCAGCCCTCCACATCAGATATCTTCCTTGGCCTTGCCCTTTATCCGGTGCAAGTCCTCAGCTAGCATGCCTCCAAAGTCAGGCACTCCACCAGTCACCATGCAAAATAAACTCAAAAGCTCTCCCTGTCTGATCTTTTGGGGCATCTCAGTACGCGCCTAAAGAATCTCACTAAAAATACGGTGGGCTAGACGGAAAGCAAGATGGAAAATAATGTGCTCCCTGGAGTCTCCAAGTCTCCATCTGTCACTATTCTCCACCACATGGGCTATCTGCCCCCAAAACTCTCGAGCCATTGCTCGGGATGGAAAGTCATTCACGGTGGGAGTCGGGAAGCCAAACACCTCTGGGAACTGATCCATCGGCACAATGTAGTTCTAGTTCAACAACCGGTACTTGATGTTGTTCCCCTCTGGCATGTGAGTGACAGAACTCACAAACTCCATGGTCGGCTCTAGGTAGGCTGGAGCTTGGATCTCCATAAAATCCTCCTGCCCTACCATATATATCATCTTCTTCAAGTCCTCCGCCACATGGAGGCAATTGAAGGCTGAGACGTCTAAGAACCGTGGGGCAATTATGGGACGCCCGCAAATACGATCGAAGTATGCCTGGTGACGCTCATGAATCACCGGTATAGAAGGGCGAGAAGAAGGGGAAGAACCACTGGGAGCATCTCTCAAAACAAGCTGACGATCAGAATGGGTACTCATGTTTGCTGACAGAAGGTCACCTCGGTTGGTCTGACAAGCTGAAGAACACCTCGGCCGAGACACAGCTCGATTGGACCGAGGCGAAGTGTTGTGCGATTTCCACTCTCTGATTTTCAGTTCTTTTCCCCCAAAATCACTACCAATTGCTTCCTATGGGTACTTATACTCTTTTCAGCAATAAAAGATGGAACCAAAGCCAAATTTCTCTTAAATCAACAAAGAGAGGGAAATTAGGGTTTTGAATAATTTACCCCAAATTACGCAAATTTGAGGCGTTTATCTTGCAGTTTGTTGCTTGCAATCCGTTCTTCTTGCTTTTCTTGGTGAAATCGGAGCATAAATCGTGAAAAACGAGTGAGAAATGAAGAAGCGAGGTGAATGGTGCGCCGCGGTCGAGAAGAAGGTGAGAGGGAAAAATGAGAAATCCGTTTCGCCTTTTATAACCTCGCTGAATCTGGTATGACCTTGGTCGAGGTGGTCCCGGCCGGACCGAGGTGGCTGACTGGATTGTCAGACCTAGTTGCCTCGGTTGCCCAAGAACATCTCGGTCGAGGCGATGTGACAGCAACTGAGATGTGTCTTAGTTAAACTCCGTCTTCCAAATTTCTTGAACTTCTGTCCTTCCAGTGTAGCTCCTGAGTTGTAAGCCTTCCTTAAAGAGTACCTTGTTTCTGTCTAGGATGCCAAAAACAAAACAAAGCAAAGCAAAAACAAACTATCTAAAACTAAACTAGAAAAGGGAAAAGAAAGCAATACCTTGGGTTGCCTCCTAAGAAGCGCTTGATTTAAGGTCGCTAGCTGGACTGTACATTATCCTTAAACATGTTTGAAGGTATCCTCACCCCATACTTCACCTTCATCATGGGGTGAGATAAAGAAGTCTATCAAACGTTCCAGCAAATGCAAGTGCTCGTCGGGAAATGAGTCATCAATGGGTATGTCGTCCTTCTCGCGTGAAGAGGGAGGTAGCCGGCTGAGGTGATCCGCAACAGAATTCTCAAACCCCTTCTTATCGCGAATCTCTAGGTGATATTCTTGAAGTAAGAGAATCCATCGAATAAGACGCGGCTTCGCATCCTTCTTAGCAAGCAAGTAACGAATGGTTGCATGGTCAGTGTAAATAGTAAAAATTTCGCTCCTACTAAGTAAGAGCAAAACTTCTCAAAAGAATATACAACCGCCAAAAGCTCCTTTTTGGTGGTGGCGTAGTTTAGTTAAGCTTCATCTAGCGTCTTGCTAGCATAGTAAATGGCGTTGGTCCGGCCATCCTTCTTTTGTCCAAGTACAGCTCCTACGGCCATATCACTCGCGTCACACATGATCTCAAAGGGCAAAGTCCAGTCGGGAGGTTGAATGTTGGGATCGGAAATCAATGCTTCATTTATCCTGTAAAACGCATCAAGACATTCATGCAAAAACTCAAAAACAACATCCTTATTCAAGAGTTTAGTGAGTGGTTTAGAAATTTTTGAGAAATCCTTGATGAACCTCCTGTAGAAACCTGCATGCCCGAGAAAACTCCTCACACCCTTGACAAAACAAGGGGGAGGATGTTTTTCTCAATAGTCTCGATCTTAGCTTGATCGACCTCAATACGTCGATTGGAAACGAGGTGTCCTAAACTCCTAACCAATCCGCATTGTACGGATCGCAAAGTAGAGAGGAAAGCATTCCGAGGTCGAATAGAAAGACTGAGGTGAGATTAAACCATGCAATGATCAAAGATAGTAAAGGTCTATGATGAGATAAGAGATGGAAACAAAGAAATGAAAATCATATGTTTTTGATGGGTTTTGTGGTTAACAAGCAAAGATCACAATCAAGAAACAATGTCAACCGAACAACAAAGCAAACACAAGATACAATATCAATGTATAGAAAGCGGATTCTAGAGATTTGGATGTCCGGTTATGGCATGGACTCAAGCTTCAAATCAATCTAGGACAAGCTGCGTATGTTGGGAAAGAATGTTTCTCTAATGGGATCAATCACCGGGCAGGTCTCATGGTCCACTAATCCCGCACCCAAGGTCCTATTACCGGGTAAGTCTCTACGAACCTAAGGTTGGGAAGTCTACACAAACCATATTACTACCTAGGGGTCAAACCTCTCCTTACCGGGTAAGTCTCGGAAAATCAAGTCCTAAGCAACAATCATAGCACACTCAATCCAATAGTGGTTGTTGAGACTCACTACTACCTAATGTTTGTCATCTATTATACCGAATAGCGGGATTTATCGGGTAAGTCTCATCCCTCACCTTGTTTACTAAGATAGGTCATCCTAATGCTAGATTGGGCTCAACCAACACTAGGATGTCAACTCTCAAACTCCCTAACGTGAAGATATAACACTATAGGAACAACAACTCATACACCTCGGGTAGATCAAGAACACCTCGGCCGAAATGATTGAAGAACAGGCCGAGATTGTAAGTTGAGCTAGGTATTTCGAGCAAGAAACTATCCTAAGGTACATCTAAGTCCAATCTATCATTATCCTCTCCATAACCTTTCATCCATTTCCCTGATCACATGCTACTTAGCCAACAATAAGCATCTCAAGTTCATTCATCATCAAAACAACAAAAATGCATGCCATAACTAGATAAAGAAATAGGAAGAAATATAAACAAGCGCAAGATGAATAATAAGTTTAGAATGAGCTTGCAACCATCCAAAGGTAGCTTTAAAACGAGCTCAACAATCTCTACAACTTTCCTCACTACAAGTCTCTCAAAAACTCACTCAAAAGCTAGGAAAATGGTGTTCTTCTCTTCTCTTCAATGGAGTCTCCTCTCTTCTCTTCTCCATGCTTTGGATTTCAAAACTAAGGAATGCTAGAGAATGGAATGAATTGGAAGAATCCCTACAACATATGTGTAGGCTGCAACAAGACACTTCTCCTCCATCATGGGAGAGGAAACTGTGGGCTGGAAGAGGAGTGTGCCAAGTGTCATGGGGGACTAGTGAACAATCTCGGATGGCCCAGAAATCATCTCGGTTTAGATGGCTGAGGGCTGGACCGAGATCAAGCCCAGAAATCATCATGGCTAAACATAAGCCGGTGCATGGATCAAACCAACTAAGGTCAATTTCTACTTCTTTTCTTCATTCTTGCTCCATTGGAACCTTGAATCCGGGCCGTCACGAGGCTTGATCCTCGGATATGATCAATAATGCATGAAATCTCCCCAAAATACTTACAAACCCGAAAAATGCTCGTGTAGACGTCTATTCTGACGGAATAACTCGATAAAGCATAAAACGTCTCGAACATGTGAAAAACCATGCATGAATGAATGTAAAAACTAGCTAAAAGAGTGCCTAATCTAATGTCATAAATCATGTCATCAAAATACCCCATACTTGTCCCTTCCTTGTCCCCGAGCAAGGTCCAAATGTAGGATGCGAGATGGCGTGAGTTATGAATGCTAAAAAATAGAAAATCTTTTTGGAATTGTGCTTCAAATCTAGATCATCTTCATAGTTATGTTTCATGCCAATGGATGAGCAATCATGCATTATAAAAAATAAACACACAAAAAGACAATCACACTTAACTAAAAAAACATACATGAAAGGAAAAAACGAGAATGTCAAGATGATCATGAGAATATCCAATCTAGATCACTAAGTCATACACAAATACAAATAGATCACAAGGACTTAGGAAAGAAGAGGCCAAGAAACGTGATGATAGGGTGGGAATTTCTACGGTGATGTGGTGCTAATCCGGGAAAGGAACTAAACACTATTTCATTTTTGTTCTTCTTCCACCAAAGTGTATTTTTCTCCTTCTTTTCTTTCTTTTATTTTTCTTTTCATTTTTATTCACTTATTTTTTAGATAAAGGCATTGGTGTACAAAAGCCGAAACCTTGGTGGTTAGCGGTCTTCGGGATTTTTGTTCGAGGAGCCTCACACTGGGCACACATACCAAGGCTCGTTAGGACATTCAATTTATCCAACATTGGCAAGACACAAACACCCGATTATGTGAATGGTGCCGAGTACTCAACATCAAATCCAAAATCCCCAAACCTATATTTTTCTACACTTTTCACAACACATTCAACTTCTTCATTCACCACATTCATTCACTTCACATCATCCCATGATAGCATGTGTAATAGTCTATATTTAGGGGCTGGTTTAGACGTTTTATCTTCATGAATTTGCATGTATGGATGTATATTATGTGATTATATTGTTGTTTTGTCAACCTTTCTGGGAATCGAGGTCTACACCTAGTTTTGTTGTAATTGTAGGTAAAATGGCACGTTTTGCTTCAAAATGGTGCTAAGGGAGCTAAGGAATCATTGGAGCTACATTCTGGAGCTTAAGAAAAATCTCAGGAAACATGGAAATGATTAAGAAGATTGACTTTGGACCAGATTCGAGAGATTTCACATTCAGTTGAGATTCACCTCGGTCAGCAACAGTACCACCTCGACCGAGGTGATCTTGAGGAGCATCCCGACCGAGCCGAATACCTTGTCGCCGGCGATATCTATATTTTTGGCTGAGATATTTTATTTTTGGAAAGAAGATATCTTATATTTTTGAAGGAGTTTGTAAGACTTTCTTAGATTGTCTTTTTGGTTTATTGTCTTTGCTAATTTGTGACTTGAGGAACGCAGTTTGTTTGTTGTTTGATTTAGTTATTGAGACCTTTTTCTTAAGGTTTTCTTGTTCGAATATTGATTCCTTTTCCATTAATTTGATTATTATTGTTATGATGATTGTTGGCTAAGTTCTTTATGCGATTCTAGGGTAATTGGCTGAAAGTTGTGGGAAAGACGATGATAGAATGATCTTAATCCCAGCAGGACCTTGAAGGCTCGAGTCATTAACCTTAACCCTAGAACACCTCGCTCAGTCGTTGAACATCTCAGCCGGGGTGGAATCTGACTGAAAGAGGTGACCTTTCCTGAACATATTCTAAAGATAAGTGTTCTAGTTTGCCAAATCCTATCCTTATTACACCTTTTCTGGTTCAATGCAAGCTTAGGATGAGACTTACCCGGTGATTCCTTTGTTTGTTTACCTAAGATCATAAGTGTAGGTAATAAAGGTTTATCCTTTATTGGGGTTTGAGTGTGCCTTCATCCCATCCTTGTGAGTTAGCCTGAGACTTACCCAGTAAAGGTTGATTCTATTCCCTTGGGTGGTGTGTTGATTTGAGTAGTAAGACTTAGCCAATGATCTATTCCCACCTTAGAAACACCTTCCTTTTGCAAACCTCAGCTTTGTCCGCGTTATCAGTTGAGATCTTGAGTCGGAACCACAACTAGATGTTGTAATCCCTAGAATCCGCATTTCCCCTTACATGACTTTATATCATCTTTGACTGCTTTAATTGCAATATTTGACAACTTGATTCTGTGCTTTGTTTAACCTAAGTCCCTGAGATCGACCCCAGGAATTCTTGCTTTTTATTACAATTGACCCATTCACTTGCACATACCGTTTGGAGCGAACAAGTTTTTGGCGCCGTTTCCGGGGACTTGGTCTAGACCGAGCCGGTTTCGGTTGTCTTTCGGGGCAATTGCCGTTGTTGCTATTAACCACTCTACTTGAGTGTTTTC
This sequence comes from Fagopyrum esculentum, assembly GCA_033239045.1. Classification (NCBI taxonomy): domain Eukaryota; kingdom Viridiplantae; phylum Streptophyta; class Magnoliopsida; order Caryophyllales; family Polygonaceae; genus Fagopyrum; species Fagopyrum esculentum. The sequence continues at coordinate 20,497,724 of BSUD01000008.1, read as the reverse complement.
GCAGGATCTCTTTAGGTTTATGTGAAGAACCCGTGTTGGAAAGGAAATCGTTCCTTACGATCCTGAACCAAAAAAGACATACAAGCGACGATTAAGAGAAGCTAAGATGGCCAATCAAGACGACCGTGATCTTGAAACCGAATTGAAGGAGGCGCTAGAACATCCACAACTCAATACAGAAGAACTACAGCGAGAGAGAAAAGAGACTCGCGCAAAAACTGAAGGAATTGAAGCAGATATGGCCGCTCTAAGGGCCCAATTTCTGCCTCGACCGATCCTAGATCCTCGACCGAGGCAGGACCCAGTCCTAGTTGCCGCGGCCGAGATGAACCTACCACCTCGGATGCCTATCCGACATAATCTTTTTGCTGGAGTTGCACAAACCCTAGGACAGAGGATGGACCCCAATCAGAAAGTCAGGCGTCCAAGAGTCATCCTAGGTGATCCAGCTTACCATGATTACGAACTTCGACCGCAAAGTTCTTTCCTCCCTCTAAGACCGCTGAAATGAGAGGGAAGATCAATGCATTTATCATGAAGTACAAGGAGAGTTTGTCCAAGTCATGGGAGAGTTTGTCCAAGTCATGGGAGAGATTCAAGGATAATAAATGGATTGTTTGAAAGCATGATGAATGTTTATTATTTTATGTGTGTGTGTGCTATTATTATTCTCCTAATTATTAGATAACTAGCTAATGGTTGTTTTGTTGTGTTTTTAGATTTACCGCAGGTTAGAACAACAGCTGAGTGATCCGGAAGTAGTGGTCAGCCAGGTCTCCATACTCTTTAGAGTGGGGGTTTGGGTTGTTGCTTTGTTGTCTTCCCTATTGTTAAGACAATTAGTCTTTTCCGTTGTTTAAGTATGATAGGCTGTTAGACTTTGTTGCATTCATCCTTTTTCAACTACATTTTTATGAATTTCGGTTTTTTTTATTTGTGTCTTGTTGCATGATCCTAGTAATATTGTTGTCAAACTGTGGTCGGAACCCATTGTGAGGTCCTAACTAGTAATATCCCGGGTTCCGAGAACCGGGGTGTTACAACATGGTATCAAAGCCAGGTTGGCAACAATGGCACTTGAAATCTTCTGAAAGACTGAATAAGTACTTAAGCAGAACCCGAAAAAGGGATCTGAGTTTTAAAAAGAACTTTTGGTTTTAAAATACATGCATGGACTGGTTGGGGATAGAAAAGTAAGGCTGACCACCAATACTACCGCGGATCTCAGTATGCTTAGTACGAACTTTAGGTTTTACTTTAGTTGGACTTATTAGGTTGATTATAAAGATATGTAGTATAGATAAATATATGCCGAAGATTAGTAGAAATTGTAGTTATGTTATGTCCTTAACGGAGATAACATAATGAGTTTCTCACCCCTTTGACACAATCAAGTAGATTTTGAAGGGTTTCAACGTGAGGATTAGTATGCACACCTTATGTGCATTAGGGTAGACGAACGGCGGACAACTCCTTCGAGCTTGTTGAGGAATGTCGAGAAGGAAAAGTGAAGACTAAAAGACGACACCAACTACAATGACAAGAAGGGAATTCCGAGTCAATTCAATAGGATCAAATGAAGAATATACATGAGGTAGTTCCGGCAACGTGTTGGATGATCGGTAAGTATACAAATTGGAAGAGACAACCCATAGGTTCTTTCAAGATGGTGTAAAGCAACATTATAAAAAAAAGGGGATGCCTTCAGAAACACAAATAGGCATGAAGGTCAAGGTGAAAGATAGTAGCAATCCAAATAAAAGACATTGAATCTAAGCTTACTGACGGATTAGAAGATGAAAGTTTGAGGCTAGAAGCAGAGCGGAATATGATCACTCTCGACAAGCTATTTTCCACTACAATCAAGATGGGAAACCGAGACAATCATAAGAGTAGGAGTCAAGATAAGATACAATGCCCATCCCAATACGAAGAATTAAAGAACCGCAAAACAAAAGCTTACAAGTTGCTAGAAAGGGGAAGGCCGATTTCACCAACATGGAAGTGGTGTGACCCCCTATAACACACAAGAATTACAACAAGGATCGGGATACAACAAAGACCGGATTTCTATAAAGGCGGAAGTACAAGAAGCACCCCAAGAAGGAGGGTGTAGGAGAATAGTCTTGGGGAAAAAGAGGGTCTCTAATAACTTCTCACTCACGAAGGGATTTAAGTTAATAACACTAGCGGGTCATAACAGAGAACCGCAAGTGGACAATAACTCGGGTAAAAAGAATCATGGAGAAATGCCTACAAGTTATCGTAGAAGAATTTATAACTCCGTTGACGGAAGACGAAGATACAACTAGACTCGTAAGAGTATAGTACTCTTATGGGAGTGTAATTTGTAGAAGAGCTAAGAGAGTATAAATGGAAGAGATATATTTCCAGCTTGTATATCAAACCTCAAAAGAGATAGAAGCAAAGTAACTCTACGATCTTATAGAAGGTCAACTACACACTAATTGGTAACAATAGAGAATTTACACGTAGTAGCTAACTAGCAATGGTTGGTTGACAGATAAAAAGAATAACCACAATGTTATAAAGGAATTTTACCGACATCTGGTGAAATTCTTCCAGAGATCAACGACGACAATGGTGAGGTTAAATCAATACAAGTACTAGTAGCCTTGATGGTAACATTGAATGAGTCCAATATGATAACTCTAATAAAGAAATTAAATAGCAGCTCTTGACGGTCGATAATGACCATTGATGATAGAAATGGTGTAAAGGAAATTGCTGTGAGTAGTTACTTACTAATGACTAAGGAAACATACATATCAAAGTTAGTATGAAGGGATCCCTGTAAGAAGAACTAGAAGAGTAAGAAGAAGTAGATGATTGTGAACATGTCCTATAACTTAGCATTCCACACAAGTAGGACTGATGGTGCTCCTCCGAGAAAAGGTGGGGTCAAACTATCTAGATTGACAGGGGAAACTCTCGTGATTTAAAGATGTGACACAGAATAATTGGAATTTCAAAAGCGGCACAAAAATAGAGAGTATGATTTAAAGCCTTGGTGAAATGTGTGGTCGAGTTGTGAGGTGATTGTAGATGGAATCTACATGTTGGCTAGAACGGACATGTGAAGTAGTAAAGTTGAATGACTAAACACTGTTATAGGGATCCGGTATTACCCCAATAAGATGATTACCGAAAAGTGTATATATAAAAGGTTAATGAGAAATGAAGGTACTCCAATGGAAATACAAGTTGGACCGATGACATAAGAGTTGATGAATGTAATAAGATCAACCAACGTGGTCCGTAAAGCGTGTACAAAAAAACTCAAAGGGATTTAACTATCTTACGGGGTGTAAAGATTTAAAGAAGGTAAAGTGACATGAGTATAAGGAAAACATAATAAATGCAATGCGAGAAATTTGATTGGTGTGAAAATTATATGCATCTGATGTGTCGTATACAAATGGTACCATTAGATGTTTAATAAAAAAAAATCATACTATCGGACTGAGGTGACTATAATGGATTAAGTGTAAACCAAGCGTATAACTTAACAAGTGAGAAGAAAGTCATGTATCAGAATGCGGGCCATGCTAAATTTAAATAAAGTCTTGAGATGAGGATGTCCTTAGGAAATCTATGCAAAAGTACAAAGTAGCAGAAGTTCCAACACATAATGGGTAGTAATGATCGACAGACAGTTAGAGACCGATGCAGAGAAGAAAAACATATAAGATGAGTCACCTAGTAGAAGAATTCACAAGACGAGCTTGAGAGACCAAAAGAGATCAAATGTCGACCCGGATATAAGGATCTAAGGTGCATGGAATGGATACCTACAATGGAGTGTAGAAGCAAGATGTAGACTATACAAGTGTGAAGAGGTTTTGACATCCTCAAAGATATAAGAATTTGAAAGAAATCGCAATGCCGGTACCAAAGAGTTGAAACCCTGTAGCGGAAACAACGGAGCTGCAAGAAGGCAATATTGCCGGTAACACTAGTGAAGGAATGTATATATGAGAACGGTCTTGGTGGACTCGAAAGTCCAAGGTAACCCCAATTATCACGGGACCTAAGTCATCAACACCGACGGTCCATGCAAAGGGGACTGGAAGGGGATGATAATTAAAGTCACCAGAATTACAAAGACACTTACCATCCATCGTTGAAGACTTGGAATGACTATTTATGTCAGGATGAATGACCCAGATGGCCTCGAGAAGTAGAGTTAGCCTAAGGAAACAGAAGTGTGGAAGATAAAACGAATTAGCGAAGCATGGAAGGATTAATGGGGCAGATGATGCTCACCAAGAATTTAATGCCAGTATAGGTATGAAAAGAGTAAGTCCGGGATATTGAGATAAGTCAATTATAGATGGACCGACGTCAGCTGAGCGTGTAAGTGTTGGTTGGTATTGACGAGTAGGTACCGTTAAGAAGAGACATTAGTGACTGCTGATTAAGAGATAACTTTACCGATGCCTTGGAGGATTCCCCAAATAGGCAACGGCGACGACAAACTTCAGGGATGATCTAAGGATATGGAGAGGATCGGGTTAGAGGTTGCTTACTGGTTATTTAAGAACAGACTACGGTTGAGTAAGAGAGTAAGGGTCTGTTTGAAGAAAATCTTGCTAGTATTAGAAGGGAAGTATATGTGGGAGCGGGTAAATCATGTTGACCCTCAGAACGGACTACGGTTGATTAATGGGTGTTACAACAGAAGCGTGGTAGGCCCATAACCCACAGATGAAGAAAATCAATGTTAGGTTAACCATGAATTCAAGTTAAGGAATTTGAGAACTATATGAAGATCTCCACCGGGGGTGTGATCGTGGATTACAACAAATCGAAAGCCTGACAAGAAATAGGTGATGACGTATTTTTTGAGAAACAGTCCGACTGAGCCACATTAGGGAGACAAGACCAAGTGAGTGGTCTTACAAAGAGCATTAACCACCTATTAAAGTGTCGGGAGATGTCTCAGATCATTGTTTCAGAATTTATAGACGGGATCTTCCGAAAAGTCAGGAGCAAACGGATTCAATAGAAGGAAGAAAGTTTTATTGTTATTTTGGTAGTCGCCAAAAGATTTAGAGGTGAGTTTAGAAAGGAAACCGTTGATATATATAAACTGTTTGAGCCTTCATTTTATCGATTGACACTATTACCCATACTAGAGGGTGTATGCCCACCGTCCCCCATGTCTCAGTGAGAGAGTATTTACCGGATAAGAGTCAAGTCATCAGCTTTAAGAATCTGATAGATCAGCCAAAGCAAACTTTTGTGGAGTACCAGTAGCCGTCCTGGAGCGCAGTAATACACGTATGCGGTCTAAGGAGATATTGATGTTGAGGATCTAGTGGTCTAGACGAGGAGCTCATGAGGCCACTTGGGAGATAGAGGAGAGTATTAGACGTAGTTATTCCGAGTTCTTTGCAGGGTTAGCTGCTACTTCTATACCATCGAGTTAGTACTCGGATACTATTATTGTTTGACTTTTCATGTTTTTACCTTGGATAGGGTGATTATGTTTTATGTGATGGATGTCTGACTTTGATGTTTGAGTAGTCGCATGGCGAGAAACAAAAAGTTTTATGAAACTAAGATTTACAAAGAAAGTTGAATAATTAGTTACATTATTTTAAGTTTCGGGACGAAACTTCTTTTAAGAGGGCACTGATGTAATAACCGAAAAATAAATAAAATTTGAACTCCGTTTAATACCGGATCAAACGAGACTCCGATCTGCCAACCTAAATTCTTTTAAATAAAAATAAAAAGATATTAAATTATATCATTTTATGTGACCTCGATTAACATAAAATGATAACTTATATAATTCAGTAAATAATTCCGTAAATAATCTCGTAATTAGTTCCGTACTTTTAACGATCCCGGGCAAACAACGAGTTTTCTTTCGTTTCATTTGAGGAGCAGCCAATTTTGGCCAAAAGTCTTCAGCCTAAATTGCTGGCCCATACTTCTTTAACCGGCCCAACACCACCTTCAACCTAATTAACCTTATCCTAAAATTTAACCTAATCTAATTAACCTATGGGGCAGCAGCAATCGGCCATGCCTTCTCCAGCTTCTCTATCGTAACAGTCTCTTACGCATTCCCGATCTTCATCGAGTTTCTGCTTAGCCGCCACCATCGCCGGGACGGACACGCTTCTTGAGAACGCCGCTCGTCTCCACCGGGACTGCACGCAGGGAAAGGAGGACGACCGCCTTGCCCTAGAGCCGACTTTAACACCCCGAACCTCCAGTGAGAGACACCGCCTACCGGTCCGTCCTTGTACCACCGGCATCATCGGTGTACTGCAGCAGACTATAACCAGAGGGCTCGTGCACCTCCTCTCCTCGCCGCTCTCCTCGCCGCCCTCCTGCCGACCGAATTCCGGACGAACTGCCACCCCAAAACAGAAGATCGGTTGCGGTTTCTACGCGACTCGAGCAACCTGCTTGTACCGAGTTCTCGCCTCGTCATTGGAGCACAGATCACTGCAACCACCACCGACTTCCCGCTCATCATTTCGGTAAACTAACTCGACTACCCTTCCTTCCTTATTACCGTCACTAAACCGCCGTACCTCTAATCGTTGCATACGGGATTGTCGACTTGGTAGGCTGGTGCAGTGCAGGCCCGACAGAAGCCGACACATGACTACTCCTCTACCCTGCTGAGGCATAACGTGCTTGGCGGTGAGTCTCCCTTCTCCTGTATACAAGATACGTAAATGTATGTATATAGAGAAGTAGATTTCTGAGAATAATAGTTTTACAATTCAAATGTACAAATAAAAACAATGTACGTATGTACTCTGGTATAGATTTGGAGTTGGAAGAGTGGGGTATATATCTATATATATATTAATAAGTACAATGTACAGGTATACGTATATATATAGATTTTACGAGTTGGAAGGTATGAGTACATATTTTTTTTTATGAATGGGTGCAGGGGACGTGTATATGTATATAGCGGTATAAGAAGGGTTAAGTGCGGGATATATATATATAAATATATATATATATATATATATACCGGTGAATATGTGTCCTTAACTAGAACCGTGTTCGTAAATGAGTAGGAATATGCGGTATGGTAATAACCGAGAAGAGTTAAAGTATAGTCAGTACGACCGGAGTAGTGTACTCTGGTTGAGAGTTTCGGGATAAAGGGGGAAAATAGTCTTTCTTAACTTAAGAGAAATTGTTCTTAAATTCTGTTTATGAGATGATATAACTTAAAAATTTATAACTTCTAAGAGTTCGGGATGCGATTTTGATCCCTATGTCTTAATTGATAGGCGTTTGAGTTGCTACGGTTGCAGACCGAGTTGAGATTGTGAGAGTGGTGATTTGATTCAGGTAAGTCCTTGCGACTTACATAGCCAGTTTCTGGATATTAGTTGGGTGATAATGGTGGTGTATGTGCAATGTGTGTGATAATAATGATAACAACTTGTTAGGACGACCGTTGTTATTGTGTGTTAAGGCCCAAGTGTATGTATAACGGGCCGTGACATCACTGCCCAGCTCTGCCAGGAGACTGGGAGGTTCTCTATACCCAGACCATACAGGTACATGGTGAGATGCATCGGATCCACTCTTGATGGGTACACGGGGGCGGAGGCGAGGTTTGGGAATCCCTCGTGTCACAAAATAAGAATCATTAGAGTGAATGACTTAAATGAAGATAATAAATGGATTGTTTGAAAGCATGATGAGTGTTTATTATTTTATGTGTGTGTGTGCTATTATTATTCTCCTAATATTTAGATAACTAGCTAATGGTTGTTTTGTTGTGTTTTTAGATTTACCGCAGGTTAGAATAGCAGCTGAGTGATCCGGAAGTAGTGGTCAGCCGGGTCTCCGTACTCTTTAGAGTGGGGGTTTGGGTTGTTGCTTTGTTGTCTTTCCCTTTTGTTAAGACAGTTAGTCTTTTCCGTTGTTTAAGTACGATAGGCTGTTAGACTTTGTTGCATTCATCCTTTTTCAAATACATTTTTATGAATTTCGATTTTTCTTATTTGTGTCTTGTTGCAAGATCCTAGTAATATTGTTGTCAAACTAAGGTCGGGACCCATTGTGAGGTCCTAACCATAATATCACGGGTTCCGAGAATCCGGGGTGTTACAGATCTTGAGGAGCGTCCCGAGTGAGGCGAATACCCTGTCTCCGGCGAGATCTATATTTTTGGCTGACATCTTTTTTTTTTTTGGAAAGAAGATATCTTATATTTTTGGGCTGGATTTCTGGAAGGAAGATATGATTTCTGATTGATTTATTTAGAGAAAGAGATATATATTTTACAGGAAATTATCTTTTTAAGATATTTTATCTTTGGAAGATAATTCTACTATATAAAGGGTTGGATTTTTCACAAGTTCAACCATGCTTAGGGCATCCAGCAATTAAGGGATTTATTGGAGTTTTGAAGGAAGTTGAAGGAAGTATTGAAGGATTGAAGTTCAAGAAAGGAAGGAGTCATAATTGGAATTGCTTTTTGAAGGAGTTTCTAAGACTTTCTTAGATTGTCTTTTTGGTTATTGTCTTTGTTGATTTGTGACTTGAGGAACGCAGTTTGTTTGTTGTTTGATTCAGTTATTGAGACCTTTTTCTTAAGGTTTTCTTGTTCGAATATTGATTCCTTTTCCATTAATTTTATTATTGTTATCATGATGATTGTTGGCTAAGTTCTTTATGCGATTCTAGGGTGATTGACTGAAAGTTGTGGGAAAGACGATGATTGAATGATCTTAATCCTAGCAGGACCCTGAAAGCTCGAGTATTTAACCTTAACCCTAGAACACCTCGCTCAGTCGTTGAACATTTCGGCCGGGGTGGAATCTAACTGAAAGAGGTGACCTTTCCTGAACATATTCTAAAGATAAGTGATCTAGTTTGCCAAATCCTATCCTTATTACACCTTTTCTGGTTCAATGCAAGCCTAGGATGAGACTTACCCGTTGATTCCTTTGTTTGTTTACCTAAGATCATAAGTGTAGGTAATAAAGGTTTATCCTTTATTGGGGTTTGAGTGTGCCTTCATCCCATCCTTGTGAGTTAGCCTGAGACTTACCCGGTAAAGGTTGATTCTATTCCCTTGGGTGGTGTGTTGGTTTGAAATTATAGTTCCTTTCCTTAGTACCTTGAGACTTACCCGGTGATAGGAGCTTTGGTTTGGGATAGTGAGTAGTGAGACTTACCAAGTGATCTATTCCCACCTTAGAAACACCTTCCGTTTGCAAACCTCAGCTTTGTCCGCGTTATCCTTTGAGATCTTGAGTCGGAACCACAACTAGATGCTTTAATCCTTAGAATCCGCATTTCCCCTTACTTGATTGTATATCATCTTTGATTGCTTTAATTGCTTTTCGTTAATTGCTTTATTTGACAACCTAATTCTGTGCTTTGTTTCACCTAAGTCCCTGAGATCGACCCCTGTAATTCTTGTTTTTTATTACAATTGACCCGTACACTGCGGGTTCGCATATTTGTTCAAGCATACTTCTTGGGTTATATATATTAAAGCTTGCACACACCGTTTGGAGCGAACACCCCGCATTTGCTTTTTGCACACAACACACTATAATGCTCCTATTCTCGGATGGGTCAAAAGAGGTCAAATGTTTTATCAAGTGAGGTGCTCAAACAACATGATCAAGATGAGAAGAAGAGAGATGAATTGCCTTAATCATTCCTAAATGATGTGCAAGAACTAGCATGTAATTTCGACTATCAATTTTCAATCCAATCAAGACAAACATCATCATCACAATTCACACATTGGATTCAAGAGAAGTATTCAAGTCCACATATGCACATATTCATTCAACACACAAGGCCATTCATAGCCAATCCATAAAAAAAAATTCATCATTAGGGGCATTTCTACACTTAGAAGCACGAAAATTTTTAAATTTTTTGATTTTTTTGGAATTTTGATATATGTATATACAATGCAAATCATGCAAAGAAACGTGTGACAATAAATGAAATTGTCCTAGATGCGATCATGCAAAGGATCATAAAAACCCCACCCCATACTTAAGAACCACATTGTCCCCATTCTGAAAGTTAAATAGAGAGTGAAAGAAGTCCTCACAATGTAAAAGGTCGGGATGTCGGTATTTCGGTTCACTCAAGTGGAGGTGAAAGTGCAAGCTGCATCCATGAAGTACGGGTACACAACAAAGCAAACATGGCTCAGTAGAGGGATCTCGGACCAACACCAGGGCATCTAGACCGAGGTGAGGCTCTATTGAGTGCATCTCAGTTGGCTCAGCACCATTTCGGTCGAGATGACCTTCAGCACTTCCTTTGCCTTTGTGCTCGGATCTTGCAAATCACTCCAATGAATCCATAAGGTCCACAATGGCCTCCAACAACATCAACACTCATCACAACTCCTACAACCTATCATCAAAGCCAAAAGAAAACACACGCACAAGCAAAAATGAAAACAAAAGCAAAAACAAAAAGGGAAAAACATGTACCAATGGGTTGCCTCTCACCAAGTGCTTCTTTAAGGTCATTAGCTTGACCAAATTCCGGAGCTTCTACTCAATGTGAATCGAGGCAAACACATCAACCGGGGCTTCCCGGATGTACTTCTTCAACCGGTGCCCATTCACCTTAAAATAACCACAATGATCTCCTCCAATTTCAACCGCTCCATGAGGAAATACTTTCTTCAGCACATACGGGCCAGTCCATCTTGACTTGAGCTTTCCGGGGAAGAGACGTAGCCTTAAGTTGAAGAGAAGGACCAAGTCTCCTTCACTTAACTCCTTCGATATGAGGCGCTTGTCATGCCACCGCTTGGTTCTCTCTTTGTAGATTCGGGCATTCTCGTAAGAATCAAGTCTAATATCCTCAAGTGCATTAATATCTAGCAATCTCTTCTCACCGGCCTCCTTGATGTCAAAGTTCAACCACTTGATGGCCCAAAATGCTCTATGCTCCATTTCAATTAGGAGGTGGAAAGACTTGCCATAAACCAACTTGAAGGGGGTTGTTCCAATTGGTGTCTTGAAGGAGGTTCTATATGCCAACAAGGCATCATCTAGCCTCATGGCCCAAACCTTTCTATCTCTTGACACCGTCTTCTCTAAAATCTCCTTGATCTCCCGGTTGGAGATCTCGACTTGTCCACTTGTTTGGGGGTGATAAGGTGCTGCAGCCTTGTTAGTCACCCCATACTTGGACAACAAAGCTACAAAGTTTCTAGTGGTGAAGTTCTTCCCTCCATCATTTAGAATTGCTCTTAGTGTTCAAAATCTCGAAGATCACTCGGTTGAAGTACCGCACCACTACCTTGGCGTCATTTGTGGGAGAGGTGATTTCTTCCACCCATCTAGACACGTAGTCTACCGCCAAGAGGATGTAAAGGTTTCCATATGAGGAGGGGAATGGACCTATGAAGTCCACACCCCAAACATCAAATATCTCTACCTCTTGAATATTGTTCAATGGTATCTCGTTTATCCTTAAAATGTTTCCCATCCTTTGACAAGCGTCACATGCCACAACAAAATTATGCACATCGCGAAACAACTTAGGCCAATAAAATCCGGATTGCAATACCTTGGTACAAGTCTTATGTAAGCTTGCGTCTCCTCCACACGTTAGGGAATGGCAATGCTGGATCACACTCTCCATCTCATACTCCGGAATACATCTTCGGAATACTCCATCCGGCCCTCTCTTGAACAAGAGAGGGTCACTCCAAAAGTAGTGTCTCGGGTCCTTGAAAAACTTCTTTCTTTGGGAAAAGGACAAAGTCGGGGGCATTTCTTCACAAACCAAGTAGCTCAGGATGTCCGTGAACCATGGTTCTCTTCCTCTAGATACACGAAGTAGACACTCCTCTAGCACTTGAAATTTCTCATCCTAGAATGAGTCATCAATCGGGATCTTATCTCTCTAAATATTCAAGGGAAGAAGTCTACTAAGGTGGTCCGCCACGCAATTTTCAGACCCCTTCTTGTCTCTAATCTCCAAATCAAATTTTTGGAGAAGAAGGATCCACCGGATCAAGCGAGGTTTGGCATCCTTCTTTGTGAGAAAATCACGGATCGAATCATGATCGGTATACACAATCACCTTGGCACCAACTAGGTATGACCAGAACTTCTCAAAAGCGTACACAACCGCTAGCAACTACTTCTCGGTGGTGGCATAATTGAGTTAGGCGTCATCTAGGGTTTTGCTAGCGTAATAGATGGCGTGTGTAAGCCCATCTTTCCTTTGTCCAAGCACGGCCCCAACGGCCACGTCACTCACATCACACATCACCTCAAATGGTAAGCTCCAATCCAGAGGTTGCATAATCGGGGAGGTGATCAAAGCGTCCTTCAACCTACAAAAAGCTTCAAGGCAGTCCTTCGAGAAGACAAACTCAACATCTTTCATTAATAATTTAGTGAGAGGGTTGGAAATTTTAGAGAAATCTTTAATGAACCTCGGGTAAAAACCGGCATGCCCTAAGAAACACCTTACCCCTTTCACCGAGGTAGGTTGTGGCAACTTCTCTATTGTCTCAATTTTGGCTTTATCAACTTCAATGCCTCTATGGGAAACCAAATGCCCCATGTAATGATCAAAGATAGTAAGGGTATAAGATGAGAAAAGAGATGGAAACAAATAAATGAAAATCATATGTTTTTTATGGATTTTGTGGTGATCAAGCAAACATCACAATCAAGTAACAATGTCAACCCAACAACAAAGCAAATACAAGATACAAGATCAATGTATAGAAAGCGGATTCTAGAGATACAGATGTCCGGTTATGGCATGGACTCAAGCTTCTAATCAATTTAGGACAAGCTGCGTATGTTGGGAAAGAATGTTTCTCTAATGGGATCAATCACCGGTTAGGTCTCATGGTCCACTAATCCCGCACCCAAGGTCCTATTACCGGTAAGTCTCTAGGATCCTAAGGTTGGGAATTCTACACAAATTGGATTACTACCTATGGGTCAAACCTCTTCTTACTAGGTAAGTCTCAAAAAAGCAAGTCCTAAGCAACAGTCCTAGCACACTCAATCCAATAGCGGTTGTTGAGACTCACTACTACCTAATGTTTGTTATCTATTATACCAAAGAGCGGGATTTACCGGGTAAGTCTCAACCCTCACCTAGTTTACTAACATAGGTCACCCTAATGCTTGATTGGGCTCAACAAACACTAGGATTGCAACTCTCAAACTCCTTAACATGAAGATATAAAACTATAGGAACAACAACTCACACACCTCGGCTGGATCAAGAACACCTAGGCCGAAATGGTTGAAGAACAGGCCGAGATTGTAAGCTGAGCTAGGTATTTCGAGCAAGAAACTATCCTAAGATACATCTAAGTTCAATCTATCATTATCCTAGCCATAACCTTTCATCCATTTCCCTAGAATCACATGCTACTTAGCCAACAACAAGCATCTCAAGTTCATTCATCATCAAAACAACAAGCATGCATGCCATAACTAGATAAAGAGATAAGAAGCAATATAAACCAAGAACAAGATGAACAATAATTTTAGAATGAGCTTACAACCATCCATAGGTAGCTTCAAAACGAGCTCAACAATCTCTACAACTTTCCTCATTACAAGTCTCTCAAAAACTCAATCAAAAGCTATGAAAATGGTGTTCTTCTCTTCTCTTCAATGTAGTCTCCTCTCTTCTCTTCTCCACACTTGGGATTTCAAAACTAAGGAATGTTAGAGAATGGAATGAATTGGAAGAATCCCTTCAACATATGTGTAGGCTACAACAAGACACTTCTCCTCTATCATAGGAGAGAAAATCGTGGGCTGGAAGAGGAGTGTGCCAAGTGTCGTGGGGGACCAGCGAACGATCTCAGATGGCCCAGAAATCATCTCGGACGAGATGGGTGAGTGCTGGACCGAGGTCAAGGCCAGAAATCATCATGGCTAAACACAAGCAGGTGCATGGCTTGAACCAACTAAGGTCAATTTCTACTTCTTTTCTTCATGCTTGCTCCATTGGAACCTTGAATCCGGGCCGTCACGAGGATTGATCCTCGGATATGATCAATAATGCATGAAAGCTCCCCAAAATACCTACAAAACCGACAAATGCTTGTGTAGATGTCTATTCCGACGGAATAACTCGATAAAGCATAAAACGTCTCAAACATGTGCAACACCATGCATGAATGAATCTAAAAACCACCTATAATGGTTCTTAATCTAATGTCATAAATCACGTCATCAGGGACCCATTGTGAGGTCCTCACCCGTAAAGCTTCGAGTTCCTAGAACTGGGGGTGTTACAATATTTTAGATGAATATGAAGGAGAAGTGTTTCCTCTATTGTATGAATTTCAAACGTTCAAATATTGTTCTATTGTGTGCATTTTTATACTGATCACGCAATGGTGTGTTCCTTGTGATTACGAAGACCTAAAGCAACGTATCAATTAAAGAAGTTGTAAGTAAACTTCCTCTGTTTCGCATCAATTCCTCATTTTATTGTTATGATTATTTAATATTGAATATATCTTAAACTATGTATCTCTCTCCGGATTTTGTTTTTAGATAAATTAACATATTAGAATGACCATGACCTTACACTCTTGTTACACTTTTGTTATTGGGTTCCAATGTATCGATGGACAATTGATATTCAATATCTCCAATAGTATCTTATTTATCTCTTCATCCGGATGAATATCTATTTCAAAGTAGAACCTATTTAAATCAAACCCCTCACCCTCATTAACATTGACAACATCATTAGGTAACTCTTGACCCTCATCAACATTGACTTCCTCATTCGATACGTTTAAGTCGAAATCATGCTTGTGTTCCACATGCTTTTCTTTTGGTGGTGAATAATTCAAATCGAGACGTTGCTTGACTTCGTTGTCGATCAAATCCATATAATCCTAGTATATGTAAATGAAGAGAAAATCAGAAAATTATTCAAATCCATTGATGTCTAGCATGAAGATGAAAACAAAATAAGGATATATATATATATATATATATATATATATATATATATATATCCCATATGAAGACAGACCTTAATTATGGTAATTATCTCCCTTGCTCTTCAATAATTTCAATCTCAACTCAATTTTACAGTAGATGAAAAAAACTTCACACATTTAACTTTTATGGAGGAAATAAAATGGAGATCTAAAATGGTGCATGCATATATGTGCTTTAATGATGTATAGGAGTATTTTACTAATACGAGCAATTGGAATATGATGGGTTGTTTTCTTGTTCATGTTTCTGAGTAAATGAAACTAAGTTGGAACATGAGTGTAATTAAGGAAAAATAAATTCACGTCATTAATTATAACCCTCCAATGCCTTATATTCTTGATTTGTTTTTTTCTCCCTCCAATGTCTTATATTTGTGATCGGAGAGAGTATATCATTTAAAATGTAAGAGCCTTAGTCCTTGGAGACTTGGAGTCCTTAGCTGACCTTAGCTGATCAAGACGACCGCTCCTGCGGACCCAGGTGGCTGCACCTGCGGCTGGCCGCCCCTGCGGCTTTGTGTGGTTGCAGCCGCCTTTGCTGACCCTTTGACTCGTGCTTTGTGGCTGGCTTCCTTTATAAGCCATCCTTGCTTCTGATGAAGGGTTCTTAATCTCTCTCCAGCCCTTCTCCCTCCTTACGCTCTTCTCTTTCTCTCCTTTTCCCTTTGATCTTGTTCTTGTTAGAATGAAGAGTTGATCTTGATTTAGGCTTGTGCTGAGTGAGTTCTTGATGATGAGCTTGTGGCTGATCTTTGTGAATGATACGTTGAGGTGGTGAGGTGTGTTGTATGCTCTTCTTTGCTGTTTAGGGTTCTGTTGTGGTAAGGTTTCCATCTCCATCTTTATTCCTTCTTCTTCCTTGCTTCTTTCTTCCTTCTTTAGCTTAGGATCACAAGTTGAGCTTGTGTGGATCCCTTCCTGGATGTTTTGATGTTCATACATGTGTATATATGTATGTGTTACGCTACTGTGTAAGGAAGAGGGGAAGAGAGTTAAGAGAAAGATCAAAGAGAAGTTAGGGCCAACATTCTGCACAAATGGCCGCCCCTGCGCCTACACTAGGCCACCCCTGCGCCTTGCTGTGAGCCACCCCTGCGCCCTGAGTGGGCCGCCCCTGGGCCTCACTAGTTCAGCCCATGTGTCCTTGTTTTCGCTAGTGCGTCTAGGGCGTACCTTGTTGGCGTTGATTAATTCCCCAAGGGGAAGTTGTGACGTGGTACAGGTTACGAG
Source organism: Fagopyrum esculentum (assembly GCA_033239045.1). Taxonomy (NCBI): domain Eukaryota; kingdom Viridiplantae; phylum Streptophyta; class Magnoliopsida; order Caryophyllales; family Polygonaceae; genus Fagopyrum; species Fagopyrum esculentum. The sequence goes on along the minus strand of BSUD01000008.1, from coordinate 20,481,481 downwards.
TATGTCAGGTAAGTCCATAGGACTTACTTAGCATTCAGTTGTGGGTTGTGTAATTGTAATGGTTGTGTGTGTTCATATGATTGTGCACTTATAACCTAAACCTGACTAGGATGACCATGTATTTCATTAAATGGCCCAAGTGTATTATAACGAGTCGTGACCACTTGCCTCTGCCTGCTGGTAGGAGGAGGTACCCTGAAGATGATCTCACAGGGGGAGACGAGTGATTATCACCCCCATGCAAAACCCCTATGTTACGTTGGAAGGGACGAGGTTCTTGAGGCTCCTTGTGTTACAAAATAAGTTGAATTAGTAATGGAATAACGTAATTGAAAGATAATAAATAAATTTGTGTGGCATTGCTTGTATGAGATGTTGATGTGTGTTTGTGCTATTACCTTCATGCTTATTCATTACTGTAGCTAACGGTGTATACCGTATTGTAGATGATTTGCAGGTTAGGAAGACTGCAAAGTGAGCTAAATGGGGTGACCAGCCGAGGAATTTTGTACATTAGGGTTGCGTGGGATATGGGATATCTTTTTTATCTTATGTATATGGATGTTGTTTTGTACTCGGCTTTGTTATTGTAAAACCCTTTGGATGTATCTTATACAGCCTTATGTATTTGGTTTTAATCTACATGTTCCTTGTTGTAAGATTTAGTGAACTTTTTATCAGCCTAGGGTCAGGATCCATTGTGAGATCATAGCCCAATGTGGCACTCTGAGTCCCGCGGATTCAGGGTGTTACAGAGTTGGTATCAAAGCCTTAGGTTGACAACAATGATACTTGCTATCTACAATAAAGGTAAAGGGGATAAATAAACTAAACCCGAAAGGGATCTGACTTTTAAAAAGGTTTTGGTTTTAAAGCGAGTACAAATGTTTTGGGATAGTGTGTACAGAAGTCGTCACCCTTCTGAGGATCTCGACAATATATATATATATATATATATATATATATATATATATATATATATATATATATATATATATATATATATATAGATATCTTCTATGTGGTGATGTGTATGCATGTAATATTATGTATTATATATATATACACACACATATGGCCTATATAGAGCCGTATAAGTTAGGTGTGCATACCCCGCAGATGGCTCGGACTAGAGCTACTATTGTTGTAGGCTGAGGTAGAGTTAGACCATCTCTTGCTCCAGGAGGGATAGGACATGGACCAGCTCCCGCTGCTGATCCACCAGTGGTGGAGGAGGCTCCTGAGGAGGTTGTTGAGAGTGTCGTCCCAAAGACGAGGAGTGGTGGATCCAAGAGACATTAGGCACATCGAGTCCAGTCAGATGACTCAGATCGTGTTTCCATGGGAGGACCAGAGTTTAGACAGTACCTCAGACGTTTTGAGGAGGCTATCAGAGCTGGCAGACAGGCCCCAGATTTAACAGGGCATGAAGGATCATTAGAGAGGTAACATGGTGCCACTCAAGTGCCAGTTATGCCAGCACATGCTTTTGGGACTGCTAGAGTTGTAGAGGAGACCAGAGGGCCCCGACCGGATACCTGGTTGAAGGCGTTTCATCAACAAGGAGTACCACCCTTCTCAGGGCAGATTGGGTTAGAGACCGAGGTATGGATAGGACATGTAGACTCAACTCTAGAGTGTATTAGATGTTTTGAGGATAGACGGATAGAGCTAGTTCAGTCTCTATTCCGTGACCTTGCACACCATTGGTGGAGGACTGTACGAGCCAGAGCCACCAGTGTGCTCAGAGTTTTGAGGAGTTGAAGAGGTGTTTGACTTCTACTCCTATCCTAGCACAGCCAAAGGGTCTTGATTATAAGAGCCTTATTCTTTGGAGCCTAGATAAGCTAGAGTGTGTCTTACCTTGACCCACTCAGCCGCCCCTACGCACCACCTTGGCCTAGGCGCCCTTGCGCCTCAGGCTAGCCGCCCCAGAGGCTTTGGTTGTGTGCAACCGCTTTCGTTGACTCTTGACTTATGCTTTTGGCTGGCTTCTCTTAAAAGCATCCTTAGACTTCAGAAGAGGGGTTTCCTTACCTCTTTTCAGCTTCGTCTTCATCCTCACGTTCTTCCTCTTCTCCTTTCTTCTCCTTTGATCTTCTTTGCTTCTTCTTGATCTTGTGAAAGAGTTTTGAGAGTTTGAGTGTGGCTTTGGCCTTGGAGGACTTTGATGATGTTGCTGGGTGTGGTTGTTGATGTGCTGAAGTGGTGAGAGGTATGGATGCTCCATAGTTGCAGCCTAGGTTGGTGTGGTAAGCTCTTTCTGTTCTTCTCTCCTCTTTCCTTCTTCTTGCTTCTTATCTTCCTCTTTAGCTTAGGAAGCACAAGTTTGGACTTGTGTTGGATCTTTCCCAACCTTTTGATGATCATATATGTGTGTATGTGCATATATGTTGATGTGGTGTGTTGAAGACATGAAGAGGATCGAGAAAGGGATCGAAGAGAAGTCGGGACCAACTCTCTGCACAGTTGGACGCCCCTGCGCCTGTCCTAAGCCGCACATGCGCCTGGTGTGGAGCCGCCCCTGTGCCTCTAGTGAGCCGCCCCTGTGCCTCACTAGACCGGTTGGTGTATTTGATAACACGATTTATGGCTTAGGTTTAGACACTCATTTAGATAGTTTTTCCACTCATTCATGCGTGGTTTGCACTAGTTTGTAACGATTTGCACTCAATTCATGTATTTTGTCGAGATAGACGTCTATACGGACTTTTGCATGCTTTGTAGGTATTTTGGGAGCTTTAGGAGCTTAATCGATACATTCGAGGATCGTTCCTCGAGATGACACACCTTCGGACTCATTGGGATGCAAGCTAGGGGCTAAGAAGGACACATGGGACCTTGTTGGTGCATGCCATGCACCAAATTGTGGCTTGATGATCCATATAGTGCAGAAGCACCAAAACCACGGTCACTGGAAGAACCACGCCCGTGGAAATAAGCCGTGGTTTTTCCAGACAGCTGTGACAGCTGTCCCACGATCTTCATGGCCGACTCATGCAAATTTGGAGGATAAAAGGGGGTTCTGCAAGGCTGTTAGACAGACCCCTCACTCCCATTCTCTCCCACACTCTCAACAACACAATATTCTCTCATTGGAAGATTGGATTGGAGCTACTCTTGGAGGAGAAGAAAAACTTCCATTGGAGAAGAAGAGAAGAACACACCATTATTAGTCTTTCATAGATTTTAGAGTGAAGATTGTCGGAAACATTTTCTAGGGTTGTAAGAACGGATTGAACCTTCTTTTGAAGGGTTGTAAGTCTTTCTCAACATTTATTGAGCTTGCTTTTGTATTCTACTTGTTTCATCTTCATTTCATTTCATCTTCTTGATATGGATTCCATGATTTTATGCTTGATGATCTTGATTGTGATGATGCATGTTGTTGGCTAAATAGAGCGATTTTAGGGTAAGGAAAAGATGGTTATGGCTTGGCCTATGATAGAATAGACTTAAATGAATACTTGCATGACTCGCCTGATTGAACCTAGTCACTGTTTAAAACCACGGTTAGATCTTGCCCTTCCACGGCCGTGGAAAGGGATGAACAGCCCGTAATTCTGACTAACTCATTTGATTTGATAAAACTAAGTGCTAGGATGTTAGATGGTTGAAATCCTAGTGTTTGTTGATCTAATTCTATCCTAGGGTGACCTAGTGTTAGCAACTAAGTGTTAGAAGAGACCTACCCGGTAATTCTTGCTCTTAGATACCAAAGATGACAAACTCTAGGTAATAGTGAGCCTCACAAGCCGCTATTGGACTGAATGTGCTAGGATAAGTGTTTAGGACTTGCCTTCCCGAGACTTACCCGGTAAGGAGAGGTTAGATCCCTAGATAACCATCCGGTTTGTGTAGATATCCCTTCCTTAGGCTCCTAGAGACTTACCCGATAATAGGACCTTAGGAGCGGGATTAGTGGATCATGAGACCTACCCGGTAATTGACCCCGTTTGAGAAACATTCCTTCCCAACATACTATAGTTTATCCAAGGTTGATTAGAAGCTTGAGTCCAAGGCCATAACCGGAATTTCCAACCCCTAGAATCCACTTTTCTCTCTTTGATCTCATATCTCTTGTTTGTTTTGCTTGATTGTGTTGATTCGCTAGATTGTTAGTTTGTTTTGCAATCTTATATCGTTGTGATTCTTGATTGATCACCACACAAAACCAAACCCAAAAATATTGAGATTTTCATTTATTTGTTTCTTTCATCTTTTCTTAGCCTAGATCAACACTATCCTTAGTCACTAATCGATTCAATCTCACCTCAGTCTTTGTGTTCGACCTCAGAATACTATCCCTACTACGAAACGTCCCGTACACTGCGGGTTCGCTAGGAGTTAGGAAAAATATAACGAGTATAAATTTAAGACTTTTGCGTGCATCACACTCTTAGCGTAACAAGTTTTTGGCGCCGTTGCCGGGGACTAGGTCAAGATTGAGTCATATTTTGTGACTGTTTATAGTGTAGGTCTTTCTTGTTGCTTTTGATCTTGTTTGGTTTGTGTCTTTGCTTTTCAGGACATCTCTCACTCTTTAGGTGCATGCGAAGATCTCGTGGCAAGGATTTAGCTCCATTCGATCCCGAACCGGAGAAAACCCTTAGATCTAGATCCAAGAGCATTAGAAAGGGAAAAGAGATGGCCGGAAGAGATCTCCAAGCTGAGTTAGATGAAGCTTTAGAGCAAATTAGTCTAAGGGATGAAGCCTTGGGGAATTAAAGAAGACTTGCCAATAAGAGGCAAGAAGCAACTAGGAGGGAGATTGAAAATATTAGGCAAGCTCTTGTGCAAAGAGAGCTTAATCGTCAACAACCTCCACCTCCACCACAACCGCAGCCGGCGGTTAATATTCGGGTTGTGCCCATTGCTATTGAAGAGCCACAAACGTTAGGGCAACCTATGGATCCGGCACAAAGAGCACACCGTCCGGGTGTGAACTTAGGAGATCCCGCAGCCCATGATTACGAGCTCCGCCCTCAAGTTCTACAAATGATCCGGCATAATCAATTTGGAGGGATGGAAGGAGAGTCTCCTCATCAACACTTGATGAACTATGAGATCTTGATGAGACTCTAAGACCGCCTAGATTGGAGACCAACAACCATAAGTTTATGGCTTTTTCCTTCTCATTTAAGGATAAAGCCTTGGCTTGGTATCAATCTATTCCACAAGGGCGAGTGAGTACTTGGGAGGAGATGACAACCGAGTTTTTGACAAAGTTCTTCCCACCTTCCAAGACTACCGAGTTAAGAGGGAAGATCAATGCCTTCATGATGAAGGATAGAGAAAGCTTATTCAAATCTTGGGAGAGGTTCGAAGACCTTCTATTAGATTGTTCGCACCATGATATACCGAAAATAGAGCTTTTGGAGATCTGCTTCAAGGGACTTGATGAAGATATCCAATTCAAGCTTCAATCTCTTTCCGGTGGGACTTTCATGGAAAAGAATGTAGATGAAGCTTGGGAGTTTGTAGAGAATCAAGCTTTGGTGATTGAGAAGTACTCCCATAGGAAGAGTGATGGGAGGAAAGCGGGAGCATATGAGGTGAGTGAAGTCACCATGAGTAACTTCAAGTTTGATGCAATCAACAATGAGCTGAAATCTTTGAGGGAGTTGTGTGCTACAACTTTGAAGAATCAAGCAACCCCTCAAGTGCAAGTGCAAGCAAACTTGTCTTCCAAGGAGGAAGATGTGAACTACATGGGAAGGGGCAACTACAACAACTATCAAGGCCCAAGGAACTTCAACAACAACAGGCAATACAACAATTACCGGCCTAATCACAACCATCCCGGGTTTTCCTATTCTAACTCGGATGGTGCCTTGAACCCTCCCGCTTCCACAAGCGCAGCTCCTCCACCAAAGACTTCACAACAACCTCCACCCGGATTCACTCAACCTCCAAAGGATAGAACCGAGATGATGTTTGAGCAATTGCGTGGAAGGTTGAGTGGTCTTGAGAGCACGGTGACTTCCATTTCTAAGGCTCAAAAGGTGTTGGAAGCACAAGTGTTTCAAAAGGCGGGTGAAGCTCATAGAGATCCGGGAAAGCTTCCCGGAAGAACCGAAGACAACCCAAGAGGCCAAGTGTTGGCCATCACAACAATGAGTGGGTTGAGCATGAAGGATCCCTTACCTAAGGAAAGTGACAAGAGGAAGCATGTAGTGGTGGAGGAAGAGTCATTGCAAGAAGAAGGAGGCAAGAGCAAGGATGATGAGCCAACATATGTGGCACCACCTCCATACAAGCCACCACTACCGTTCCCACAATCACGAGAAAGAGCTCGTTTGGACAAACACTTTGGTTAATTCCTTGAACTTATGTCTAAATTGCATATTAACATTCCGTTCATGGATGCTATTCTAGGTATGCCGGCATATGGCATGTTCTTGAAGGAGATACTCTCCAACAAAACGAAGTTGGAGGAGTATGGGGAAGTGAGGATGACAAAGAGGTCCTCGGAATTGATCCAAACCATGAAGGAGGAGATGCCTCCTATGCTAAGAGATCCGGGATCCTTTTGTGTGCCAATTGGAGTGGGAGAAGTGAAGTATGAAGCCCTATGTGATCCTGGGGCAAGTGTAAGCATCATACCGCTTGCACTTTGTAACAAGGTTGGGCTAGGAGAGCCAAAGCCGGTCAAGATGACCCTTTACATGGCGGACCGTTCGATCACTCACCCGGTTGGAATATTGGAGGACATATCAGTGCAACTAGAGAAGTTCTATGTGCCCATAGACTTCGTTGTTTTGGACATCCCGGCGGACTATCCGGTTCCCATCATCTTAGGGAGACCTTTCCTCGCCATATCCGGGTTTTTGGTGGATTGCAAAAATGGAATTCTCTCCTTCAACATTGGAGAAGAGAATATCAAGTTCAAACTATCCACAATGATGAAGGGGCCAGCTCTTGGTGAAGATGTGTTCAACATTGTCGAGCAAGAGGAGTCTAGAGAAGTTGTGAGCTCGATATTGATCAAGGACCCCTTGGAGAAGGTTCTTAGCTTAAGTTTGATGGAGGAAGGAGTTGAAGAGGCCTACAATGAAGAAATCAAGACTTTGGAAGCATTGGAAAAGGAGACAAGAGCTGAATTTGAAGCACACGAAGTTGTGCTGAATTTCTGTGAAAACCACGGCCAGGGACCAAGAACCACGCCCGTGGTTTCTCCCGTGGAACTCTCTGGAATGCTCCGAAATGCTAGCTTTGCAAGTTCCATGGCCATGGTTGTGCCAGAGCCCGTAGTTTTGACCGTGGTTTCTCCAGAAAGTGCATTGGTTGTTGATCAAGCTTCAAGGAACCTTGAGGAGTCTTCCATGGCTTTGGATTCATCTCAACCAACATTGTGTGGAGCGTCTCAACTCTATAAAGGTCCTCCTAAACTTGAACTTAAACCCCTTCCCTCTCATTTGAAGTATGCTTTTCTTGGTGAGAATTCTACATATCCGGTTATTGTGAATGCATGCTTGAATGATGATGAACTTGCTAGATTGTTGCATGAATTGAGATTGCATAGGAAAGCCATAGGCTATACCATTGATGATTTAGTTGGCATTAAACCTTCTTTGTGCGTGCATAAGATCTTAATGGAAGACAACCATAAACTTTCAATTGAACCTCAAAGAAGACTAAACCCAATGATGAAAGAAGTAGTAAAGAAGGAGATTCTTAAATTGCTAGATGCGGGAATCATTTTCCCGATTTCGGATAGTAAATGGGTTAGTCCCGTGCATGTGGTTCCTAAGAAGGGTGGGATGACCATAGTAACCAATGAGAATAATGAAATAATCCCAACTAGAACGGTTACGGGATGGAGAATGTGTATAGACTATAGGAAACTAAATGTTGCCTCTAGGAAAGATCACTTCCCTCTTCCTTTCATTGACAAAATGTTAGAGAGATTAGCTCAACATTCCCATTTTTGTTACTTTGATGGCTATAGTGGATTCTTCCAAATCCCTATTCACCCCGATGATCAAGAGATAACTACATTCACATGTCCTTGGGGTACATTTGCATATAGGAGAATGCTATTTGGGTTGTGTAATGCACCCGTCACCTTTCAAAGGTGTATGATGACTATCTTTTCTGAGTATATTGAAAACATCATGGAAGTGTTTATGGATGACTTTTCTGTTTATGGATCTTCCTTTGATGATTGTCTAGCTAACTTGTCTTTAATGCTTAAGAGATGTGAGGAGACTAATCTAGTCTTGAATTGGGAGAAATGCCACTTCATGGTAAGTGAAGGTATTGTGTTGGGACACTTGGTGTCCAACCGAGGCATCGAGGTTGATAGGGCTAAGATAGAAACAATAAAGAAGTTGCCACCACCTACCTTGGTGAAGGGGGTAAGGAGTTTTCTAGGGCATGCCGGTTTTTACCGGAGATTCATTAAAGATTTCTCTAAGATTTCTATGCCTCTTACTAACCTACTAATGAAAGATGTTGAGTTTGTTTTCTCCAAAGATTGCCTTGAGGCTTTTTGTAGGTTGAAGAACGCTTTGATCTCCGCACCCATCATGCAACCTCCGGATTGGAGTTTACCGTTTGAGATCATGTGCGACGCGAGTGATGTAGCCGTTGGGGCTGTTTTGGGACAAAGGAAAGATGGGCTTACACATGCCATTTATTATGCTAGCAAGACGCTAGATGAAGCCCAACTCAATTATGCTACCACCGAGAAGGAGTTGCTAGCGGTTGTGTATGTATTTGAGAAGTTCCGCTCATATCTTGTTGAAGCGAAGGTCATAGTGTATACGGATCATGCTGCGATCCGTTATCTCCTTACAAAGAAGGATGCCAAGGCTCGGTTGATTCAGTGGATCCTTCTTCTTCAAGAGTTTGACTTGGAAATCCGGGATAAGAAAGGGTCCGAAAATTCTGTGGCGTATCACCTTAGTAGACTCCCACCATTGGAGCTTGAGAGAGATGCCATCCCGATTGATGACTTATTCCGGGTTGAGGAATGCTTGTTTCAAGTGTCTAGAGGAAGTGAGCCATGGTATGCCGACATTGTGAACTATCTTGTGTGCGAGGAGGTACCTCCTGGTTTGTCATATGCCCAGCGGAAAAAGTTCTTCAAGGATGTGAGGCATTACTATTGGAGTGAGCCGCTTTTGTTCAGAAGAGGGCCGGATGGAGTTTTTAGAAGATGTATACCGGAGGATGAGGTGGAGAGTGTGATCCGACATTGTCACTCCTTGCCATGTGGAGGGCATGCTAGCTCACACAAGACATGTGCAAAGGTGTTGCAATCCGGGTTCTATTGGCCAAGTTTGTTCAAGGATGTGCAGAATTTTGCGGTAGCATGTGATGCTTGCCAATGGACGGGCAACATCTCAATGATGAATGAGATGCCCTTGAACAACATACAAGAAGTGGAGATATTTGATTTGTGGGGTGTGGACTTCATGGGGCCATTCCTCTCTTCATGTGGCAACCTTTACATCCTTTTGGCGGTAGACTATGTCTCGAGATGGGTAGAGGCAATCGCCTCTCCTACAAATGATGCAAAGGTTGTGGTGCGGTTCTTCAACCGAGTGATCTTCCCTAGGTTTGGAACACCAAGGGTGATCAGAAGTGATGGAGGGAAGCACTTCACCAATAGGAACTTCGGGACACTTTTGGCTAAGTATGGGGTGACTCATAAGGTGGCAACACCTTACCACCCCTAAACTAGTGGCCAAGTGGAGATCTCCAACCGGGAGATAAAGGGAATTCTTGAGAAGACGGTTTCTAGGACAAGAAAGGATTGGGCTATGAAGCTCGATGATGCTTTGTAGGCTTATAGAACCGCTTTCAAGACACCGTTTGGCACCACTCCTTACAAGCTAGTCTATGGCAAGTCTTGCCACCTTCCAGTAGAGATGGAGCATAGAGCGTATTGGGCTATAAGGTGGCTGAATTTTGACCTCAAGGAGGCCAGAGAGAAGAGGTTGCTTGATATGAACACCCTTGAGGAGATCCGGTTGGATGCCTATGAAAACGCCCGGATCTATAAAGAAAGGACCAAACGTTGGCATGACAAGCATCTCATCCCAAAAGAGTTGAGTGAAGGAGACTTGGCCCTTCTCTTCAACTCAAGGCTGCGGCTCTTCCCCGGAAAGCTAAAGTCAAGATGGACGGGTCCTTATATGGTGAAGAAGATCTTTCCCCATTGTGGAGATTTTAAGGTGAATGGGCACCGGTTGAAGAAGTATATCCGGGAGCTCCGGTGGATATGATTGCCCCACTTCACCTAGAGTGAGACGCCCCCGAGTTTGGTCAAGCTAATGACCTTAAAGAAGCGCTCGGTGGGAGGCAACCCATTGGTAGACATCTTTCCCTTTTTTGTTTTTGTTTTTGTTTAGATTTTTCTGTTTTTGTGTGTTTAGTGTGCTTTGTGTGTGTGCTAGAGTCTTGGTAGCATGGAAGCCTTGCATGGCATGTGGATGATGATGATGAGTCCCTCATCAATTGTGGGTGGAGCGGACGCGGGACTTGGACGGCTAGTTGTGCCTAGCGCGGATCCCGACGCTATAACGAACACTTTGAGCTCTCTACCATCGTTGATAGGATCATCCGCCATCACTCCACTTGAATGATCCCTAATACCAAAGCAAACCATTTTTACATTGTGAGAACCCTCTTTCACCCTTCTTTACTTCATTTACATATTGGGGACAATGTGTTTCTAAGTATGGGGTGGGGTTTACATGATCATTTGCATGATTAGCATCTAGGATAGTTTCGTTTAGTCACATGCTTCATTATGTCTTGCATTGTACATACACATTTCGAAAAATCCAAAAAAAAAATAAGAAAATTTGAAAAAAATTTTTAGTGCTTCTATGCTTGGGAATGACCCTTATGATGAGATTGTTGTGTGAATTGGCTATGGATGGCCTTATGTGTTGAATTGATGAATGCATATGTGGACTTGAAGTACTTATCTTGAATCCCATGAATGGATTGTGATCATGATGTTTGCCTTGATTGGATTGAGTATTGAAAGTCGAAATTACATGCTAGTTCTTGCACATCATCTAGGAATGATTAAGGCAACTCATCTTTCTCTACTTTTCATCTTGATCATGTTGTTTGAGCACCTCAATTGATATAAATTTGACCTCTTTTAACCCATCCGGGAATAGGAGCATGTTAGTGTGTTGAGTGTGTGAAAAGCAAGTGTGGGGTGAAGTTGTTGATGGATGAATGATATGAATGAAGTGCTGAATTTGTTGTCAAAGTGTAGACAAAAATATAGGTTTGGGGACGTTGGTTTAAATGACGAGTAACTCGGCACCATTCACATAATAGGGTGTTTGTGCCTTGCCAAAGTCAAATAAACTGATAGTCCTAACGAGTTTTGGTATGTGTGCCCGGTGTGGATGCACCTCGAAAAATAAAAAACCCGAGGATGGCTAATCACCAAGGTTTCGGCTTTTGTACACCAATGCCATTGTCTCAAAAATAAGTGAAAGAAAAAGAAAACAAAAGAAAGAAAAGATGGAGAAAATATACACTTGTGGGAAGTTGATAAAAAATGTGAAATTGTGAAGTTAGTTCCATTCCCGGATTAGCATCACATGACCTAGAAAAATTCCCACCTAATCACAACGTTTCTTGGCCTTTTATTTCACAAACCCTTGTGACCTATTTGCATGTGTATAAGACTTAGTGATCTAGATTGAATATGCTCATGATCATCTTGACTTCTTCATTTTTACATTTCATGCATGCCTTCGAGTTAAGTATAATTGTCTTTCCATGCCTTCGTTTATTTGACACATGATTGCTTGTCCATTGCCATGAAACATGACTATATAGGTGATCCAATATTAGAAGCACAACTCCAAAAAGATTTTGTTGTTTTTCTGCATGCATAAATCATGTCATCTCTTAGTCTATAATTGGAGACTTGCTCGGGGACGAGCAAACCATAAGTATGGGGTATTTTTGATAACACGATTTATGGCTTAGGTTTAGGCACTCATTTAGATAGTTTTTCCGCTCATTCATGCGTGGTTTGCACTAGTTCGTAACGATTTGCACTCAATTCATGTATTTTGTCGAGATAGACGTCTACACGGACTTTTGCATGCTTTGTAGGTATTTTGGGAGCTTTAGGAGCTTAATCGATACATTCGAGGATCGTTCCTCGAGATGACACACCTTCAGACTCATTGGGATGCAAGCTAGGGGCTAAGAAGGACACATGGGACCTTGTTGGTGCATGCCATGCACCAAATTGTGGCTTGATGATCCATATAGTGCAGAAGCACCAAAACCACGGTCACTGGAAGAACCACGCCCGTGGAAATAGGCCGTGGTTTTCCCAGAAAGTTGTGACAGCTGTCCCACGATCTTCATGGCCGACTCATGCAAATTTGGAGGATAAAAGGGGGTCCTGCAAGGCTGTTAGACAGACCCCTCACTCCCATTCTCTCCCACACTCTCAACAACACAATATTCTCTCATTGGAAGATTGGATTGGAGCTACTCTTGGAGGAGAAGAAAAGCTTCCATTGGAGAAGAAGAGAAGAACACACCATTATTAGTCTTTCATAGATTTTAGAGTGAAGATTGTCGGAAACATTTTCTAAGGTTCTAAGAATGGATTGAACCTTCTTTTGAAGGGTTGTAAGTTTTTCTCAACATTTATTCAGCTTGCTTTTGTATTCTACTTGTTTCATCTTCCTTTCATTTCATCTTCTTGATATGGATTCCATGATTTTATGCTTGATGATCTTGATTGTGAATATGCATGTTGTTGGCTAAATAGATGCGATTTTAGGGTAAGGAAAAGATGGTTATGGCTTGGACTATGATAGAATAGACTTAAATGAATACTTGGATGACTCGCCTGATTGAACCTAGTCAATGTATAAAACCACGGTTGGATCTGTCCCTTCCACGGCCGTGGAAAGGGATGAACAGCCCGTAATTCTGACTAATTGTTTGATTTGATAAAACTAAGTGCTAGGATGTTAGATGGTTGAAATACTAGTGTTTGTTGAGCTAATTCTATCCTAGGGTGACCTAGTGTTAGCAACTAAGTGTTAGAAGAGACCTACCCGGTGATTCTTGCTCTTAGATACCAAAGATGACAAACTCTAGGTAGTAGTGAGCCTCGAAAGCCGCTATTGACCTGAATGTGCTAGGATAAGTGTTTAGGACTTGCCTTCCAGAGACTTACCCGGTAAGGAGAGGTTAGATCCCTAGATAACCATCCGGTTTGTGTAGATATCCCTTCCTTAGGCTCCTAGAGACTTACGCGGTAATAGGACCTTAGGAGCGGGATTAGTGGATCATGAGACCTACCCGGTAATTTACCCCATTTGAGAAACATTCCTTCCCAACATACTATAGTTTATCCAAAGTTGATTAGAAGCTTGAGTCCAAGGCCATAACCGGAATTTCCAACCCCTAGAATCCACTTTTCTCTCTTTGATCTCATATCTCGTGTTTGTTTTGCTTGATTGTGTTGATTCGCTAGATTGTTATTTTGTTTTACATTCTTATATCGTTGTGATTCTTGATTGATCACCACACAAATCCAAACCCAAAAATATTGAGATTTTCATTTATTTGTTTCTTTCATCTTTTCGTAGCCTAGATCAACACTATCCTTAGTCACTAATCGATTCAATCTCACCTCAATCTTTGTGTTCGACCTCGGAATACTATCCCTACTACGAAACGTCCCGTACACTGCGGGTTCGCTAGGAGTTAGGAAAAATATAACGAGTATAAATTTAAGACTTTTGCGTGCATCACACTCTTAGCGTAACAGTGTTCTTGCTTCTGTTGGTGCATACCTTGTTGGTATGTCTTTCTTCCTTACTTTCCATTAGCCTTGGCTTAGTTGTTGGCTAGGTTAGGATGGTTAGGATGATTTGTATGATAGACATGTGCCTTAGGCACTTGTGTTGATGTTGGGGTTATGCTATATGCATATGTGATATTGTTATGATCTTTAGGTTGTAGGTTGGTTTTGGTTATGGAGACGAGTCTCCTAACCGTTTCAAGTTGTGATGTTGTGTGCCTTGCTTTTGCAAGCGTTGGTTTCTTCTCCAAGGGGAAGTTGTGACGTGGTAGAGGATACGAGTGTATCAGGTAAGTCCATTGGACTTACTTAGCGTACGGTTGTGGATTGCATGATTGTAATGGTTGTGTGTGTTCATATGGTTGTGCATTTATAACCTAAACCGGACAAGGATGACCATTCATTACATATATATGGCCCAAGTGTATTATAATGGGCGGTAACCACTGGTCTCCGCCTGCTGGTTCGGAGGAGGTGCCTTGAAGATGATCTCACTGGAGGGGACGAGGAAAGGTCAGCCCCATACAAAACTCCTGTGTTAGGTTGGATGGGACGGGGTTCTTGAGGCTCCTCGTGTTACAAAAGAAGTTGAATTAGTAAGGGATTAACGTAATTAAAGATAATAAATGAATGTAGGTGACATTGTATGTATGAAATGATGATATGTGTTTGTACTATTACTTCATGCTTATCTATTGTTGTAGCTAACAGTGTATACCGTGTTGTAGATGATCTGCAGGTTAGGAAGACTGCAGAGTGAGCCAGATGGTGTGACCAGCCGAGGACTTCTGTACATTAGGATACGTGGGTTGGGATCTTTTATATCAGATGTTGTTGTTGTTGTTATTGTTATGGTTTTGTACTCGGCTTTGAGTTTGTAAACTCTTTGGTTGTATCATACAACTTTTATGTATTTGTTTTTACTCTACTTGTGCCTTGTTGTAAGATCCAGTAAACTTGTTATCAGGCTAGGGTCAGGATCCATTGTCAGATCCTAGCCTAATGTAGCATTCCGAGTCCCGTGGATTTGGGGTGGTATAGAGTTGGTATCAGAGCCTTAGGTTGACAACAATGGCACTTGCTATCTACAATAAAGGTAGAGTGGATAAATAAACAGAACCCACATGGGGTCTGAATTTTTAAAGGGTTTTGGTTTTAAAGCGAGTGCAGATGTTTTGGGATAGTGTGTACAGAAGTTGTCACCCATCTGAGGATCTCGACAATATATATATATATATATATATATATATATATATATATATATATATATATATATATATATATATATATATACCTTTTATGTGATAATATGTATGCATGTATTATTGAGTATTACATATATATCTATGCATATGGCCTATATAGAGCCTTATACGTTAGGTGTGCATACCCCGCAGATGGCTCGGACTAGAGCTACTGTTGCAGGCAGAGGTAGAGGTAGACCACCTCTTCCTCCAGGAGGGAGCAGACAGGGACCAGCTCCCGCTGTAGATCCACCAGTGGTGGAGGAGGCTCATGAGGAGGTTGTTGAGAGCTTTGTTCTAGCAACGAGGAGTGATGGATCTAGGAGACATCAGTCACATCGAACCCAGTCAAATGGTTCACATCGTGTTTCTGTGGGAGAACCTGAGTTTAGAGAGTATCTCAAGTAGTTTGAGGAGGCTATTAGAGCGGGTCGACGAGCTCCAGACTTACCAGGGTAGGAGGGATTATTTGAGGAATCCCATGGAGCTACTCATGTGCCATCTATGCCGGAAAGTGCTGTTGAGGTTGCTCGAGCTGTAGAGGAGACCAAAGGGCCTCGACCAGATACCTGGTTGAAGGCATTCCACCAGAAGGGAGTACAACACTTCTCTAGGGAGATCGGCCTAGAGACGGAGGTGTGGATTGGGCATGTAGACTCAGCCTTGGAGTCTATTCGTTGCCTAGAGGACAGACGGATAGAGTTAGTAAAATCTCTATTCCGTGACCTGGTACATCAGTGGTGGAGGACAGTTAGATCACGAGTTACCAGCTATGAGCAAATGAGGGCTCTACTGAAGGAGCAGTTTTGCCCTGCCTCATTTAGGAGGGAGAAGCTGCAGGACTTTGTGGAAGGAGGCTTTGAGGATGTACCCATTATAGATGCTATTCGCCGCTTCCAGACTGAGTTAGCTTTGCTGGGTCCAACTGCACCTTCTGAGGACCAACACGTGTACCTATTTTCCCGATGTCTAAGGGAGAACATACGTTCATACATGGCGGGATTTCATTGTGACTATTTGACAGACTACCACGATCGAGCCTCTGCTTATGAGAGAGAGAGGGCTAGCCAAAGGAGGACCTCTCAGACCGGATGGTCTGAGAAGAGACAAACGTACAACACCGGCTGGTGCAGGAGCATCTTGATTCGGGCGGGGTCAGACTCAGGGCCGCTCGAGTATTCCAGTGTCTGCAGAGACTACTGATAGAGGCCGGCAGTGTTACAATTGTGGGGCCTGTGGGCATATGAGGGCTGATTGCCCTAGAGCACCGCTGACTTGCTTCTCGTGCCGGAAGCGAGGACATATAGCTACGTTTTGCCGTTAGGGCAAGGCGCCATCACAGCAGGGTTCTTCCCCTGCAGGTGCAGCAGGAGGTGGGCAAAAACCGCCTCATCATCAGGGACAACAGAGGGTCCCAGGGACACCTGCTACTTAGGGTTCAACTCTTGGACCGAGTAGGGGTAAAGGTAGAGAGGATAGTACTAGTGATGCCCGAGGAGTTCGAGGCCGTGCTTTTGAGTTGAGGAGTGCAGAGGAGCCGCCAGCACCAGCTGCTACAGGTACCATTTTATTATATGGTTTAGCTGTTAGAGTTTTATTTCATACGGGTGTTGCGCATTCATTATTTCTGCTTCTTGTGTTGAGCATTTGAGTTTGTCTACCATAGAGGGGGAACCCTTTACTATAGGGTTACCCGATGGTAGTAGGGTCAGAGATAGCCAGGAGATACGTAGTTGTCCCCTACGCTTAGGGACTCGTGTACTACTTGTTGACTTCTTTGTCATACCTTTGATGCATGAAGAAGTCATATTAGGTATGGATTGGATGTGTAGACACCGTGCGGTGTTAGATGTGGGTAAAAGAACTGTTACAGTCTCTACCGACTTGGGTCGGATAGAGGTCTTCCGGGGTTGGGACCTTCGGAAGACAAGATCTATTATCAGTGCTCTACGAGCAGCTAGACTGATTGCACAGGGAGGTGATGTTTTCTGGTGCTACGCCATGAAGGATGGAGAGAGTCCAGCTTTGGAGGACATACCGGTGGTCTGTGAGTTCACATACGTATTGGTAGAGCCATCTAGCTTGCCACCTCAAAGGAGCGTAGATTTTGGCATTGACTTAGAGGTTGGCACGAGACCCATCTCGAAGGCCCTATCCGTATGGCACCCGTCGAGATGTTGGAGCTGAAGAAGTAACTCGAAGAGTTGGATGAGAAGGGCTTCATACACCCTAGCGTTTCACCATGGGGTGCACCGGTCCTCTTCGTGCGGAAGAAGGATGGATCGTTGAGACTGTGTATAGATTACAGAGAGCTGAACAAGGTGACCATCAAGAACAGGTACCCGCTATCTCGTATTGATGATCTACTTGATCAGCTGCAGGGAGCGACAGTCTTCTCCAGGATTGGCTTGCGTTCAAGATATCACCACCTGAGGGTGAGAGAGGAGGATGTGCACAGGACGGCATTTCGTACCCGTTATGAACACTACGAGTTTGTAGTGATGCCATTTGGGCTGACAAATGCCCCAGCAGTATTCATGGAGTTGATGAACATCATCTTTATCGACTTCCTGGACCAGTTTGTGGTGGTCTTCATTGATGACATTTTGGTATACTCTCGTAGCAGATGTAACGACCAGTTTTTTTTCGTTACGCTTTGATAGGGTTAGAGAAGTTTAGGAAACGAATAAAAAAATTTAGTGAGACTAGGACATACCAATTTATTTATAATAGTCGTTTAATTAAGTACCTTGTCCTAAGTTTCGGGACGAAACTTATTTTAAGGGGGTACTGATGTAATATCCGGAATTTTTTTTCCCGTTTAATTCCGAATTAAATCGGACTTTGAGCCGTTGAAGGTTTTCCATTTTATCTAGCAATTCTTTCTTCACAAATTTTATCATTTTATGTAGAAGCTAATTCACATAAAATGATAAAATTATATCAAGCTCTAATTCTTATAATTATTTATCATTTTATGTAGAATTTAATTCACATAAAATTATAGAATTATATCAAATCCTAATTCTTATAATTATTTATCATTTTATGTAGAATTTAATTCACATAAAATGATAGAACTATATCAAACCCTAATTCTTATATTTAATTCTTAACGATGACTTTAGACGAGATCTGACAAGGCTGAGACGAGATCATGACAAGCCTGAGACGAGACCATAACAAGGCCATGCCATGTTTTTGACAAGGCTGTGACAAAGCCAGGACAACTTCTCTTCGCAGCCCACAACAGCCCAGCTGTCTTCGCAGCCCACAACACCCCAGTTGTCTTCGCAGCCCACAGCAACCCCAGCGGCACTTCGAGCCCAGCCAACCCACATCCTCGCACAACAGCCCAGCTTGTTTACGAGCCCAGTAGCAGCCCTTCATGCAGCCCGTACAGCTCCTCCCCAGCCCAGTACCTTGCGTTTGTAATGGATAGCTACACGTTCAGCCAGGGAGAAGTAACAGCCGGCCCTTCCTTTCCAATTCCGTCACACTTAATAGCTGCTGAGTTCTGTAACGGTTCCTTAAATTGAGCCTGCACATTTCCCTTCTACCTCCTGCATACGTAACAGCCATCTGAAGCGGTATCTTCACACAGCAGCCGCTCAAACAATTCTCACGCAGCAACCGTTTAGGCAACATCTCACAGCAAACGAATAGCCTCCTGGGCTGCGTTTAGGACTCCATCTGAGTGCAATCGAAGAGCAGGCTAGAGCTTCTACTCCCTCTCCCCAACGTTGGAGCCTTCTGCGCCGCCACAGCTCAGGCGGGAGTCATGATCTGCTTGCCTTGGTACACAACCACCGGGACTGCTGGATGCTTGGAACCAGATCTTCTCCCCTCTGCACAAGCGCCGCTCTCCTCTACAATCGAGTAGGTGATTCAGTAAGGATGGTCCTCCCTCTCCTTATCTTCCTTGATATATTCTAGGGCTGAAGGATACTTGTAAACCTTGTACAGAAACACAGCAGTAGCAAGAAGGATTCCGGGTTGTTGACTGGGCATGAAGTGACGAGCAGGATTTTTCGAGTCCATATTAGGGTATGTTAGACACCTCCTTTCTTGCTGAATTTTGGATATGTTGTAGTCCGTAGTATATAGTAGATCATACTAAAATTTGGGAAGAATCGGAGTTACGGTTTGAGAGTTATTGTGTTTCAAAATTGACGTTTTTATATATGTGCTGAGTGTTGGGGAAAACAGCAAGTGATGCTGTTTTGTGAGATGGTTTTGAATAAGCTCTTGATCTCCGTTGGGCTTGAATTTTGGATATGATATATTTTCCATATTGTTGTAGAACATATTAAAATTTCAGAGGAATCCAGCGAGTGGTTTGGGATTTATGATTTTTCAAAGATTGAGTCGTAAGCAGTTTTTCGGTTGTGCTGAAATACGGTTTTGTGAGATAGTTTTAAATAGGATTTTGATCTCCTTTGCAGCTGAATTTTGGATATATTATAGATAAGATTTTATATTAGAACATATCAAAATTTGGGATAAATCCAGCGAGTAGTTTAGGAGTTATGATTTTTCAAAGTTAAGACAGTGTGTTGTTCGTTAGGTGTTGTAACCAACTTTAGAAATTTTTGTAGAAGTGATGCTTTAACAGTTTTAAGAAATTCTTTCTCCTATGAGTAGATGGGATATCATAGAGTACCTAAGGAATTATTTCGGAATTTTTATAAGATTATTCGAATTTTATATTTGAAGCTGTAGTTGGAGTTTAGTGACTTTTCGGGAAATAGAAAATGGGTAGTTTTTCTAGTTGTTACCTAAAATCATCCTAGGGAGTAGAATATGATTAGTTAGCCTCAAGTAAGAATTTAAGTACATATTACGGGTTTTTGGAAGTCTTGGGACCAAGGGTAAAATAGTCAATTTACCTTAAATAAACAGTGTAATAACTTCTGCACATAGAATCGTACATCTTAGGAGTTTTAGACTTCTAAGTATCCAAGGAAAAGTGTTGACCCACGTGCCTCGTTTGACAGGCAACTGAGTTCCTACAGCTACTGATTGAGTGTTGCTAAGAGAGACGAGATTTAATTCGGTAAGTCCACGGACTTACTTAGCTGGCTTCTTGTATGAGTGTAATGTGTATGAGTGGTGTTTGTTAGTTATGATAAACAACGAAACCAGATTAGGCCGACTTTATTATTTACATAATTGACCCAAGTGTATGATAACGGGTCGTGACATCATCTGCCTAGCTCTTGCGAGAGTCTAGGAGGTTCCCTGCGACCAACCCAGTCCGGTAGACGGTCAAATGCATTAGTACCATTCCGCGTTGGTAAACGGGGACATGGGCGAGGTTTTGGAATCCCTCGTGTCACAAACTAAGTATCATTAGTAATGACATATCACCTAATTAAAGATAATAAAAGAATTGATTGTTGCCTTTTGATTGTGTATGTTGTGTGTTTGTGCTTTTACCTTTATACTTATGCATAGAATGTTAGCTAACGGTTTTATACCGCTTGTAGATGCCTTGCAAGTTAAGACAGTTGTGGAGAGATCCGGAGGAAATGGTCAGCCGGGTCCACGTACTTATTTAGTTGGGGACGGGGATGTCTTCTGTTTTTCTTATGTGTCGTTTTGGTACCTTTGTTTTGTAAGGCTGATACGTATTATTCATGTATATATTGTTTAAAGTTTTCAAATGTTTTAAATACTTTTGTGTCTTGTTGTAAGATCCAAGTTAAATTGTTGTCAAACTATGGTCGGGACCCATTGTAAGGTCCTAACCAGTAGCTCCCCGAGTTGTCAGAATTTGGGGTGTTACAATATGGTATCAGAGCTCTAGTTTGGAAACAATGGCACTTGAAATCTTGTGAAAGACCAAATGTATAAAATAACTAGAACCCGAAAGGGGTCTAAAATTTTCAAAACGGATTTATGTTTTCACACGCGCGCATAGTCGGGTGGTTGGGTTAGTAGTACGTTGGATCACCATCGCTCTCCGTGGATCTCTACAACTTAGATCGATATGAGTTAGCATATAGACTTACTATGATGAGTATTAATGTATGTTATATATATGTATAAGTGTAGTATGTTAGTATCCTAAAGGATATATTATACCCTTTAGTTATGATATCTTGAAGCGATTATCGCCTCATGATAAATCGGTAGCAGACTTGAAGAGTTTTCAACACGAGACAAAGGACTCTGACCTTGGATCAAGTATTATACTCGGGTGGGCGTCCTAGTAACCCTTGTTAACCATCCAAAGAACTAATAGGCGAAGAAGTAAAGATGTGGAGATAATTTTGACCATAAGTACAATCAAATGAGCAAGAATTCCCGAGTCAACTCAGATAGAAGAAATAGAAGGTCATACAAGGGACTTGGTTGTATGAAGCTGAGAGATGAATTAGAAGAACCATGAAAGAGACGAAAAGAGTTCAGATTAGAGATAACAATATTGGAGCAAGTACCAAGTAGAATTGAGTACAACCAAGATTGCGGAATCAAGGACATTACAATCGGAACGGATGCCCCATAGACCATTATGGCCATAAGAAACCAGAAGAGACAGAGTGTCAATCCGGGTATGAGAATCTAAGGTGCACGGAATGAAGACCTACAATTCAGTGTAAAAGCGAAAAGGCAGACCCCACCAGCGTGGGGAGGTTTTGACCTCCTCAAAGATATAAGAAGTTTGAAAGAAACCGCGACGCCAATATCCAAAGAATGGAAGCCTGTAGCAGGGTCAACGGAGGTTCAGGAAGGCGATATTACCATGAACACTAGTGAAGAAATCTGTATGGGAGAACGACCTTGCTAGACTCGAGAGTCCAGGGTAACCCGAATTATCACGGGACCTAAGCCACCAACACAAATGGTCCATGCAAAAGGTCTGCAAGTGGATGATCATTTCGGCCATAATAATTTCAAAGACGGTTGCAAACTATCGTGGAAACTTGAAATGACTATAAGAAGCCGAATGGTGGAAGGTAGAACGAACTAAAGAAGTATAAAAGGATTATTGTGAGCAACTGTTTACCTACTAGCTAAGGAAAATTTGACAAATCACTAGTAACATGGACTGGAGACTTACAACTTAATGTAAGAGCGAAAGATAGACTTCACAAGCCGGGAGACGTTTTGTCTTCTTTCAAGATAAGAATTCTAAGAAGAATCACAACGCTAGTATCGAAAGGATCGAAGCCCGGTAACATAGTCAATAGAGATTTGGAAGGAAATATTACAAACAACGCCGATTAAGGAACCTGTGCTTGTGAGAATTGTGAGGTGGACTAAAGAGTCCAAGGTAACCCCATTTATAACAGAACATAGGTCATCAACATAGACGGTCCCTGTAAAGGGACTACAATTGGGAGGTAATTAAAAGTCATCGGAACTACAAGACGCTTACCATCTGTCGTGGAGTGTTAGGAACAACTTTTAACGTCAGTCGAATGGCACAGTGAGACTTGAGAACGAAAGTTGTCCCAAAGGAAGAAGAAGAGTGAAAGATAAGACGAACTAAAGAAGGATAAAAGTATTAATCTAGTAGGTGATGTGCACCAAAAGTTTAATACCAGTAGAGATATGAGATTGAGATAAGTCAATTATAGACTGACCGATGCCAACAAAGAACATGCAAGTATTGTTGGATGTTGACGAGTTATGTGTCGTTAAGAAGAGATATTTGTGACTGTGGATCTATGGAGTAGTTTTACCGACGCCTTAGAGGATTCCCTCAAGTAGGCAACTACAACCTTCTTGGATGAATTAAAGGTATAAAGAGAAACGTTTTAAGGGTTACCTCTTGGCCAGTTAAGATCAAACTCCGGTCAATTCAGAGAGTTTGGATCCGTGGTAGAAGAATTAAGAAAGTAAGTGGAAGAAGTTGTTTTTCAATCGTTGTTTTGTTTTCTTAAGGCAAGTAAAGAAGATACTTGGTACTTCATCCGTATACGACTCATGGTGTAATTGGGAGAAAGAGTTTTGAGTTCAATCATTTTGTACTTACAGAAAAGGTCCTTAAGATTAATAAGTGACAACAGGAGAATCAGAGTAGCGCAGCGGAAGTGTGGTGGGTCCTAACCCACAAACAAGAAGCTCAAGGGTACTGATGGATGTCGTGTCGAGTTTAAGATGGTGATAGTTGGTGAAATGTATTCTAGTTGGAAGGAACGTGAGATAGCCTTTGTGGAGTTACTGAAAATATTGTATGGAAACTTATGTGCATGTAGAGGTAAAAGAAGGAGGCTGGTACCCTAGTATGGATCCGAGTGAAGAGTGATGGCTTTGTTACATGTTGCCAGACAAGTAGTTTTGGAATTTTATACCTAACGAAGTACATTAGAGTGAGTTTCTTGATGAATTAAGAAAAGAAT
This sequence comes from Fagopyrum esculentum, assembly GCA_033239045.1. Taxonomy (NCBI): domain Eukaryota; kingdom Viridiplantae; phylum Streptophyta; class Magnoliopsida; order Caryophyllales; family Polygonaceae; genus Fagopyrum; species Fagopyrum esculentum. Next base: position 20,458,067 of record BSUD01000008.1, on the reverse strand, counting down.
TAACGATGTAATAAAAGTATTGTGCATGGTCTGCACTAGAAAGCTCAAAGTGAGTAATTACCATTCTAAGTCAAAGATACATAAGAAAAAGAAACGACAGGAGTATACTTGCAACCTAGTAACCGTGCTGAAAGAAAGCATGATCTCGGAGGACATTTTATGTGTAATATTATATCGGAACAGAGCATAGTTGCGTTTTGAGTCAGAGGGATATTATCGGTCTGATAACCATGGTGGAGAAAAGAGTGCACTGCTGATGGTGGAGAAAAGAGTGCATTGCTGATGGTATGTTATCGGTCTGATAACCATGGTGGAGAAAAGAGGAGATTTTTGTAGTCAGTAGTATATAGTAGATCGTACTAAAATTTGGGAAGAATCGGAGTTACGGTTTGAGAGTTATTGTGTTTCAAAATTGACGTTTTTATATATGTGCTGAGTATTGGGGAAAACAGCAAGTGATGCTGTTTTGTGAGATGGTTTTGAATAAGCTCTTGATCTCCGTTGGGCTTGAATTTTGGATATGATATAGTTTACATATTGTTGTAGAACATATTAAAATTTGAGAGCAATCCAGCGAGTGGTTTGGGATTTATGATTTTTCAAAGATTGAGTCGTAAGCAGTTTTTCGGTTGTGCTGAAATACGGTTTTGTGAGATAGTTTTAAATAGGATTTTGATCTCCTTTGCATCTGAATTTTGGATATATTATAGATAAGATTTTATATTAGAACATATCAAAATTTGGGATAAATCCAGCGAGTAGTTTAGGAGTTATGATTTTTCAAAGTTAAGACAGTGTGTTGTTCGTTAGGTGTTGTAACCAACTTTAGAAATTTTTGTTTAAGTGATGCTTTAACAGTTTTAAGAAATTCTTTCTCCTATGAGTAGATGGGATATCATAGAGGACCTAAGGAATTATTTCGGAATTTTTATAAGATTATTCAAATTTTATATTTGAAGCTGTAGTTGGACTTTAGTGACTTTTCGGGAAATAGAAAATGGGTAGTTTTTCTAGTTGTTACCTAAAATCATCCTAGGGAGTAGAATATGATTTGTTAGCCTCAAGTAAGAATTTAAGTACATATTACGGGTTTTTGGAAGTCTCGGGACCAAGGGTAAAATAGTCAATTTACCTTAAATAAACACTGTAATAACTTCTGCACATAGAATCGTACATCTTAGGAGTTTTAGACTTCTAAGTATCCAAGGAAAAGTGTTGACCCACGTGCCTCCTTTGACAGGCAACTGAGTTCCTGCAGCTACTGATTGAGTGTTGCTAAGAGAGACGAGATTTAATTCGGTAAATCCACGGACTTATTTAGCTGGCTTCTTGTATGAGTGTAATGTGTATGAGTGGTGTTTGTTAGTTATGATAAACAACGAAACCAGATTAGGCCGACTTGATTATTTACGTAATTGACCCAAGTGTATGATAACGGGCCGTGACATCATCTGCCTAGCTCTTGCGAGAGTCTAGGAGGTTCCCTGCGACCAACCCAGTCCGGTAGACGGTCAAATGCATTAGTACCATTCCGCGTTGGTAAACGGGGACAGGGGCGAGGTTTGGGAATCCCTCGTGTCACAAACTAAGTATCATTAGTAATGACATATCACCTAATTAAAGATAATAAAAGAATTGATTGTTGCCTGTTGATTGTGTATGTTGTGTGTTTGTGCTTTTACCTTTATACTTATACATAGAATGTTAGCTAACGGTTTTATACCGCTTGTAGATGCCTTGTAGGTTAAGACAGTTGTGGAGAGATCCGGAGGGAATGGCCAGCCGGGTCCACGTACTTATTTAGTTGGGGACGGGGATGTCTTCTGTTTTTCTTATGTGTCGTTTTGGTACCTTTGTTTTGTAAGGATGATACGTATTATTCATGTATATATTGTTTAAAGTTTTCAAATGTTTTAAATACTTTTGTGCCTTGTTGTAAGATCCAAGTTAAATTGTTGTCAAACTATGGTCGGGACCCATTGTGAGGTCCTAACCAGTAGCTCCCCGAGTTCTCAGAATTTGGGGTGTTACAGCAGAGAGGAGCATGCGGGACACTTGAGGACTGTTTTTGCAGATTTTGAGAGATAGAGAGTTGTACGCCAAGCTCTCTAAGTGTGAGTTTTGGATGTCCGAGATTGCATTTCTCGGGGACATCGTCTCCGCCGACGGGATTATGGTAGACCCGGCAAAGATCGAGTCTGTTGCTACATGGACGACATTGACGAACGTGAAGGAAGTGCGTAGCTTTCTTGGCTTAGTAGGTTATTACAAACGCTTTGTGGAGGGATTTTTTGTGATTGCCCGTCCACTAACGAGTCTTATGAGGAAGACTACCAGATTTGTATGGACCGACTAGTGTGCTCAGAGTTTTGAGGAGTGGAAGATGTGTTTGACTTCTGCTCCTGTCTTAGCACAGCTAGAGGGTTCTGATGATTTTGTGGTCTACAGTGATGCATCCTAGCTAGGCTTGGGATGTGTGCTGATGCAGAGAGGCCAAGTGATTGCATATGAGTCTCGACAGCTGAAGACGTACGAGGAGAACTACCTGACTCATGATCTGGAGTTGGCAGCAGTAGTTCATGCTTTGAAGATTGGGAGACATTACTTGTACGGTGCCACATGTCAGATCTTCACAGACCATAAGATTCTCAAGTATATTTTCACGCAGCGTGAATTGAATAACCGCCAGCGTCGATGGCTTGAGTTGATCAAGGACTTTGACCTTGAAATTTTGTATTATCCTGGCAAGGCGAATGTGGTAGCTCACGCCTTGAGCAGGAAGACGCCTCGAGAGAAGGCGATTGCTAGACTTACTATACTGCCTCAGCTTCAGAGGGTCTAGCTTGGCTAGAGATGGACATCCAGTATCCTGGTGAGGATGCCCAGTTGTTTACCTTAGAGGTTCTACCTGGTCTGTTGGATGAGATCCAACAAAAGGAGGGGACCTGCCTGAATTTGGCAAGGATCAGAGATAGGATGTCTCGTGGAGAGGCACCCCAGTTTACTATTGGGGCAGATGGAGTTATGAGGCGACATGATCGTATTTGTGTTCCTGCAGATAAAAAGTTGAGACAGCGGATATTACAAGAGGCTCATTGTATACCTTACTCAATACACCCTGGTACGATTAAGATGTACCATCATGTGGGACGTTCATATTGGTGGGGAGGGTTAAAGCCCGACGTAGCCAGATTTGTGGCTTAGTGTGCGACCTATCAGCAGGTCAAGATATAGCATTTTAGACCTGGAGGTGAGCTCCATCCACTGCCAGTACCGCAGTGGAAGTGGGAGGACGTCTCCATGGATTTTGTTACTGGATTGAAGACTAGTAGGAGCTTTGATGCCATTTGGGTGATTGTTGATAGAATGACAAAGACGGCACGTTTCATTCCTATTAGAGAGACGTGGCCACTGAGCAGATTAGTTGAGGAGTACACTAGACAGATAGTGAGACTCCATGGGGTACCGAGGATGATCGTTTTTGATCGTGATGGACGATTCACATCGAGATTCTGGTAGCAGATTCAGACTGCTTTGGGGACGAGTCTACATTTCACGACTGTGTTTCACCCCCAAACAGATGGTCAGTAAGAGAGGACCATCCAGACCTTAGAGTATATGCTGCGAGCCTGTGTGTTGGATTGGGGACCAAGATGGTCTGATTACCTCCCACTTGTTGAGTTCTCATACAACAACAGTTGGCATGCATCTATAGGGATGGCTCCTTATGAGGCACTATATGGACATAGATGTCGTACACCGTTATGTTGGGACGAGCCTAGCAGTAGTAGTGGGATAGCGCCAAAGCATATTCAAGATGATATGGCTCGAGTAGCGCTGATCATAGAGAGGATGATGGCTGCATAGAGTCGCTAGAAGTCGTATGTAGACAAGAGGCATCGACCTATAAAGTTCAGGGTAGAAGCTCATGTATGATTGAGAGTATCTCCGACGCGAGGAGCCAGATGTTTTGGCATAAAGGGGAAGCTAAGTCCCCGATATGTCGGTCCTTTCGTGATACTAGATAGAGTTGGACAATCAGCTTACAGATTAGCTTTGCCTCCGAGGCTAGAGGGTGTTCACCCCGTATTTCATGTGTCCCAGCTGCGGGAGTACATACCAGATCCGAGGCACATCGTGAGTTATAATGATCTGGTGGTTGAGCCAGACCACACGTTTACAGAGCACCCTATTGCAGTCCTAGAGCGAGGTGTGAGACGCCTACGTTCGAAGGACATTCCTATGTTGAGAATACAGTGGTCTAGACGAGGACCAGATGAGGCTACTTGGGAGCTAGAGGATAGTATCCAGAGGAACTATCCAGAGTTCTACGCTGAGTTAGAGGCACCAGTAGGATCCACGAGTAGATCTTAGTGTCTGTTGGTGAGTGTCTCTTATGTGCTTATGTGATATGTTGTGTTTCCGTGCTAGTTGTGTGTGCATATGATCTGTTAGATCCTGTTTGCTAGCACGAGATAGGTATAGTTGGAGATGGTTCTTTCCTCCATGCTATGGCATATGTGTTAGGATTAGTAGGAGATGGTTCTTTCCTCCATGTTACCTTTGATGGACATAGTGTGAGTGGATATGGTTTTCCTCCACATAGTCGTGTTATGTGTACGTGGTGGCTGGAGATGGTTTTCGTCCATGCCAGTGTGATATGGTTAGTGTTTGGCTAGAGATGATCTTCCTCTAGGCCTTATGTAGAGTTCTGATGCTGGAGTTGTGATACCTCCATGTTGTGTTGAGGATATAGAATGTTATAGGTTGTGACCTGACGTTGTTGAGGAGAGTGTTACCTCGGCTTAAGGGTCCGAGAGGCTTTGGGTTTTTGCATGTTTCGGGACGAAACTTGCTTTTATGGGGGTGAGGTGTAAGAGCCTTAGTCTTTGGAGCCTAGATGAGGTAGAGCGTGTCTTACCTTGACCCAGTCAGACGCCCCTGCGCACCACCTTGGCCGCCCCTGCGTCTAGGCGCCCTTGCACCTCAGGCTAGCCGCCCCTGCGGCTCTAGCTGTGTGCAGCCGCTTTCGTTGACTCTTGACTTATGCTTTGTGGCTGGCTTCTCTTATAAGCCTCCTTAGACTTCAGAAGAGGGGTTTCCTTACCTCTTTTCAGCTTCTTCTTCATCCTCACGTTCTTCCTCTTCCCCTTTCTTCTCCTTTGATTTTCTTTGTTTCTTTTTGATCTTGTGAGAGATTTTTGAGAGTTTGAGTGTGGCTTTGGCCTTGGAGGACTTTGATAATGTTTCTGGGTGTGGTTGTTGATGTGTTGAAGTGGTGAGAGGTATGGATGCTCCATAGTTGTAGCCTAGGTTGGTGTGGTAAGCTCTTTCTCTTCTTCTCTCTTCTTTGATTCTTCTTGCTTCTTATCTTCCTCTTTAGCTTAGGAAGCACAAGTTTGGACTTGTGTTGGATCTTTCCCAACCTTTTGATGATCATATATGTGTGTATGTGCATATATGTTGTTGTGGTGTGTTGAAGACGTGAAGAGGATCGAGAAAGGGATCGAAGAGAAGTCGGGACCAACTCTCTGCACAGTTGGCCGCCCCTGCGCCTGTCCTGAGCCGCACCTGCGCCTTGTGTGGAGCCTCCCTTGCGCCTTTGGTGAGCCGCCCCTGCACCTCACTGGACCGGCTGGTGTGTTCTTGCTTCTGTTGGTGCATACCTTGTTGGTATGTCTTCCTTCCTTCCTTTCCTTTAGCCTTGGCTTAGTTGTTGGCTAGGTTAGGATGATTAGGATGAGTTGTATGATAGAGATGTGCCTTAGGCACTTGTGTTGATGTTGGGGTTATGCTATAGGCATATGTGATCTTGTTATGATCTTTAGGTTATAGGTTGGTTCTGGTTATGCAAACGAGTCTCCTAACCCTTTCACGTTGTGATGTTGTGTGCCTTGCTTTTGCAGGCGTTGGTTTCTTCCCCAAGGGGAAGCTGTGACGTGGTAGAGGATACGAGTGTATCAGGTAAGTCCATAGGACTTACTAAGCATATGGTTGTGGATTGCATGATTGTAATGGTTGTGTGTGTTCATATGGTTGTGCATTTATAACCTAAACCGGATTTGGATGACCATTCATTACATATATATGGCCCAAGTGTATTATAACAGGCAGTAACCACCGGTCTCCACCTGTTGGTTAGGAGGAGGTGCCCTGAAGATGATCTCATAGGAGGGGACGAGTGACGGTCACCCCCATGCAAAACTCCTGTGTTACGTTGGATGGGACGGGGTTCTTGAGGCTCCTCGTGTTACAAAAGAAGTTGAATTAGTAAGGGATTAACGTAATTAAAGATAACGGTGTATACCGTGTTTTAGATGTTGATATGTGTTTGTGCTATTAATTCATGTTTATCTATTGTTGTAGCTAACGGTGTATACCGTGTTTTAGATGATCTGTAGGTTAGGAAGACTGCAGAGTGAGCCAGATGGTGTGTGATAACACGATTTATGACTTAGGTTTAGGCACTCATTTAGATAGCTTTTCCGATCATTCATGCATGATTTAGCACTAGTTCACAACGTTTGCACTCAATTCATGTATTTTTTCGAGATATACGTCTACACGGACTTTTGCATGCTTTGTAGGTATTTTGGGAGATTTGGGAGCTTAATCGATACATTTGAAGATCATTCCTCGAGATGACACACCGTCGGACTCATTGGGAAGCAAGCTAGGAGCTAAGGAGGACACATGGGACCTTGTTGGTGCATGTCATGCACCAAATTGTGGCTTGACGATCCATAGAGTGCAGAAGCACCAAAACCACGGCCACTGGGACTTCCACGGGCGTGGAAATTGGCCGTGGTTTTCCCAGATAGTTGTGACAGTTGTCCCACGATCTTCATGGCCGACTCTTGCAAATTTGGAGGATAAAAGGTGGTCCTGCAAGGCTGTTACGACAGACCCCCCTCACTCCCATTCTCTCACACACTCTCAACAAGAATATTCTCTCATTGGAAGATGGGATTGGAGCTTCCATTAGAGAAGAAGAAAGGTTTCCATTGGAGAAGAAGAAGAAGCACACTAGTTCATAGTTCCATAGTCTTTTTGAGTGATTTTGAGTGAGCTTTGTGAAACGTTTTGCAAGGGTTTGTAAGAAACGATTCAAACCTTCTTTTGAAGGATTGTAAGTCCTTCTTGAACCTTGATTTAGCATGTCTTACTTGTTTCATTTGCTTAATCCATCTTTCATTTCATCTTCTTGCCATGGATTCTATGATTTTATGTTTGATGAGTTTGATTATTAAGATGCATGTTGTAGGCTAAATAGATGCGATTCTAGGGTAAGGAAAATATGGTTATGGCTTGGACTATGATAGAATAGACTTAAATGAATATTTGGATGACTCGCTTGATTGAACCTAGTCACTGTTTAAAACCACGGTTGGATCTTGCCTTTCCACGGCCGGGGAAAGGGATGAACACCCCGTAATCTTTGTTAACTTGCTTGTGTTGATAAATCTAAGTGTTAGGTTGTTGATTTGTTGAAATCCTAGTGTTAGTTGAGCTAAATCTATCCTAGGGTGACCTAGTGTTAGCAACTTAGAGTTAGAAGAGACCTACCCGGTGATTCTTGCTTTTAGATACCGATCATGACGAACTCTAGGTAGTTGTGAGCCTCATAAGCCGCTATTGGACTGAGTGTGCTAGGATTGATGTTTAGGACTTTCCTTTTCGAGACTTACCCGGTAAGGAGAGGTTAGATTCCTAGATAACCATCCGGTTTGTGTAGAATTCCTATCCTTAGGCTTTTTGAGACTTACCCGGTGATGAAACCTTAGGAACGGACTAGTGGACCATGAGATCTACCCGGTGATTGATCCCAATCTAGAAACGCTCACTCCCAACATATTATAGTTGATTCAAGGAATGATTAGATAGCTTGAGTCCAATGCCATAACCGGAATTTCCAACCCCTAGAACCCGCTTTTCTCTCTTTGATCACATATTTCGTGTTTGCTTTGTTTACTTGTGTTTTAGCTTGATCCTTAGTTTGTTTTGCTATATTATATCATTGTGATCCTTGATTGATCATCACACAAAACCAAACCCAAAAATATTGAGATTTTCATTTATTTGTTTCTTTCTCTTTTCTCAGCCTAGATCTTCACTATCCTTAGTCACTAATCGATTCAATCTCACCTCAGTCTTTGTGTTCGACCTCGGAATACTATCCCTACTACGAAACGTCCCGTACACTGCGGGTTCGCTAGGAGTTAGGAGAAATATATCGAGTTATAAATTTAAAGCTTTTGCGTGTCACGTTCTTAGCGTAACAAGTTTTTGGCGCGTTGTCGGGGACTAGGTTAAGATTGAGTCATTGTTTGTGATTGTATATAGTGTAGGTCTTTCTTGTTGCTTTTGATCTCGTTTGGTTTGTATCTTTGCTTTTCAGGACATCTCTACTCTTTAGGTGTATGAGAAGATCTCGTGGCAAGGACTTAGCTCCATTCGATCCCGAACCGGAGAAAACCCTTAGATCTAGATCAAGAGCATTAGAAGGGGAAAAGAGATGGCCGGAAAAGATCTCCAAGCTGAGTTAGATGAAGCTTTAGAGCAAATTAGGCTAAGGGATGAAGCCTTGGAGAATGAAAGGAGACTTGCCAATGAGAGGCAAGAAGCAACTAGGAGGGAGATTGAAGAGATTAGGTATGCTCTTGTGCAAAGAGAGCTTAATCGTCAACAACCTCCACCTCCACCACAACAGCAGCCGGCAGTTAATATTCGGGTTGTGCCCATTGCTATGGAAGAGCCACAAACGTTAGGGCAACGTATGGATCCGGCACAAAGAGCACACCGTCCGGGTGTGAACTTAGGAGATCCCGCAGCACATGATTACGAGCTCCGCCCTCAAGTTCTACAAATGATCCGGCATAATCAATTTGGAAGGATGGAAGGAGAGTCTCCTCATCAACACTTGATGAACTATGAGATCTTGATGGAGACTCTAAGGCCGCCTAGATTGGAGAGCAACAACCATAAGCTTAGGGCTTTCTCCTTCTCACTTAAGGATAAAGCCTTGGCTTGGTATCAATCTATTCCACAAGGGCGAGTGAGTACTTGGGAGGAGATGATAACCGAGTTTTTGACTAAGTTCTTCCCACCTTCCAAGACTACCGAGTTAAGAGGGAAGATCAATGCCTTCGTGATGAAGGATAGAGAAAGCTTATTCAAGTCTTGGGAGAGGTTCAAAGACCTTCACCTAGATTGTCCACACCATGGTATACCAAAAAATGAGCTATTGAAGATCTACTTCAAACGACTTGATGAAGATAGCCAATTCAAGCTTCAATCTCTTTCCGGTGGGACTTTCATGGAAAAGAATGTAGATGAAGCTTGGGAGTTCGTAGAGAAACAAGCTTTGGTGATTGAGAAGTACTCCCATAGGAAGAGTGATGGGAGGAAAGCGGGAGCATATGAGGTGAGTTAAGTCACCATGAGTAACTTCAAGCTTGATGCAATCAACAATGAGTTGAAATCTTTAAGGGAGTTGTGTGCTACAACTTTGAAGAATCAAGCAACCCCTCAAGTGCAATGTTAGCATTAAATATTGTGATACTTTAGGCACGTTTTCTAAACGTATTTGATTCATATTGATAGTCTTTGATTGAAGTTTGTGCATATGTGAGCTAGTATTACCTATATTATCGATATGGATGTCTACATTAGTTCTATGTTGATTATAGGTGATTTGGAGCTATTTCCGAAGGAATCGAGCAAAAGATGAGTTGATCGAGTGTGTCCATAGATTGAGGACATTCGTAGGAAGCAAATTGGAGTTTTAGCTTGAGGAATGCACGAGGCTAGGGAAGAATCACGTTCTTGCCCTAAACCATGCTCTAAAATACGGCCGTACTACGAACCACGTTCAGTTCCACGGCCATGGAACCCTGCAAGAGAAGCGTGATGCATTCCAGTAATTATTACGGCCGTGGAATATATGGTACAAACCGTGACCTAATCCACGCCCTAAATTACAGTCGGGGATACTTCCACGACCGTGATCTTGGCGAATCTTTTCGCCACACTTTGAAGCCACGATCGTTTGAAGATTGGGCCGGGCCGATGTTTTATCTTGCCCTATAAAAAGACCGACGAAGCAAGAATCCGTCATCACCGCTCAGGACCGCTTATCCCCGTTTACCCCCGTTTATCGACGCTTAGGATCGTTTACGGTCGCTACCTCATTTTACACCATCGCTTGGAAGTATTGATCATCTCATTGGAGATTGAAGTTCGCATCGGGGAATTGCCCTAATCTCGCACTTTAGGTGGAGATTGCTGTTGAGATCTCCGGATTGGCGGAAGATCGAAGCTTTTGGAAGATTTTGCAAGAAGATCTCTCTTCTTGTTTAGGTTTGATTCGGAAAACGGATTGACATCCCGTTTTCCTTTCTTTTCTAAGGTTGTGATTGTTTACTTTATTGTGAATCTTTTGACAACACTTGTTCTTGATTGTGACTTTGAGATTGGTTTGAAGATTATTGAAAGTTCTTGAAAGTTTTCATCTTTTTATCTTTTAATTCTTGAATTGATGTCAACATGACTGTTATTGGCTAAAAACTCTTAACAATTCTAAGGTGAAGGGTTGATAGTTGTGGCTTAGATGATGATAGATCGATCGCAAACAGATTAGACCCTGAGAGTTAGAGAAAATCGCCGACAAACCATAAATTACGGCCTGTTCTTGAGTCCACGGCCGTGGAACCTCAAGAACTAACCGTAATTTCCCTTAAGTCCACGATTCTGCTTTTACTTTAATCCAAAGTTAAAGATTTGCTTTAACTTAGTTTAGGCTTGCCTTTTCTAGGTGGTAGTGAAGCCTCAACAACCTCTACCTCAATTGTAAATGTCACAACCTCAATCGGTTAAGTTAGTCTTGATCCTTGGGTTACAAGTTTGGGTATTTGACACTAATTCTCACCTTTAGAATCTTTCTATATTGAGCCTCAACAACCTGTATAGAGAGTTCCTTGTAGGTGAGTTACATAAGGTTTTTGGAACTTCACCGTACGATTACCTTACATTAGTATACCTTTGCATATCTCAACTCTGTCTTTATATCATTAAGTATATCTTGTATCGATTGCCACAGCTGGATACTTGGATCTTTAGGATTGTTGTTTTCCCAATATTTGCAAAACTCTCATACTTACTCGCTTGATAATCTGAAATCGAATTTGTTCCCACCCAAATCCCTGTGTCCGATACTCTGGAATTCTTGCTTAGCTACGTCGATCCGTACACTGCGGGTTCGCTGCTTGATTCTAGTTTTATAAATTTAAAGCTTATTTGCACACACCTTTAGGGGCGAACAAGTTTTTGGCGCCATTGCCGGGGATTTGGTTTCGGCCGAGTTCGGTAGCCAGTTGTCAAGCTTGGGAGCTTGCTCTCGTTGTTTGGTATTACTTTGAGTGCATGCGCAGGTCTAGGAACACCAAAGATCTCTTACCTCTTGATCAAGAGCTAGAGAAAACCTTGAGGCAAAAACGCAAGGAAAAGAAGATGGCCGAAGAACACGAACGTGATCTTCAAACGGAGTTGGCAGAGAAGGAAGCACAAATCCAATGGAACGAGAACCTCCGCCGGGATAAAATGGATCGTCATCAATCTGAAGTTAGCAAACTGCAGGATGCGATGTTCCAAATGAGGATGGAGTTAAGCGACCTTAAGAATAAAGGAAGCAAGAAATCCTCAAGGAGGGGATCAAGAACTAGAAGAAAAAGCCACTCGTCCGCTGATGATAGTGACTCTTCCATGCCACCGTTAGAGGAGATTGATCCCACGATCAATATGAATCCTTTTCATCCACAAGGAGCTGCTAATCGCCGCATTCCACCTAGGAATGTGAGAGTCGAACGTGTGGATAATGAGCCAAGAACTCTTGGCCAGCGGATGGATCCAACACAACAACCACGCCGCTTGGGCGTGAAATTTGATGCTGAAGATGTGCAAGGGTTTAGCTTTAACCCTCAAGTTATTACTCTTGTTCGCCAAAACCAATTTGGCGGTACAAGCGCTGAATCTCCACACCAACACTTGCAAAACTTTGAGTGTATGATGGAGACGATGAGACCGAAGAACGCTACTACCAACAGCTACAAGCTTAAACCCTTCTTCTTCTCTTTGAAAGGGAAAGCGTTGTCTTGGTACCAAGCTCTTCCTAATGGGAAACTAGACACGTGGGAAGATCTTTCCGCGGAGTTTCTCACCAAATTCTTTCCGCCTTCCAAAACGGCGGAACTTAGAGGTAAGATTAATGCTTTTTCCATGAGACCTAACAAAAATTTGTTTCAATCTTGGGAAAGGTTTCAGGACTTGCTCTTGAATTGCCCTCATCATGGCATATCCAAACTTGCCTTGCTGGAGATCTATTACAAGGGGCTGGATGCGGGAACGCAATTCAACCTCCAATCCCTCTCATGTGGAACGTTCATGGACATGAGAGAAGATGACGCTTGGGACTTCATCGAGAAGCAAGCAAGAGTCATAGAGAAGTATTCCCACCGGAAAGTGGAGGGAAATCGTGTGGAGCAGGGAGCAAAGCTCACACAGGAAGCTCAAAATCAGATTTTCTCCCTCAACAATGAGATCAAAGAGTTGAAGGAGACTATCAAGACCAACTTCCCAAAGCAACAAGGGAAGGACGTTGGTAATTTGGGCAACAACAATGGCGGCAACAACAATAACCGGAACAACAACCGGAATAATAACTGGAATGGAAATAACAACAACCGGAACAATGATTGGAACAACAATAGGGGTTCAAACAACAACAATTGGCGCTCCAATCAACAAAATTCCGGTAACTCTTATCCATCCAATTCTAATTCAATAACTCCACCTTCCTCTTCCTCTACTCCTTTGAAAAGCCAGGGGCAATCATCTAATGGAGGAAACACTTCGGGGAAGGAGAAACCCGATCCCATGTTGGAAACGATCTTGGGAAAGCTTCAAGGGTTGGAGAACCGCCTCATCAAAGTTGATGATCAAGTCTCTAAGGTTGACAAAGCTCAAAAGGTTTTGGAAAATCAAATGTTCAACCACGCGGAGGAAGTTCCTAGAAATCAAGGGAAACTTCCAGGAAAGACGGAGGACAACTCTAAGGGAAGGGTTGATAGTTGTGGCTTAGATGATGATAGATCGATCGCAAACAGATTAGACCCTGAGAGTTAGAGAGAATCGCCGACAGACCATAAATTACGGCCTGTTCTTGAGTCCACGGCCATGGAACCTCAAGAACTAACCGTAATTTCTCCTAAATCTACGAGCCTGCTTTTACTTTAATCCAATGTTAAAGATTTGCTTTAACTTAGTTTAGGCTTGCCTTTTCTAGGTGGTAGTGAAGCCTCAACAACCTCTACCTCAATTGTGAGTGTCACAACCTCAATCGGTTAAGTTAGTCTTGATCCTTGGGTTATAAGTTTGGGTATTTGACACTAATTCTCACCTTTAGAATCTTTCTATATTGAGCCTCAACAACCTGTATAGAGAGTGCCTTGTAGGTGAGTTACATAAGGTTTTTGGAACTTCACCGTACGATTACCTTACATTAGTATACCTTTGCATATCTCAACTTTGTCTTTATATCATTAAGTATATCTTGAATCGATTGCCACAGTTGGATACTTGGATCTTTAGGATTGTTGTTTTCCCAATATTTGCAAAACTCTCACACTTACTCGCTTGATAATCTGAAATCGAATTTGTTCCCACCCAAATCCCTGTGTCCGATACTCTCGAATACTTGCTTAGCTACGTCGATCCGTACACTGCGGGTTCACTGCTTGATTCTAGTTTTATAAATTTAAAGCTTATTTGCACACACCTTTAGGGGCGAACATGCAAGTGCAAGCAAACTTATCTTCCAAGGAGGAGGATGTGAACTATATGGGAAGGGGAAACTACAACAATTATCAAGGCCCAAGGAACTTCAACAACAACCGGCAATTCAATAATTACCGGCCTAACCATAACCATCCCGGGTTTTCCTATTCTAACCCGGATGGTGCCTTGAACCCTCCCGCTTCCAAAAGTGCAGCTCCTCCACCAAAGGCTTCACAAGAGCCTCCACCCGGATTTACTCAACCTCCAAAAGATAGAACCGAGATGATGTTTAAGCAATTGCGTGGAAGGTTGAGTGGTCTTCAGAGTACGGTGACTTCCATTTCTAAGGCTCAAAAGGTGTTGGAACCACAAGTGTTCCAAAAGGCGGGTGAAGCTCATATAGATCCGGGAAAGCTTCCCGGAAGAACCGAGGACAACCCAAGAGGCCAAGTGTTGGCCATCACAACAAGGAGTGGGTTGAGCATGAAGGACCCCTTGCCTAAGAAGAATGCCAAGGGGAAGCAAGTAGTAGTAGAAGAAGAGACATTGCGAGAAGAAGGAGGCAAGAGCAAGGATGATGAGCCAACATATGTGGCGCCACCTCCATGCAATCCACCACAACCAATCCCACAATCACGAGCAAGGGCTCGCTTGGACAAACACTTTGGTAAATTCCTTGAACTTATGTCTAAATTGCATATTAACATTCCGTTCATGGATGCTATTCTAGGTATGCCGGCATATGGCAAGTTTTTGAAAGAAATACTCTCCAACAAGAGGAAGTTGGAGGAGTATGGAGAAGTGAGGATGACGAAGAGGTCCTCGGAATTGATCCAAACCATGAAGGAGGAGATGTCTCCTAAGCTAAGAGATCCGGGTTCCTTTTATGTGCCAATTGGAGTGGGAGAAGTGAAGTATGAAGCCCTATGTGATGTTGGGGCAAGTGTAAGCATCATTCCGCTTGCACTTTGCAACAAGGTTGGGCTAGGAGAGCCAAAGCCGGTCAAGATGACCCTTTACATGGCGGACCGTTCGATAACCCATCCCGTTGGAATATTGGAAGACATACCGGTGCAACTAGGGAAGTTCTATGTGCCGATTGATTTTGTTGTCTTGGACATCCCGGTGGACTATCCGGTTCCCATCATCTTAGGGAGACCTTTCCTCGCCATATCCGGATGCTTGGTGGATTGTAAAAATGGAATTCTCTCCTTCAACATTGGAGAAGAGAATATTAAGTTCAAATTATCCACAATGATGAAGGGGCCAGCCCTTGGTGAAGATGTGTTCAACATTGTCGAGCAAGAGGAGTCTAGAGAAGTTGTGAGCTCGATCTTGATCAAGGACCCCTTGGAGAAGGTTCTTAGCTTAAGTTTGATGGAGGAAGGAGATGAGGAGGCATGCAATGAAGAAATCAAGGCTTTGGAAGCATTGGAAAAGGAGACAAGAGCTGAATTTGAAGCACACGAAGGTGTGCTGAATTTCTGCAAGAACCACGGCCTGGGGGGAAGAACCACGCCCGGGGTTTTACCCGTGGAACTCTGTGGAGTGCTCCTAAATGCTAGCTTTGCAAGTTCCACGGCCGTGGTTGTGCTAGAGCCCGTGATTTTGCCCCTGGTTTCTCGAGAAACTGCCTTAGTTGATGATCAAGCTTCAAGGAGCCTTGAGGAGTCTTCCATGGCTTTGGATTCATCTCAACCAACATTATACGGATCGTCTCCACTCGATAAAGGTCCTACTAAACTTGAACTCAAACCCCTCCCCTCTCATTTGAAGTATGCTTTTCTTGGTGAGAATTCTACATATCCGGTTATTGTGAATGCATGCTTGAATGATGATGAACTTGCTAGATTGTTGCATGAGCTAAGATTGCAAAGGAAAGCTATAGGCTATACCATTGATGATTTAGTTGGCATTAAACCTTCTTTGTGCATGCATAAAATCTTTATGGAAGATATATAATCATAAACCTTCAATTGAACCTCAAAGAAGACTAAACCCTATCATGAAAGAAGTAGTCAAGAAAGAGATCCTTAAATTGCTAGATACGGGAATCATTTTCCCGATTTCGGATAGTAAGTGGGTTAGTCCCGTGCATGTGGTTCCTAAGAAGGGTGGGATGACTGTAGTAACTAATGAGAATAATGAACTAATTCCGACTAGAACGGTTACGGGATGGAGGATGTGTATACACTATAGGAAACTCAATGTTGCCTCTAGGAAAGATCACTTCCCTCTTCCTTTCATTGACCAAATGCTAGAGAGATTAGCTCAACATTCCCATTTTTGTTACTTAGATGGCTATAGTGGATTCTTCCAAATCCTTATTCACCCCGATGATCAAGAGAAAACCACATTCACATGTCCTTGGGGTACATTTGCATATAGGAGAATGCCATTTGGGTTGTGTAATGCACCCGCCACCTTTTAAAGGTGTATGATGGCTATCTTTTCTAAATATATTGAAAACATCATGGAAGTGTTTATGGATGATTTTTCTGTTTATGGATCTTCCTTTGATGATTGTTTACCTAACTTGTCTCTAGTGTTAAAAAGATGTGAGGAGACTAATCTAGTCTTGAATTGGGAGAAATGCCACTTCATGGTAAGTGAAGGTATTGTGTTGGGACACTTGGTGTCCAACCGTGGCATTGAGGTTGATAGGGCTAAGATTGAAACCATAGAGAAGGGGGTAAGGAGTTTTCTAGGGCATGCCGGTTTTTACCGGAGATTTATTGAAGATTTCTCTAAGATTTCTAAGCCTCTTACTAACCTACTAATGAAAGATGTTGAGTTTGTTTTCTCCAAGGATTGCCTTGAGGCTTTTTGTAGGTTGAAGAATGATTTGATCTCCGCACCTATCATGCAACCACCGGATTGGAGTTTACCGTTTGAGATCATGTGCGACGCGAGTGATGTAGCCGTTGGGGCTGTTTTGGGACAAAGAAAAGATGGGCTAACACATTCCATCTATTATGCTAGCAAGACGCTAGATGAAGCCCAACTCAATTATGCTACCACCGAGAAGGAGTTGCTAGCAGTGGTGTATGCATTTGAGAAGTTCCGCTCGTATCTTGTTGGAGCGAAGGTCATAGTGTATACGGATCATGCTGCGATCCGTTACCTCCCTACTAAGAAGGATGCCAAGGCTCGTTTGATTCGGTGGATCCTTCTTCTTCAAGAGTTTGACTTGGAAATCCGGGATAAGAAAGGGTCCGAAAATTCTGTGGCGGATCACCTTAGTAGACTCCCACCATTGGAGCTTGAGAGAGATGGCATCCCAATTGATGACTCATTCCAGAATGAGCAACTGCAAATGGTGGAGGAGTGCTTGTTTAAAGTGTCAAGGGGTAATGAGCCATGGTATTCGGACATTGTGAACTACCTTGTTTGTGAGGAGGTGCCTACCGGTTTGTCATATGCCCAGCGGAAAAATTTGTTCAAGGATGTGAGGCATTACTATTGGATTGAACCGCTTTTGTACAAAAGAGGGCCGGATGGAGTTTTTAGAAGATGCATACCGGAGGATGAGGTAGAGAGTGTGATCCGCCATTGTCACTCCTTGCCATATGGAGGCCATGCTAGCTCACACAAGACATGTGCAAAGGTGTTGCAATCCGGTTTCTTTTGGCCGAGTTTGTTCAAGGATGTGCAGAATTTTGTGGTAGCTTGTGATGCTTGCCAAAGGACGGGCAACATCTCAAGAAGGAATGAGATGCCCTTGAACAACATACAAGAGGTGAAGATATTCGATGTTTGGGGTGTAGACTTCATGGGACCATTCCCCTCTTCTTATGGCAACCTCTACATCCTATTAGCGGTAGACTATGTCTCGAGATGGGTGGAGGCAATCGCCTCTCCTACAAATGATGCCAAGGTTGTGGTGCGGTTCTTCAACCGAGTGATCTTCCCTAGGTTTGGAACACCAAGGGTGATAATAAGTGATGGAGGGAAGCACTTCACCAATAGGAACTTCGGGACACTTTTGGCTAAGTATGGGGTGACTCATAAAGGTGGCAACACCTTACCACCCCCAAACTAGTGGCCAAGTGGAGATCTCCAACCGGGAGATAAAGGGAATTCTTGAGAAGACGGTTTCAAGGACAAGAAAGGATTGGGCTATGAAGCTCGATGATGCTTTGTGGGCTTATAGAACCGCTTTCAAGACACCGATTGGCACCACTCACTACAAGCTAGTCTATGGCAAGTCTTGCCACCATCCGGTGGAGATGGAGCATAGAGCATATTGGGCCATAAGGTGGCTGAATTTTGACCTCAAGGAGGCCGGAGAGAAGAGGTTGCTTGATATGAACGCTTTTGAGGAGATCCGGTTGGATGCCTATGAAAACACCCGGATCTACAAAGAAAGGACCAAACGTTGGCATGATAAGCGTCTCATTCCGAAAGAGTTTAGTGAAGGCGACCTTGTCCTTCTCTTCAACTCAAGGCTGTGGCTCTTCCCCGGAAAGCTAAACTCAAGATGGACGGGTCCTTATGTGGTGAAGAAGATCTTTCCCCATGGAGCGGTTGAGATAGGAGGGGAGCATTGTTGAGACTTTAAGGTGAATGGGCATCGGTTGAAGAGGTATATCCCGGAAGCTCCGGTCGATATGATTGCCCCACTTCACCCAGAGTGAGACGCCCCCGAGTTTGGTCAAGCTAATGACCTTAAAGAAGCGCTTGATAGAGGCAACCCATTGGTAGACATCTTTCCCTTTTTCGTTTTTGTTTTTGTTTTGATTTTTCTGTTTTTGTGTGTTTGGTGTGCTTTGTGTGTGTGCTAGAGTCTTGGTAGCATGGAAGCCTTGCATGGCATATGGATGATGATGATGATGAGTCCCTCATCAATTGTGGGTGGAGCGGACGCGGGACTTAGACGGCTAGCAGTGCCTAGCACGGATCCCGACGCCATAACGAACATTTAGAGCTCTCTACCATCGTTGATAGGATCATCTTACATCACTCAATTTGAGTAATCCCAAATACCAAAGCAAACCACTTTTACATTGTGAGAACCCTCTTTCACTCTTCTTTACTTCGTTTACACATTGGGGACAATGTGTTTCTAAGTATGGGGTGGGGTTTGCATGATTAGCATCTAGGGTAGTTTCTTTTAGTCACATGCTTCATTATGTCTTGCATTGTACATACACATTTTGAAAAATTCAAAAAAAATTAGAAAATTTTAAAAGAATTTTAGTGCTTCTAAGCTTGTGGAATGACCCTTATGATGAGATTGTTGTGTGGATTGGCTATGGATGGCTTTATGTGTTGAATTGATGTATGCATATGTGGACTTGAAGTACTTATCTTGAATCCCATGAATGGATTGTGATCATGATGTTTGCCTTGATTGGATTGAGTATTGAAAATCGAAATTACATGCTAGTTCTTGCACATCATCTAGGAGTGATTAAGACAATTCATCTTTCTCTACTTCTCATCTTGATCATGTTGTTTGAGCACCTCAATTGATATAAATTTGACCTCTTTTGACCCATCCGGGAATAGGAGCATGTTAGTGTGTTGAGTGTGTGAAAAGCAAGTGTGGGGTGAAGTTGTTGATGAATGAATTTTGTGAATGAAGTGCTGAAATTGTTGTGAAAGTGTAGACAAAAATATAGGTTTGGGGACGTTGGTTTAAATGACGAGTAACTCGGCACCATTCACATAATCGGGTGTTTGTGGCTTGCCAAAGTCAAATAAACCGATAGTCCTAACGAGCTTTGGTATGTGTGCCCGGTGTGGATGCACCTCGAAAAATAAAAAAACCCGAGGACGGCTAATCACCAAGGTTTCAGCTTTTGTACACCAATGCCATTGTCTAAAAAATAAGTGAAAAAAAGAAAAGAAAAGAAAGAAAAGATGGACAAAATATACACTTGTGGGAAGTTGAAAAAAAAAAGTGAAGTTGTGAAGTTAGTTCCATTCCCGGATTAGCATCACATGACCTAGAAAAATTCCCACCTAATCACAACGTTTCTTAGCCTCTTATTTCCTAAGCCCTTGTGACCTATTTGCATGTGTGTAAGACTTGGTGATCTAGATTGGATATGCTCATGATCATTTCGACTTCTTCATTTTTACATTTCATGCATACTTTTGAGTTAAGTATAATTGTCTTTCCGTGCCTTCATTTATTCGATGCATGATTGCTTGTCCATTTCTATGAAACATGACTATGAAGGTGATCCAATATTAGAAGCACAACTCCAAAAAGATTTTGTCGTTTTTCTGCATGCAAAAATCATGTCATCTCACAGTCTATAGTTGGGACTTGCTCGGGGACGAGCAAACCTTAAATATGGGGTATTTTTGATAACATGATTTATGACTTAGGTTTAGGCACTCATTTAGATAGCTTTTTCGCTCATTCATGCATGGTTTAGCACTAGTTCACGACGTTTGCACATAATTCATGTATTTTCTCGAGATAGACGTCTACACGGAATTTTGCATGCTTTGTAGGTATTTTGGGAGATTTGGGAGCTTAATCGATACATTTGAAGATCATTCCTCGAGATGAGACACCTTCGGACTCATTGGGAAGCAAGCTAGGAGCTAAGGAGGACACATGGGACCTTGTTGGTGCATGTCATGCACCAAATTGTAGCTTAACGATCCATAGAGTGCAGAAGCACAAAAACCACGGCCAATGGGACTTCCACGGGCGTGGAAATACGCCTTGGTTTTCCCAGAAAGCTGTGACAGCTGTCCCACGATCTTCATGGCCGACTCTTGCAAATTTGGAGGATAAAAGGTGGTCCTGCAAGGCTGTTAGGACAGACCCCCTCACTCCCATTCTCTCACACACTCTCAACAAGAATAATCTCTCATTGGAAGATTGGATTGGAGCTTCCATTGGAGAAGAAGAAAATTTTCCATTGGAGAAGAAGAAGAAGCAAACTAGTTCATAGTTCCATAGTCTTTTTGAGTGATTTTGAGTAAGCTTTGTGAAACGTTTTGCAAGGGTTTGTAACCACGTTTGGATCTTGCCTTTCCACGTTTGGATCTTGCCTTTCCACGGCCGTGGAAAGGGATGAACACCCCGTAATCTTGATTAACTTGCTTGTGTTGATAAATCTAAGTGTTAGGTTGTTGATTTGTTGAAATCCTAGTGTTAGTTGAGCTAAATCTATCCTAGGGTGACCTAGTGTTAGCAACTAAGAGTTAGAAGAGACCTACCCGGTGATTCTTACTTTTAGATACCGATGATGACGAACTCTAGGTAGTAGTGAGCCTCATAAGCCGTTATTGAACTGAGTGTGCTAGGATTGATGTTTAGGACTTGCCTTTCCGAAACTTACCCGGTAAGGAGAGGTTAGATCCCTAGATAACCATCCGGTTTGTGTAGAATTCCTATCCTTAGGCTCTTTGAGACTTACCCGGTGATGAGACCTTAGGAACGGACAAGTGGACCATGAGACCTACCCGGTGATTGATCCCAATCTAGAAACGCTCACTCCCAACATATTATAGTTGATCCAAGGAATTATAAGATAGCTTGAGTCCAATGCCATAACCGGAATTTCCAACCCCTAGAATCCGCTTTTCTCTCTTTGATCACATATTTTGTGTTTGCTTTGTTTACTTGTGTTTTAGCTTGATCCTTAGTTTGTTTTGCTATATTATATCATTGTGATCCTATATTGATCATCACACAAAACCAAACCCAAAAATATTGAGATTTTCATTTATTTGTTTCTTTCTCTTTTCTTAGCCTAGATCTTCACTATCCTTAGTCACTAATTGATTCAATCTCACCTCAGTCTTTGTGTTCGACCTCGGAATACTATCCCTACTACGAAACGTCCCGTACACTGCGGGTTCGCTAGGAGTTAGGAGAAATATATCGAGTTATAAATTTAAAGCTTTTGCGTGTCACGTTCTTAGCGTAACAGTGTGACCAGCCGAGGACTTTTGTACATTAGGATACGTGGGTTGGGATCTTTTGTATCAAATGTTGTTGTTGTTGTTGTTATGGTTTTGTACTCGGCTTTGAGTTTGTAAACTCTTTGGTTGTATTATACAACTTTTATGTATTTGTTTTTACTCTACTTGTGGCTTGTTGTAAGATCCAGTGAACTTGTTGTCAGGCTAGGGTCAGGATCCATTGTGAGATCCTAGCCCAATGTAGCATTCCGAGTCCCGCGGATTCGGGGTGTTACATTGATGACTTCGTGGTTTACAGCGATGCATCCAAGCTAGGCTTGGGATGTGTATTGATGTAGAGAGGCAGAGTGATTGCGTACGCGTCTCGACGGCTGAAGACGTATGTGGAGAACTACCCGACTCATGATCTAGAGTTGGTAGCCGTAGTTCATGCATTGAAGAATTGAAGACATTACTTGTATGGAGCCTCATATCAGATCTTCACAGACCAGAAGAGTCTGAATTATATTTTCACGCAGGGGAGTTGAATAACCGCCAACGTCGATGGCTTCAGTTGATCAAGGGCTTTGACCTTGAGATTTTGTATCATCGTGGAAAGGCGAATGCTTTAGCTGACGCCTTGAGCAAGAAGACGCCTCGAGAGAAGGCAGTTGCCAAACTAACTATACAGCCTCAGTTTTAGAAGGATCTAGCTTGGCTAGAGATGGACATCCAGTTTCTTGATGAGGATGCCTAGTTATTTTCTTTAGAGATTATACTTGGTTTGTTTGATGAGATCCAACAGAAGCAGGGGACCTGCCCGACCTTGATGAGGATTAGAGAGACGATGTCCTGTGGAGAGGCACCACAGTTTTCCAATGGAGCAGATGGAATGATGAGGCGTCATGACCGTATCTGTGTACTAGCAGATGTAGAATTGAGACAGAGGATCTTACAAGAGGCTCATTGCTCACCTTACTCTGTACATCCAAGTACGAGTAAGATGTACCATGATGTGTGACGCTCATTGTTCGCTCCAAATGGTGTGTGCAAGCTTTAAATTTATAACCCTAGATGTATGCCTTAAACAAGGATGCGAACCCGCAGTGTACGGATCAATCGTAGTAAAAGCATGAATTCCGGGGTGTCGATCTCAGGGACTTAGGTGAAACAAAACCATTATAGGTAGTCAATATTGCAACTAACCACAAAAGCAATTAAAGCAATCAAAAGATGATAAAAAGTCAATTAAAGGAATATGCAATTCTAGGGATTAAAGCGTCTAGTTGTGCTTCCAACTCAAGATCTCAAGATAAGCGGACAAAGCTGAAATTTTGCAAAGGGAAGGTGTTACTAAAGTGGAATAGATCACCGGGTAAGTCTCACTACTCACTAATGCCAAACCGCAACTCCTATCACCGGGTAAGTCTCAAGGAATTAAGGAATAGAACTATAACCTCAAACCAACTCACCACCTAAGGGAATAGAATCAACATTTACCGGGTAAATCTCAGGCTAACTCACAAAGATGGGATGAAAGCACACTCAAACCCCAATAAAGGATAAACCTTTATTACCTACACTTATGATCTTGGGTAAACAAACTAAGGAATTACCGGGTAAGTCTCATCCTAAGCTTGCATTGAACCAGGAAAGGTGTAATAAGAATAGGATTTGGCAAACTCTAACACTTAACTCTCATTTTCGGATCAGAAAGGTCACCTCGGTCAGACGAATTCCACCCCGGCCGAGATGTTCATCGATTGAATGAGATATTCTAAGGTTAAGGATTAAGACTCGAGCTTTCAGGGTCCTACTGGGATTAAGATTATTCTATAATCGTTTTTCCCACAACCTTCAGCCAATCACCCTAGAATCGCACAAGGAAATTAGTCACTCATCATCATGAAAGCAATAATCAAATATATAGGAAGAAAGTGAATAATTGAACACAAAAACCTTAAGAACAAGGCTTCAATAACTTAATCAATTATCAAACAAACAAGCGTTTCTTGGATCACAATCCAACAAGACAAATCAACAAAAGAAGGGAATCTAAGAAAATCTTACAAAACCCTTCACAAAAACTATAAAAGCTATCAACTTCCTTCCTTCACTCTTCCTTCAACCTTCCAAAAGTCCCTCCCAATTGCTGGATGCTCTCAGCCTTGTAAGCATGGTTGAACTTGTGAAAAATCCAACCCTTTATATAGGAAAATTACCCTCCAAAGATAAAATATCTTGAAAAGATGTTCGCTCCAAACGGTGTGTGCAAGCTTTAAATTTATAACCCTAGACGTAAGCTTAAAACAAGGATGCGAACCCGCAGTGTACGGGTCAATCGTAGTAAAAAGCAAGGAATTCCAGGGGTTGATCACAGGGACTTAGTGAAACAAAGTCGATAACGGTAAGCTTATGTAAATACTAACCACAAGAGCAATCAACACAATCAAAGATGAATAAGAAGTCAATAAAGCAAACATGTAATTCTAGGGATTAAAGCATCTAGTTGTGGTTTCAACTCAAGATCTATTGATAAGCGGACAAAGTTGAGATTTTTGCATAGGGAAGGTGTTACTAAAGTGGAATAGATCACCGGGTAAGTCTCACTACTCACTAATCCTAAATCGTAACTCCTATTACCGGGTAAGTCTCAAGGAATTAAGATAAAGAACTATAACCTCAAACTAACACACCATCTAAGGGAATAGATTCAACCTTTACTGGGTAAGTCTCAGGCAAACTCACAAAGATGGGATGGAAGCACAGTCAAACCCCAATAAAGGATAAACCTTTATTACCTACACTTATGATCGTTGGTAAACAAACTAAGGAATTACCCGGTAAGTCTCATCCTAGGCTTGCATTGAACCAGGAAAGGTGTAATAAGAATAGGATTTGGCAAACTCTAACACTTAGCTCTCACTTTCGGATCGGATAAGTCACCTAGGTCAACCGAGGTGAAACACCTCGTTCGGCCAGAACTTCCCCGGTCGAGGTCAAAAAATTCTTTTTAGAACCATTTTTTTCGGTTTCGACGTTTTTCTCAATCAAATAACTTGTAAGTATGCATGCAATCTCAGATAAACATGTAGAAGCAACTGAAGCATAAAATATCAAATATCCGATCAAGTGAGTCATACATAATAGTCAAATAATACATCAAATAAATACCCCATACTTGGGACACACTATCCCAGTGGGTCAAAATAAGTCTAGAGAATAAAAGTACTCACCGGACAAATAGCTGAACTACATAAAAATAATAAAGAAAATCCTGCAGCTCTCAAGAATCCTGATCCGGTGGTGGTGGTGGTGGAACGTACGGATAATGGGTCGGGTCGAACGGATAACCCATAGTCTGCTGGAATTGTAACTCCATCATCCTGCGCTAATAGTGCTGCCCCTCTAACATCTGATGAGTCCAGCTGTCAATCTGTCGGTGCTGGGCAGCAAATCTCTCATGCATGTCCACAGTAAGGGCATCATAAGAATCTATCATCTGATCCGTCAAATCATCGATCCGACGATGAGCCTCTGAATCTCTATGACGGCGTGTCCGACGCCTAGCATGTCTAGCAGGTAATGTAGTAGGTGCAGGCTTAGTATCCTACTCATCCAGATCTATAACTGGTGGTGCGCTCGTCCCTGCAGTATCTGTCCCTGTATCCATTGGGACTCCACACTCTCTCTCATCAACCGTCTCCTCATCATCAGCCTCCTCCTCCTCAGCTGGGGCAGCTGTTGCCTCTTTGTAATCCTCCATCAGTGGAGCCCACGCGGTCTGCCAATAGTGTGGGTCATAAACAGTGAACTGGGCAGACCACCTGATCCCCTGTGGCGCAGTCAGCTCCCACGGCATAGCCACGTACGGAGTAGTCAGTCCTCGGGGATATAGAATCCGCCGAGTGATCATCTCCTGCAATCCAAGCGGCTTGGCAGCCGCCACCACCGTGCAAGCACTGAGATCCATGTCCTGATAGCTAGCTATGTGGGTGACAAGCCCTCCGCAGCAGATGTCTCCCTTCGCCTTGACCTTGATCCTGTGCAGATCCTTTGCCAGCATCAAGCCAAAGTCTGGGAAACCCCCAGTAACCATGCAGTACAAACTGAAAAGCTCTCCCTGTCGGATCTTCTGGGGCGTCTCAGTACACGCCAGAAGTGTCTCGCTGAATATCCGGTGGGCTAACCTAAAGGCTAGGTGGAAGATGACCTTCTCCCTGGAATCTCCACGGCGCCATCTATCTTCGTGCTCAACAATATGCGCAATCTGCCCCCAAAACTCCCTAGCTACTGATCAGGATGGGAAGTCAACAGCGGTGGGCTTCGGAAAGCCAAAAATATCTCTCCAGTACTCAAGTGGCACTAAGGAGTTCCGGTTCATCAACCGGTACTTCACAAACTGCTCTGCGGGAAGGTAGGTGAAGGAGCTAACGAACTCTAAGGTCGGCTCCAAGTAGGCTGGGGCTCGGATCTCAGTAAACTGATCAAGCCAAACTGTAGAAATCATCCTCCTAAGGTCTCCGTCTACCCCAAGGCAATCAAAAGCGGACACGTCCAGGAAGCGAGGTGCAATCACTGGACGGCCACCTCGGTCATAATCCACCCGGTGTCGCTCATGGATCACCGGGCGGTAAGGTCGGGAAGAAGAGGAAGAAGGGGAAGGTGAGGAACTATCCCTAAGGACAAGGCGTCGGTCAGAACTCATTTTCAACTCAGCTACTTTCAGGTCACCTCGGTCGACTAACAACACTCAAGAACACCTCGGCCGAGGCACAGCTCGACTGGACCGAGGCGGAAAACTGGATTCTAATTCCTTCTGAAAATTCAGTTCTTTTCCCCCAAAAATCACTACAATTGCTTCCTATGGGGTACTTAAGCCTTTCCTCAACAAATACAGGGGCAACCAAAGCCCAAATCGAAGCGAAACGGAGAGGTTAGGGTTTCGGTTCGTTTTACCTCGTTTCAGTCGTATCGGTTCGTTTTTTTTGCAGATCTGTACTTGCAACACGTTCCTCTATCCTTCAATCGTAGTTTGGAGACAAAAATCTTCGAAAACGAGCAAGAAACGAAGGAGGCGAGGTGAACTGTCGCCGCGGTCGAGGAGAAAGAGTAAAGCGAGGAAAGAGAAATCTTCCGCCTTTTATACCCTTTTCTGGACTGCTGTCACCTCGGTCGAGATGGTCTCGACTGGACCGAGGTGTTGTGGACCGAGGTGGTTCGTCAGAAAACCCTAGTCGCCTCGGTTGCTCAAGAATCATCTCGGTCGAGGTGCTCTGATAGCAACCGCGACGCCTCAGTCAAACTTCGTCTTCTCAAATTCTCGATCTTCTGTAGTTCCAGTTATGACCCTTCCTTAGATGTCTCCTGTTATCTGTCCGGAACGCCAAAACAAAACAAAGCAAAGCAAAAGCAAAAAAAAAAAAACTATCTAAACTAGACTAGAAAACGGGAAAAGAAAGCAATACCTTGGGTTGCCTCCCAAGAAGCGCTTGGTTTAAGGTTGCTAGCTGGACCATGATGTGTCTCAAACGTGAAGGGAGGTGCCCTCACCCCATACTTCACCTCCATATAGGCGGGTCGTCTCTCTCACGTAAAGATGCAGGTAGCCGGCTGAGGTGATCCGCAACAGAATTTTCGGATCCCTTCTTATCGCAGATCTCTAGATCAAACTCTTGAAGCAAGAGAATCCATCGAATAAGGCGTGGCTTGGCATCTTTCTTAGCCAACAAGTAACGGATGGCTGCATGGTCGGTGTAGACAATGACTTTCTCCCCAACTAAATTGGAACGAAACTTCTCGAAAGCATATACAACCGCCGATAATTCCTTCTCGGTGGTAGCGTAGTTGCGTTGTGCTACATCTAGCGTCTTGCTAGCATAGTAAATGGCGGTGGTCCGTCCATCTTTCTTTTGTCCAAGCACCGCTCCTACGGCTACATCACTAGCATCGCACATGATCTCAAAGGGCAAGGTCCAATCTGGAGGTTGAATAATGGGAGCAGAGATCAACGCTTCCTTAATCCTGTAAAAAGCATCAAGCCACTCCTGCGAAAACTCAAAAACAACATCTTTATTCAAGAGGTTAGTTAGAGGTTTAGAAATCTTAGAGAAGTCCTTGATGAATCTCCTGTAGAAACCTGCATGCCCGAGAAAACTCCTCACACCTTTAACAGAACAAGGGGGAGGGAGTTTTTCAATAGTCTCGATCTTAGCGCGATCGACCTCAATACCTCGATTAGAAACGAGGTGTCCTAGCACAATGCCTTCACTAACCATAAAATGACACTTCTCCTAATTCAAAACGAGATTAGTGTCTTCACATCTTTTAAGCACTAGAGAAAGGTTAGATAAGCAATCATCAAAAGAGGAACCATATACAGAAAAATCATCCATAAATACCTCCATGATCTCCTCTATGTACTCGGAAAAGATGGCCATCATGCATCGCTGGAAGGTAGCGGGTGCGTTGCACAATCCAAATGGCATCCTCCTATAAGCAAATGTCCCCCATGGACAAGTGAAAGTGGTCTTCTCCTGATCATCCGGATGGATAGGAATCTGGAAGAATCCACTATAACCGTCTAAGTAGCAAAAGTGTGAATGCTGGGCCAACCGCTCGAGCATTTGATCAATGAAGGGAAGTGGAAAATGGTCTTTTCGAGTGGCCGTGTTCAGCTTCCTATAATCGATGCAACCCTCCAGCCCGTAACGGTCCTAGTTGGGATCAACTCGTTGTTCTTATTCGTCACAACGGTCATCCCTCCTTTCTTCGGAACTACATGCACCGGGCTAACCCACTTGCTGTCCGAGATAGGATAAATAATACCTGCATCCAACAACTTAAGAATTTCCTTCTTCACGACCTCTTTCATGATCGGATTTAACCGTCTTTGAGGTTCCCGTGAAGTCTTATGATCATCCTCCATTAGAATACTATGCATGCAGAAAGAGGGCTTAATGCCAATAAGATCATCTATAGTGTAACCCAAAGCCTTTTGACGTTTTCTCAGGACATGCATTAGTTTAGATAATTCAGTTTCGGAAAGGGAAGCACTAACAATAACGGGATAAGTGGAATCCGGTCCAAGAAAGACATACCTCAAGTGATTTGGGAGTTGTTTTAGCTCCACGACTGGGGGTGCCTTCTGAGGGGGATCCTTGCTTCCTCCTTCCAGCGGAGTAGATCCAAAAACTGGACTTTCGGAAGTCTCAGTTGAAATCATCTCGCCGTCGACCTCGGTCGAGGCGCAGAGGCGTTGACAGAGATGTTCTTCAGTCGCCTCGCTCAGTCCAGAAAGAGCCTCGGTCGAGGTACTGCTACTGGAACCGAAACTGGAGATCCTCGTCTCCTGGGTTAGCTTCTCAGTTTTAGCTCCTGGGTCTTCTTCCAGTGCTTTTAAGCTCCGTATATCTGCATCACAAGAAGCATCTATACCTTCCTCCATTTAACTGAAGCTAATAAATCTTTCGAGTGGATCGTTAGTAAGGATAGAGCTCACCAATTCTCTTGATTCTTCTTCATCGTAGATGTTGAAGACATCATCAGTTAGCTGCTCCCCTTTCATGGCTGCAAGTAGTGCGAACTCCACCTCATCGCCACAAATGTTGAATTTCAACTTGGCGTTCTTGCAATCCACGTTGCAACCCAAAGTTGCTAGAAATGGCCTCCCGAGAATAATAGGAACAAGATAATCTGCGGGAATGTCAAGTACGACAAAATCTATAGGTAGATAGAAGTTACCTAACTTGACCGGAACGTCCTCCAAGATGCCCACGGGATGGGTAATGGAGCGATCCGCCATATAAAGTCAAATCTTGACCGGCTTGGGCTCTCCAAGACCGATCTTCACACATAGCTCTAGCGGGATGATGCTCACGCTGGCTCCTAGATCACAAAGGGCTTCACAAGTGACATCCCCAACTTGAATGGGAATGCAAAATGAGCCGGGATCTCTCAATTTAGGTGGCATCTTCTCCTTCATGATTTGTATGAGCTCCGAGGATTTAGATGTCATCCTAACTTCACCAAATTCTTCCAGCTTCCTCTTCCTTGATAGAATCTCCTTCAAGAACTTCCCATAGGCGGGCATCCCTAGAATAGCATCAAGGAAAGGAATGTTAATGTGTAGTTTATTCATCAAGTCAAGGAACTTACCAAAGTGCTTGTCTAGATGTGCTCTGGCCCTTGACTGAGGGAATGGAAGTGGTGGTTTGTATGCAAGAGGTGGAACATAGATTTCAGTTTTCCCCTCCGCTTTCGGTTGCTCCGCCTCGGTTGGCATCTCGGTCGAAGTGTTCTTCGACTGTATCTGGACCGAGGTGGTCTGCGTCGGTACTGTCACCGACCGAGGTACTGGATCTGCAGTTTTCAGTCCACTCCTCGTAGTTATGGCCATGATCTGGCCCTTAGGGTTGCTTTCCGTCCTTGCTGGAAGCTTCCCTGGATCTCTTGGCGCTTCATTCGCCCTACTTGCAGGTTGTTGTTCAAAGGCCTTTTGGGCCTTCGAAAACGAAGTCATAGAAGTCTCCATAGCACTAAGCTTGATCAAGATGGCCTCCAGAACTACGTCTTTCTTTTCTGGCTGAGACGAACTTGATCCTTGCCCCTATCTCTTTAATGGAGTAGAAGAAGAAGAGGAAGGGGAAGAGAGGAAAGGGTTAGAGGAATCGTTAGAGTTGGAGTTTGAATGATTACCCGAATTTTGCTTGTTCGCCCTTAAATTGTTGCTATTGGACCCTCTATTGTTGTTGTAATTGTTGTTTCGAGGACCGTTGTTCGCTCAAAAGGGTGTGCGTCAAAGTCTTAATATTTATACCTAGAACTCAAAAGCAAAGCGAACCCGCAGTGTACGGATCGGCTGTAGAAAGGTAAGAATTCCAGAGTCGAACTCAGGGATTTGGTGAGAAAAATTCCAATTTCAATTATCTAGCGAAAGTATAAAAGCTTTTGTGATATGATAAAGAGAGAAATGATTCCAAGGATTCAAGTATCCGATTTAGGCTTTCGATTCAAGACACTTCTATAAGTATAGGACAGAATTTATATTGCCAAGATTAAATGTTCAAGAGTAGGATTCGTACGATGAAGTTCCGAAACCTATATGACTAATCTATAGATTCTCTCTATAAGGGTTGTTGAGGCTACAATATAGAAAGATCTAAAGACAAGAATTATGTTTAAACTAACTATCTAAAACTCCAGGATATGACTCTCCAAAGTATGAATAGAAAGCACACTTAAAATCTTAATAAAGGATGTCGAATCTCTTTATTACCCAAATCTTGCAATTTTAATCTATTAAATGTAGAAACAGGTTTGAGGTGCATTCAAACATTCAATTAGAGGGTAAAAAGGTTAATCAAGATTGGGATTTAGGCAAGGATTAGTTTTGATTAAAGATTGATTCAATTAAGGTTCGTCAGAAGGATAAATCGCCCTGTTCATAAGCAAAATCGGCCGATTTTCCTCAAGAACAACCCGATTTTCCTGTTTGTCGCAAAACTAAGATCTAAATTCTCAGGGTCCTAATGTTTGAATGAGTTCAGTCTATCATCATCTAAGCCTTAATCATCAACTATTCTCCCCAGAATCACAAGGTTTTTAGCCAACCATTTTCAAAATCGAATCAAATTAATTATTGAAAAAGATATCGTAAAGAAACCAAATCTTGAACGAAAAATTCTATAACTTTCAAATCTGTAAAACAATTGTCAAATTTGTTCAATGTATCTCTCAACAACTCAATTTCGTGTTCACTAACCACAAACAAGACAATGGAACAAAGAAATCTCACAATCAAAGATCAAGAATGACTTTCCGGCAAAAGCTCTTCAATCTCTCTCCAAGAATCGTTGATTTCTTCAAAACGTGTAAAGATTATCTGGTGCGACCCCTCTTTGGGGATCCAATTCCCGGGGCTGTCACCGTCCTCCTTCAATGTTGAAGGCTATCGAATATATGTAGGGATCTCTCTAGGGTTTAAAGATAAAACCCTACATATTTGGGCTGAAAAGAAGTCGAATCCGCTGGTATCAGAAGATACTCTGGCGCGTCAGACGGTATCAGAGAATACTTTGGGCCGCGTCCGACGGTATCAGAAAATACTTTGGGCCGCCTCAGATGGTATCAAAAGATACTTTGGTGCGTCCTAACTTCCTTTTATTGCTCCTTTTTGTCCCGCAAGGCTTAATCCTTAAATGTGCCATCTTTGCTCCATAATTCGCCAAATTACCTACAAAAGCAATAAAACTCTGTGTAGACCTCTATTCTTGCAAAGTAGGTGAATATAACTATAAATGCCATGAATGTATGTCTATGCATACAAAATAAAGGGAAAATCTGTATAAATACATGCCTAAAAATAGGTTATAATTCATGTCATCAAAATACCCCATACTTGCCTCTTGCTTGTCCCCAAGCAAGGTTCAAACTTAAAATAAAAGATGATATGGATTATGAATATGCAAAAATAAAGAATAACCACAATATTTTGGTTGTGCTTCTATTCATAGATCACTCTAAAATGGTTGCTT
The DNA here is from genome assembly GCA_033239045.1 of Fagopyrum esculentum. Classification (NCBI taxonomy): domain Eukaryota; kingdom Viridiplantae; phylum Streptophyta; class Magnoliopsida; order Caryophyllales; family Polygonaceae; genus Fagopyrum; species Fagopyrum esculentum. The sequence continues at coordinate 20,425,830 of BSUD01000008.1, read as the reverse complement.
AATAGCTAATGAAAATCATCATATGATGAAAAGGAATTATATCATGGAAAGGATAATCACACTTTGGAAGAAAATCATAACATGAATCATAACTTACAATATATCAAAATCAATCATGAGTAATCTAGTTTAGACCACAAAGCCAAACAACATACTCAAAGATCTTAAGGTCTTTCAAGCAAAGGTCAAGAAACGTGAATAGGTGGGAAACTTATAAAGGAATGTGGTGTATGAATCCGGGAAAAAGGAACAACACAAACTCTTTTTCTTTTTACTATTTGAACTAACCACCATTGAGAGCTTTGCTCTCCCTTTTCAACACAAAATTCTTTTTCGACTTTACTTTTTGGAAATATGGACAGCGGTGCACAAAAACCGAAGCCTAGGAGATCGGCGTTTCTCAATTTTGAGATGCCTCAAACCCTTGATGCACATACCATAATCCGTTAGGAATATCGCTCAATCCGACTTTGGCAAGACACAAACACCCGGCTATGTGAATGGTGCCGAGTTACTCATCATCAAGATTGACTTCCCCAAACCTACAATTTTCTATACTTGTGAATGCAAGCATTTGCTTTCATGGCCCTCCCACATCAAACATGCCAAAACTCAACTCTTCCTAGTTCCCGGATAGGTAGGGAAGACAATTATTTTATTGAGGGGCTAAATGAATAAGGAAAGAAGCAAGAAAAATCGAGGTGCCTTAATCATATCAATAAGAAGTGTAAGAGCTTATCATGCGGTTTCAACCTTCAATACTCAACATGATTTAGAATGAAAGCAAATTATAAAACATGCATGAAATTCTAACAAAGTATTCAAATCCCACATATGTTATAAATCAATTCAAGCATATCAAAATCATCATAGCTATTCCACAAAACAAATGTTATCACAGAGATCATATCCATCTTAGAAGCACAAAAATTTTTTAAAAATTTTTCAAAATTTTCAAATCATATGATGCAAGACATAAAACATGCAAATGGTATTGAAAATACCTCCAAATACCCCATACTTGCCTCTTGCTTGTCCCCAAGCAAGGTTCAAACTTAAAATAAAAGATGATATGGATTATGAATATGCAAAAATAAAGAATAACCACAATATTTTGGTTGTGCTTCTATTCATAGATCACTCTAAAATGGTTGCTTAATAGCTAATGAAAATCATCATATGATCAAAAGGAATTATATCATGGAAAGGATAATCACACTTTGGAAGAAAATCATAACATGAATCATAACTTACAATATATCAAAATCAATCATGAGTAATCCAGTTTAGACCACAAAGCCAAACAACATACTCAAAGATCTTAAGGTCTTTCAAGCAGAGGTCAAGAAACGTGAATAGGTGGGAAACTTATAAAGGAATGTGGTGTATGAATCCGGGAAAAAGGAACAACACAAACTCTTTTTCTTTTTACTATTTGAACTAACCACCATTGAGAGCTTTGCTCTCCCTTTTCAACACAAAATTCTTTTTCGACTTTACTTTTTGGAAATATGGACAGCGGTGCACAAAAACCGAAGCCTAGGAGATCGGCGTTTCTCAATTTTGAGATGCCTCAAACCCTTGATGCACATACCATAATCCGTTAGGAATATCGCTCAATCCGACTTTGGCAAGACACAAACACCCGGCTATGTGAATGGTGCCGAGTTACTCATCATCAAGATTGACTTCCCCAAACCTACAATTTTCTATACTTGTGAATGCAAGCATTTGCTTTCATGGCCCTCCCACATCAAACATGCCAAAACTCAACTCTTCCTAGTTCCCGGATAGGTAGGGAAGACAATTATTTTATTGAGGGGCTAAATGAATAAGGAAAGAAGCAAGAAAAATCGAGGTGCCTTAATCATATCAATAAGAAGTGTAAGAGCTTATCATGCGGTTTCAACCTTCAATACTCAACATGATTTAGAATGAAAGCAAATTATAAAACATGCATGAAATTCTAACAAAGTATTCAAATCCCACATATGTCATAAATCAATTCAAGCATATCAAAATCATCATAGCTATTCCACAAAACAATGTTCATCATATAGATCATATCCATCCTAGAAGCACAAAACTTTTTTTTAAAATTTTCAAAATTTTAAAAAAAGTGTGAAAAGCTTTTGTGATATGATAAGGAGAGAAATGATTCCAAGGATTCAAGTATCCGATTTAGGCTTTCGATTCAAGACACTTCTATAAGTATAGGACAGAATTTATATTGCCAAGATTAAATGTTCAAGAGTAGGATTCGTACGATGAAGTTCCGAAACCTATATGACTAATCTATAGATTCTCTCTATAAGGGTTGTTGAGGCTACAATATAGAAAGATCTAAAGACAAGAATTATGTTTAAACTAACTATCTAAAACTCCAGGATATGACTCTCCAAAGTAAGAATAGAAAGCACAATTAAAATCTTAATAAAGGATGTTGAATCTCTTTATTACCCAAATCTTGCAATTTTAATCTATTAAATGTAGAAACAGGTTTGAGGTGCATTCAAACATTCAATTAGAGGGTAAAAAGGTTAATCAAGATTGGGATTTAGGCAAGGATTAGTTTTGATTAAAGATTGATTCAATTAAGGTTCGTCAGAAGGATAAATCGCCCTGTTCATAAGCAAAATCGGCCGATTTTCCTCAAGAACAACCCGATTTTCCTGTTTGTCGCAAAACTAAGATCTAAATTCTCAGGGTCCTAATGTTTGAATGAGTTCAGTCTATCATCATCTAAGCCTTAATCATCAACTATTCTCCCCAGAATCACAAGGTTTTTAGCCAACCATTTTCAAAATCGAATCAAATTAATTATTGAAAAAGATATCGCAAAGAAACCAAATCTTGAATGAAAAATTCTATAACTTTCAAATCTGTAAAACAATTGTCAAATTTGTTCAATGTATCTCTCAACAACTCAATTTCGTGTTCACTAACCACAAACAAGACAATGGAACAAAGAAATCTCACAATCAAAGATCAAGAATGACTTTCCGGCAAAAGTCCTTCAATCTTTCTCCAAGAATCTCCGAATTCTCTTAAACGTGTAAAGATTTCCCGCTGCGGCCTCCTCAAGTCTCCCTTTGGAGAATTTCGCTCCCCTATTTCTGGGGCTGTCACCGTCCTCCTTCAATGTTGAAGGCTATCGAATATATGTAGGGATCTCTCTAGGGTTTAAAGATAAAACCCTACATATTTGGGCTGAAAAGAAGTCGAATCCGCTGGTATCAGAAGATACTCTGGCGCGTCAGACGGTATCAGAGAATACTTTGGGCCGCGTCCGACGGTATCAGAAAATACTTTGGGCCGCCTCAGATGGTATCAAAAGATACTTTGGTGCGTCCTAACTTCCTTTTATTGCTCCTTTTTGTCCCGCAAGGCTTAATCCTTAAATGTGCCATCTTTGCTCCATAATTCGCCAAATTACCTACAAAAGCAATAAAACTCTGTGTAGACCTCTATTCTTGCAAAGTAGGTGAATATAACTATAAATGCCATGAATGTATGTCTATGCATACAAAATAAAGGGAAAATCTGTATAAATACATGCCTAAAAATAGGTTATAATTCATGTCATCAAAATACCCCATACTTGCCTCTTGCTTGTCCCCAAGCAAGGTTCAAACTTAAAATAAAAGATGATATGGATTATGAATATGCAAAAATAAAGAAAAACCACAATATTTTGGTTGTGCTTCTATTCATAGATCACTCTCAAATGGTTACTTCATAGCTAATGAAAATCATCATATGATCAAAAGGAATTATATCATGGAAAGGATAATCACACTTTGGAAGAAAATCATAACATGCATCATAACTTGCAATATATCAAAATCAATCATGAGGAATCCAATTTAGACCACAAAGCCAAACAACATACTCAAAGATCTTAAGGTCTTTCAAGCAAAGGTCAAGAAACGTGAATAGGTGGGAAACTTATAAAGGAATGTGGTGTATGAATCCGGGAAAAAGGAACAACACAAACTCTTTTTCTTTTTACTATTTGAACTAACCACCATTGAGAGCTTTGCTCTCCCTTTTCAACACAAAATTCTTTTTCGACTTTACTTTTTGGAAATATGGACAGC
>BSUD01000008.1:20375318-20421720 GCA_033239045.1 Fagopyrum esculentum | reverse complement strand
CTTATCATGCGGTTTCAACCTTCAATACTCAACATGATTTAGAATGAAAGCAAATTATAAAACATGCATGAAATTCTAACAAAGTATTCAAATCCCACATATGTTATAAATCAATTCAAGCATATCAAAATCATCATAGCTATTCCACAAAACAAATGTTATCACAGAGATCATATCCATCTTAGAAGCACAAAAATTTTTTAAAAATTTTTCAAAATTTTCAAATCATATGATGCAAGACATAAAACATGCAAATGGTATTGAAAATACCTCCAAATACCCCATACTTGCCTCTTGCTTGTCCCCAAGCAAGGTTCAAACTTAAAATAAAAGATGATATGGATTATGAATATGCAAAAATAAAGAATAACCACAATATTTTGGTTGTGCTTCTATTCATAGATCACTCTAAAATGGTTGCTTAATAGCTAATGAAAATCATCATATGATCAAAAGGAATTATATCATGGAAAGGATAATCACACTTTGGAAGAAAATCATAACATGAATCATAACTTACAATATATCAAAATCAATCATGAGTAATCCAGTTTAGACCACAAAGCCAAACAACATACTCAAAGATCTTAAGGTCTTTCAAGCAGAGGTCAAGAAACGTGAATAGGTGGGAAACTTATAAAGGAATGTGGTGTATGAATCCGGGAAAAAGGAACAACACAAACTCTTTTTCTTTTTACTATTTGAACTAACCACCATTGAGAGCTTTGCTCTCCCTTTTCAACACAAAATTCTTTTTCGACTTTACTTTTTGGAAATATGGACAGCGGTGCACAAAAACCGAAGCCTAGGAGATCGGCGTTTCTCAATTTTGAGATGCCTCAAACCCTTGATGCACATACCATAATCCGTTAGGAATATCGCTCAATCCGACTTTGGCAAGACACAAACACCCGGCTATGTGAATGGTGCCGAGTTACTCATCATCAAGATTGACTTCCCCAAACCTACAATTTTCTATACTTGTGAATGCAAGCATTTGCTTTCATGGCCCTCCCACATCAAACATGCCAAAAGTCAACTCTTCCTAGTTCCCGGATAGGTAGGGAAGGCAATTATTTTATTGAGGGGCTAAATGAATAAGGAAAGAAGCAAGAAAAATCGAGGTGCCTTAATCATATCAATAAGAAGTGTAAGAGCTTATCATGCGGTTTCGACCTTTAATACTCAACATGATTTAGAATGAAAGCAAATTATAAAACATGCATGAAATTCTAACAAAGTATTCAAATCCCACATATGTTATAAATCAATTCAAGCATATCAAAATCATCATAGCTATTCCACAAAACAAATGTTATCACAGAGATCATATCCATCCTAGAAGCACAAAAAATTTTTTAAAATTTTTCAAAATTTTCAAATCATATGATGCAAGACATAAAACATGCAAATGGTATTGAAAATACCTCCACCCCATACTTAAAACTCACATTGTCCCCAATGTGAAAAAGGAAAAGATGGAAAAGGCTACTCACAATGTAAGATGGCGAATCAGGCATGGCGAATCATTCATTGAGTGGTGATGGTGGGAGTCTATATAAGCTCAATAGGGAACTCCGGATATTCCAATCGGTGTCGAAGAATGAAGAAGGGGAACGTCTTTTGGCCGAACAAAAATTTTCCGAAAAAAAAAAAAAAATTTTTTTTTTTTTTTTTTTTTGAATAAAATCGACCGATTTTTCAAAAAATCGGCCGAGTTTTCTGCCCGATTTTTTTGTCGGCCCGATTTTCCTGAGTGGTCGATCTCTGGGTCGATTTTTCTTTCTGTTGTCAAAAATCGACTTGTTCTGAAGCCTAAATCGACCGATCTTCTTTAGGGTAGTTGATTTCTTGCCTTTTGTTCCTTGAAAACGTCCTTAGGCACATTTGTATTGCCTTTTTCCATCAATTCCTCAAGATTATACCTAGTTCCTGCGATCCATGACACAAACAAACCGAGAGCGCATCGAGAAGGAAAAAAAACAAAGCAAAAACAAAACAAACAAGCTAACTATCCTAAGAAAAAGAAAAGGGAAAAAGATGCATTACCTTGGGTTGCCTCCCAAGAAGCGCTTGGTTTTACGTCGCTAGCTGAACCTATCTCCATAGATGACTCAATGTACCTTGAACATCTTGGATTTCTCATCAAACTCATCAATTAATTCCACAAAAAAGGTTCCTAATTTCACCGGCAAATGGTAAGATCTCCCACGTACAAGCTTGTACGGTTTGATTCTCACCGGGATTCTCCTAGCTTTCCTATGCTTCAATGGGACATTATTCAGCCTTGCGTCCCATCCTTTCCTGGATCGAAAAATCAGTTTCTCGAGAATCCTCCTAGCTTCCCCATCTCCAGATTGGGGATGATGTATGGTGTTCGTCATGTGAATGACCCCATATTTGAACAAAAGACACTTCATCGCCTTAACGGTGAAGTGCTTGCTAACTCCACTCCTTGTAGTCCAAGGAGCATCTACTTTCAACAGTTTTAATGGAGGTTTCATCTTCATCTTAGGAGGTTCTTTTGGAAGAGACCTCCAACTCTCCGGCGCATTCCTGCAAAAATAAGAAATTTTAATAGGAATTTCAATGGAAGTAAGAGAATGTACCTTGTAAAGTTCTTCAAGGCTTGGGACAACTTTCATGTTGGAATGATGATCCACACATGAAATATCTCCCAACTCAGCTGGATCCTCTTTAACCTGGGCCACAGTTTCAGCAATTTGGCTAAGGTTCTCCACTTTCTCTTCTTCTTCCAGCTCAACCATTTCTTCCTCCACCTCGACCGCAGCTATAACAGTTGGTTCGAGGTCTTCCACACCTTCCTCTTTTTCATTGAGGACTTCAAGAGGGGTTTCAAGCTCAATAGGAGGAACGCTCGAAGCTTGTAATTCTTCCTTGCTAGATGAATGATTTTCCAAGGGTTTTTCAACCTTAGAAATATTCTTTTTTGCGTCTTCTATCACTTTTAGATTATATTCATCATAGGCTTTGAATCTTTCTTCGATCATCTCAAATTTCTTCATCAATTCTTCAAATTTCGAGTCCTCCGCATCTTTGGGAGGTTTCTTCTTAACCTTCTTTGGGTAGTGCAGCTTTTCCCATTTTGCAAATTCATATTCAATGGTTTGTTCACGTTCTCTTTCGCTGTCAAACCAATAGAAGGCGTATTTCTCTTCCAAATATTCATAATGGTCCGCCCTAGCACCATGCCATGCAAACCAGGCTGGATCAAATGCAGGTTCATTGCTCCATGCAGCCATTGGTGAACCTGAAAACTCAAAAACTCATACCGAAAAGATTAAAAGCAAAAACAAAAGCTCCCAAGCCACACAACCGAAAACCGAAATTGGTCTAGACCAAATCCCCGGCAACGGCGCCAAAAACTTGTTCGCTCAAAAGGGTGTGCGTCAAAGTCTTAATATTTATACCTAGAACTCAAAAGCAAAGCGAACCCGCAGTGTACGGATCGGCTGTAGAAAGGTAAGAATTCCAGAGTCGAACTCAGGGATTTGGTGAGAAAAGTTCCAATTTCAATTATCTAGCGAAAGTATAAAAGCTTTTGTGATATGATAAAGAGAGAAATGATTCCAAGGATTCAAGTATCCGATTTAGGCTTTCGATTCAAGACACTTCTATAAGTATAGGACAGAATTTATATTGCCAAGATTAAATGTTCAAGAGTAGGATTCGTACGATGAAGTTCCGAAACCTATATGACTAATCTATAGATTCTCTCTATAAGGGTTGTTGAGGCTACAATATAGAAAGATCTAAAGACAAGAATTATGTTTAAACTAACTATCTAAAACTCCAGGATATGACTCTCCAAAGTATGAATAGAAAGCACAATTAAAATCTTAATAAAGGATGTCGAATCTCTTTATTACCCAAATCTTGCAATTTTAATCTATTAAATGTAGAAACAGGTTTGAGGTGCATTCAAACATTCAATTAGAGGGTAAAAAGGTTAATCAAGATTGGGATTTAGGCAAGGATTAGTTTTGATTAAAGATTGATTCAATTAAGGTTCGTCAGAAGGATAAATCGCCCTATTCATAAGCAAAATCGGCCGATTTTCCTCAAGAACAACCCGATTTTCCTGTTTGTCGCAAAACTAAGATCTAAATTCTCAGGGTCCTAATGTTTGAATGAGTTCAGTCTATCATCATCTAAGCCTTAATCATCAACTATTCTTCCCAGAATCACAAGGTTTTTAGCCAACCATTTTCGAAATCGAATCAAATTAATTATTGAAAAAGATATCGTAAAGAAACCAAATCTTGAACGAAAAATTCTATAACTTTCAAATCTGTAAAACAATTGTCAAATCTGTTCAATGTATCTCTCAACAACTCAATTTCGTGTTCACTAACCACAAACAAGACAATGGAACAAAGAAATCTCACAATCAAAGATCAAGAATGACTTTCCGGCAAAAGCTCTTCAATCTCTCTCCAAGAATCGTTGATTTCGTCAAAACGTGTAAAGATTATCTGGTGCGACCCCTCTTTGGGGATCCAATTCCCGGGGCTGTCACCGTCCTCCTTCAATGTTGAAGGCTATCGAATATATGTAGGGATCTCTCTAGGGTTTAAAGATAAAACCCTAAATATTTGGGCTGAAAAGAAGTCGAATCCGCTGGTATCAGAAGATACTCTGGCGCGTCAGACGGTATCAGAGAATACTTTGGGCCGCGTCCGACGGTATCAGAAAATACTTTGGGCCGCCTCAGATGGTATCAAAAGATACTTTGGTGCGTCCTAACTTCCTTTTATTGCTCCTTTTTGTCCCGCAAGGCTTAATCCTTAAATGTGCCATCTTTGCTCCATAATTCGCCAAATTACCTACAAATGCAATAAAACTTTGTGTAGACCTCTATTCTTGCAAAGTAGGTGAATATAACCATAAATGCCATGAATGTATGTTTATGCATACAAAATAAAGGGAAAATCTGTATAAATACATGCCTAAAAATAGGTTATAATTCATGTCATCAACCGTTGTTGTTGTTACGGTATCCGTCGTTGTTGTTCCTTTTCCCTTGCTCTTCTTTCTTGGTTTGTGCAACCAAGAGTTCCTTCAATTGCTTCACGTCATTCTTCAAAGACGTGAGTTGATTGTTGTTGGGCTGAGTTTCTTGGAAGTTAACTCTTTTAACTCCACCTTCAGCTCCTTGGTGGGTGTATTTCTCCATGTGCAAGTCTTGCTTCTCGATGAAGTCCCAAGCCTCGTCAATCGCCATGTCCATAAAGGTGTCGGCGGAGAGTAGTTGGAGATTGAACTGGGTGCTTCCGTCCAGTCCCTTGAAGTATATCTCCAATAACTCTAACTTTGGAATCCCATGATGTGGGCAATCCAAAAGAATGTCCTTGAACCGCTCCCATGACTTGGACAAGCTCTCCTTGTCCTTCATAATGAAAGCATTAATCTTCCCTTTCATTTCAGCTGTCTTTGAGGGGGGGAAGAATTTGGTCAAGAACTCCGTTGTCATCTCCTCCCATGTGCTGATTTTTCCTGGAGGAAGAGATTGATACCAAGTAAGAGCTCTATCTTTTAAAGAAAAGTAAAAAGGTCTTAGCTTGTAGTTGTTGTTTTCAATTCTCGGAGGTCTCATGGTCTCCATCAAGATCTCATAGTTTTGAAGATGTTGATGTGGTGATTCCTTCTCTAGCCCTCCGAATTGGCATTGGCGAATCATGGATAGAACTTGCGGTCGAAGTTCATAGTCATGGTCCGCTAGATCTCCTAGGTTAACTCCTGGACGCCTCAGTTGTTGATTAGGGTCCATTCTTTGACCTAGGGTTTGCGGGATTCCTGCAAGAAGAATGTTTCGGACTGGCATCCGAGGTGGAAGTATCTCGGCCGGGGCGTCAGGTACTAGAACCTGCCTCGGTCAAGGGTCAACAACTGGGACCTGCATCAGTCGAGGGTCAATAGAAGGATCTTCCCTCGGTCGAAGTAGAATTTGGTCTCGTATGACTGCCATCTCTGCCTCGATTGCTTCAGTCTTGGTGCGAGTTTCTTCCTTCTCTTGTCTTAGTTCTTCCCTGCTGAGGCGTAGCAGCTCTAACGCCTCTTTCAATTCGGCCTCAAGATTGCGGTTGTCTTGTTGGGCCATCTTTGCTTCTCTTAAGCGTCGCTTGTATGTCTTTTCTGGTTCGGGATCGTAAGGAACGATTTCCTTCCCAGTGCGGGTTCTTCGCATATACCTAAGAAAGAACCTGCAAAAGTCACTCAAGTAGAGTGGTTAGTAGACACGGGGGCAAGTGCCCCAAGAGCAAACCGTACCGGCTCGGTCTAGACCAAGTCCCCGGCAACGGCGCCAAAAACTTGTTCGCTCCAAACGGTGTGTGCAAGCTTTAAATTTATAACCCTAGACGTAAGTTTAAAACAAGGATGCGAACCCGCAATGTACGGGTCAATCGTAGTAAAAAGCAAGGAATTCCAGGGGTCGATCACAAGGACTTAGTGAAACAAAGTCGATAACGGTAAGCTTATGTAAATACTAACCGCAAGAGCAATCAACACAATCAAAGATGAATAAGAAGTCAATAAAGCAAACATGCAATTCTAGGGATTAAAGCATCTAGTTGTGGTTCCAACTCAAGATCTATTGATAAGGGGACAAAGTTGAGATTTTTGCATAGGGAAGGTGTTACTAAAGTGGAATAGATCACCGGGTAAGTCTCACTACTCACTAATCCTAAATCGTAACTCCTATTACCGGGTAAGTCTCAAGGAATTAAGATAAAGAACTATAACCTCAAACTAACACACCATCTAAGGGAATAGAATCAACCTTTACCGGGTAAGTCTCAGGCTAACTCACAAAGATGGGATGGAAGCACACTCAAACCCCAATAAAGGATAGACCTTTATTACCTACACTTATGATCGTTGGTAAGCAAACTAAGGAATTACCGGGTAAGTCTCATCCTAGGCTTGTATTGAACCAGGAAAGGTTTAATAAGAATAGGATTTGGCAAACTCTAACACTTAACTCTCAGTTTCGGATCGGATAAGTCACCTCGGTCAGAAGAATTCCACCCCGGCCGAGATGTTCATCGACTGAGCGAGATGCTTAGGGTTAAGGTTAAAGACTCGAACTTTCAGGATCCTTCTGGAATCTAAGATTATTCTATCATTGTTTTTCCCACAACCTTCAACTAATCACCCTAGAATCACACAAAGGGATTAGCCACTCATCATCATCATGAAAGTATTAATCAAATATATGGGAAGAAGGTGAATATTTGAACAAGAAGAATTTAATGAAAAGACATCAATAACTGAATCAAATATCACAACAAAGCGTTCCTTGGATATAAATCCAACAAGCAAGACAACAAGGAAGAGAATCTAAGGTAATCTTACAAGAAAACATTCCAAAAGCTATAAAAGCTACAATCTTCAATCTTCCTTCAACCTTCAAAAAGGTTCTTCAAATCTTCCAACTGGAGTATGGCTGCTGCTGCGTAAACCCTGATCGATGGTATAGCATGATTGTGGATTTGTGGAAATCCAACTCTTTTTATAAGAAAATAACCCTCCAAAGATAAGATATCTTAGAAAAGATCTCTTCCCATAAAAATATGTAAAATATATGATCCAGCATATCTTCTTCCTTCCAGGAGCCAAGCCCAAAAAATATAAGATCACTTCCCAAATATAAAAGATCTCAGCCAAGAATAAAATATTCTCGCCGCGTCCTAGGTATTCGCCTCGGTCGAGTCGGCTTCTCTGGATCACCTCGGTCGAGGTGAATATGTGGTCAACCGAGGTGAATCACAACTGAATGTGAAATCTCTCGAATCTGCTCCAAAGTGAATCTCTAATTCATGGCAATGCTTCCTGGATGTACCTCCAAATGACTTATAACTCCTTTTTCTCCTTTTTTATGCAAAACGTGCCATTTTACGTACGATTACAACAAAACTAGGTGTAGACCTCGATTCCCGCAAAGGTAGATGAAATGGTAATATAATCACATAATATACACACAAACATGTAGATTATGAAAGATAAAACGTCCAAACAAACCCCAAAATATAGACTATAATTCAGGCTATCAAAAGATATTTTCCTAATAAAATATATCTATCTCTCATAAATAAATCCCTAAAATATATGATCTTCCTTCCAGAAATCCAGCCTAAAAATATAAGATCTCTCCTTCCAAAAATAAAAGATCTCAGCCAAGAATAAAATATATCTCGCCGCGTTCAAGGTGTTCGCCTCGGTCGGGACGCTCCTCTGGATCACCTCCGTCGAGATGGTACTGTAGCTGACCGAGGTGGCTCTAAACTGAATGTGAAATCTCTTAAATCTGGTCCAAAGTGAATCTTTAATCCATTTCCATGCTTCGTGGATTCTTCCTTAAGCTCCTGAATGAAGCTTCAATGACTCCTTAGCTCCTTTAGCTCCATTTTGATGCAAAACATGTCATATTACCTACGATTACAATGAAACATGGTGTAGACCTCGATTCCCGCAAAGGTAGATGAAACGATAATATAATCACATAATATACATCCAAACATGCAGATTATTGAAGATAAAACGTCTAAACAGGCCCCAAAATATAGACTACAATTCATGCTATCAAATTACCCCATATTTGTCCCTTGCTTGTCCCCAAGCAAGTTCCAAATCTTAGATACAGGATAGAATGGATTATAAGTCAGAAAGATCAATGAAAAAGTATTTCAAAACATTTTTGGTGATGTGCTCAAATCATAGATCACTCTAAGAGAATGCTTCATGGTGTTTAAATTCAAAATATGATCAAAACATTTTATAAATATAAGAAAGTTGTTCATCTTTGCATAAAATCATAGAATGCATAATAGGTCATAATTATTGAAATTAATCATGTATAATCCAGTTTAAACCACCAAGTCAATCAACAAGCTCGAGGTCTCAAGGTCTTTCAAAAGAAGGTCAAGAAACGTGTGAGGGCGGGATGTATATAGGGAATGTGGTGCTAGAATCCGGGAAAAGCATCTTCACTTTACTTGCTTTGAATTTCAACATCTTCCACCAATAAGCTTTGCTTATTTACTTTTTACTTTACCTTTTGGGATGCAGGGACAGAGGTGCACAATAACCGAAGCCTGGGAAATCAGCAATCATCAATTTCTCGAGATGCCTCAAACCCTTGATGAACATACCATGACCCATTAGGAATATCGCTCAATCCGACTTTGGCAAGACACAAATACCCGGCTATGTGAATGGTGCCGAGTTACTCATCATCATGATTGACTTCCCCAAACCTATTTTGTTTCTTTCTAGAATTTCCAGCCATCATCTCAACTTTTCTTTCACTTGCTTTTTACTTGCTTGCTTCCGAATTTCCGGATAGGTAAAGGGAGGCAAATATGTATATGAGGGGCTAAGCATGATCAAGAAGAAGAAGAGAAGAGAGTGAAATGCCTTAATCATCCCAGGAAGAAAGTGAGAGAACTTATCATGTCGTGTCAACCTTCAAATTCAACATAATTTGGATAAAAACAAAGCATTAAACATGCCACAAATTTCAAACAAAACATTTAGCAACTTAAACATATTATAAAACATTTGAAACATATAAAGATTTCAAAACTAGTCAGCAAACAAAATCATCACTGAGGTCATATCCAGATAAGAAGCACAAAAAATCATTTCGAAAACTGTCTCAGTTAAGCCACCTCGGTCGAGATGTTCTAAGTCAACCGAGGTACTGCACCTCGATTGGTCAGAATCACTTCGGTCGAGGTCAATAAAAAAAATTTTCAAACCAGTTTTTGACGTTTTTCTCAATCAAATAACCTGTATACATGCATGTAATCTCAAATAAACACATAATGCATAAAGAAAATCATAAATATCCGAACCGAGTCATACAAACATACACATAAGGCATATAATACATACCCGCATACCCCATACTTTGGACACATTGTCCCAATGGGTCAAATAAGTCTAAGGAAACAGAGTCCTCACAGAACAATGCTGAGTTGCATAATAAATAAATAAAAAAATCCTGCAAGCTCTCAAGCTCTAATCCCAATCCGGTGGTGGTGGTGGTGGTGGCACGTACGGGTACTGAGATGGGTCAAACGGGTAGCCCATGATATGCTGGAAGTGAATCTCAGTCATCCTGTGCTGGTAATGTTAGCTATCCCGCATCTCTCTCATCTCTAAGGATAAGGCGGCGTAGGAATCTATCATCTGATCCGTCAGATCATCGATCCGGCGGTGAGCGACTAGATCCCTCTACCTGCTTACCCTACGCCTAGCAGGACGTGCTGGTGCTGTAGTTGGCTCCTCCTCTGTCTCCTCGTCGTCTAAATCGACGACTGCCACACTGGTGCCAGCTGTATCTGTACCTCTGTCCATGGCAGCACCGCCATCATCATCCTCATCATCCTGCTCATCAGCCTCCTCGTCCTCATCCTGCCCCTGAGAAGTTGTTGTTGCGTCTCTGGCGTCCTCCATAAGCGGAATCCATGCGGTGTCCCAGTACTAAGGGTTGAACACTGTAAACTGGGATGACCATCTAATACCCTGAGGTGCAGTCTACTCCTAGGGCATCGCCACATACGGGGTAGTAAGTCCGTGAGGAACCAAGATCCTCCTAGTCATCATCTCCTGCAGCCCAAGCGGCTTGGCAGCCGCCACCATAGTACATGCACTCAAGTCTAAGTCCATGTAACTCGCAATGTGAGTCACTATACCTCCGCAGCAAATATCTCCCTTCGCCTTCGCCTTGATCTTGTGTAAATCTTCTGCTAGCATCACTCCAAAATCCGGAACTCCTCTGGTCACCATGCAGTACAGACTCAGCAGCTCACCCTGTCTAATCCTCTGGGGCGTCTCAGTACGCGCCAGAAGTGTCTAGCTAAAAATCCGGTGAGCAAGTCTAAAGGCTAGGTGGAAAATAATCCGCTCCCTGGAATATCCTGGTCTTCACCTGTCAGCATGCTCAACTACGTGAGCTATCTGTCCCCAAAACTCTCGAGCTATAGCTCGAGAAGGTAAATCAGCAACTGTGGGGGCCGGTGTAACACCCCGAATCCTAGAGGACTCGAAATTCTACGAGCTGGGACCTCACAATGGGTCCCGGCCCTTAGCCTGGCAACAACTTCATCGGACCTTACAACATGGCACAAATAAAAAGGCAAAACAAAGAGTTTCATAACATGAGCGAAATAAAAAGAATCCAAATTCTGAAAACAATACAGCCAAGTCTCAAAACCGGAAATACCAACATCAGTCTCAATAGTCATAAAATAAAATATAACAGTCCCGTCCTATAATGCACGGAACCCCGGCTGCCCACTACCGCCGGATCACTCGATCGCCTCCCTAACCTGCAAGGCATCTACAAGCGGTATAAAACCGTTAGCTAACATTCTATGCATAAGTATAACGGTAAAAGCACAAACACACAACATACGCAATCAACATGTAACACTCATTCCTTTTTATTATCTTTAATTAAGTGATACGTCATTACTAATGATACTTATTTTGTGACACGAGGGATTCCCAAACCTCGCCCCTTTTTCCCGTTTACCAACGCGGAATGGTACTAATGCATGTGACCGTCTACCGGACTGGGCTGGTCGCAGGGAACCTCCTAGACTCTCGCAAGAGCTAGGCAGATGATGTCACGACCCGTTATCATACACTTGGGTCAATTATACAATATACTACAGTCGGCCTATTCCGGTTTTGTTATTTATCTTAACTATCACACACCACTCATACACATCACACACATGCAAGAAGCTAGCTAAGTAAGTCAGTGGACTTACCGAATCAAATATCGTCTCTCTTAACAACACTAAATCAATAGCTGCAGGAACTCAGTTGCCTGTCAAAGGAGGCACGTGGGTCAACACTTTCCCTTGGATACTTAGAAGTCTAAAACTCCTAAGATGTACGATTCTATGTGCAGAAGTTAGTACAGTGTTTATTTAAGGTAATTTGACTATTTTACCCTTGGTTCCGAGACTTCCAAAAACCCGTAAAAAGTACTTAAATTCTTACTTCAGGCTAACTAATCATATTCTACTCTCTAGGATGATTTTAGGTGACAATTATAAAAACTACCCATTTTCTATTTCCCGAAAAGTCACGAAAGTCCAACTACAGCTTCAAATATGAATTTACAATAAACTTATAAAAATTATAAAATAAATTCCTAACTTATCTATGACCTCTAATCTACTCATAGGAGAAACAATTTCTTAAAACTGTTCAATCGTTATTCCTACAAAAATCTTTAAAGTTGGCTACAACACTACAAATGTTCCCATACTTAGTCAAATTTTTCTGCTGGAAAAACAGCTCAACTACTCCACTTTGAGACCCTACAACACTACAAATGGGCTCGTAGCCAGCCTCTTCTGGGCTACAGCTGGCCTGGCTCGAAGTCACACTGCTGGGCTGTTGTGGGTAAGTGAACTGGGCTGCTTAAGGTAGGAACAGTGGGCTGAAACATGCAAGAAAGGTGGGCTGAATTACTTGTCAAAAATCTGTCAAAACTCGTCATGGCCTTGTCATGATCTCGTCTCAGCTTAGTCAAGATCTCGTCACAGCTTTTCATCGATAAGAATGAATTATAATAACTAGGGTTTGATATAAATCTATCATTTTATGTGAATTAAATTCTACATAAAATAATAGATAATTATAAGGATTAGAGTTTGATATAATTTTATCATTTTATGTGAATTAACTTCTACATAAAATAATGAAATTTGTGAAGGAAGAGATACTAGATAGAATGGGAAATCGTCAACGGCGGAATTAGACGGAATAAAAATTCCGGATATTACATCAGTACCCCCTTAAAATAAGTTTCGCCCCGAAACTTAGGACAAGGTACTTAATTAAACGACTTCCATAAATAAACTGGTATGTCCTAGTCTCACTAAAATGTAATTTCCTTTTCTAAACTTCTCTAACCTTATCAAAGCGTAACGAAAAAAATGGTCGTTACATCAGATCCCCTCAAAATAAGTTTCGTCCCGAAACTTAGGGTAGTTCCCAAGATCATAAACGTAAGTGAGCCCTATGACTAACAACTTACTACATCAAGACACATATGGTTCACACACAAGCACATAAAACATATCACACATACAATCACTAAAAGTAACCAAACAAGGATGTAGAACTACCTGACGGTCCTATAGACGTCTCTAGATCCGCATAAAACTCGGGATAGTTCAGCCGGATACTATTCTCCGTCTCCCAAGTGGCCTCGTCAATCCCTCGTCTCGACCACTGTACTCTCAACATGGGTATTACTTTCGATCGAAGGCGTCTCATACCTCTCTCCAAAAATGCGATCGGGTGCTCAGGAATTGTATGATCCGGCTCGACCACTAGGTAGTCATGGCTCACTATGTGTCTCGGGTCGTGCACATACTCTCTCAACTGAGACACATGGAACACTGGATGGACTCCCCCCAATCGGGGTGGCAGTGCCAATCTATAGGCCACTTCTCCTATCCGCTCTAGGATCTCAAAGGGCCCGACATATTGTGGACTCAACTTCCCTTTAATGTCGAAGCGTCTAACACCCCTCGTCGGTGACACCTTCAACCATACCTGGGCGCCAACCCTGAACTCCAGAGGCTTGCGCCTCTTATCAGCATAAGATCTCTGACGGCTCTGTGCGGTCAACATCCGCTCTCGGATCAATGCTACCCGAGCCATCTCATCCTGCACCTGCTCGGGCGCTACCCCACTCATCCTCCCAGGCTCATCCCAACACAAAGGAGTACGACACCTCCGCCCGTATAGTGCCTCGTAAGGAGCCATCCCAATAGTCGCGTGCCAACTATTGTTATACGAAAACTCCACCAAAGGAAGGTGGTCGGGCCATACCTGACCCCAATCAAGCACACATGCCCTCAACATGTCCTCAAGGGTCTGAATAGTCCTCTCCGACTGCCCGTCCGTCTGAGGATGGTATGCCGTGGTGAACTGTAAGCTCGTCCCTAAGGCGGCGTGTACCTGCTGCCAGAACCTCGAGGTAAAACGCCCATCCCTATTTGAAATGATCGTCCTCGGCACTCCGTGGAACCTCACAATCTGTCGAGTAAACTCCTCGGCTAAACGAGACACCGGCCAAGTTTCCTTAATTGGAATGAATCATGCCGTCTTCGTCAACCGATCCACTACAACCCATATCGCATCAAAGCCTTTACTCAATCTCAGGCCAGTAACAAAGTCCATGGAAATGTCCTCCCACTTCCACTGTGGAACCGGAAGTGGTTGGAGCTCTCCTCCGGGCCTGTGGTGCTCAATCTTGACCTGCTGACAGGTTGCACACTAGGCTACATATCTAGCCACGTCGGGCTTGAGCCCGCCCCACCAATAAGATCGTCGTATATCCTGATACATCTTACTCGCGCCGGGGTGGACGGAGTAAGGTGTAGAATGGGCCTCCTGGAGTATACGCTGCCTCAACTCTGTGTCAGAGGGTATACATATGCGCTCCTGGTGCCTCAAAATCCCATCTGCACCCACCACAAACTATGGCGCCTCCCCTCTGGACATTCTCTCCCTGATCCTCGTCAATGTTGGACAACCCTCCTGTTTTAGCCGGATCTCTTCCGTCAGATCCGGTGAAACCTCTAATGCTGACATTTGCCCGTCAGTATCGGGAAACCCGATGTCTACCTCCAACCAAATTAAATCTCTCTGCAACTGGGTCTGAATAGTCAATCTAGCAATCGCAGCCTCGCGAGGTGTCCTCCTACTAAGGGCATCGGCGACCACATTCGCCTTCCCCGGATGATAAAGGATCTCTAAGTCAAAGTCCTTAATCAGCTCTAGCCATCTCCTCTGGCGGTTATTCAACTCCCGCTGAGTGAATATGTACTTCAAACTCTTGTGGTATGTGAAGATCTGACAGGTGGCCCCGTAGAGGTAATGACGCCAAATCTTCAAGGCATGAATAACTACAGCTAGCTCAAGGTCGTGAGTAGGGTAATTCTCCTCATACGTCTTAAGCTGTCGAGACGCATACGCAATGACCCTACCCCTCTGCATCAGGACGCATCCCAAGCCCAGCTTGGATGCATCGCTGTAAATGACGAAATCCTCAACGCCCTCTACCTGTGCTAGCACCGGAGCAGAAGTCAATCTCTCCTTCAGCTCCTCAAAGCTCCGCTGACAGGGCTCGGTCCATACAAATCTGATGGACTTCCTTAACAAGGAAGTAAGTGGTCTAGCAATCACAAAAAAACCCTTCACAAACCTAGGTAGTATCCAGCCAGACCTAGAAAACTACGTACCTCCTTGACCGTCTTAGGCGGCGGCCATGATGCAACTGACTCTATCTTCGCCGGGTCCACCTTGACTCCTTCGGCAGAGACGATGTGGCCAAGGAAGGCAACCTCAGGCATCCAGAACTCACACTTAGAGAGCTTAGCATAAAGCTCTCTATCATGTAAAACCCGCAACACCGTCCTCAAGTGTCCGGCGTGCTCCTCCCTACTCCGGGAGTACACTAAGATGTCGTCGATGAAAACTACCACAAACTGATCTAAGAAGTCAATGAAGATGCCAGTCATCAACTCCATGAAGACAGCAGGAGCATTGGTGAGCCCGAAAGGCATCACCACGAACTCATAATAACCATATTTAGTCCGAAATGCTGTCTTCGGTATGTCCTCTTCCCGTACTCTCAGCTGGTGATATCTTGACCTCAAGTCGATACGTGAAAACACTGTAGCTCCCTGTAACTGATCCAGCAAATCATCAATACGCGGCAGCGGGTACTTATTCTTGACGGTGACTTTGTTCAACTCTCGATAGTCGATACAAAGCCTCATGGATCCGTCCTTCCTAACGAAGAGGACTGGTGCACCCTAGGGAGACACACTGGGTCGGATGAACCCCTTCTCTGCCAACTCCTCGAGTTGCTTCTTAAGCTCAAGCATCTTGACTGGTGTCATGCGGTATGGATCCTTGGAGATCGGCCTCGTGCTGGGCTCCAACTCAATCCCAAAATCTACGCTCCTCTGTGGTGGTAAGCCAGGCGGCTCGCCAAAGACATCCTCGAACTCACAAGCTACCGGGGTCTCTCCTAATGATGAACTCGTCTCCTCCTTCATGGCGTAACACCAGAAGGCCTCACATCCCTGACTTATGAGCTTTGCGGCTCGGACTGCACTAATGATTGTCCCTATCTTTCCGAGGTCCCACCCTCGAAAGACTTCCTCCTGCCCAGACTTCGTAGTGACCGTCAATGTCCTCCTCCTAACGTCCAGAACATCTCTATGGCGGTCCATCCAGTCCATCCCGAGTATGACTTCCTCATGCACTAAGTGCATGACATGAAAGTCGGCTAGCCAGTCACGACCTCCCAAGTGGATAGGACAATCGTGAATCTCCCGAGTACCACGAACCCTACTCACATCGGGTAACCTTATAAGGAAAGGTTCCCCCTCCACTGTATCTAAGATCAGCATATCTATGCAATCATCAGATATGAAAGAGTGCGTCGCACCCGTATCAAAAAGTACTCGGACTGGAAAGCCATGAATCGTGATAATACATGTGGCTACGGGCGCTGATGGCTCTACAGCACTCCTCATCTCAAAGACTCGAGCCTGAGTACCCCTAGTCTCTGAAGTGCCTCCACCATGCCCTCTACCTCTAGCTTGAATCTGAGCAGAACCCTGTGAATATGCCTGACCCGGAGCCCGCTGTTGTTGACCCTGAGCCTGATACTGAGACTGCCTCTGTCCTCCTCCTGGGGTACGAGCAGGGGAAGACCCTTGCTGTGATATTACCTTGCCCTATCGGCAGAAGGTAGCCCTGTGGCCCAGTTGGCCGCAAGTAAAACATGTAACTGGTGGCCTCCTACACTCCGGCTTAATGTGTCCGTGCTCCCCACAGTTGTAGCACTGACGTACTCTAGATCCCATCGGCGGTGCCACTTGGTGGCTAGAATGGCCCTAGGACTGACCACGCCTATGACCTGACCATCCTACTACAGTGTTGATTGGTCCGGTCCTTTGTCTCTTGTCTGACCCTCCAGACTACATAGCTCTCCGGTGACCCAGTCGGTCCCTCTCATACGCTGAAGCCCGATCCTGATAATCAGGTAAGGAATCACAGCGGAACCCTACTAGATAGGAGCGGGTAGTCTCTGGGAAAACAGATACACGTGTTGGTCCACTAGTGGTGCAGCAGGACCCAACAGTGTCAGCTCCTCCTGGAACCTCCTAATAGCCTCAACTATCGGAACATCCTCAAAACCTGCCTCTAAGAAGTCCTGCACTCGGTCCCTTCTCAGTGAGGTAGGACAAAAGGTCTCTCTCACGAGACTCAGCAACTACTCAAATCGGGACACTCCGCCCCTCACTGTCCTCCACCAGTATTGTCCCTGGTCCCTAAACAATGTATGAACCAGCTCCACCTTACGACTCTCAAGGCAGCGAATCGCCTCTAGCGCGGACTCCACATGACTGATCCAATGTTCCACCTCAAGTCCAACGTTCCCATCGAAGGTGGGAACTCACTGATGGTTGAATGTCTTCAACCATTCATTTGGTCTCGGTACCCTCAGCTCGTCTCTCACTCGGTCATCCTCGACAACTCTCACTGGTGCAGCTACCACCGGTGGAACTACCACCTGAGTCACCCTCTGAGAGACCTCTACTGACCTAGCTGGCACTGGCGGTGCTGGAGGTGGTGCTCCGGCCCTGTATGCCTCTTGCACCTGCTGGACATAAGCTCGATACTCCGATGCTCCAATCGATACGCGGCCAAAATCAGCAGGCCCAACACTCCGTACTCCGCACCTAGTAGCAGTCTCATCCCTAACCTCTAGAACAATACTCTCGGCCACCTCTTCAGCAGGCACATCCGCAGCTGACGGATCTACTATAGGGACACGTCCTCGACCTCGGCCTCTCTGAGATCTGCCCATACGTCCCTGTCTTGGAGCTCCAGGAGGAAGGGGAGGTCGGCCCTCTCCTCCTCCAACGTAAGTTGTCGCTCTCGTACGTGCCATCTGGTAATGACGTGATCAATATAAGACTACTTTAGTTCCTAGTAAGGACATAACTATCTTATTACTTTAGGTCACTTCTAAAGGTCACAATGTTACTAAAATTTCAAGTTATAACAGAAGTCCAATAAACTATGCTATCGAGTTTAACGGAGGTAGTGGCGGTCCGTGCATTCTATCACAACCCGTTTATGCTCATGGTTTGAAAAACAAAAATTTCATTTTAAAAGTTCGGAACCCTTGCGGTTTCCGTTTATTTGTTTATTCGGCCTTTTTGAAGATGGCGAGTGCCGTTGTTGCCAACCTAGGGCTCTGATACCATATTGTAACACCCCGGATCCTAGAGGACTCGAAATGCTACGAGCTGGGACCTCACAATGGGTCCCGGCCCTTAGCCTGGCAACAACTTCATCGGACCTTACAACACGACACAAATAAAAAGGCAAAACAAAGAGTTTCATAACATGAGCGAAATAAAAAGAATCTAAATTCTGAAAACAATACAGCCAAGTCTCAAAACCGGAAATACCAACATCAGTCTCAATAGTCATAAAATAAAATATAACAGTCCCGTCCTATAATGCACAGAACCCCGGTTGCCCACTACCTCCGGATCACTCGATCGCCTCCCTAACCTGCAAGGCATCCACAAGCGGTATAAAACCGTTAGCTAATATTCTATTCATAAGTATAATGGTAAAAGCACAAACACACAACATACGCAATCAGCATGTAACACTCATTCCTTTTTTATATCTTTAATTAAGTGATACGTCATTACTAATGATACTTATTTTGTGACACGAGAGATTCTCAAACCTCGCCCATGTCCCCGTTTACCAACGCGGAATGGTACTAATGCATGTGACCGTCTACCGGACTTGGCTGGTCGAAGAGAACCTCCTAGACTCTCGCAAGAGCTAGGTAGATGATTTCACGACCCGTTATCATACACTTGGGTCAATTATACAATATACTACAGTCGGCCTATTCCGGTTTTGTTATTTATCTTAACTATCACACACCACTCATACACATCACACACATGCAAGAAGCTAGCTAAGTAAGTCAGTGGACTTACCGAATCAAATCTCGTCTCTCTTAACAACACTGAATCAGTAGCTGCAGGAACTCAATTGCCTGTCAAAGGAGGCACGTTGGTCAACACTTTTCCTTGGATACTTAGAAGTCTAAAATTCCTAAGATGTACGATTCTATGTGCAGAAGTTAGTACAGTGTTCATTTAAGGTAAATTGACTATTTTACCCTTGGTTCCGAGACTTCCAAAAACCCGTAAAAAGTACTTAAATTCTTACTTGAGACTAACTAATCATATTCTACTCTCTAGGATGATTTTAGGTGACAACTATAAAAACTACCCATTTTCTATTTCCCGAAAAGTCACGAAAGTCCAGCTAGAATATGAACTTACAATAAACTTACAAAAATTCTAAAATAAATTTCTAACTTATCTATGATCTCTAATCTACTCATAGGAGAAACAATTTCTTAAAACTGTTCAATCGTTATTTCTACAAAAATCTTTAAAGTTGGCTACAACACTACAAATGTTCCCATACTTAGTCAAATTTTTCTGCTGGAAAAACTACTCAACTACTCCACTTTGAGATCCTATAACTTTCAATCCGACCGTTCATTTATTCCTAAATTTTAACACGGTAAACTATGTATATCTATCTATGATCTATTAAAAATTCAATGGTGGATCTTCAACCAATCTTTTTAACATTGATTCACAACAGTGGGTAATCTTCCACATCAAAAATTGTAGAAACAAAAATTGTACACAAAGAGTTCATGAGATCCCGAGTTCTATAATCACTGTCAACTATCCAGCATCAACGCAAACTACTCTCACCCCTCCTATGTTAAACCTATGGGGACAAACATTCATCTATACATTTATAGACTCCATCTAAGAGTTGTACAGAAATTACATCCGGGAATTAATCACTTACTGGACTGCAGCAGCTCAGCGGAAACGTGCTCCTGGAGTCGACTAGGGTGTGTAGAACTTCCTCACTGCTGTGCTGAAGGCCGTCCAAACCAGCCCTTGAATACCACTACAGAAGATCTCGTTCAGATGGGTAGGCACGACAGAATAGAATGTGAAGAGGGGGTTCGAAGGATTTAAACTCAACACACCCGCTGCGTGAAGGAATGTGTGCAGAATGTGGGCAACAACAGGGGTTGCTTGGTGCGTGAATCTTGGCACAAGGGAGAGCCGATTGGCTCCTGTAGTTCTCCCTCTCTTGTGGCGTGAATCTGGAGCAAGGAGGGACGATTGGCTGCTGGAGTTCTCTCTCTCTTCTGGCGTGAATCTGGAGTAAGGAGGCGTTGCAGTTTTTTTTCTCTCTTCTGGCGTGATTATAGGGATGTTACAGCTCCTTAATTATCTCATTTATGCAGCTGTTACAAGTAGATGGGAGAAGGAGCAGCTGAACGTTCTGGCGTGGCTTTCCTTGGGCTGTTCCGGGCTGGACTGCAAAGGATGTTGGGGCTGCTGTGGGCTACGAAGATGTTGGGCTGAGAAGGAGCTGTGTGGTCCGCCTGAAGGAGCTGTTAATGGGCTCGTAACCAACCTCTTCTGGGCTACTGCTGGCCTGGCTCGAAGTCACACTGATGGGCTGTTGTGGGTAAGCGAACTGGGTTGCTTAAGGTAGGAACAGTGGGCTGAAACATGCAAGAAAGGTGGGCTGAATTACTTGTCAAAAATCTGCCAAAACTCGTCATGGCCTTGTCATGATCTCGTCTCAGCTTAGTCATGATCTCGTCACAGCTTGTCATCGATAAGAATGAATTATAATAACTAGGGTTTGATATAAATCTATCATTTTATGTGAATTAAATTTTACATAAAATAATAGATAATTATAAGGATTAGAGTTTGATATAATTTTATCATTTTATGTGAATTAAATTCTACATAAAATAATGGATATTTCTAAGGATTAGAGTTTGATATAATTTTATCATTTTATGTGAATTAACTTCTACATAAAATAATGAAATTTGTGAAGGAAGAGATACTAGATAGAATGGGAAACCGTCAACGGCGGAATTAGACGGAATAAAAATTCCGGATATTACAGCCGGGAAGCCAAAAATGTCCCTTCAATGGTCCATCGGGACTAAGTAGTTCCGGTTCATCAACCGGTACTTGATGGCACGCTCAGTAGGCAAGTAAGTAACGGAGCTAACAAACTCCAGGGTGGGCTCGAGGTATGCTGGAGCTCTAATCTCAGTAAACTTCTCCAACCCCACCATAGCTATCATCCGCCTCAAATCATCATCTACGTAGAGGCAATCAAAAGCAAAAATGTCAAGAAACCGTGGTGCAACCACCGGACGTGCAGCAATACGGTCATAATCGACCTGGTGACGCTCGTGGATCACCGGTCTGGATCGACGAGAAGAAGAAGAAGGAGAAGGAGAGGATCTATCTCTCAAAACCAGTTGCCTGTTAGAATTAATCTTTTTCTCCCACT
The DNA here is from genome assembly GCA_033239045.1 of Fagopyrum esculentum. Lineage (NCBI taxonomy): Eukaryota > Viridiplantae > Streptophyta > Magnoliopsida > Caryophyllales > Polygonaceae > Fagopyrum > Fagopyrum esculentum. The sequence continues at coordinate 20,400,183 of BSUD01000008.1, read as the reverse complement.
GTCAGACCACCTCGGTTGCCCTGACAACTCTCAAGAACACCTCGGCCGAGGCACGGGCCGACTGGACTGAGGCGAAGTGTTGTTCGATCGTAACTCTCAGAAATTCAGTTCTTTTCCCCCGATATCACTACCAATGGTTCCTATGGGGTACTTAATCCTTGTCCAGCACAATGCAAGGGCAACCAAAGCCCAAATTGATCAAAAATAATGAAGAAGGGAGAGTTAGGGTTTTTTTTTCTATTTACCCCAGATTCAGTAAATTCGGAGCGTTTTTGTTGCAGATTGTTGCTTGCAAACCAATCCTCTACCCTTTTCTTGCAGTTTGGAAGCGAGAATCGTCGAAAACGAGCGAATATCAGATAACGAGGTGATTTGGGGCGTTTCGGTCGAGAGGGTGAGAGAGGGAAGAGAGAGAAATCTCAGCCCCCTTTTATACCCTTTTCTGGAACTGCTGTCACCTCGGTCGAGATGGTCTCGACTGGACCGAGGTGGTACGGACCGAGGTGGATCTTCAGTAACCCTAGTCGCCTCGGTTGCTCAAGAATCATCTCGGTCGAGGTACTGTGACAGCAACCGAGATGTGTCTCAGTCAAACTCCGTCTTCTCAAATTCTCGACTTTTTTTTCCTTCCAGTGTTGCTCTTGGGTTGTATTCCTTCCTTAGATGTAACCTGTTGTCTGTCTAGGACGCCAAAAACAAAGCAAAGCAAAGCAAAAGCAAACTATCTAAAGCTAGATTAGAAAAATGGAAAAAAGGCAATACCTTGGGTTGCCTCCCAAGAAGCGCTTGATTTAAGGTCGCTAGCTGGACCGTACGGCATCCCTAAACGTGCTGGGAAGTGTCCTCACCCCATACTTCATCTTCATCGTGGGGTGAGATAAGGAAGTCTATCAAACGTTCCAACAAGTGCAAGTGCTCATCGGGGAATGAATCGTCTATGGGTGGTTCGTCCTTCTCGCGTGAAGAGGGAGGTAGCCAGCTGAGGTGATCCGCAACAGAATTTTCGGATCCCTTCTTATCACAGATCTCTAGGTCAAACTCTTGAAGCAAGAGAATCCATCGAATAAGACGTGGCTTGGCATCCTTCTTAGCAAGCAAGTAACGAATAGCTGCATGGTCGGTGTAAACAATAACTTCCTCCCCTACTAAGTGGGAACGAAACTTCACAAAAGCATATACAACCGCCAATAGCTCCTTTTCGGTGGTGGCGTAGTTACGTTGGGCTTCATCTAGCGTCTTGCTAGCGTAGTAAATGGCGGTGGTCCGGCCATCCTTCTTTTGTCCAAGCACCGCTCCTACTGCCACATCACTCGCATCGCACATGATCTCAAAGGGCAAGGTCCAATCCGGAGGCTGGATAATGGGAGCGGAGATCAACGCTTCCTTAATCCTGTAAAATGCATCAAGACACTCCTGCGAAAACTCAAAAACAACATCTTTATTCAAGAGGTTAGTTAGTGGTTTAGAAATCTTTGAGAAGTCCTTGATGAATCTCCTATAGAAACCTGCATGCCCGAGAAAACTCCGCACACACTTAACAGAACAAGGGGGAGGAAGTTTCTCAATAGTCTCGATCTTAGCTCGATCGACCTCAATACCTCGATTGGAAACGAGGTGTCCTAGCACAATGCCTTCATTAACCATAAAGTGACACTTCTCCCAATTCAAAACGAGGTTAGTGTCTTCACATCTTTGTAGCACTAGAGTAAGGTTAGATAGACAATCATCAAAAGAGGAACCATATACTGAAAAATCATCCATAAATACCTCCTTGATCTCCACTATATACTCGGAAAAGATAGCTATCATGCATCGCTGGAAGGTAGCGGGTGCATTGCATAATCCGAATGGCATCCTCCTATAAGCAAATGTCCCCCATGGACAAGTGAAAGTGGTCTTCTCTTGATCATCCGGATGGATAGGAATCTAAAAGAAGCCACTATAGCCGTCTAAATAGCAAAAATGTGAATGTTGGGCCAACCGTTCGAGCATTTGATCGATGAAGGAAAGTGGAAAATGGTCCTTCCGAGTGGCCACGTTCAGTTTTCTGTAATCGATGCATACCCTCCAGCCCGTGATGGTCCTAGTTGGGATTAACTCGTTGTTCTTATTCGTCACAACGGTCATCCCTCCTTTCTTCCGAACTACATGCACTGGGCTCACCCACTTGCTGTCCGAGATAGGAAATATGATACCTGTATCCAACAACTTAAGAATTTCTTTCTTCACAACCTCTTTCATGATCGGATTTAATCGTCTTTGAGGTTCCCGTGAAGTCTTATGATCATCCTCCATTAGTATTCTATGCATGCGGAAAGAAGGCTTACTGCCAATAAGATCAATAGTATAACCCAAAGCCTTTTGATGCTTCCTCAGGACATGCATCAGTTTAGATAATTCAGATTCGGAGAGGGAAGCACTAACGATGACGGGATAAGTAGAATCCGGTCCAAGAAAAGCATACCTCAAGTGACTTGGGAGTTGTTTATGCTCCACAACTGGGGGTGCTTTTTGAGGTGGATCTTTGCTTCCTCCTTCCAGTGGAGTAGATTGAAGAATTGGACTTTCAAAAGTCTCAGTTGACATCATCTCGCTTTCGACCTCGGTCGAGGTCCAAAGAGGGTGACCGAGATGTTCTTCAGTCAAGAACACCTCGCTTGGTCCAGAAAGTGACTCGATCGAGGTACTGCAACTGGGACCGAAACTGGAGATTTTCTTCTCCTGGATTAGCCTTTCAAATTTAGCTCCTGGATCTTCTTCCAGAACCTTTAAGCTCCGTATATCTACATCACAAGAAGCATCTATACCTTCCTCCATTAAGCTAAAACTAAGAACTCTCTCAAGTGGATCATTAATAATGATAGAGCTCACCAATTCTCTTGATTCTTCTTCATCATAGATGTTGAAAATATCATCTCCTAGCGGCTCTCCTTTCATGGCCGCAAGCAATGCAAACTCAACTTGATCACCGCCAATGTTAAATTGCAACTTGGCGTTCTTACAATCCACATTGCAACCCGAAGTTGCTAGAAATGGCCTCCCGAGAATGATAGGAACGGGATAATCTACAGGAATGTCAAGTACAACAAAGTCTATAGGTAAGTAGAAGTTACCTAACTTAACCGGAACGTCTTCCGAAATGCCCACGGGATGGGTAATTGCGCGGTCCGCCATGTACAACCGTATCTTCACCGGCTTGAGCTCTCCAAGTCCGATCCTCACACATAGCTCCAACGGGATGATGCTCACGCTGGCTCCTAGATCACACAATGCTTCACAAGTAACATCCCCAACTTGAATGGGAATGTAAAATGAGCCGGGATCTCTCAATTTCGGTGGCATCTTCTCTCTCATGATTTGAATAAGCTCCGAGGATTTAGATGTCATCCTTACTTCACCAAAGTCTTCCAACTTCCTCTTCCTTGATAGAATTTCTTTTAAGAACTTCCCATAGGTGGGCATCCCTAAATACCATCAAGGAAAGGGATGTTAATATGTAGTTTATTCATCAAGTCAAGGAACTTACCAAAATGCTTGTCTAGATGTGCTCTGGCCCTTGACTGGGGGAATGGAAGTGGTGGTTTATATGCAGGAGGTGGGACATAAGCTTTAGTTTCATCCGACGCTCTTTGTGGCTCAACCTCGGATGGTACCTCGGCCGAAGTGTTCTTCGACTGTACCTGGACCGAGGTGGTCTTCGTCTGTACTGGCATCGACTGAGGCATTGGATCTACAGCCTTTAGTCCACTTCTCGTCGTTATTGCCATGATCTGTCCCTTAGGATTGCTTTCCGTCCTTGCTGGAAGCTTCCCCGGATCTCTTGGCGCTTCATTCGCCATGTTGAAGAATTGTTGTTCCAGGGCTTTTTGTGCCTTTGAAAATGAAGTCATGGATGTCTCCATAGAGTTGAGCTTGATCAAGATAGCCTCCAGCACTGCATCTTTCTTTTCCGGCTGGGATGAGCTTGATCCAAGCTCCTGGCTCTTTAATTGAGTAGAAGAAGAAGAAGAAGAAGAAGAAAGGAAAGGATTAGAAGAGTTGTTTGAATTGGAGTTAGAGTAAGGGTTACCCGAAATTTGATTGTTTGCCCTCCAATTATTGTTGTTGGATCCTCTATTGTTGTTGTAGTTGTTGTTCCGGGAACCGTTGTTGTTGTTCCGGTAACCGTTGTTCCTTGAATTTTGATATCCTTCCTCCTCTTTCTTGGTTTGAGCAACCAAAAGTTCTTTCAATTGCTTCACATCATTCTTCAAAGAGGTGAGTTGATCATTGTTTGGTGGAGCTTCTTGAAAGTTGACTCTTTTAACTCCACCTTCAGCTTCTTGGTGGGAGTATTTCTCCATGTGCAAAGCTTGCTTCTCTATGAACTCCCAAGCTTCGTCAATCGGCATGTCCATGAACGTGCTAGCAGATAGTAGTTGAAGGTTGAACTGGGTGTTGCCATCCAGTCCCTTGAAGTATATCTCCAACAACTCTATCTTTGGAATCCCATGATGTGGGCAATCCAAAAGGATGTCTTTAAATCTCTCCCATGACTTGGACAAACTCTCCTTGTCCTTCATGATGAATGCATTGATCTTCCCTCTCATATCAGCGGTCTTAGAGGGGGAAAAGAATTTAGTCAAGAAATCCGTTGTCATCTTCTCCCATGTGTTGATTTTTCCTGGAGGAAGAGACTGATACTAAGTAAGCGCTCTATCTTTCAAAGAGAAGTAGAAAGGCCTTAGCTTGTAATTGTTGTTTTCCAGCCGTGAATGTCTAAAGGTTTCCATCAAGATCTCATAATTTTGTAGATGTTGATGCGGACACTCCCTCTCTAGGCCTCCAAACTGGCATTGGCGAATCATGGAAATAACTTGCGGTCAAAGCTCATAATCATGGTCCGCTGAATCACCTAGGTTGCCTCCTGGATGCCTCAGCTGTTGATTAGGGTCCATCCTCTGCCCTAGAGTTTGTCGAATACCTACAAAAAGAGCATCTCGGACAGGTATCCGAGGTGGCAATATCTCGGCCGGGGCAGCTGGAACTAGGTCCTGCCTCGGTCGAGGAGCTTGAGCTGGTCGAGGTAGATATTGGTCCCGTAGAGTCGCCATATCTGCTTTGATCGCTTCCGTCCTTACACGAGTTTCCTCCTTTTCCAGTCGTTATTCTTCCTTGCTGAGGCGTAGTTGTTCCAATGCCTCCTTCAATTTGGCCTCAAGATCGCGATTCTCTTGATTGGCCATCTTAGCTTCTTTCAAGCGTCTTTTGTATGTATTTTCTGGTTCGGGGTCGTAAGGAATGATTTCCTTCCCAGTGCGGGTTCTTCGCATAAACCTAAGAAAAAGAACCTGCGAAAGTCACTCAAGTAGAGTGGTTAGTAGAAACAGGGGAAAGTGCACCGAAAGACTACCGCCATCGGCGGCGCCAAAAACTTGTTCGCTCCAAATGGTGTGTGCAAGCTTTAAATTTATAACTCTAGATGTATACCTAAAACAAGGATGCGAACCCGCAGTGTACGGGTCAATCGTAGTAAAAGCAAGAATTCCGGGGTGTTGATCTCAAGGACTTAGGTGAAACAAAACCAATATAGGTAGTCAATATTGCAACTAACCACAAAAGCAATTAAAGCAATCAAAAGATGATAAAAAGTCAATTAAAGGAATATACAATTGTAGGGATTAAAGCATCTAGTTGTGGTTCCAACTCAAGATCTCAAGATAAGCGGACAAAGCTGAGATTTTGCAAAGGGAAGGTGTTACTAAAGTGGAATAGATCACCGGGTAAGTCTCACTATTTACTAATCCCAAACCGCAACTCCTATCACCGGGTAAGTCTCAAGGAATTAAGAATAGAACTATAACCTCAAACCAACACACCACCTAAGGGAATAGAATCAACCTTTACCCGGTAAGTCTCAGGCTAACTCACAAAGATGGGATGAAAGCACACTCAAACCCCAATAAAGGATAAACCTTTATTACCTACACTTATGATCTTGGGTAAACAAACTAAGGAATTACCGGGTAAGTCTCATCCTAAGCTTGCATTGAACCAGGAAAGGTGTAATAAGAATAGGATTTGGCAAACTTTAACACTTAACTCTCAATTTCGGATCAGAAAGGTCACCTCGGTCAGACGAATTCCACCCCGGCCGAGATGTTCATCGACTGAATGAGATATTCTAAGGTTAAGGATAAAGACTCGAGCTTTCAGGGTTCTACTGGGATTAAGATTATTCTATCATCGTTTTTCCCACAACCTTCAGCCAATCACCCTAGAATCGCACAAGAAAATTAGCCACTCATAATCATGAAAGCAATAATCAAATATATAGGAAGAAAGTGAATAATTGAACACAAAAACCTTAAGAACAAGGCTTCAATAACTGAATCAATTATCAAACAAACAAGCGTTCCTTGGATCACAATCCAACAAGACAAATCAACAAAAGAAGGGAATCTAAGAAAATCTTACAAAACCCTTCACAAAAGCTATAAAAGCTATCAAATTCCTTCCTTCAATCTTCCTTCAACCTTCCAAAAGTCCCTCCTAACTGCTGGATGCTCTCAGCCCTCTAAGCATGGTTGAACTTGTGAAAAATCCAACCCTTTATATAGGAAAATTACCCTCCAAAGATCTCAGTCAAGAATAAAATATATCTCGCCGCGTCCAAGGTGTTCGCCTCGGTCGGGACGCTCCTCTGGATCACCTCGGTCGAGATGGTACTGTAGCTGACCGAGGTGGCTCTAAACTGAATGTGAAATCTCTTAAATCTGGTCCAAAGTGAATCTTTAATCCATTTCCATGCTTCCTGGATTCTTCCTTAAGCTCCTAAATGTAGCTTCAATGACTCCTTAGCTCCTTTAGCTCCATTTTGATGCAAAACGTGCCATTTTACCTACGATTACAATGAAACTTGGTTTAGACCTCGATTCCCGCAAAGGTAGATGAAACGACAATATAATCACATAATATACATCCAAACATGCAGATTATTAAAGATAAAACGTCTAAACAGGCCCCAAAATATAGACTATAATTCATGCTATCACTCATATTTGTATGGAGGGCTGAAGCCCGATGTAGCAAGATTTGTGGCTTAGTGTGTGACCTGTCAGCTGGTCAAGATCGAGCATTGTAGACCTAGAGGTGAGCTCCATCCACTTCCATTACCGTAGTGGAAGTGGGAGGACGTCTCCATGGATTTTGTGACCGGATTAAGGGTCAGTAGGAGTTGTGATGCTATCTGGGTGATTGTGGATAGGCTGACGAAGACGGCACGTTTTATTTCCATTAGAGAGACTTGGCCGGTGAGCAGATTTGCTGAGGAGTACACTTGAAAGATAGTGAGACTCCATGGTGTACCGAGGACGATCGTCTCTAATCGAGATGGATGGTTTACTTCAATATTCTGGCAGGAGATTCAGACTTCTTTGGGGACGAGTTTACACTTCACGACTGCGTTTCACCCCCAGATAGATGGTCAGTCAGAGAGGACCATCTAAACCTTGGAGGATATGCTGCAAACTTGTGTGTTGGATTGGGGACAAGGATGGTCTGATTATCTCCCACTCATTGAGTTCTCATACAACAACAACTGGCATGCATCTATTGGAATGGCTCCTTATGAGGCACTGTATGGACGTAGGTGTCGTACACCTTTATCTTGGGATGAGCCTAGCAGTATCAGTGGGATAGCGCCAAAGCATATTCAGGATGATATGGCTCGAGTAGCGCTGATCAAAGAGAGGATGTTGGCTGCACAGAGTTACCAGAAGTTGTATGCGGACAAGAGGCATCGACCTCTAGAGTTCAGGGTAGGAGCTTATGTCTGGTTGAGAGTATATCCGACGCGTGGCGTTAGACGTTTTGGCATAAAGGGGAAGTTGAGTCCCCGATATGTCGGTCCTTTTGAGATATTGGATAGAGTCGGGAGGGCAGCCTACAGATTAGCATTGCCTCCTAGGTTAGAGGGTGTTCACCTTGTGTTTCACGTGTCTCAGTTGAGGGAATACATACTAGATCCGAGGCACAATGTGAGTTATGATGATCTGGTGGTTGAGTTGAACCACACTTTTGCGGAGCACCCTATTGCAGTCCTAGAGCGAGGTGTGAGACGCCTGCGTTCGAAGGACATTCCTATGCTGAGGATACAGTGGTCTAGACGAGGACCAAAAGAGGCTACATGGGAGACTGAGGATATTATCCAAAGGAACTATCCAGAATTCTACGCCGAGATAGATGCACCCGTAGGATCCACGAGTAGATCTTAGTGCTACCTTGGTGAGTGCATGTTATGCTATGTGTTTATGTGATATGATGTGCCTTTCGTACTAGTTGTATGTGCATATGATCTGTTAAATCTTGTTTGCTAGCGCGAGATAGGTATAGGAGGAGATGGTTCTTCCCTCCATGCTATGATATGTCTGTGTTAGGATTAGATGGAGATGGTTCTTTCCTTCATGCTATCATTGATGGACATAAAATGAGTGGAGACGTTTTTCCTCCACGTAGTAGTGTTATGTGTATGTTTTGGCTGGGGACGTCTTTCCTCCGTGCCAGTGTGATGTGGTTAGTGTTTTGCTAGAGACGATCTTCGTCTAGCCTTGTTTAGAGTTGATGATGGTGTTGTTGGAGTGATGATTCCTTCATGCTGTGTTTTAGGATATAGGTTGTTATAGGTTATGATATGATGTCTTTGAGAGGAAGAGATATACCTCAGCTTATGGGTCCGAGAGGATTTGGGATCTTGCAAGTTTCGGGACGAAACTTGTTTTTATGGGAGTGCGATGTAAGAGCCTTAGTCCTTGGAGCCTTGGAGTCCTTAGACCTTAGCTGACCCAGACGACCGCCCCTGCAGAGCCTGGTGGCCGCCCTTGCGGCTGGCCACCCCTACGCCTCACACAGTCTGCCCCTACGGCTTTGTGTTGTTGCAGCCGCCTTTGCTGACCCTTTGACCCGTGATTTGCGGTTGGCTTCCTTTATAAGCCATACTTCCTTCTGATGAAGGGTTCTTCATCTCTCTCCAGCCCTTCTCCCTCTTTACGCTCTTCTCCTTCTCTCATTTTCCCTTTGATCTTGTTCTTGTTAGAATCAAGAGTTGATCTTGATTTAGGCTTGTGCTGAGTGAGTTCTTGATGATGAGCTTGTGGTTGAGCTTTGTGAATGATATGCTGACGTGGTGAGGTGTGTTGGATGCTCTTCTTTGCCGCTTAGGGTTCTGTTGTGGTAAGGTTTCCATCTCCATCTTCATTCCTTCTTCTTCCTTGCTTCTTTCTTCCTTCTTTAGCTTAGGATCACAAGTTGAGCTTGTGTGGATCCCTTCCTGGATGTTTTGATGTTCATACATGTGTATATATGTATGCGTTATGCTGCTGTGTGAGGAAGAGGTGAAGAGAGTTCAGAAAGATCGAAGAGAAGTCGGGGCCAACATTCTGCACAGATGGCCGCCCCTGCACCTACACTAGGCCGCCCCTGCACCTTGATGCGAGCGGCCCCTGCGCCCTAAGTGGGCCGCCCCTGCCTCACTGGTTCAGCCCTTGCGTCCTTGTTTCTGCTAGTGCATCCAGGGCATACCTTGTTGGTGTTGATTAATTCCCTAAGGGGAAGTTGTGACGTGGTACATGTTACAAGTATATGAGGTAAGTCCATAGGACTTACTTAGCGTTCAGTTATGGGTTGTGTGATTATAATGGTTGTGTGTGTTCATATGATTGTGCACTTATAACCTAAACCGGACTAGGATGACCATGTATTACATTAAATGTCCCAAGTGTATTATAACGGGTCGTGACCACTTGCCTCTGCCTGCTCGTAGGAGGAGGTGCCCTGAAGATGATCTTACAGGGGGGGATGAGTGATTATCACTGTTCGCTCGAAAGTGTGTGCGTCAAAGTCTTAAAATTTATATCTAGAACTCAAAGCAAAGCAAACCCGCAGTGTACGCATCGGCTGTAGTAAGGTAAGAATTTCATAGTCGAACTCAGGGATTTGGTGAGAGTAAATTCAAATTCAATTATCTAGCGAAAATGCAAAAGCTTTTGTGATTAATAAAAGGGGAAATGATTCCAAGGATTCAAGTATCCAACTGCGGCTTTCGATTCAAGACACTTCTAAGGATATAAGGACAGAGTTTATATTGCCAAGATTATGTGTTCAAAGGTAGGTATCGTACGGTGAAGTTCCGAAACCAATTTATCTAATCCAAAGGTTCTCTCTATAAGGGTTGTTGAGGCTGCAATATAGAAAGATCTAAAGACAAGAATTATGTTCAAACTAACTATCTAAAACCGCAGGATATGACTCACCAAGGTAAAGAATAGAAAGCACACCTAAAATCTTAATAAAGGATGTTGAGTCTCTCTATTACCCAAATCTTGTAATCTTAATTTATTAAATGTAGAATCAAGTTTGAAGTCTCTTCATACACTCAAATAGAGGTTAAAAAGGTTAAACAAGGTTGGGATTTAGGCAAGGATTAGTTTTGGTTAAAGATTAATTCAATTAAAGTTCGTCAAAAGAATAAATCGTGTTGTTCATCATTAAATCGGCCGATTTCCTTCAAGAACAGCCCGATTTTCCTATTGTCGCAAAACTAAAATCTAAACACTCAGGTTCCAAATGTTTGAATGAGTTCAGTCTATCATCATCTAAGCCTTAATCATCAACTATTCTCCCCAGAATCACAATGGTTTTAGCCAACCATTTTCAAAATCAAATCAAATAAAGATTGAGTGAAATAATTCAAATAAACCCGAATCTTGAATAAAAACTCAGTAACCTTCAAATCTGCAAACCAATCTCGAAACTAATCAATATATCTCTCAATTAACTCAATGTAGTGTTCAAAAACCACAAAGACTTCAATGGAACAAAGAAATCTCACAAATATGTTAAAGATTGACTTCCCGGCAAAAAGTGCTTCAATCCTTCTCCAAGAATCCTCAATCTCTCACTAACGTGTAAAGATTTCCCGCTGCGGCCCCCTCGTTTTCGTTCCTAGGGTTCCAACCTATAGTTTCTTGCTAATGGGCCGTTTGGCAAAACCCTCCTCGAGCCCAAAATTGATGGGCTTTGTGTCGTCTTTACCATTTGGCCGAAAAACAAAGAAAATCGGGCTGGCCGATTTATCCAATAAACCGTTCGATTTTTAATGATAAAAATCGTCCGATTTATATAGTAAATGGCACGATTTTCTTCAACAGAAAGTGCTCGTCTTTTGGCTTGTTTTCTTCCTCTTCTTTGTGCTTCTTTTACGCAACTCCTTTGCTTTTTGTGACTCCTCTAAGGCTCCATTAGCTTCATTAATGACCTTAGATGCTCCTTGCTCTACTTTTGCTTTCGAATCCACTCCATTTACCTATAATTCAACTAAAACTCGTGTAGACCTCTATTTCTGACATATTATTGAATAGAACACAAAAGGTACACAAGTTCTACCTAAATGCAAGGTAAATCGAGGTAAACCTCTACAATATGCATGATTATAATGGTATATAATTCATGTCATCAAAATACCCCATACTTGCCCCTTGCTTGTCCCTAAGCATGACTCAAATTTGGAATACAAGATTTCATGGATTATATATGTATGAAAACTCAAAAACTTTTCTTTTGAAAGTGCTTCTCCTTATTGGATCACCCTCAAAGTGATGTTCAAGGCATAGGAAGGCAAGGTATGTATCAATGGTAATAATAATATGGACTAACTCTCTTTTCTTTCTCAAAAACACGAATAAAGGACATGATAAAGATGTAGAGGTAATCAAAATCAAACAAGTCTAAGCCATGAAGTCTTAAATACATGCATAAAAGTCTCAAGGTCTTCTAATCAAAGATAAGGTCTAAGAAACGTGTTAAGGGAGGGAATTCTTTTAGGCAATTGTGGTGCTAATTCGGGAAAGAGAAACAACATAATACCTTCAAGAACTTTACTTCACCGCACATGCTTTACATGTAAAAGCTTTGCTTTCTTTATACTTTACTTTTTGAGAGTATGGATAGAGGTGCATAATAACCGAAGCCTAGGAGATCGGCGTTTCTCAATTTCGAGATGCCTCAAACCCTTGATGCACATACCATATCCCGTTAGGACTTGTCGTTCAATCGGACTTTGGCAAGACACAAACACCCGGCTATGTGAATGGTGTCGAGTTACTCATCCTCATGTTCAACGTCCCCAAACTTATGAATTGCTACACTTTCACTTAACACATTTTCAATGGCCCTCCCACATCAAACATGCCTTTTTTTCAATCACTTATCCTAATTCCCGGATGGTAAAAGGAGGGTTACATATTTCATTGAGGAGCTAGCATGATCAAGATGTGAAAAGAGAGAAGAAGTGAATTGCCTTGGTCATTCTTATATGATGCAAAAGAACTTGCAATATAGCTTTGACTATTATTTCATTCTCTTATCAAAACATCTAAATCATATAACTTATTCATGTGTTCAAGTAACAAAAGTACGCTCATTCATGCTATGATTAAAATCTCAACATAACCAAGTCATCTTTTTGGCTATACACATCACAATTCTCATCATAGAGGTCATTTCCATCATAAGAAGCACACAAATTTTTTTGAAAACTCATAGTAATTGATAAAGAGCATGCAAATGTGAATGTCATAGTGGAAAGCAAATAGTTCAAGAGTTATTACAAGCCAAATCATCAAAAGTAGTACAAAGTGCATAGAGTGCTAAGATGAAGTAAAAGATATTGTAAGTACCCCGACCCCATACTTAACATCCACATTGTCCCCAATGTGAAAATCAAGCATAAGATGGAGAAAAATACTTACAATGTAAAAGTAGTGGAAGCTCAATCCTCGGTCGGTGGTGGTGGAGGTGGAGGATACGGATACATCGGTGTACTAGGATCATAGAAGTGGCCGAACTGATGGTAGTATAAGTATCTCATCTGGCCGTCGTAAGCGGAGTGTCTAGCGTCCGTCTCCTGTCGGTACTCCTTGAACTGAGTGTTCAAGGTATCATAGTCGGTGTGGAGAGCGTGATAGTCGGTGCGGAGGCTCTGGAAGCTAGAGACTAAGTCTCTAAAGTGGCGGGGAAGTCGATGTCCTCGTCCATGGCATGGGGCATGTGCAAAAGAGTGGCAAGGTGGCTGCATGTCGTCCTCTGTCTCCTCAATGCCTCTACTAGTCCTGCTAGGTCCTGCACCATAAGTGTCGGTGTCCATGGCATCCGTGGCATGGCCACTATGAGTGTCACTCTCGAACTCGAACATGTTCCCCTGGTGTGCTCCATCCTCATCATCCTCCTCATCCTCAGTGTCACCTGCATCATCATCATAATACAAAGGAGGAGATATCTCCTCAAGCATCAATTCGAATGTCTCCGTCCAATTCCTCTTATTCCGAATAGTGTATTCGGACTTCCAAATGATCTCAGATGGCTTCTTCTTTGGATCCTTTGCCCATGGCATGGGCACATGAAGGGTTCCTCTCCCTCGAGGAATCAAAACCTGTCGAGCAACTAATCTCTGTGAACCTAAAGGCTGGGCACTCTCAGCTAGAGTGCAACCCAAGAAGTCTAACCCCAATGCCTTAGCCACATGAGTGACAAGGCCTCCAGCACAAATGTCACCCTTAGCCTTGTTGGCTATCTTTCCTAAATAGTCAGCAAGCATAGAGGTGATGTCGGGGATGGTGGTGCATGTCATACATTACAAGATGAAAAGCTCGTCAGCCTTAAGCTTATGTGGGGTCTCCGTCCGTGCAAATAAGCACTCACTAAGGATCCTATGTACTACCTTAAAGAAGAGGTTGTACATACTAGTCTCCTTCGAATTCCAGGGTCTCCACTTATCCCCACCATACTCTCCCACTGAAATGGTCTCCTAGAAGGCACTAGCACTAACTTCTCTCGCAAATGTGCCTGCATCAGAGTAGGAAAAACAAAACAAATCTCTAAAGGTATCAATAGACATAGCATGATTTTGGTTCATGAGGAGGAAGGTAACCATCCTCTCTCTAGGGTCATGCTCAAATGTGCTAAGGAACTCTAGGGTGATCTCGGTGTATGCATCTTCCCTAATCAAAGCAAACTGTCTCAGCCCAACTCTATCGAGCATCATATCCACATCCTCTCGAACAAACAAGGAGTCTAAGTCGTCTAGCACGATATATCGAGGAGGGGTGAATGGGCGATCTAAGATACGTTCATATCTTTTCTTGCGTTTGGATATGGGAGGTGGAAGCTTTTGAATGGTTTGAGAGGGTGGTGGAGGGGCTTTGGAAGAAGATCCCTTCTTATTCCCTGCATTTCTAGTTATTCTCTTCAAGACATCCATTTCTGTAACTAAAAATCGACCTGTTCTTGGGAAAAATCGGACGATTTTTCTGGGTTGAGTCGATTTTTCTGTCGATTTCAATGGTTCTCACAATTCTGTAAAGTTCTGACTAAATATCACCACATGCAGTCTCCTATAGTAATTCCTAAGCAAACCCCTCAATCAATCGCAGCCAACAAACAACTTCTAGGCAAGAATCAAATTCGAACGAAAAACTTAGGTTTCGGAATGAAAAACCTGAATTCCGGATGGATGAGTAGATTGCCGAGCTTGTTGTTGCTAGATCCTTGTTCCTTGTTGAAAATGCTTCAGTTTAGGGCCAAGAATCGTTCAAAACGGTAAAGGAATGACGAAATGAGAGGGTGGGCGATTTTTGGATCTTTTGAGAGAAGGAAATCGGGAATGGAGGTTTTGTGGAATGAGGGAATCGAGTGTTTAAGTCTTTATATAGGTTCGAGTTTTAATGAAGAAAATTGGCCGATTTATTTGGGCGATTTATTCGTTGGGACGATTTTCTTTCATTTTCTCAGAACATAATGAAAATCGGACGATTTTTATAGGGGGTCGATTTGGTGGGTCGATTTTTCTTCTTATTGTCAAAAATCGACTTGCTCTGTTCCTGAATTGAACGATTTGCTTTGTGTAACTCTATTTCCTTCCTTGTTCTTCTTGAAAATTTAGAATTGAACTAATTTAAGCTCCCCTACTTCATTGATCTCTCATTTTGGACCTAATTTCCTGTAATCATTGACACAACAAACCAAGAGTGCATCGAGGAACAAACAAAAGCGAAAATAAAAGAAACAAAGCAACTAATTTAAGCTAACTAAGTTATGAAAGAAGGGAAAAGTTATACTATCATGGGTTGCCTCCCAAGAAGCACTTGATTTATCATCTTTAGCTGGACGGTGTATGGTTTTATGTTCAATGGAGGAGGATAGGAGCTATCTCCTCAACCGGAGCTTCCGGTGTGTATTTCTTTAACCGTTGGCCAATAACTTTGAAATTTCCACTTTGTTCACCCCATACTTCAACTGCACCATGGGGGAAAATTCATTTAATTACATAAGGTCCTGTCCAACGGGATTTAAGCTTACCTGGAAATAGTCGAAGCCTCGAGTTGAATAGAAGGACTTGATCTCCTTCTTTCAGATCCTTTGGAATGATATGCTTATCATGTCAACGCTTCGTCCTTTCCTTGTAGAGCTTTGCGTTCTCGTACGCATTTAGCCGGATCTCATCCAGCTCGTTGATATCTAAGAGCCGCTTCTCGCCGGCTTCTTTCATGTCAAAGTTGAGCCATTTGATAGTCCAATATGCTTTATGCTCTAGCTCTACAGGAAGATGACAAGATTTACCATAAATGAGATTATATGGAGTCGTACCTATTGGTTTCTTAAAGGCAATCATGTACGCCCATAATGCATCGTCAAGCTTCATTGACCAATCCTTCCTTGTTTTAGAGACAGTTTTCTCTAAAATTCCCTTGATCTCTCTATTTGATATCTCAACTTGTCTGCTAGTTTGCGGATGATATGGTGTAGTTATCGTATGGGTCACCCCATACTTAGTCAATAGAGTCTCAAATCGACGGGCTGTGAAATGCGTTCCTCCGTCACTAATGATGGTTCAGGGAGTTCCGAACCTTGGGAAGATCGTTCTATTGAAGAACTTCACCACTACCATTGCATCATTAGTAGGAGAAGCGATTGCCTCAACCCATCTTGAGACATAGTCTACGGCAAGAAGTATATATTGGTTTCCGCAAGAAGATGGGAAAGGTCCCATAAAGTCTACTCCCATACATCAAAGATCTCTACTTCTTGTACGTTGTTTAGAGGCATCTCGTTCCTTCTAGATATATTACATGTCCTTTGACAAGCATCACAAGCAACAACATATTTTTGCACATCTTTGAATAGTGTAGGCCAAAAGAAGCCGGAACGAAGTACCTTAGCACAAGTCTTGTGGGAACTAGCATGTCCACCACACGGAAGAGAATGGCAATGGCGGATGACACTTTCCACCTCATCTTCTGGGATAAATCACTTGTATATTCCATCGGGACCTCTTTTGAATAGAAGAGGTTCGTTCCAATAGAAGTGCCGGACGTCCCTAAAGAACTTCTTTCTTTGAGCATACGAAAGTCCGGGGGGAATCTCTTGACAAACAAGGTAATTCACAATGTCAGCAAACCATGGATTATTACCTTTTGAGATGTGTTGAAGACACTCTTCAATCTCATGTAGCTGCTCATCAGGGAATCAGTCGTCTATAGGAAGTTCATCCGTCTCGTCGGTGAGGTGTGGAAGACGACTAAGATGGTCAGCAACGGAGTTTTCCGACCCCTTCTTATCACGAATCTCCAAATCAAACTCTTGTAAGAGTAAGATCCATCTTAGAAGCCTTGGCTTCGTATCCTTCTTCGTGAATAAGTAGTGAATTGCTGAATGGTCTATATAGACAATCACCTTTGCACCTACAAGATAGGAACAAAATTTTTCAAAAGCGTAAACTACAGCTAAGAGTTCCTTTTCCGTGGTGGCATAGTTGGATTGAGCCTCGTCTAGTGTCTTGCTAGCATAGTAGATGCCATGAGTGCGACCATCTTTCTTTTGTCCAAGTACGGCTCCTATAGCAACGTCGCTTGCATCGCACATGACCTCGAAAGGAAGAGTCCAATCAGGTGGTTGGATGATTGGTGCTGAAATCAAAGCCTCTTTGATCCTGCAAAAAGCATCTAAACAATCTTTCGAGAATTGAAAGTTGCGTCTTTCATTAAAAGATTAGTTAAGGGTTTTGAAATCTTAGAAAAATCCTTTATGAATCTCCTATAGAAGCCTGCATGTCCTAGGAAGCTTCTTATTACTTTTACAAAAGAGGGAGGAGGTAGCTTCTCAATAGTTTCTATCTTAGCTCTATCAACCTCTATTCCTCTTTGTGATACTAGATGACCTAACACAATCCCTTCACTGACCATGAAGTGACATGTTCGCTCCAAATGGTGTGTGCAAGCTTTAAATTTATAACCCTAGACTTAAGCTTAAAACAAGGATGCGAACCCGCAGTGTACGGGTCAATCGTAGTAAAAGCAAGAAAATTCCAGGGGTCGATCACACGGACTCGGTGAAACAAAGTCAATACGGTATGCTTTTATCAATACTACCCACAAGAGCAATTAACACAATCAAAGATGAATAAGAAGTCAATAAAGCAAACATGCAATTCTAGGGATTAAAGCATCTAGTTGTGGTTCCAACTCAAGATCTATAGATAAGCGGACAAAGCTGAGATTTTTGCTTGGGGAAGGTGTTACTAAAGTGGAGTAGATCACCGGGTAAGTCTCACTACACACTAATCCTAAACCGTAACTCCTATTACCGGGTAAGTCTCAAGGAATCAAGATAAAGAACTATAACCTCAAACTAACACATCATCTAAGGGAATAGAATCAACCTTTACCGGGTAAGTCTCAGGCTAACTCACAAAGATGGGATGGAAGCACACTCAAACCCCAATAAAGGTTAAACCTTTATTACCTACGCTTATGATCGTTGGTAAACAAACTAAGGAATTACCGGGTAAGTCTCATCCTAAGCTTGCATTGAACCAGGAAGATGTAATAAGAATAGGATTTAGCAAACTCTAACACTTAACTTTCAGTTTAGGATCGGATAAGTCACCTCGGTCAGAAGAATTCCACCCCGGCCGAGATGTTCATCAACCGAACGAGATGCTTAGGGTTAAGGTTAAAGACTCGAACTTTTAGGATCCTACTGGAATCTAAGATTATTCTATCATTGTTTTTCCCACAACCTTCAGCCAATCACCCTAGAATCACACAAGGAAATTAGCCACTCATCATCATAATGAAAGTATTAAATATATGGGAAGAAGGTGAATATTTGAACAAAGAAGAATTTAATGAAAAGACTTCAATAACTGAATCAAATATCACAACAAAGCGTTCCTTGGATAATAATCCAAAAAGACAAGACAACAATTGAGGGAATTGAAGACAATCTTACAAAACCCTTCAAAAAGCTATAAAAGCTATGGTCTTCAATCTTCCTTCAACCTTCAAAAAGGTTCTTCGAAAACTCCCAAATTGGAGTATACTGCGGCTGCGTGATTTCCGGTGTAAGCGGGCTGTATGCGGATGCCGGATTTGTGGAAAATCCAATCCTTTTTATAGGAAAAATAAACCTCCAAAGATAATAAATCTTAAGAAGATATTATCCCATAAATATAGGTAAAATATATATTCTGCATATCTCCTTCCTTCCAGAAGCCAAGCCCAAAAAATATAAGATCACTTTCCAAATTTAAAAGATCTCTTCCAAGAATAAAATATTCTCGCCGCGTCCTAGGTTTTCGCTTCGGTCGAGTCGGCGTCCCTGGATCACCTCGGTCGAGATGAATCTCTGGTTAACTGAGGTGAGTCTCAACTGGATGTGAAATCTCTTGAATCTGCTCCAAAGTGAATCTTCAATCCATGGCTATGCTCCCTGGATGTAGTTCCAAATGACTCATGACTCCTTTCTGCTCCTTTTTGATGCAAAACGTACTATTTTACCTGAAATTACAACGAAACTAGGTGTAGACCTCGATTCTCGCAAAGGTAGATGAAATGGTAGTAAAATCACATAATGTACATACAAACATGCAGATTATGAAAGATAAAACGTCCAAACAAACCCCAAAAACTAGACTATAATTCATGCTATCAAAATACCCCATACTTAGCCCTTGCTTGTCCCCAAGCAAGTTCCTCATATAGAAAACAAGATAGAATGGATTATAAGTCAAGAAAATCAATGAAAAAGCCTTTCAAAAACATTTGATGGTGTGCAACTATCATAGATCACTCTAAGAGAATACTTCCTGGAATTAAAAACTTAATATGCTCAAAACATTTTATAAATATAAGAAAGTTGTTCATCTTTGCATAAAATCATAGAATGTATAATAAATCATAATTATCAAAATTAATCATGTATAATCCAGTTTAAACCGCTAAGTCAATCAACAAGCTCAAGGTCTCAAGGGCTTCCCAAAAGATAAGGTCAAGAAACGTGTAGGGTAGGGATGTATGTAAGGTAATGTGGTGCTAGAATCCGGGAAAAGGATGAACTTCACTTTCACTTTGACTTGCAACATCTTCCACCAATAAGATTTGCTTATTTCACACTTTTTTTCTTTTACTTTACTTTTTGGGATGCATGGACAGAGGTGCACAATAACCGAAGCCTAGGAGATCCGCAATCATCAATTTCTCAAGATGCATCAAACCCTTGATGCACATACCATGACCCGTTAGGAATATCGCTCAATCCGACTTTGGCAAGACACAAACACCCGGCTATGTGAATGGTGCCGAGTTACTCATCTTCATGATTGACTTCCCCAAACCTATTATTGCTCTCTAAGACTTTCACTTCTAGCCACTTCTCAATTTTAACTTGCTTTCACCACTTCGCTTGCTTCCAAATTCCCGGATAGGTAAAGGGAGGCAAAATGTATATGAGGGGTTAAGCATGATCAAGAAGAAGAAGAAGAAAAGAATGAATTGCCTTGGTCTTTCCAAGAAGAAAGTGAGAGAACTTATCCTGCGGTGTCAACCTTCAAATTCAACATAATTTGGATAAAAACAAAGTATTAAACATGCCAATAATTTCAAACAAAGCATTTAGCAACTTAAACATATTATAAAACCTTTCAAACACATAAAGAATTTAAAACCAGTCAGTAAGCAAGATCTTCACTGAGATCATATCCAGATATACAACACAAAAATCGTTTTCGAAAACTCTCAGTTATCCCACCTCGGTCGAGGTGTTCTTGGTTCAACCGAGGTGAATCACCTCGTTCGGCCAATCTCACTCGGTCGAGGTCAAAAAATTTTTTTAAAAAACCATTTTTTTTTCGACGTTTTTCTCAATCAAATAACCTGTAGGTGTGCATGTAATATCAGATAATCATATAAATGCAGAAGTGAAGCATAAAATATCAAATAATACATAAACACCCCATACTTGAGACACACTGTCCCAGTGGGTCGAAATAAGTCTAAGGACAGGATACGCACCGAACATAGCTAAACTGCATGAAGAAGTAAGAAACAGCTCCCAGATAAGACCATCTCGGTTGGCGAAGTACATCTCGGTCGAGGTGTTCTGACAGTCCCCGAGATGTATCTCAGTAAAGCTCGTTTCCTCAACTTCTCGAAACTTCGTTCTTCTAGTGTAGCTCCTGAACTGTGATCCTTCCTTTTGGAATACCTGGTTGTTGTCTAGAGGAAAGCAAAAGCAAAAACTATCTAAGCTAGACTAGAAAGCGGGAAAGAAGAGCATTACCTTGGGTTGCCTCCCAAGAAGCGCTTGATTTAAGGTCGCTAGCTGGACCCTTCTCCATAGAATTACTCAATGTACCTTGAACACCATGGAGTGCTCATCACATCCATCATAAAATTCTTCCAAAAAGGTTCCGGTTCCTAATTTAACCGGCAAATGGTAAGATCTACGTACAAGCTTGTACGGTTTGATTCTCATCGGAATCCTTCTAGCCTTCCTGCACTTCAATGGGACATAATCTAGCCTTGCGTCCCATCCTTTCCTTGATCGAGAAAATAGTTTCTCGAGAATCATAGCAGCTTCCCCATCTATAGCTTGGGGATGGTACAGGGTCCTGAGCATGCGAGGGACCCCATACTTGAACAAATAACACTTCGTTGCCTTAGCGGTGAAGCGCTTGTTAACTTTACTCCTTATAATCCAAGGAGCATCTTCCTCCAACAATTTCAAGAGAGATTTCATCGTGATCTTAGGAGGTTCTTTCGGAAGAGACCTCCAACTCTCCGGTGCTTTCCTGAAAAATTCAGAAATTTTAATAGGAAATTCAAATGGAGTAAGAGAAATTACCTTGTAAAGTTTTCCAAAGTTCGAGACAAGTTTCGTGTTGGGTTGATAATCCACCCACGAAATCTCTCTCAGTTCTGCTAGTCTTCTTTCCACCTTGACCACATTCTCAGTAAATTGGCCAAAGTCTTCTGCATCCGCTTCTTCTGGTTCTGCAGGTTCTTCTTTCATCTCGACCGAGGTCACTTCCACCTCGACCGAGGTCTCAACAGTCAGATCGAGATCTTCCACATCTTCTACCTCAAAAGCTTCAGGAGAAACTTCTGGTTTGACTGGAGGTATGCTCGAAACGTGCAACACTTCCTTATGCTCCTCTTCTGGCTTAGCATAGGATAGGGTGCTTTCCTTGAGCTCCGTCACCTTCTTCATCAACTTCTCCAACCTAGATTCGAGAGAGTCTTCAAGAGGTTGCTCATAAGTCTTTCTAGGGACATTCTTCTCATCCCATATCGCAAGTTCACGCTGAATGGCTTCTTCTCTTTCCCATTCATTGTTGAACCAATAGAAGGAGTACTTTTCCTCCAAGTATTCATAATAATCCGCCCTAGCACTTTGTCTTGCTATCCAGGCTGGATCAAACATAACCATCAGAAATCCTGAAAACTACAAAACTCATAGAAAGAGTAGTTAGTAGCAATAGGGGCAATAGCCCCGAAAGCAAACCGAAACCGGCTCGGTCTAGACCAAGTCCCCGGCAACGGCGCCAAAAACTTGTTCGCTCCAAATGGTGTGTGCAAGCTTTAAATTTATAACCCTAGACTTAAGCTTAAAACAAGGATGCGAACCCGCAGTGTACGGGTCAATCGTAGTAAAAGCAAGAAAATTCCAGGGGTCGATCACACGGACTCGGTGAAACAAAGTCAATACGGTATGCTTTTATCAATACTACCCACAAGAGCAATTAACACAATCAAAGATGAATAAGAAGTCAATAAAGCAAACATGCAATTCTAGGGATTAAAGCATCTAGTTGTGGTTCCAACTCAAGATCTATAGATAAGCGGACAAAGCTGAGATTTTTGCTTGGGGAAGGTGTTACTAAAGTGGAGTAGATCACCGGGTAAGTCTCACTACACACTAATCCTAAACCGTAACTCCTATTACCGGGTAAGTCTCAAGGAATCAAGATAAAGAACTATAACCTCAAACTAACACATCATCTAAGGGAATAGAATCAACCTTTACCGGGTAAGTCTCAGGCTAACTCACAAAGATGGGATGGAAGCACACTCAAACCCCAATAAAGGTTAAACCTTTATTACCTACGCTTATGATCGTTGGTAAACAAACTAAGGAATTACCGGGTAAGTCTCATCCTAAGCTTGCATTGAACCAGGAAGATGTAATAAGAATAGGATTTAGCAAACTCTAACACTTAACTTTCAGTTTAGGATCGGATAAGTCACCTCGGTCAGAAGAATTCCACCCCGGCCGAGATGTTCATCAACCGAACGAGATGCTTAGGGTTAAGGTTAAAGACTCGAACTTTTAGGATCCTACTGGAATCTAAGATTATTCTATCATTGTTTTTCCCACAACCTTCAGCCAATCACCCTAGAATCACACAAGGAAATTAGCCACTCATCATCATAATGAAAGTATTAAATATATGGGAAGAAGGTGAATATTTGAACAAAGAAGAATTTAATGAAAAGACTTCAATAACTGAATCAAATATCACAACAAAGCGTTCCTTGGATAATAATCCAAAAAGACAAGACAACAATTGAGGGAATTGAAGACAATCTTACAAAACCCTTCAAAAAGCTATAAAAGCTATGGTCTTCAATCTTCCTTCAACCTTCAAAAAGGTTCTTCGAAAACTCCCAAATTGGAGTATACTGCGGCTGCGTGATTTCCGGTGTAAGCGGGCTGTATGCGGATGCCGGATTTGTGGAAAATCCAATCCTTTTTATAGGAAAAATAAACCTCCAAAGATAATAAATCTTAAGAAGATATTATCCCATAAATATAGGTAAAATATATATTCTGCATATCTCCTTCCTTCCAGAAGCCAAGCCCAAAAAATATAAGATCACTTTCCAAATTTAAAAGATCTCTTCCAAGAATAAAATATTCTCGCCGCGTCCTAGGTTTTCGCTTCGGTCGAGTCGGCGTCCCTGGATCACCTCGGTCGAGATGAATCTCTGGTTAACTGAGGTGAGTCTCAACTGGATGTGAAATCTCTTGAATCTGCTCCAAAGTGAATCTTCAATCCATGGCTATGCTCCCTGGATGTAGTTCCAAATGACTCATGACTCCTTTCTGCTCCTTTTTGATGCAAAACGTACTATTTTACCTGAAATTACAACGAAACTAGGTGTAGACCTCGATTCTCGCAAAGGTAGATGAAATGGTAGTAAAATCACATAATGTACATACAAACATGCAGATTATGAAAGATAAAACGTCCAAACAAACCCCAAAAACTAGACTATAATTCATGCTATCAAAATACCCCATACTTAGCCCTTGCTTGTCCCCAAGCAAGTTCCTCATATAGAAAACAAGATAGAATGGATTATAAGTCAAGAAAATCAATGAAAAAGCCTTTCAAAAACATTTGATGGTGTGCAACTATCATAGATCACTCTAAGAGAATACTTCCTGGAATTAAAAACTTAATATGCTCAAAACATTTTATAAATATAAGAAAGTTGTTCATCTTTGCATAAAATCATAGAATGTATAATAAATCATAATTATCAAAATTAATCATGTATAATCCAGTTTAAACCGCTAAGTCAATCAACAAGCTCAAGGTCTCAAGGGCTTCCCAAAAGATAAGGTCAAGAAACGTGTAGGGTAGGGATGTATGTAAGGTAATGTGGTGCTAGAATCCGGGAAAAGGATGAACTTCACTTTCACTTTGACTTGCAACATCTTCCACCAATAAGATTTGCTTATTTCACACTTTTTTTCTTTTACTTTACTTTTTGGGATGCATGGACAGAGGTGCACAATAACCGAAGCCTAGGAGATCCGCAATCATCAATTTCTCAAGATGCATCAAACCCTTGATGCACATACCATGACCCGTTAGGAATATCGCTCAATCCGACTTTGGCAAGACACAAACACCCGGCTATGTGAATGGTGCCGAGTTACTCATCTTCATGATTGACTTCCCCAAACCTATTATTGCTCTCTAAGACTTTCACTTCTAGCCACTTCTCAATTTTAACTTGCTTTCACCACTTCGCTTGCTTCCAAATTCCCGGATAGGTAAAGGGAGGCAAAATGTATATGAGGGGTTAAGCATGATCAAGAAGAAGAAGAAGAAAAGAATGAATTGCCTTGGTCTTTCCAAGAAGAAAGTGAGAGAACTTATCCTGCGGTGTCAACCTTCAAATTCAACATAATTTGGATAAAAACAAAGTATTAAACATGCCAATAATTTCAAACAAAGCATTTAGCAACTTAAACATATTATAAAACCTTTCAAACACATAAAGAATTTAAAACCAGTCAGTAAGCAAGATCTTCACTGAGATCATATCCAGATATACAACACAAAAATCGTTTTCGAAAACTCTCAGTTATCCCACCTCGGTCGAGGTGTTCTTGGTTCAACCGAGGTGAATCACCTCGTTCGGCCAGAATCTCCCCGGTCGAGGTCAAAAATTTTTTTTTTTTTTTTTTTTTTTTAAACCAA
>BSUD01000008.1:20349701-20375308 GCA_033239045.1 Fagopyrum esculentum | reverse complement strand
GAGGTCAAAAATTTTTTTTTTTTTTTTTTTTTTTTAAACCAATTTTTTTTTTCAGTTTCGACGTTTTTCTCAATCAAATAACCTGTAGGTGTGCATGTAATATCAGATAATCATATAAATGCAGAAGTGAAGCATAAATAAAATATCCGATGAAATGTCATACATCAAAAGTAGTCGAATACATCACGTAGTCAAATAACAAACACCCCATACTTGAGACACACTGTCCCAGTGGGTATAATAAAAGTCTAAATAAAAGAGGACTCACCGGATGAGAGCCGAACTGCATAAAAAATATAATAAATAAACCCTGCAGCTCTTCAGTAATCCTGATCCGGCGGTGGTGGTGGAGGTACATAAGGATGCTGGGTCGGATCAAACGGATAGCCCATAGTCTGCTGGAACTGTAGCTCCATCATCCTACGCTGATAGTGCTGCCCCTCCAACATCTGCTGAGTCCAGCTGTCAAGGTATCGGTGCTGGGCGGCAAATCTCTCATGTATGTCCACTGTAAGGGCAGCGTATGAGTCTATCATCTGATTTGTCAAGTCGTCGATCCGACGATGAGCCTCTGCATCTCTATGACGGCGTGTCCGACGCCTAGCAGATCTAGCGGGAGGTGCAGCAGGTGCAGGCTCAGTATCCTCCTCGTCATCTAAATCAATAATAGGTGGCGCGCTCGTCCCAGCTGTATCTGTCCCTGTGTCCATCCGGACACCGCCTCCTCTCTCATCCACTGTCTCATCATCGTCGTCATCCTCATCCTCAGCCTCCTCCTCAACCTCAGCAGGGGCAGCTGCTCCCTCTCTGTAATCCTCCATAAGTGGACCCCAAGCAGTCTGCCAGAAATGTGGATCAAAGACAGAGAATTGGGCAGACCATCTGATGCCCTGAGGTGCAGTCAACTCCCATGGCATAGCGACGTAAGGTATAGTCAAACCACGGGGAACTAGAATCCTCCGTGTAATCATCTCCTGTAGTCCGAGCGGCTTGGCAGCCGCCACCATGGTACACCTACTCAGATCCATATCCTGATACGTAGCGATATGGGTCACTATCCCTCCGCAGCATATATCTCCCTTCCCTTTGGCCTTTGATCCTGTGCAGATCCTCTGCCAGCATCAATCCAAAGTCAGGGTATCCACTTGTGACCATGCAGTATAAAGAGAAGAGCTCCCCCTGTCGGACCTTCTGGGGCGTCTCAGTACGCGCCAGAAGCGTCTCGCTGAAGATCCTGTGTACCAACCGAAAAGCTAGATGATAGATAAGCTTCGCCCTGGAATCACCAGGGCGCCACCTGTCTGCATGCCTCGTGATGTGGGCGATCTGACCCCAGAACTCTCTAGCTACAGCTCGGGTCGGGAAATCTACAGCGGTGGGGGCAGGGAAGCCAAAAATGTCTCTCCAATAGTCAAGAGGTACTAGGTAGTTCCGGTTCATCAACCGGTACTTCACAGCCCTCTCTGTGGGGAGGTAAGTGAAGGAACTGACAAACTCGAGGGTCGGCTCAAGGTAGGCTGGGGCTCGGATCTCAGTAAACTGATCCAGCCCGACTGTGGTGATCATCCTCCTAAGCTCTCCATCTACGTGGAGACAATCAAAGGCAGAAACGTCCAGAAATCTAGGAGCGAAACTGGACGACTAGCAATACGATCATAATCTACCCGGTGTCTCTCGTGGATCACCGGGATAGAAGGTCGGGATGAGGAAGAAGAAGGGGAAGGAGAGGATCTATCCCTAAGGGCTAAAAATCTGTCAGAACTCATCTTCAAACTGCACTGTCAGACTACCTCGGTCGACTGACAAACTCCAAGAATCACCTCGACCGAGGTGCAGAACGACTGGACCGAGGCGAAGGCAGTGCGATTTCAACTCTCTGATTTTCAGTTCTTTTCCCCCAAAAATCACTACCGATGCTTCCTAAGGGGTACTTAAAGGTTTCCTCAACAGAATCAAGGGCAACCAAAGCCCAAATATCAGTAAACGAACGAGTTTAGGTTTTCGAACGTTTTTACCTCGTTTCGGTCGAAACGCTCAAATTTCTTGCAGATCTGTAGTTGCAATCGACTCCTCTATCCTTCAATCTCGGTTTGGAAGTAGAAATTGTTGAAAACAAGCAAGAAACGAGATGAGCGAGGTGCTTCTGTCCGCCGCGGTCGAGGAGGGTAAAAAAAAGTGAAAATGTAATTTTTCCCCTTTTATACTGTTACTGGATCTGCTGTCACCTCGGTCGAGATGGTCTCGACTGGCCCGAGGTGGTATGGACCGAGGCGGTTCTGCAGAAACCCTAGTCGCCTCGGTTGCTTCAAGAATCAACTCGGTCGAAGTGCTCTGACAGTGACCGAGGTGCTTCTGTCTTCTCAGAATCTCGAACTTCTGTCCTTCCAGATGTGCTTCTTCCTGTTGTCTGTCCAGAACGCCAAAAACAAAACAAAGCAAAGCAAAAGCAAAAACTATCTAAGCTAGACTAGAAAACGGGAAAGAAGAGCATTACCTTGGGTTGCCTCCCAAGAAGCGCTTGATTTAAGGTCGCTAGCTGGACCATGATGCGTCTCAAACGAGGTATATCGGTGCAACCTCCTCAACTGGTGTTTCCGGTTGGTACTTCTTAAGCCTATGACCGTTGACCTTGAAGCTTCCGCTTGTTTCTCCCCATATCTCAAATGCACCATGAGGGAAAACATGTTTCACAACGTAAGGTCCGGTCCATCTAGATTTCAACTTACCTGGAAAAAGACGGAGGCGGGAGTTGAAGAGTAGAACTAAATCTCCCTCGTTAAGCTCCTTTGGAACGATACGCTTGTCATGCCATCTCTTCGTTCTTTCCTTGTAGATTTTGGCATTCTCATAGGCGTTCAATCGCAGCTCTTCCAGCTCGTTAAGCTCCAATAGTCGTTTCTCGCCAGCCTCCTTGATGTCAAAGTTCAACCATTTGATAGCCCAATACGCCTTGTGCTCCAACTCAACGGGCAAATGGCAAGACTTTCCATATACCAAATTATAAGGGGTGGTACCTATGGGAGTCTTGAATGCTGTCTTGTACGCCCAAAGAGCATCGTCCAATTTCATGGACCAATCCTTCCTCATTCTAGAGACGGTCTTCTCCAAAATTGCCTTGATTTCTCTATTCGAGATCTCGACCTGTCCACTAGTTTGAGGGTGATAAGCGGTTGATACCATGTGGGTTACCCCATACTTCGATAGAAGTGCCTTAAACTTCCGGTTGATGAAATGCGTTCCTCCATCGCTGATGATGATGCGTGGAGTTCCAAATCGTGGAAAGATAGTTCTATTCAAGAACTTCACAACCACCTTGGCGTCGTTAGTGGGAGAAGCAATGGCTTCAACCCATCTAGAGACGTAATCAACGGCAAGGAGAATGTAGAGGTTTCCTCCGGAGGATGGGAAAGGTCCCATGAAGTCAATCCCCCATACATCAAAGATTTCCACTTCTTGGATGTTATTAAGTGGCATCTCGTTCCTCCTTGATAAGTTCCCTGTTCTTTGGCATGCATCACAAGAAACAACAAAAGATTGCACATCCTTAAATAATGTAGGCCAAAAGAAACCGGAACGCAATACCTTAGCGCATGTTTTATCGGTGCTAGCATGTCCTCCACAAGGAAGTGAATGACAATGCCTTATGACGCTAATAACTTCATCTTCCGGGATGCACCTTCGAAGCATCCCATCCGGTCCGCGCTTGAATAGCAGCGGCTCATCCCAATAGTAATGTTGCACTTCCTTGAAGAATCTCTTCTTTTGAGAGTATGTCAATCCGGGCGGCATTTCCTGGCAAACAAGATAATTCACAATATCAGCATACCAAGGACCTTTATTATCAGAAAGTTGGTGGAGGGAATGATCCGCCAACTGTGGGTGAATATCAGAGAAGGGAGTAAGAAAATTGTTATTCTCAGCAATCTCAGTTGACGTCATCTCGCTGTCGACCTCGATCGAGGCGCAAAGGCGTTGACCGAGGTGTTCTTCAGACGCCTCGCTCCGTCCAGAAAGTGCCCTGGTCGAGGTACTGCTACTGGAACCGAGACTGGAGATCTTCGTCTCCTGGACTAGCTTCTCAGTTTTAGCTCCTGGATCTTCTTCCAGTGCCTTCAAGCTCCGTATATCTGCATCACGAGAAGCATCTATACCTTCCTCCATTAAACTGAAGCTAATAACTCTTTCGAGTGGATCGTTAATGAGGATAGAGCTCACCAATTCCCTTGATTCTTCTTCATCGTAGATGTTGAAGATATCATCAGTTAGTTGCTCCCCTTTCATGGCCGTAAGTAGTGCGAACTCTACCTCATCGCCACCAACGTTGAATTTCAACTTGGCGTTCTTGCAATCCACATTGCAACCTGAAGTTGCTAGAAATGGCCTCCCGAGAATGATAGGAACAGGATAATCTGCGGGAATGTCAAGTACGACAAAATCTATAGGTAGATAGAAGTTACCTAACTTGACCGGAACGTCCTCCAAAATGCCCACGGGATGGGTGATGGAGCGATCCGCCATGTAAAGTCGAATCTTGACCGGCTTGGGCTCTCCAAGACCAATCTTAGTGCATAGCTCCAGCGGAATGATGCTCACGCTGGCTCCTAGATCACAAAGGGCTTCACAAGTGACATCCCCGACTTGAATGGGAATGCAAAATGAGCCGGGATCTCTCAACTTAGGTGGCATCTTTTCCTTCATGATCTTGATAAGCTCCGAAGATTTAGATGTCATCCTAACTTCACCAACATCCTCCAGCTTCCTCTTCCTTGATAAGATTTCTTTTAAGAACTTCCCATAGGCGGGCATACCTAGAATGGCATCAAGGAAGGGAATGTTAATATGTAGCTTATTCATCAAGTCAAGAAACTTACCGAAGTGCTTGTCTAGATGTGCTCTGGCTCTGGATTGAGGGAATGGAAGTGGTGGCTTATATGCAGGAGGTGGAACATAAGTTTCTGTCGTTCCTCCTGCTTTCTGTTGCTCCGCCTCGGTTGGCATCTCGGTCGAGGTGTTCTTCGACTGGGTCTGGACCGAGGTGGTCTGCATCGAGCGAGGTACTGGATCTGCAGTTTTGAGTCCACTCCTCGTCGTTATGGCCATGCACTGGCCCTTAGGGTTAGTTTCCGTCTTTGCTGGAAGCTTCCCTGGATCTCTTGGCGCTTCATTCGCCCTATTAGCAAGTTGTTGTTCAAGGGACTTTTGGGCCCTCGAAAATGAAGTCATAGAATTCTCCATAGCACTAAGCTTGATCAAGATTGCCTCCAGGACTGCGTCCTTCTTTTCCGGTTGAGACGAACTTGATCCTTGCCCTTGGCTCTTCAATGGAGTGGAAGAAGAAGAAGGAGAAGAGAGGAAAGGGTTAGAGGAATCATTAGAGTTGGGGTTTGAATAATTGTTACCGTGGTTTTGATTATTCGCCCTCCAGTTGTTGCTATTGGATCCTCTATTGTTGTTGTTGTAGTTGTTATTTCGGGGTCCGTTGTTGTTGTTACGGTACTCGTTATTGTTGTTGTTGTTCCTTTGCCCTTGCTCTTCCTTCTTGGTTTGAGCCATCAAGAGCTCCTTCAATTGCTTCACGTCGTTCTTCAAGGATGTGAGTTGGTTGTTGTTGGGTTGAGTCTCTTGAAAGTTGACTCTTTTAACTCCACCTTCAGCTCCTTGGTGGGTGTACTTCTCCATGTGCAAGGCTTGCTTCTCAATGAAGTCCCAAGCCTCGTCAACCGCCATGTCCATGAAGGTACCGGCGGAGAGTAGTTGGAGATTGAACTGGGTGCTTCCGTCCAGCCCTTTGAAGTAAATCTCCAACAACTCGATCTTTGGAATCCCATGATGTGGGCAATCCAAAAGGATATCCTTGAACCGCTCCCAAGATTTGGACAAGCTCTCCTTGTCCTTCATGATGAAAGCGTTGATCTTCCCTCTCATTTCAGCGGTCTTTGAGGGGGGAAAGAATTTGGTCAAGAATTCTGTAGTCATCTCCTCCCATGTGCTAATTTTTCCTGGAGGAAGAGATTGATACCAAGTAAGAGTTCTATCTTTTAAAGAAAAGTAAAAAGGTCTTAGCTTGTAGTTGTTGTTCTCAATTCTGGGAGGTCGCAAGGTTTCCATCAAGATCTCGTAGTTTTGAAGATGTTGATGTGGCGACTCCTTCTCCAGCCCTCCGAATTGGCATTAGGGAATCATGGCTAGAACTTGCGGTCGAAGTTCGTAGTCATGATCCGCTAGATCTCCTAGGTTCACTCCTGGACGCCTCAGCTGTTGATTAGGGTCCATCCTTTGACCTAGGGTTTGTGGGATTCCTGCAAGAAGAACATCTCGGACTGGTATCCGAGGTGGAAGTACATCGGCCGGGGCGTCAGGTATTGGAATCTGCCTCGGTCGAGGATCAACTACTGGATCCTGCATCGGTCGAAGTAGAATCTGGTTTCGAATGGCAGCAATCTCAGCCTCGATTGCTGCAGTTCTGGTGCGATTCTCCTCTTTCTCTTGCATGAGTTCTTCCTTGCTGAGGCGCAGCAGCTCCTGCGTCTCTCTCAATTGGGCCGCAAGATCGCGATCGTCTTGTTGGGCCATCTTTGCTTCTCTTAAGCGTCTCTTGTATGTCTTTTCTGGTTCGGGATCGTAAGGAACGATTTCCTTCCCAGTGCGGGTTCTTCGCATATACCTAAGAAAGAACCTGCAAAAGTCACTCAAGTAGAGTGGTTAGACAAAACGGGGCAAATGCCCCAAGAGCAAACCGTACCGGCTCGGTCTAGACCAAGTCCCCGGCAACGGCGCCAAAAACTTGTTCGCTCCAAATGGTGTGTGCAAGCTTTAAATTTATAACCCTAGACTTAAGCTTAAAACAAGGATGCGAACCCGCAGTGTACGGGTCAATCGTAGTAAAAGCAAGAAAATTCCAGGGGTCGATCA
Source organism: Fagopyrum esculentum (assembly GCA_033239045.1). NCBI lineage: Eukaryota > Viridiplantae > Streptophyta > Magnoliopsida > Caryophyllales > Polygonaceae > Fagopyrum > Fagopyrum esculentum. The sequence goes on along the minus strand of BSUD01000008.1, from coordinate 20,368,396 downwards.
CACGGACTCGGTGAAACAAAGTCAATACGGTATGCTTTTATCAATACTAACCACAAGAGCAATTAACACAATCAAAGATGAATAAGAAGTCAATAAAGCAAACATGCAATTCTATGGATTAAAGCATCTAGTTGTGGTTCCAACTCAAGATCTATAGATAAGCGGACAAAGCTGAGATTTTTGCTTGGGGAAGGTGTTACTAAAGTGGAGTAGATCACCGGGTAAGTCTCACTACACACTAATCCTAAACCGTAACTCCTATTACCGGGTAAGTCTCAAGGAATCAAGATAAAGAACTATAACCTCAAACTAACACATCATCTAAGGGAATAGAATCAACCTTTACCGGGTAAGTCTCAGGCTAACTCACAAAGATGGGATGGAAGCACACTCAAACCCCAATAAAGGTTAAACCTTTATTACCTACGCTTATGATCGTTGGTAAACAAACTAAGGAATTACCGGGTAAGTCTCATCCTAAGCTTGCATTGAACCAGGAAGATGTAATAAGAATAGGATTTAGCAAACTCTAACACTTAACTTTCAGTTTAGGATCGGATAAGTCACCTCGGTCAGAAGAATTCCACCCCGGCCGAGATGTTCATCAACCGAACGAGATGCTTAGGGTTAAGGTTAAAGACTCGAACTTTCAGGATCCTACTGGAATCTAAGATTATTCTATCATTGTTTTTCCCACAACCTTCAGCCAATCACCCTAGAATCACACAAGGAAATTAGCCACTCATCATCATAATGAAAGTATTAAATATATGGAAGAAGGTGAATATTTGAACAAAGAAGAATTTAATGAAAACACTTCAATAACTGAATCAAATATCACACAAAATCGTTCCTTGGATAATAATCCAACAAGACAAGACAATCAAGGAAAGGAATTGAAGACAATCTTACAAAACCCTCCAAAAAGCTATAAAGCTATAGTCTTCAAATCTTCCTTCAACCTTCAAAAAGGTTCTTCAACTCTCTCCCAAATTGGAGTATGATGCGGCTGCTGCGTATTCTTTGCTGTAATCGAGATCGTATGCGGTGTATGCAGCCTCTAAGCATCATCGGATTTGTGGAAAATCCAACCCTTTTTATAGGAAAAATAACCCTCCAAAGATAATAAATCTTAAGAAGATATTATCCCATAAATATAGGTAAAATATATATTCTGCATATCTCCTTCCTTCTAGAAGCTCAGCCCAAAAATATAAGATCACTTTCCAATTTTAAAAGATCTCAGCCAAGAATAAAATATTCTCGCCGCGTCCTAGGTTTTCGCCTCGGTCGAGTCGGCTTCTCTGGATCGCCTCGGTCGAGATGAATCTCTGGGCAACCGAGGTGATCATAACTGAGTGTAGAATCTCTCAAAAACTGGTCCAAAGTAAATCTTTAATCCATGGTTGTGCTTCCTGAATGTAGCTCCAAATGACTCTTGACTCCTTTTGCTCCTTTTTGATGCAAAACGTACCATATTACCTGCAATTACAACGAAACTAGGTGTAGACCTCGATTCTCGCAAAGGTAGATGAAATGGTAGTAAAATCACATAATGTACATACAAACATGCAGATTATGAAAGATAAAACGTCCAAACAAACCCCAAAAAATAGACTATAATTCATGCTATCAACTTCTTTCTTCACGACCTCTTTCATGACCGGATTTAACCGTCTTTGAGGTTGACGTGAAGGCTTGTAATCCTCTTCCATTAAAATTTTATGCATGCAGAAAGAGGGTTTAATGCCAATAAGATCATCCGTGGTGTAACCTATGGCTTTTCGATGCTTTCTCAGGACATGCATTAGTTTAGTTAATTCAGAATCGGAGAGGGAAGCGCTAACAATAACGGGATAAGTAGAATCCGGCCCAAGAAAGATATACCTCAAGTGACTAGGGAGTTGTTTAAGCTCCACAACTGGGGGTGCTTTCTGGGAGGGATCTGTGCTTCCTCTTTCCAGTGGAGTGGTGTCAGAAACTGGACTAGATGCAGTCTTAGTTTGAATCGTCTCGCTGTCGACCTCGATCGAGGCGCAAAGGCGTTGACCGAGGTGTTCTTCAGACGCCTCGCTCCGTCCAGAAAGTGCCCTGGTCGAGGTACTGCTACTGGAACCGAGACTGGAGATCTTCGTCTCCTGGACTAGCTTCTCAGTTTTAGCTCCTGGATCTTCTTCCAGTGCCTTCAAGCTCCGTATATCTGCATCACGAGAAGCATCTATACCTTCCTCCATTAAACTGAAGCTAATAACTCTTTCGAGTGGATCGTTAATGAGGATAGAGCTCACCAATTCCCTTGATTCTTCTTCATCGTAGATGTTGAAGATATCATCAGTTAGTTGCTCCCCTTTCATGGCCGTAAGTAGTGCGAACTCTACCTCATCGCCACCAACGTTGAATTTCAACTTGGCGTTCTTGCAATCCACATTGCAACCTGAAGTTGCTAGAAATGGCCTCCCGAGAATGATAGGAACAGGATAATCTGCGGGAATGTCAAGTACGACAAAATCTATAGGTAGATAGAAGTTACCTAACTTGACCGGAACGTCCTCCAAAATGCCCACGGGATGGGTGATGGAGCGATCCGCCATGTAAAGTCGAATCTTGACCGGCTTGGGCTCTCCAAGACCAATCTTAGTGCATAGCTCCAGCGGAATGATGCTCACGCTGGCTCCTAGATCACAAAGGGCTTCACAAGTGACATCCCCGACTTGAATGGGAATGCAAAATGAGCCGGGATCTCTCAACTTAGGTGGCATCTTTTCCTTCATGATCTTGATAAGCTCCGAAGATTTAGATGTCATCCTAACTTCACCAACATCCTCCAGCTTCCTCTTCCTTGATAAGATTTCTTTTAAGAACTTCCCATAGGCGGGCATACCTAGAATGGCATCAAGGAAGGGAATGTTAATATGTAGCTTATTCATCAAGTCAAGAAACTTACCGAAGTGCTTGTCTAGATGTGCTCTGGCTCTGGATTGAGGGAATGGAAGTGGTGGCTTATATGCAGGAGGTGGAACATAAGTTTCTGTCGTTCCTCCTGCTTTCTGTTGCTCCGCCTCGGTTGGCATCTCGGTCGAGGTGTTCTTCGACTGGGTCTGGACCGAGGTGGTCTGCATCGAGCGAGGTACTGGATCTGCAGTTTTGAGTCCACTCCTCGTCGTTATGGCCATGCACTGGCCCTTAGGGTTAGTTTCCGTCTTTGCTGGAAGCTTCCCTGGATCTCTTGGCGCTTCATTCGCCCTATTAGCAAGTTGTTGTTCAAGGGACTTTTGGGCCCTCGAAAATGAAGTCATAGAATTCTCCATAGCACTAAGCTTGATCAAGATTGCCTCCAGGACTGCGTCCTTCTTTTCCGGTTGAGACGAACTTGATCCTTGCCCTTGGCTCTTCAATGGAGTGGAAGAAGAAGAAGGAGAAGAGAGGAAAGGGTTAGAGGAATCATTAGAGTTGGGGTTTGAATAATTGTTACCGTGGTTTTGATTATTCGCCCTCCAGTTGTTGCTATTGGATCCTCTATTGTTGTTGTTGTAGTTGTTATTTCGGGGTCCGTTGTTGTTGTTACGGTACTCGTTATTGTTGTTGTTGTTCCTTTGCCCTTGCTCTTCCTTCTTGGTTTGAGCCATCAAGAGCTCCTTCAATTGCTTCACGTCGTTCTTCAAGGATGTGAGTTGGTTGTTGTTGGGTTGAGTCTCTTGAAAGTTGACTCTTTTAACTCCACCTTCAGCTCCTTGGTGGGTGTACTTCTCCATGTGCAAGGCTTGCTTCTCAATGAAGTCCCAAGCCTCGTCAACCGCCATGTCCATGAAGGTACCGGCGGAGAGTAGTTGGAGATTGAACTGGGTGCTTCCGTCCAGCCCTTTGAAGTAAATCTCCAACAACTCGATCTTTGGAATCCCATGATGTGGGCAATCCAAAAGGATATCCTTGAACCGCTCCCAAGATTTGGACAAGCTCTCCTTGTCCTTCATGATGAAAGCGTTGATCTTCCCTCTCATTTCAGCGGTCTTTGAGGGGGGAAAGAATTTGGTCAAGAATTCTGTAGTCATCTCCTCCCATGTGCTAATTTTTCCTGGAGGAAGAGATTGATACCAAGTAAGAGTTCTATCTTTTAAAGAAAAGTAAAAAGGTCTTAGCTTGTAGTTGTTGTTCTCAATTCTGGGAGGTCGCAAGGTTTCCATCAAGATCTCGTAGTTTTGAAGATGTTGATGTGGCGACTCCTTCTCCAGCCCTCCGAATTGGCATTAGGGAATCATGGCTAGAACTTGCGGTCGAAGTTCGTAGTCATGATCCGCTAGATCTCCTAGGTTCACTCCTGGACGCCTCAGCTGTTGATTAGGGTCCATCCTTTGACCTAGGGTTTGTGGGATTCCTGCAAGAAGAACATCTCGGACTGGTATCCGAGGTGGAAGTACATCGGCCGGGGCGTCAGGTATTGGAATCTGCCTCGGTCGAGGATCAACTACTGGATCCTGCATCGGTCGAAGTAGAATCTGGTTTCGAATGGCAGCAATCTCAGCCTCGATTGCTGCAGTTCTGGTGCGATTCTCCTCTTTCTCTTGCATGAGTTCTTCCTTGCTGAGGCGCAGCAGCTCCTGCGTCTCTCTCAATTGGGCCGCAAGATCGCGATCGTCTTGTTGGGCCATCTTTGCTTCTCTTAAGCGTCTCTTGTATGTCTTTTCTGGTTCGGGATCGTAAGGAACGATTTCCTTCCCAGTGCGGGTTCTTCGCATATACCTAAGAAAGAACCTGCAAAAGTCACTCAAGTAGAGTGGTTAGACAAAACGGGGCAAATGCCCCAAGAGCAAACCGTACCGGCTCGGTCTAGACCAAGTCCCCGGCAACGGCGCCAAAAACTTGTTCGCTCCAAATGGTGTGTGCAAGCTTTAAATTTATAACCCTAGACTTAAGCTTAAAACAAGGATGCGAACCCGCAGTGTACGGGTCAATCGTAGTAAAAGCAAGAAAATTCCAGGGGTCGATCACACGGACTCGGTGAAACAAAGTCAATACGGTATGCTTTGATCAATACTAACCACAAGAGCAATTAACACAATCAAAGATGAATAAGAAGTCAATAAAGCAAACATGCAATTCTATGGATTAAAGCATCTAGTTGTGGTTCCAACTCAAGATCTATAGATAAGCGGACAAAGCTGAGATTTTTGCTTGGGGAAGGTGTTACTAAAGTGGAGTAGATCACCGGGTAAGTCTCACTACACACTAATCCTAAACCGTAACTCCTATTACCGGGTAAGTCTCAAGGAATCAAGATAAAGAACTATAACCTCAAACTAACACATCATCTAAGGGAATAGAATCAACCTTTACCGGGTAAGTCTCAGGCTAACTCACAAAGATGGGATGGAAGCACACTCAAACCCCAATAAAGGTTAAACCTTTATTACCTACGCTTATGATCGTTGGTAAACAAACTAAGGAATTACCGGGTAAGTCTCATCCTAAGCTTGCATTGAACCAGGAAGATGTAATAAGAATAGGATTTAGCAAACTCTAACACTTAACTTTCAGTTTAGGATCGGATAAGTCACCTCGGTCAGAAGAATTCCACCCCGGCCGAGATGTTCATCAACCGAACGAGATGCTTAGGGTTAAGGTTAAAGACTCGAACTTTTAGGATCCTACTGGAATCTAAGATTATTCTATCATTGTTTTTCCCACAACCTTCAGCCAATCACCCTAGAATCACACAAGGAAATTAGCCACTCATCATCATAATGAAAGTATTAAATATATGGGAAGAAGGTGAATATTTGAACAAAGAAGAATTTAATGAAAAGACTTCAATAACTGAATCAAATATCACAACAAAGCGTTCCTTGGATAATAATCCAAAAAGACAAGACAACAATTGAGGGAATTGAAGACAATCTTACAAAACCCTTCAAAAAGCTATAAAAGCTATGGTCTTCAATCTTCCTTCAACCTTCAAAAAGGTTCTTCGAAAACTCCCAAATTGGAGTATACTGCGGCTGCGTGATTTCCGGTGTAAGCGGGCTGTATGCGGATGCCGGATTTGCGGAAAATCCAATCCTTTTTATAGGAAAAATAAACCTCCAAAGATAATAAATCTTAAGAAGATATTATCCCATAAATATAGGTAAAATATATATTCTGCATATCTCCTTCCTTCCAGAAGCCAAGCCCAAAAAATATAAGATCACTTTCCAAATTTAAAAGATCTCTTCCAAGAATAAAATATTCTCGCCGCGTCCTAGGTTTTCGCTTCGGTCGAGTCGGCGTCCCTGGATCACCTCGGTCGAGATGAATCTCTGGTTAACCGAGGTGAGTCTCAACTGGATGTGAAATCTCTCGAATCTGCTCCAAAGTGAATCTTCAATCCATGGCTATGCTCCCTGGATGTAGTTCCAAATGACTCATGACTCCTTTCTGCTCCTTTTTGATGCAAAACGTACCATTTTACCTGAAATTACAACGAAACTAGGTGTAGACCTCGATTCTCGCAAAGGTAGATGAAATGGTAGTAAAATCACATAATGTACATACAAACATGCAGATTATGAAAGATAAAACGTCCAAACAAACCCCAAAAACTAGACTATAATTCATGCTATCATGACACTTTTCCCAGTTTAAAACTAAGTTAGTATCCTCACATCTCTTTAGAACTAATGAAAGGTTAGAGAGACAGTTATCAAAGGAAGAACCATATACCGAAAAGTCGTCCATGAAGACTTCCATGATATTCTATTCGGAGAAGATTGCCATCATACACCTTTGGAAGGTTGTTGGAGCGTTGCATAGACCGAATGGCAATCTTCTATAGGCGAACGTACCCCAAGGGCACGTGAAAGTCGTCTTCTCTTGATCATCCGGGTGAATGGGAATCTGAAAGAAACCACTATATCCATCTAGATAACAAAAGTAAGATTGATAACTTCCTAGTAGCCACGTTCAGCTTACGGTAGTCGATGCACATTCGCCACCCCGTAACTGTCCTTGTGGGAATAAGTTCGTTGTTTTTGTTGGCAACAACGGTAATGCCTCCTTTCTTTGGTACTACTTGTACTGGACTCACCCACTTGCTATCGGAAATAGGGAAGATGATACCTGCATCAAGTAGCTTAAGGATTTCTTTCTTCACGACCTCTTTCATGACCGGATTTAACCGTCTTTGAGGTTGACGTGAAGGCTTGTAATCCTCTTCCATTAAAATTTTATGCATACATAGGGAAGGTTTTATGCCTACCAAATCATCAATAGTATAGCCTAATGCTCTCCTATGTTGCCTTAGAACATTCATAAGCTTCTCTAGTGCAACACCATCTAATTTTGCATTAACTATAACCGGATATGTAGAATTGGTGCCAAGAAATGCGTACTTTAAGTGTGTAGGGAGGGGCTTCAATTCCAATGAGGGAGGTGCTTTGACCGATGATTCATGATCTTCTAATGTCATGGGAGAAGCCTTTGAAGGTGGGGAACGTGTATCACTAGTGTTGAGAACAACTGTAGTCAAGTTTGTAGGATCCGGAGAATTCTTCGATAAATCGACCTCCCCTGAAGAAAATTGGACGATTTGTGGGTCGATTTTTCTTCCTGTTGTCAAAAATCGGCTTACCTTTTCAGAAATCGAACGATTTATTTCGTGTAGGTCGATTTTTTCCACAGTTTCCGGGGTTAATTCTAGCTCTTGAATTCCTGCTCTTGGTTCTTCCTCCACATCTTCTAATGCTTTCACATCATCGTCACAATCATGTTCTACTCCTACCTCCATGATGCTCACACTAAGAACCTTTTGAAGAGGGTCTTTCATAAAGATTGAACTTACTACTTCTCTAGACTCTTCTTCATCAAAGATGTCAAAGACATCTTCTCTCAAGGTTGGTTCCTTGATTAAAGAGGAGAGTACGAACTCCACTTTCTCTTCACCTATATTGAAGGATAGCTGGCCATTCTTGCAATCTACCATGCATTCGGATGTTGCAAGGAATGGTCTCCCAAGAATGATGGGAAGTGGATAATCTGCAGGGATGTCAAGAACGACAAAACCTATAGGAATGTAAAACTTACCGAGTTTTACAAGAATGTCTTCTAATATCCCAATTGGCTTAGTGGTGGAACGATCAGCCATGTAGAGTGTTATCTTCACCGGTCTAGGCTCTCCTAGACCAACTGCCTTGCATAAAGCAAGTGGTATGATGCTCACACTTGCTCCAAGGTCGCAAAGTGCATCATAAGTAGCCTCTCCCAAAGTGATGGGTATGCAAAATGACCCCGGATCACGCAACTTAGGTGGTATATTCTCCGTCATAGTCTTGATGAGTTTGGATGATTCCATACTCATCTTGACTTCTCCAATGTCTTCCAATTTCCTCTTGTTAGAGAGGACCTCCTTGAGAAATTTCCCATAAGCTGGCATACCTAAAATTGCATCCATAAAAGATATATTAATGTGCAGCTTACTCATAAGCTCAATAAACTTACCAAAATGTTTATCTAAGCGTGCTCGCGCTCTAGATTAAGGAAATGGTAGAGGCGGTTTGTAGGCGGTAGGAGGATTTAAACATCTTCCTTCTCTTTTCCCTCTCCTTCTTTGGTGGTGGTTTCAACTACTTTAGGTTGAGGATCGGTAGTTGTTACACCACTCCTAGTAGTGATTGCCATAACCCTTCCCTTTGGGTTATCTTCCGTCTTCCCGGGAAGTTTCCCTTGATCTCTTGGAACTTCTCCGGCTTTGCTAAATACTTGGCTTTCCAAAGCTTCGTGAGCTTTATCAACTGAAGTTATATAGCTCTCCAATCCTTGTAGTTTCCCTAGGATCGTCTCCAACATGGGATCGGGTTTGTTCGATCCATTTGATGATTGTTCCTGGCTTTTCAAAGGAGTAGAAGAAGATGGAGGTGTTAGAGCTTTTTCAGCATGAAAATAAGGATTACCTGGATTTTGTTGATTTGACCTCCAATTGTTGCTATTGGAGTTCCTATCGTTGTTATTCCAGTTAGAGTTCCGGTTGTTGTTCCGGTAGTCATTCCTTTGATTGTTATCCCTTCACATATAGTTGGCTTCCTGCTCCTTAGTCTTTTGAAGACTCGTTTTGATTACTTCCTTCAACTCTTTCATCTCATTGTTGAGGGAAAATATTTGTGTTTGAGAAGCATGGTTCAACTTAGCTCCTGGATCACCTTGATTTCGGCTATTTGATTCCACCTTCCGGTGGGAATACTTCTCAATCAGTTGGGCTTGCTTCTCAATGAAGTCCCAAGCATCATCCTCTCTCATGTCCATGAATGTGCCACAAGAGAGAGATTGGAGGTTGAATTGTGTTTCCACATCCAATCCTTTATAGTAGATCTCCAATAATTCCAGTTTTGAAATGCCGTGGTGTGGGCAATCCAACAAGAGATCCTGAAACCTTTCCCAAGATTGAAACAAACTTTCGTTAGGTTTCATAGAAAACGAATTTATCTTACCTCTCAATTCCTCCGTTTTGAATGGCGGGAAGAACTTGGTGAGGAATTCCGAAGATAAATCCTCCCATGTGGCCAGCTTTGCAGTTGGAAGTGTTTGGTACCAAGCTAGAGCTTTGTCCTTCAAAGAAAAGAAGAACGGTTTGATCTTATAATTGCTTGTAGAAGCCTTCTTTGGCTTCATAGTCTCCATGAGAATCTCGAAATTCTGCAAGTGTTGATGTGGAGATTCAGCACTTGCTCCACAAACTGACTTTGGCGAACCATGGTGATAACTTGTGGTGAGAAACTAAACTCCTGGATGTCTTCACCTCCGAAATCCACACCTAGACGGCGTGGTTGCTGAATTGGATCCATCTGTTGCCCCAAAGTTTGGGGTCTATCACCTTCATTAGCAACTCTCACATCCCTAGCTGGGAAGCGAGGAACAACCGGTGTTCTTGGGTTGTTTTGAACAGGATGGATCACTCGATTGATCTCTTCAAGTTCCGGCATGTCCGGGTCGAGTTCTTCATCATCGGATGAATCATTCCTAATGGACTTAGTCGGTGTCTTGACTTTCTTCTTCTTCATGGATTCGTTCAATTCCAATTGCATGTCCATCATCATCGCTTTGAGTTCATCAATTTGAAATTGATTACTCGTTTCAGCTTCTATACGAGCTTTCTCACTCAACCTTAGTTGATGTTGAGTTTCATCCAACTCAGCCTGGATGTTTCTCTCGTTATTTTCAGCCATTTTCTTTTCCTTCAACTTTCTTCTTAAAGTTTTCTCCAATTTGACATCGAAAGGAACTAGATCTTTAGTGGATCTAGTATTTTGCATATACCTAAAGAACCTGCAAAGATCACTCAAGTAGACTAATCAAATCACAAGAGCAAGAGCTCTCAAGCTAGACAACCGAAAACCGAATTTGGTCTAGACCAAATCCCCAGCAACGGCGCCAAAAACTTGTTCGCTCAAAAGTGTGTGCGTCAAAGTCTTAAAATTTATATCTAGAACTCAAAGCAAAGCGAACCCACAGTGTACGGATCGGCTGTAGTAAGGTATGAATTCCAGAGTCGAACTCAGGGATTTGGTGAGAGTAAATTCAAATTCAATTATCTAGCGAAAATGCAAAAGCTTTTGTGATTAATAAATGGGGAAATGATTCCAAGGATTCAAGTATCCAACTGCGGCTTTTGATTCAAGACACTTCTAAGGATATAAGGACAGAGTTTATATTGCCAAGATTATGTATTCAAAGGTAGGTATCGTACGGTGAAGTTCCGAAACCTATTTATCTAATCCAAAGGTTCTCTCTATAAGGGTTGTTGAGGCTGCAATATAGAAAGATCTAAAGACAAGAGTTATGTTCAAACTAACTATCTAAAACCCCAGTATATGACTCACCAAGGTAAAGAATAGAAAGCACACCTAAAATCTTAATAAAAGGATGTTGAGTCTCTCTATTACCCAAATCTTGTAATCTTAATCTATTAAATGTAGAATCAAGTTTGAAGTCTCTTCATACACTCAAATAGAGGTTAAAAAGGTTAAACAAGGTTGGGATTTAGGCAAGGATTAGTTTTGGTTAAAGATTAATTCAATTAAAGTTCGTCAGAAGAATAAATCGTGTTGTTCATCATTAAATCGGCCGATTTCCTTCAAGAACAACCCGATTTTCCTGTTGCCGCAAAACTAAAATCTAAACTCTCAGGGTCCAAATGTTTCAATGAGTTCAGTCTATCGTCATCTAAGCCTTAATTATCAACTATTCTCCCCAGAATCACAATGGTTTTAGCCAACCATTTTCAAAATCAAATTAAAATAAAGATTGAGTGAAATAATTCAAGTAAACCCGAATCTTGAATAAAAATTCAATAACCTTCAAATCTGCAAACCAATCTCGAAACTAATCAATATATCTCTCAATTAACTCAATGTCGTGTTCAAAAGCCACAAAGACTTCAATGGAACAAAGAAATCTCACAAATATGTTAAAGATTGACTTCCCGGCAAAAAGTGCTTCAATCCTTCTCCAAGAATCCCCAATCTCTCACTAACATGTAAAGATTTCCCCCTGCGGCCCCCTCGTTTTCTTTCCTAGGGTTCCAACCTATAGTTTCTTGCTAATGGGCCGTTTGGAAAAACCCTCCTCGAGCCCAATATTGATGGGCTTTGTGTCGTCTTTACCATTTGGCCTAAAAACAAAGAAAATCGGGCTGGCCGATTTATCCAATAAACCGTTCGATTTTTAATGATAAAAATCGTCCGATTTATATAGTAAATGGCACGATTTTCTTCAACAGAAAGTGCTCGTCTTTTGGCTTGTTTTCTTCCTCTTCTTTGTGCTTCTTTTACGCAACTCCTTTGCTCTTTGTGACTCCTCTAAGGCTCCTTTAGCTTCCTTAATGACCTTAGATGCTCCTTGCTCTACTTTTTCTTTCGAATCCACTCCATTTACCTATAATTCAACCAAAACTCGTGTAGACCTCTATTTCTGAAATATTATTGAATAGAACACAAAAGGTACACAAGTTCTCCCTAAATTCAAGGTAAATCGAGGTAAACCTCTACAATATGCATGATTATAATGGTATATAATTCACGTCATCAATCACTCCCATGCAAAACCCTTGTGTTACGTTGGAAGGGACGAGGTTCTTGAGGCTCCTCGTGTTACAAAATAAGTTTAATTAGTAATGGAATAACATAATTGAAAGATAATAAATAAACGTGTGTGGCATTGCTTGTATGAGATGTTGATGTGTGTCTGTGCTATTACCTTCATGCGTATTCATTACTGTAGCTAACGGTGTATGCCGTGTTGAAGATGATTTGCAGGTTAGGAAGACTGCAAAGTGAGCTAGATGGGGTGACCAGCCAAGGACTTCTGTATATTAGGGTTGCGTGGGATATGGGATATCTTTTGTATCTTATGTATATGGATGTTGTTTTGTACTCGGCTTTGTTATTGTAAAACCCTTTTGATGTATCTTATACAGCTTTATGTATTTGGTTTTAATCTACCTGTTCCTTGTTGTAAGATCCAATGAACTTGTTTTCAAGCTAGGGTCAGGATCCATTGTGAGATCCTAGCCCAATGTGGCACTCCGAGTCCCGCGGATTCGGGGTGTTACATTAAAGCTCTCGTGAAGGGGAATTTATATAATAAGAAGAAACACGTATATGACATAACCAACAACACGTATATTGTGCCATTAGTTGTAGAAGTATTGAGAAATAAGCAGATTGATTTGCGTTAAGTGAAATTGAGACATTAGTCATAGATGTATTGTTTATTTTGAATTTCAAAAAAAAAATGTAGCAGTCAAGAATGTCTTGTTCATCTTTTTTCTATTCCTCCTTGAGCCCAAATTGAGCCTCCATCCGTGTTAATGGTTTGGATGTGTCTGGACTATTCCCAAAGTTGGAAAAGTGTTTTGACCATGTCCTCACTAATTTGACCCTATGCTAGAAGTTTCCGGGAACTTCCAAGTCTTTGACACGGAAGGACATGAAAATCGACACTCTAGAGGTTTCCGTGCGTTCATTTTTTTGGGGAATATACTAAAAATATTTATTTTTTCTTGTAAATAATTTAACTATCTTAAAGCCTTTACTACTTAAAGAGTTAAAGAGTTATCACAACCCAAGACAAGACAATACAAGTGTCAAAAATGGTCTCTTTTTCCCTAGTTGCCAAAAAGACTAGGATGGTGTTTACCTAAGCGATTATGATAAGAGTATGGCGGAGGTTATTCCTCCGGCGGCTAAAACCGCTATGGTAGAAGGGAATAACGTGATTGAAGAGGACACGGCTATGAAGGATACTGATACTCCGATCACTATTAGCACGGATCTGGTCATACAGGGTGACCCTCCTACAAAGACGAATGTAGATGTTGGTGAGAGTACCGAGACTACTACAGGATCCCTTGATAATGGTATTCTATTAGTGACCACTGATTGCTGCAATTCTGAAGAGGTTAATGTTGTATCAAATAATCAACCGGCAGAGTCTGTTGATAGCATGAATTATAGTCTATATTTTGGGACCTGTTTAGACGTTTTATCTTCAATAATCTGCATGTTTGAATGTATATTATGTGATTATATCGTCGTTTCATCTACCTTTGTGGGAATCGAGGTCTACACCAAGTTTCGTTTTAATCGTAGGTCAAATGGCACATTTTGGATAAAAATGGAGCTAAAGGAGCTAAGGAGTCAATGGAGCTACATTCAGGAGCTTAGGGAAGAATCCAGGTGATAGCTTGAATTATAGTCTATATTTTGAGGTTTGTTTGGACGTTTTATCTTTCATAATCTGCAATATTTGTATGTATATTATGTGATTATGTTACCATTTCATCTACCTTTGCGAGAATCGAGGTCTACACCTAGTTTTGTTGTAATCGTAGGTAAAATGGCACGTTTTGCATCAAAAAGGAGCAAAAGGAGTCATGAGTTATTTGGAGCTACATCCAGGAAGCATAGTCATGGATTAGAGATTTACTTTGGAGCTGATTCGAGAGATTTCACATTCTGTCGTGACTCACCTCGGTTGACCACAGATTCACCTCGACCGAGGTGATCCAGAGACCCCGACTCGACCGAGGTGAACACCTAGGACGCGGCGGCAATATTTTATTCTCGGCTGAGATCTTTTAAAATTGGAAAGTGATCTTATATTTTTGGGCTTGGCTCCTGGAAGGAAGAAGATATATCAGATCCTATATTTTATATATTTTTTTGGAAGAAATCTTTCTAAGATATTTTATTTTTGGAGGGTTATTTTCTTATAAAAAGAGTTGGATTTCCACAAATCCATCATCGTGCTATACCATCGATCAGAGTTTACGCAGCAGCAGCCACACTCCAATTTGGGAGATTCGAAGAACCTTTTTGAAGGTTGAAGGAAGATTGAAGATTTTAGCTTTTATAGCTTTTGAAGGGTTTTTGTAAGATTATCTTAGATTCCCTTCCTTGTTGTCTTGCTTGTTGGATTTATATCCAAGGAAAGCTTTGTTGTGATATTTGATTCAGTTATTGAAGTCTTTTCATTAAATTCTTCTTGTTCAAATATTCACCTTCTTCTCATATATTTGATTAATATTTTCATGATGATGAGTGGCTAATTTCCTTGTGTGATTCTAGGGTGATTGGCTGAAGGTTGTGGGAAAAACAATGATAGAATAATCTTAGATTCCAGTAGGATCCTGAAAGTTCGAGTCTTTAACCTTAACCCTAAGCATCTCGCTCAGTCGATGAACATCTCGGCCGGGGTGGAATCTTCTGACTGAGGTGACTTATCCGATCCTAAACTGAGAGTTAAGTGTTAGAGTTTGCCAAATCCTATTCTTATTACACCTTTCTGGTTCAATGCAAGCTTAGGATAAGACTTACCCGGTAATTCCTTAGTTCGTTTACCAACGATCATAAGTGTAGGTAATAAAGGTTTATCCTTTATTGGGGTTTGAGTGTACTTCCATCCCATCTTTGTGAGTTAGCCTGAGACTTACCCGGTAAAGGTTGATTCTATTCCCTTAGATGGTGTGTTAGTTTGAGATTATAGTTCTTTATCTTGATTCCTTGAGACTTACCCGGTAATAGGAGTTACGGTTTTGGATTAGTGAGTAGTGAGACTTACCCGGTGATCTATTCCACTTTAGTAACACCTTCCCTATGCAAAAATCTCAGCTTTGTCCGCTTATCTATAGATCTTGAGTTGGAACCACAACTAGATGCTTTAATCCCTAGAATTGCATGTTTGCTTTATTGACTTCTTATTCATCTTTCATTGTGTTGATTGCTCTTGTGGTTAGTATTTACATTAGCTTACCGTTATCGACTTTGTTTCACCAAGTCCCTGTGATCGACCCCTGGAATTCCTTGCTTTTTACTACGATTGACCCGTACACTACGGGTTCGCATCCTTGTTTTAAGCTTACGTCTAGGGTTATAAATTTAAAGCTTGCACACACCGTTTGGAGCGAACACCAGGAAACATGGAATTGGATTAGAGATTCACTTTGGACCAGATTTAAGAGATTTCACATTCAGTTTAGAGCCACCTCGGTTGATCACAGAGTCACCTTGACCGAGGTGATCTAGAGGAGCGGCTCGACCGAGGCGAACACCTTGGACGCGGCGAGATATATTTTATTCTTGCCTGAGATCTTTTATTTTTGGAAGGAGAGATCTTATAATTTTGGGTTGGATCTCTGGAAGGAAGATCATATATTTTAGAGATCTATTTATGAGAGATAGATATATTTTATTAGGAAATTATTTTTTCAAGATATTATTATCTTTGAGGGTAATTCTCCTATATAAAGGGCTGGATTTTCCACAAATCCAGCAACCCGCTACCATCATAACAGCTGGGGATTGAAGAAGCTGCAGTTAGGAGGGATTTTTTGGAAGGTTGAAGGAAGGAAGTTCATAGCTTTTATAGCTTTTGTGAAGGGTTTTGTAAGATTTTCTTAGATTTCCTTCTTTGTTGATTTGTCTTGTTGGATTGTGATCCAAGGAACGCTTATTTGTTTGATAATTGATTCAGTTATTGAAGCCTTCTTATTAAGGTTTTTGTGTTCAATTATTCACTTTCTTCCCTTATACTTGATTATTGCTTTCATGATGATGAGTGGCTAATTTCCTTGTGCGATTCCAGGGTGATTGGATGAAGGTTGTGGGAAAAACAATGATAGAATAATCTTAAATTCCAGTAGGACCCTGAAAGCTCGAGTCTTTATCCTTAACCCTAGAACATCTCGCTTAGTCGATGAACATCTCGGCCGGGGTGGAATTCGGCTGACCGAGGTGACCTTTCTGATCCGAAACTGAGAGTTAAGTGTTAGAGTTTCCCAAATCCTATTCTTATCCGGTAATTCCTTTGTTTGTTTACCTAAGATCATAAGTGTAGTTAATAAAGGTTTATCATTTATTGGGGTTTGAGTGTGCCTTCATTCCATCTTTGTGAGTTAGCCTGAGACTTACCCGGTAAAGGTTGATTCTATTCCCTTAGTTGGTGTGTTGGTTTGAAACTATAATTCCTTTCCTTAGTGCCTTGAGACTTACCCGGTAATAGGTTCTTAGGTTTGGAGTTAGTGAGTAGTGAGACTTACCCGGTGATCTATTCACACTTTAGTAACACCTTCCCTTTGCAAAATCTCAACTTTATCCGTTTACCTTGAGATCTTGAGTTGGAACCACAACTAGATGATTTAATCCTCAGAATTTGCATATTCCTTTAATTAACTTTTTATCATCTTTGATTGCTTAAATTGCTTTTGTGGTTAGTTGCAATATTGACTACCTATATTGGTTTTGTTTCACCTAAGTCCCTGAGATCGACACCCCGGAATTCTTGCTTTTACTACGATTGACCCGTACACTGCGGGTTATACCGGATGTGAATGCGGGGGAAGGAAATCCTACTCTGGTAAAGGCACCACATAGATCCTGGAGCGAAGTTACTGGTGGAGTTAAAAGCAGTGTACTTGACAGTGATAAGATTAATAAAGTCTCGCTAAGCGGCAAGGTCGTGGTCAGTTACCCTTTTGGAGAATAAGGTGACCCTGTTATCGAGATTGATAAGGAGGTTACCAAAGATCTAGAAGCAAGATGGAAAAACTCCATAGTTTTCAAGGTCTTGGGGTTCCCGGTGGCGTTTTCGGTGATGGAGAGGAAGATCAAGGAACTTTCGAAATGCAGAGAGAATGTTCAGCTTATCGATTTAGATAATAATTACTTTCTTGCTAGACTCAAGACTGAGAACGAGCTTATGATGATATTAATTGGAGGTCCATGTGCTGTCTTCGGAAGATGTCTAATTAGGAAGAAATGGTCACCCGATTTTGTCACGTCCAATCCCATCACTTCGGCTCATATATGGGTTAGGTGATAGGTGATGGAATCACTATCATTTAGGGTAGTTTTTAGAGTCTTTTTTATGCATTAGTGTCGGTTTATGCTACTAACTCCTTGATTCAGAAGAAGAAGATCAAAAGAAGCTAAGAAAGGAGTTATAAGCACTTAGGAGTAAAGATCGATCAAGAAGCAAAGTTTCTGTTGCTCCACCGCCCCCGTGGGCCCTTGCAGCCGCCCCAGCGGGTAACACTTCCCACTGAAGCACTCCCAGCACCTTCACCAGTGCCGGCCAAGATGCAGATCACCGCCCCTGCGCCACCCATCGGCGCCCCTGCGGTGACTTGCCCGGACAAGACAAAGGCCAGCTCCCCTGCGCCTCCCATTGCGCCCTGCCTGCGCCTCGCCATGGGAGCTGGAAGGAGAAGAGTCTATGTCACTGCCCCTGCGTTGGCCTTGAGGCGCCCCTGCGCCTTGACATCAAAAACGTTAGGAAGGCGAAAGGTCAAACGTTGAAGTGCATTAAAGATCCGCCCCAGCGGAGCTGTGTAACCGCCCCAGCGGTTATGAAGAAGATCAACCGATTCTGCCTAAACCGCCCCTGCGGGTCCTGAAGGCCGCCCCTGCGGTTTAACGCCAGAAGCTTTACTCCGGCTGTTTACACCACTTTTATGGCATTAAAGGTGGCTGTTTTAGGCCGGCTATTTACTTCTAATTAAGTGTTTTTTGTAGTATAAATAGTCCATGGCTGATTGCTAGAATCATCCATGCTTTTCCTCACAAAATCCATTTTAGACTTGAGTTTTTCCATTGTAATGAGTTGCTAACTCCCTTGCTACATTGGGTTGGTTTGAAGCTGCTTTGTTACTTTGGTTGTAAGTCCTTTTAATATAAGTTTTTATTCAGTAATGCTTTGTGTTTCCTTGATCTCCATTGTTTAATTGCATGTTAACAATTACTTGAGATTGATCACCTTAGGTTCTAAAGTGCATGTAAACAACTAGGATTAATAGGTTCCAGGTTCGGGTCTATAATTTAGTAGCAACTTTAAGTAATAACGGGTTGTAATTACTTAAAGAAAAGGAACACAAATATAAAGATAAGTTTAACGGTTTTAATCTTCTCTTTATATCCCTTTGTCTTTGTTTGAATGCTAACTTATTATTTGTTCTTGTAGGTTTATGGAACTTTAATAGGTTAAGTTGTGCTGATGCCGGTTGGCTCAACACATATGTATGATCAAGACGGGAGATTACTTAAAAACTTGAAAAAGGAATACACCAAAGTAGCAATTGCATGCTTAGAATCAACCTAGTTTAGATTCACCCATTATTGTCTTACTTGTCGTATTCATCGTTTTCATAAGTTTTTGTGCATCAATTCAACCAACCC